>OY804599.1:20542005-21150983 GCA_963680895.1 Fragum sueziense | reverse complement strand
GCTTGATTTTTTTTGGGGCCACTCGATATTTGTTGGCGCCAGGCATTTTCGCCAAATGAAAAATTCTTGCGCCACTTTTAATTTTTTGTCGCATTTGGCGACAATGGCGATGGGCAGCGCCAACCCTGAGTATATCAAATTGTGACATCAAAAACAGGGACCCATATCGTCAACGATTGTAAAACAAATTCACCATAAAAATGATTTCTATTTCCCTCCAACTTGGTCGTAAGTTTTTTGATAATGTGGTGTCTTTTTATTAACCCATTCACAAACAAGACCTGGATTTGAATTCCGTATTACAAAAAGCTTGGGAAAACATTTAGGGGATCCATTTTAAAAGATAAAGCAGACATGGAAATGGATGTTGAAAAAGACTGGATTTGTGTAAAATATAGCATACCGATAGAAAATATTGAGGCAAAATGAGAAACTGCTGGTCATCAGCAGTTTCTCCTTTTGTCTCAATGTTTTCCCAAGCCCTTTTCAATTAAGGACGTCAAAACCCAGTCTTGTTTAGGAAAGGGTTAATAAATCTTACTCTCTTGTACCCGGCTGGAACCACACCCACAGTTCTACCCCAGGTGGGCTGTCCTCCGGGGGATAACCCCAGTCTTCATAACGCCATAAACCCTGTGTCTGTGATAGATGAAGCTCCTGAACCTTGTAGGTGTTCAGTAGGTCCCCTAGGGCCTTCGGAAATAATCTGTAATGTTTGACTGAAATGGAATAAAATATTGTGGACCTACAAGGACTCAGAGTAAAAAAGACAAGAGCTTGAGCCTTCACAAAGCTGCACAATATATGACATAGAACCTTGAAATTCTGCATTTTTTTTTATTCCTGGGCAGACAATTCTATTTATAAACATACTAAAAGTTATCTGAATTTCAAAATCAACACAAATGACATACAATCAAATACCATGAATATTCAATGTGGCAAGTTTGATCAAATTTCGATTGAAACTGTAGTCCTGAGTGGCACAAACTGAAGATATTTTAGATGGGCCTACAAACAGATGGACAGACAAACTGACAACTAGAGTCATAACATGATATACTGTAATGCAAGTTTTCTCTGATGAAATTCGCTCTTTGATATGTTGATGTCGCTCTAAGGTCATTGTAATCAATGGCTGTTCAGGTGAGGGTTGTATCAAAACATTGCCTATTAACCTTTTAGAAATACTTTTTGTTGTTAAATTTTTAACCAGGCATGACAATAACTGGTTCATTGATCGGTATCATAAGGCATTTTAAAGATATCATTTAAGATCGGACAGTGAACAAAGTGTCACGACTTGTGTCGAACTTTCCTTTGTTTTTGAGTGGTAGTGTGCTCTGATGTGAATTAGCGACATCAACATATCAATGAGCGAAGTTCATCAGAGAAAACTCGGATTAAACATGATACAACTATCTGTTGTGTAAAAAATGAACTTTGGAAAAAATGTTGTCTTAATCATAGGAGCTTGGATTAAGGAATTTTAACAACTTTCAAAAAATATAGTCTGGTAGAATATAAACAAGAGCTGTCACTGTAAGATGACAATGCCCCCGACACCGCTTTGATTTTAAATTATGGCCAATCTATGTTCAAGGTCAAGGTCATCCAGGGGTCAAGGTCACCAAGGTATGTGCCTACAGAAAGGTAATGTACCAAGGAATGTTGTGGTAAAGTATGAAGCGAATATGTTAAGTAATAAGGAAGTTATGGCCAATGTTAAAGTTTTTGGACGGAATGACAGATGGACAGACAGACGGACGGACGGACAAGTCAAATTTATGATGCCTCCCTATCGGGGGCATAATAAAGAAAAGGTCGGACAGCAGCCATTATTTCAAGTAACGGAAGTAGCTGGTTCCTTGCTCATGCGGGATAAAACTATCCTTTGACGAAAACCAGTGGTGCTTGTAACAACATCTGTTACTTAAAACAATGGCCGCTGTCCGACCTTTTCTTTATTTATATTCTACAGGACTATCTTTTTTGTTGGTTGTTAAAATTCCTAGATCCAAGTGCCTATGGCCTTAATATCGAGTTACTTTCAGGGTTCAACACTGAGACACGTCCGACAGACATTCACTGCCTGTTGCTTCGTCTGGGATAGTAAGACCCGCAAGATGCTATCACGACTGGTCGTCCTTACTTCAAATCTAAAATTCATGTTCGCCATAATTGAAACGGAGGATACATTTATTTGAGATTTTTTAACTTGACCCTTTTTCGCTTATTTAGAGGTTCCCTGTTTGGTTTGTTTACATTTTTGTAATATCCGCTAACAATGCGCATGGGTAAGAAAGAGATCATGAGAAATTTGCATAAATGGGCGGAACTTATTATCACCTGATGTCTTGGGTAGGAGGTCGGGCAAATTAATCAAAAAGGAAAATTCCAATACCTACGATTGTGCTGAAAACGATCAAATACGCTTCAGATTCAGTAATTTTCTGAAAGTTAAACCAATTTCGTACAAAAACAGAATACGTTTTATATTTGTTCTTGTGTGCAAAATGCCTTGATTGATCATTTTTCTGACCCGATTTGACTTGTTCCAAAACAGACGCTTCCACGCACCTGTCAGAATGGAAAATTACTGGCTGAGTAATTGATCAATTAACTTCATTTAGAATATCCCTCTAAGACAAAAGTAATTTACTCATGATCTTTGAAATGCTTTTATAAGTGCTGCGCATGTATACTGAGAATCAAGCGTTTACAGGACTCTGTTATTGATTTTGGTTCTACTTACGTTTTGAAGGAAACCATCGTAAACAATCAATAGTCGAAAAAACTATCGTTATATTTATCGATGTTTAAAAGTTCTATCGACCTATCGCTATTGTAAGGTAAAATATCACGATACAGCCGTAAGTCGACATATCATTTCTCCCGAAATGGTAACTTTTGGTCAGGGCTGGTGCACATCTGGGCCCCATTTTACTAACGATCTTACGATCATGTTGTTGTGTAAACTGTGAAACAAGGCATCTGATTGCACGAGAAATCGGATTAGGCCAATCAAGTTTGTTGTTACAAGTAATTACGCAAAAAATAATCGTAAGTTCGTTAGTAAAACGGGCCCCTGGTCCGGGCTCGTAGCATCTGGCAGCAGCAAGCCCGGTGGTCTTGTAGCCAAAAAAGTTATCCTTCTTTCTGCTCGATTTGTGTTACCCTATCAATTCGTGGACTTTTCTGATAATGTATTTTTAGAATAAGAACGGCACTTTGCAAATTTTCATTGGTTTCCAGCCGACACCAGCCATTTCGTAACATGTGACGGTTGTCATGTGCCTTGGTCCTAGTCACAATAGCGATTGGGCGGGGCGCAATAGGGGCATTTTTATCCCATCAATTTCAAACACGATAACCCATAACGTCATTTATAGAACATTAAAAGATCAGGGGGCTTACATGAAAAAACATGGCTAAAACAATGAACTTGGAATAAAATGAACAAATACGTCGAATAAAATATTTCGAGTAAGTGAATTAAGTTGTTGGAGAAAGTCCCATGTGAATTACCCCTTTAGTACCCCAGTATTTGCAGTTTGACCTAGATACCACGAATCTGACAGGGAGCTAAATGATCCAGATCTGGTGACATTGACCCAATTCAAGGTAATGTTTACAAAGTTTGTCGGTTTTGCTGGGTTTTTTTACTTTTTCTTCTTGTTAAACATGTTTTTATGATATTGTCTTCATTAAAAAAAACTTAATGACACGCTGGAGTAATGCACATGCGCCGCTTGAACAATTAAGACCCACGAATCCACCAGACAAGAGCATAATGTTGAACCCTGTACTTTGCAAATTCTCTTAATATCTATTTCAGATTATGTAGATGCTCCCCAACATGCAACATCTTTTTATCTTGTGAGGCTTTTACTCCTGACTGTACAAACAACCTCACTTTGTGTAATTCGAGCAACCAATCATTTTTCGATGATTTTGAGAAAACCCCTGCTTACAAGTAGTTTCACTTGAAATCGATTTATTCCATAGAGTTGTGAACTGGAAATGACTCAAAACATAGCCTCTGGCCAAAGACTTGATAAGTAATTCTTCATTGAAACTGTCGGTGGGGACAGATCGGGTGGCAAACAAATGTTGTGTGCAAAAAACCGTTGTAAGTAAGCTAAAAATTGCCGGCTTCATCTTTCAGTCGCCATAGAACCGTCACGCAGTGAATATTATTTAGACTGGAAGGTAGACTGGTACCCATTCGTGTAAATAACTGAATTTAGATATTAGCTATTACCGTACTTAAATCCGTAGTAGATTTCAGGTACGGGAACCAGACTAACTGGAAGGTAGCCAAGTAAGCCAACTTTGGGAACCTTTAAAGGTGTCACTCCTTAAAAGATGTCATTTAGATAAAATAGAAAGGGTCACTGTTTTTTAATGCTACCCCAATATTCATTTTATTCATAAAGGCTGATATTTTTTCTATGCTGGTACCTATCGTTGTTGATCAATATTGAGGCTTTCAAATCAATGATATTAGTGAAATTTTCTTAGACATAGGCCCCTACCGTACTATCTATCTATCTATATATACTGCCTAACTCCACTTTCGGGTATTACTGGCAGTACTTTGTGATCTCTCTCAAACAATGATATGAATTCAAATGAAATCTGAAGTGTTGCAGAAAGTCTATCAGTTTTTAGCCAGTAGATAATTTCTTCATGGATTCTACCAGTGATATGTTGCTTTTCTGACATGCCAGTGGCCTTCGACTTCGATGAGTTACTCCGTAAAATCCCGAGTTGGACATCTTCGGGGGTAGTGCTGTTTTGTGCTGTACAACTTGGAGGGCGAGTGACCGAACGCTTCCAAGGTGCATTAACCCTTTCCCAAACAAGACCTGGTTTTGACGTCCCTGATAGAAATGGCTTGGGAAAACATTTAAACAAAAGGAGAAACTGCTGATAACCAGCAGTTTCTCCTTTTCTCTCAATATTTTCTGTGCCATATTTTACACAAATCCTATCTTTAATAACATCCATTTTGTCATTTTTTACAGTTTTTTGAAGTGGATACCTTAAAATTTTGGCGTTTGGGAAAGGGTTAAAAAAGTTTATGTACAACCAGGTGGTTTAAAAGTCCAACTTGTATTTACACTTTACACGTTTTTGGTTGAAGTGAAGTTAGCCCCGGTGAGCAGCGGGTTGGACCGCTGCCTTGAAGCCGTCTAACGAGTTCTGTCGTAGCGTTGCCTCCGGAAGTTTATTCCATGGAATGATGACTCGTGGAAAAAAGGAATGTTGATAGGCGTTGATATTACAGTGGTAAGCCACAAATCTCATGTTGTTTCTGGATGATTGGTTGGATGTGCATGTGTATACTGCATCGTCCATAATATATCTGGGTGATGGAATAGGTAAATAGGTAGTTGGTACTGCAACAAGTTGATGTACTATTTTATACATGAAAACAAGGTCAAACGAAGATCTACGTTGTTCCAAAGTTGGCCAATTCAGCTCATTCAACATCGATGTAACACTAGTCGGGTTTTGGTAGTTAAAAGGTTTCTTCAACACAAATCTCGCAGCGTTCCTTTGTATTTGTTCAATCTGTTTAATTTGGGTCTTCTGCTGGGGATTCCAGATTGTAGAACCATACTCTAGTTTCGGTCTAACCAATGAATGATATGCACGTTCCTTCACAGTTTTCGGGCAGTGTTTTAGGTTGCGTTTAATAAATCCCAGAACTTGAGAAGCCTTAGCAGTGATGTTGTCAATATGGGTGTTATATTTCAAATTGTCAGAAAGTTCGACTCCTAAGTAGGGGTGGTGTTTCACTTTTTCTAAAGTTTGACCCTTCATGGTGTAATCGAAAGTTGATTTATTACGTTTGGTTGTCATGTTCATAATGGCACATTTGTCGACATTAAATTCCATTTGCCATGTTTTACTCCAGTTTACAAGTGTGTTGAGATCTTGTTGTAATGTTTCATTATCAGTTGTTGAATTGATGGTTCTGTAAACTACACAGTCATCCGCAAATAATCGAATGGTTGACTTAATGTTACAAGCAATGTCATTTATAAACACGAGAAATAATGTAGGTCCCAGTACGGTCCTCTGGGGGACCCCAGATGTAACAGTAGAAAGGTGAGATGATTCTCCATCAACCACAACTTGTTGTTGGCGATCATGCAGGAAAGCGTTAATCCATGATAGTGTATCGTCCCGAATGCCGAAGTAGTGTAATTTCTCCGCCAGCCTTCGATGCGGCACCTTATCAAAGGCCTTTGCAAAGTCTAGTATTGCCATGTCGACCTGCGAGCCTTGGTTCATATGCCTAGCGATGTCATCTGTTGATAGTAATAACTGTGATTCACACGATCTTTTTGCTCTAAAGCCATGTTGATTTTCATGTAAAATGTTATTTCCATCTAAATGGTTCATTACTTGTGAAACAACGATGTGCTCCAACATTTTCGAGGCTACAGCCGTTAAGCCTTATCCATGGACATGCCTACGAGAACCCAGCGACGCTACTGTGAGAAGAATGTAAGGAAATTATATCATCTTTAAAAGAAAGGAAATGAGCCGGGATCTGGAAAAACGTCCCTTATAGCATTTGAGACAGCCATGTTTTAAGATCAATCTGTTCCTAGATGCAGTCTAACCAGCATCCCTGTCACTGTTAAATGGTTGCTACAGACCATGAGAAAGCTATTGGAGAACAATATGGTTCCTGGTCAGGCTGCGTGTATACGCAGGCTGACCCGGAACCATGTTGTTCTCAAATGCTATAAGGGACGTTTTTCCAGATCCTGGCTCAAATGTATTTTCAAATGTAGCTTTGTGTTGCATTGAAATTAAGTGTTCCATTTCCCCCCGGCCTATGTTTCAATTTGCCCCAACCATGGGGCAAGTAGGAACACTGCGGGGGTTATTTCAAAATGCCATAAAATGGTTATCATGTGTCGTACTGCAGTAAAAAGCTGATACAAATGTAGCAAACAAAACACTCTTTCATATTTTACAAAGAAATGATTGAAAGGTATGAGGAAAATTGAGCTATATAAATTTAACTGGAATTGGTTCCGATTTGCCCCAGTCTCCCCTAAGTATTTTTTGTAATGACATACTGACCTTCTTCGCACACCAGTACTTAAAAATTGGAGATTGTTTTTCTCGTATGCAGAAAAACAGAGAGGGTGATATTGAAAGCTATTACATTTTTCTTTGATAGTTAATTAAATTTTATTTGCTATACCCTATAGCACTAATAATTATGACATATATATTACATGTGTACATGTTCAGGATATAAAAAGGCAAAAGTAATCGCTTGAATAATTGAGTAAAACTTTGCACTTTCTGCGCCAGTTCATCTGAAATTGCGTAGCTGTTTTACGCATAAAATCATGTACTTATAAAGTATGCTTAATCGGAAATATGGTTCTAAGGTTTAGAAAGTTACAAAATCTACGATGAAATTGAGATTAAACTGTCATATTTTTCTTCTTTTTTTACTCAATAAACATTCATTTCTTATAAGCGACCACAAACCTTTGCCAGCCGCTTCAAGGACGGCCATTAATTTGCGCATGCAAGAGAATGACGTGACATTGGGCTTAAAATAACCAGGAAAAGGATTGGACTCTCAAACCTTGTGGTACTAAAATCTCGAAATGAAATTTCTCCAGAAAAAAACCCTTACTCATTTCTGTTATCCCGTGGTTGCATCAACATCTCTTGAGTTTATGTATTCTAAATTTTCCATTAAAAACAACTAACCACCGAGTTTTACCTTTCCGACAATGGTTAAGTACTGCATTCGACACACCTCGACCAATTTTGTGAATCTAACCTCCACCAAAAGACATCGCAATAAAGGTCTACTGAACAGGAAAATAAATGTGTGTTTATGATGTATATGCCTAAAATTCGCGGAACGTTGTTGTTGTTTGATATGAATGTAAATGATGTTGATCATTGGATTGTTGGAGGACGGTTTATATTATAAAAGGGAAAATAATCACCTCTAGTGTGAGCTATAAATATCTAATGTGGCCATGTGATGTGGCCGAAAACGATTGAGGCATGCCCTCTAGGTCTGTAAGAACCAACTGATTTCACACTGACGACCATTATAGCATATTTGCTTACAGCTCGGCCCATGGGTTTGCATGTAGATAATTAGCGTCTGAGATGTAGCTCACATAGGATGGCATGAATCCTTTTCTCTATCACCGTTGACCCCATTTTTGAGATCACCCTAACTCCGGAGCCATTATTAGAAGCATTTCACAGTATTATGATAGCCATCTTTCAAAATACCCGGTAGCCCAGAAATTGCCAAAATGATTCAAAGTCATTGATTTTTTGCTTTTAACTTGAAAATAGAATATAATAAGTCACAAATGAATAAATCACGTTCAATTCCGGTAAAAAAACGTCCAATAACAGGTCACCTTGATCATAATTATTCATCCGGATCTTCCATAAACTTTTGTCACAAATTTGGGGAAACACATGTACTTCCCTTAGACCTTAATCTTAGAAATCCACTGCATTCATCATACTTTGGCTAATTCTGCGAGTCACACCCCTTCTATAATATGGACGTTGACACAAATGACGTTGTCAGAAGAAATGAACTCGTATACATTAAGCGTTATCTAAATCAAATGAAAAATTAAATTCATATTAGCAAGACAACACCAGCTAAAAATCTTATCAATTAGAAAAAAAGAAGAAGTCAATTCTACCGTTTTGTGATCGAAAACGTTTTTTTTTCAATACTTTATAGCATAGATCTTATAACAATGAGCATGTGGGTCTGCTTCCAGCTTTAGCCTATAATATTATGGTCTACTTGCAGAGCAAAATAGCACAGATTTTACCCCAAAATGGCTACCGTATGTATACTGTGGAGGGATGTTGCGCCCAGCAACACTCGACGTATACATAGTATACTGAAAGGGCTACTAGTATTGGGACATCCACAATCTACAATAGTTAGTATTTTGATATTTAGCAGAACAGCAATTTAATCTTTTACATCTTCTCTGCAAAGACAAACATCACGCAAATAAAGGATATATGAGCATCGGTTGTGGCCTATCTTCTTGAAACTTGTCAGGCAATGATTATCCTAAGGCAAACGGCTTTCAAAGTTGTTGAAGATAACTAATTCCATATAAGATCTTCCATAAAATTATCTTCTCCCTAACCCACAGTGTATAATCACGTGACTCAGAATTTCCGATAATCTTCAATATTCTTTTTAATACCTGACCAATTTGAATTCGGTTTGAAGCAGAGAAGGTATGAAAATGCCAGGAATAAGCTGGACGTGTTGAATTTTTGAAAAATCAGCTGGTAAAAAACTTATTGAATATAAACCAAAATTTTGGTTTATCTTCAATAACTTTTTTATCAGATGATTTTTCAAAAATCAATTACGTTCATCTAATGCGTGACGTCTGTCCACATTCTCTGCTTCAAACCGAATTCAAATCGGTCCAGTATTTACAAAATTATTGAAGATTTTCTGAAAATATTGTATCACGTGATTATCCACCGTGTGACCAGTTGGCGAATATCTGGTGCTAGTAATGTTACAGATATGTTCACTCATCTGAAACGGGAGTCATTTGAATCACGCCGCACTTCTACTTCTACTTTGATACTGCCTACGACCGAGGCATCACAGGCAAGTGGCGTCAGAAAGGCTGAGAGATTCTGCAGACGATTCTGGAACTCGTCTACAGTTGGGGCATGTACCAGGTCAGGAGGTAATGCATTCCATTCCTTGATGATTCTCGGTAGGAAGCTGTGTCGGTACTGCTCGTGGTTTGTTCTGATCTGTATAAAGGCAAGGTCGTGAGTTCTTGTTTGGCCAGAAGAATGAGTTACATAGTCTGGGATATTAACAGGTGAGATGTTGTTGATAGCCTTGTCGAGATGTATTGATCAGTCCTCGTTTTTTCGTCACTGATGTAGGGGGGGGGGGCAATGAAGGGTGGAGAGCATGGATGATACACTGTCTCTGTTTGAGAAATTACTAGTGACAAAGCGGGTGCCTTTCCGTTTGGTCCACTTTCCGTTGTACTTTTTCGATGGTAGATAAATCTCTCTTCATATAATGGTCCCAGACTGACGAGGCATATGTTAGCGGGCAAGTGATGTAAAGGCTCTTCGATTACTAGTAACTTCCTTATTACATCTATGGGGGGGGGGGGGCGGAGCAGGTTTAGAATTTTGTTTGCCTTATTCGTTATACTGCTGATGTCTGCTTTCCAGGTCAGGTGTTATGTGAGCTACAATTCAGACACTAAGTATATACCATGAGCAACTCAAAACAGACTCCTGCCTCAGTCAGTTTCACTGAATGTTTCCGTCATAGTTTTTCCTCAATATGCACATCCCAGTTTGGAATAGCTTACGAGCCTCCGTATAGTGGCTGATCCCAACTCTTTGACATCCTTCAAGAGTGTGATAGCTGTAGAGTGACAGCTTGCAGATTCGTACAGTTTTGAAGGGTTTTAAATTATATAACTCTTACACTTGCAAATATTCTTTTTATTTTCTGCAGACAAAATGATACATCTTTCTTGATTCTTTTGGTGTCCTACTTTCCATTTCAGCACTTACAATTTGTCAGGGAACCATCGTTATTCAACCATCATAAAAATCATAAAATTTTATTTGAAACAGTTTGCAGATTCGTACACCACATTTATGTGAAAATTACACTGAGCAATGATGAAAAATCACTATCTATCTAAAAAGTAACAAATTTTATCATGACATGCAAAATTTCAGCATGATTTGTGGAAAAGTAATTTACTTTCAAGGTTTTGACGGTGACAGGTATATGGACTGAACAGAATAGAACAGAATGGAACAGTCGGGTAATTTTAAATATCAAAATATGATATAAAATTACATTCTAACCAAAAAATTATATCTATATTGTGTTTATATAAGATTCGCATGTTGGATATGAAAAGACCTTGGGATGAACGAACTAGTGTCCCAGCTCAAGGGGAATTACTCTTTTGTCTCCGGAATGACAGCAGTCAGAAGATCGATTCAAATGTAAACATTTGAGCAAATGACTTCAATGTAAGCTGTTAGAATATAAAATAGTATAATTTTCTCACATTAATATGATTATACTGCCCTGATTAGGTTTTTATAACGACTCGGCTGGCTTATTTTGAATAAACATAACTGCAACTCAGTGAAAATTCAGCTTCGTAAGTAAGACAAAAATCGTCTGCAATGCACACAAGGTGTCAAACACACAATTTTTGGCACCAAAATTGATCAACGGACATACAAAAGTAGTTAATTTAGCAACCATTCAGCTCTGTTTAGCATATTCAATGCAACTGAGGCCAGAAACCGCCGAGTGTACGAATCTGCAAGCTGTACGAATCTGCAAGCTGTCACTCTACTACTTCTAGTGGGATCCTAGGTGCAGTATATCCAAGCGATGGGTCCAAGATGTGTCGTCGAGATCTAGAACCCTAGTACCGCCGCGGAAACTGAATTTGTTGGATCCAGATGGAGAGAAAAGCGCCCGTCAACACTTTTTCTATCTTTTTCTCCTATATGCAATTTTCCTATTTTCCCAACTCCTTTTTTATATCTCTCCGTTCTTTTCTCTTTTAAACCTTTCTTCTTGTAAACCACCTAAGAATTTTCAAGTCTTGACATTTTCGAGAGGGATTAAAATAAGTTGAAAAAACTTGCTTCCCAATCGATGTAAAATAAATACGTCCAAAGGAGCGTCTGAAGAAAGAAAGAAATATGTAGATAGTCATAATCAGTGTGGGGTGACACCCTTAAAAGTAGACTATCGCTCTATCGGAAAATAATTTTCAAATGACATAAAAATATAAATTTGTTAAATTCATGACTCATAAACAAAATATTTTTATATGAGGATTCTTTTCTTTCGAATTTGTTATTATTTGAATCGTTCAATAATTTTTGTAAGTTTCTGCGGGACTGCAAAAGCACATGCAGGATGTAAACAAAGATGCAATTTTAAGTTGTCCATGTAAAATCTTGTAAAGAAGCTGTGGCACATACGAATACTTTTGAGCAAACTTTGCGGTGCCATTTTCAGGTAATCAATCAAGTCCTTTCGCGATGAAAATTGCAGATTCTACATTTGTTGTGAAAATATTGAAAGTAAGCACAGGTTATCATAGGTGAAGGGTTCTCTTGTTTTAGTGAGGGGCCATCTCAGCACTAATCCGAGTCTTCTCTGATGTAAATACGCTCTTTGATATTTTGATTTTTCACTATTTACATCAGAGAGCGTTGCTCTTTGAAAAAATCAAGAAGTTCGCAACAAATTGTTGCGCATCGTTCACCGCCCGATCTTAAAGTGACATTTCAGAATTTTTTGTCATAAGTTTTACTTTTATTTTTATCTGAAAGAGCATATTTCCTTATGAAAATATTGCGCCCAGGGGTTGAAAAATCCACTCGCCCGCTCGCATTGGCGAGTAGAAAATGCTGTAGGACGAGTAGATTTGGGGACGAACTAGTCCGACGGGGCGAGTGCAAATTTAGGACTTGAATCACACTGATTGAGGGGAAAAAATAAAGGATCGAAAAGAAAGTATTTATTTTAAACTTCATATCGGAAACAATAATATTCGCTGTAAAATACGACCTTTCCCTGTTTATGTCGATCAATCCCGAAAGTGAAACTAAATAAGGAAACTAGAGTAAATCTGTGTTACTCATATGCGAAGATTTGAGCGAGATCAAAGACGCTGCAAACACAGCAAATTGATGACATAGTCATTCCAGTTTCAATATAATCACGTGATTTTTCCGCACCCAAATAAGGTTACGTTTTACTATGATTTGTTTACAAAAGTCGCGCGTACCAGAGAGCGCTGGAAAATTGGATGGAAGCAATGAAAACAAAAAGCTATCTACGTAGTAAAAAGTACTTAAATAAAAAGTAAGTGTTTACTGTAATGTTAATCGGCGATTGATTTATGGTAAAAGATGGAGTCAAGTCTGAGCCACATTCGATTTATTGGCCATCTTTTTTTAATAAAATTGTTGCCTTATTCGACTTTTGAAGTGGCGATCGCCAGCGCGAGCCCTGTCTGTCATTTATACTGAAGAAACTTTATTTGTAGAGTCAAAGAGTTATGTTATTTGCATAATAATGCATCCGTAAGAGCCAACAGTCTAAAATTTTCTTCATCTTTAAGGGCGAGTTGGGTTGCCTTAAGGGCGAGTAGAAATTCAGAGCTACTAGTCCTACAGGACTAGTAGGTTTGAGGAAATTTTTCAACCCCTGGCGCCGTTTACAAGAAATTTATATTTTTGTGTTAAAATTGAACAAATTGTTGTGGACAACAGTTCGGATTTATATGCAATTTATCGATTATGTCTCAACTTTAAATGCGTGTTTCTCGCTTATTGGCAACACGTTAAACAAACTAATAGTATTTATACTCATTAGAATAACCAATCTTGGCATCAAGACATACTTTAAAAAAATGAAATTGGAATGAAATGTCCCTTTAAACGCTATCGTTAAAACCCCTGATGATATCGATAAATGAACCATTTATTGTTATGGCTGCAGAAAAAATTACGACCAAAAAGTATTTCTAAAAGGTTAATAGGCAATGTTTTGCAACAACCCTCACCTGAGCACCCTTTGTTTACCTTGACCTTCCATTCAAAACCAAAGGTTATACTCATCCAGCAGGCCGATTTGAAATGAAATGTTTGGTCAGGTATGACAAAAATGATTTATTAATCTATACCCTACAGTGTTTTACCGAGTGATTCAATATGATACACAAAAACAAAGCTTCAAGTTACTTGTAACGTTACCGAACTTTCCGCTGTTTTCAAAGAGCAACGCTCTCTGATGTAAATAGCGAAAAATCAAAATATCAAAGAGCGTATTTACATCAGAGAAGACTCGGATTATCTCAGCACGTTCAGGACTTTATGATATTTTTTTTACAATTTCATGTTCTTGAATGATGATGTCTCTGGAATCACTATTCTGGGATAACCTAGTTGCAATAATGTAACCAAAACCTTTTAGAATTTTGATCTGGGTTTCGATACCCAAAATTTTGATACCCATCATCAAGTTTGTGGCTAGGATATCGCAGCTAGGGATAACCCTTTCCCAAAATAGATCTGGTTTCGTTGTCCCTACCTGAAATGGCTCAAGGCAAAATATTGAGGCTAAAGAAGAGGTTATCCGAGTCTTCTCTGATGTAAATACGCTCTTTGATATTTTGATTTTTTCGCTATTTCAAATAGCGAAAAATCAAAATATCAAAAAGCGTATTTACATCAGAGAAGACTCGGATTAAAGAAGAGGATGCTGATTATAAGTCATTGACCCTGGTATAAGGTATACAGGTATTTTGTAAATAAAGGACTAAATGTTTCACATTAAAAATGGGAGTAATACCCGAAAGGGGAGTTAGGCAGTATATATAGATACGGTAGATAGATTTTCAATAAACTGTTATTTTGCTTGTAACAACATTTTTGTTTGGAATACACATCATCATGGTTGTTGTAACAAGAGTTGACTGTTTTTATTTTTTTTTTTTTCTTAGTTAAAATGGTGAGCACACGATCACCCAAACCAAGCGGTGTATTAACGCGGAGAAAGTCTACATCAGATCTGAACAAGGGCAGACCCAAGAGGAATGTTTCACCAAAGAACCTTGTGAGTAAATAGAGCTACAGATAAGAGGGAGTGAAGGCTTCCAAAATGCAATATTTCATTTATTGTTCATCAAACCCTATGTTGTGGGAACTCATTTGAATCAAACGAGTACCCACAACCTAGGGTTTGGATTTCAAATAACAAATTTAGGATGGCTTCACTCCCTTTTATCTGTTGCTCTGATGAGGGGCGATTGCTTTTGTGTAAAAATACAATACTGGTCCAAATGGGGGTGTTATATAAAATTCATAAAAATAAAATATTTTATAAAAGAAACCTGTCATATTGTTTGTTCTTGTGTGTTATGTTGATAATGAAGAGATAAATTAACCAATAAAATGTAAACAATGTTTTTGTTTCATATTCATTTTATAATGAATTGGGCAAAAAATGACGTTTTTTCAGCCCACAAAACGTTACATGAAAATAGGAGCTTTCCAAGATTGATTATAATTTTTGGAATTTTTAAAATCAAAACAATTTTTCTTTAAAAACTGGTTAAGTAATGATTAAATTTTCCAAATATACCGCTATGGTAATTTTATCTTTTCATGTACGAAAAATATTTCGTTTGAAATAAACCCATGATGTAAGTTACATTCGGTGTCCAATAGCAGGGATAAAGATTAGCAGGGGCCCAGTCGCCCATGGCCCCTAGAAATTGGTCTGGGCCCCTGAATATTTAGAGAAAATGCCCATACCCTTAATGTTAAGAATCAAATTTTGCTATTCTGGGCCCCTAAGTTAAAATTGTCAGTCTTTATCCCTGCAATAGGAAAGGTGAAAACAGGGCTAAAAATAGGTTGTACTATAAACCAACATTTTTTTAAAAATGTGTACATATGCTGTCAAAACACTCGAGAAGTCGATTTTATTAGCAACTTGTTGGATATAAATGTGTAATGGGCAACATTTTGATGAATATTGGAAACGCCCAGTTTCGTGTCCAAATGTAAGTTACACTTTCAACCCAGTAACTTGCATGTACTATGAACTGGACTCATCCTGAATAAATATTAACCTAGATTAGAAGGGGTTATGACCTTTCCTCATAAACACACTTTTTGGTGACATCATTCAGTTAGGAGCTCAAACATTATCCTATGTGTCTTTTTCAACCTTGTAACTTACGCATTTTGTGTCTTCGTAACTTACAAATTCATTATTTCTTTAGTCATTACTTCACTTAAATGGTCATGAATTGAAAAAGAACATAAAGAGATTATCAATATATACATAATGAATTTTCTTGTGTTTTTGGACATGTCTACAGTTTTTATTAATTCTGTACGGGAAAAACAATTGAGTCAAAATTTGTGTAAGTTACGGTGTCCACATGACTTTGTCAATTTAGATTTTTTCAAAAATGTGTCTCAAGTTGTACTCTGACATAAAAAGCAAGTGTTTGTATGACACAATTTGACATTGATGTCATATGTTTGTTGTTTTGTGCAAAACATTCTAACAAAAAGCAACCATGAGACACTATGTAACATACTAAATTGGTTAGGTGTCTTTATAACTTACAATTTTATTATTTCTTTAGTCATTATTTCACTTCAAATGTCATAAATTAGAAAATAGAACATAAAAGCTTATCAATATATAAAATTTGATTCTACTTATGTTTTTGGTCATGCCTACAGTTTATATTAATTCTGTGCGGGAAAAACAAATGAGTTAAAAAAATTGTAAGTTATGGTGTCCATATGGTTTTGTCGATTTAGATTTTTTCAAAAATGTGTGTCAGGCTGTATTCATCTATAGAAAGCCAGTGTTTGCATGACACAATTAGATATTGATTTCAAACATTTGTTTTGTTGAGAAACATATTTTTTAAAGGCAGTCAAGAGACACTATGTAACTTACAAAATTAGTTTGGTGTCTTATGAACTTAAAAATTAATTATTTCTTTAGTCATTATTTCACTTCAAAGGTCATACACTAGAAAAAAGAACATAAAAAGGTTATCAATATATGAAACTTGATTCTACTTATGCTTTTGGACATGTCTACAATTTATGTCAATGCTGTGGGGGAAACACAATTGAGTCAAAGTTTTTGTAAGTTACGGTGTCCACATGGTTTTGTTGATTTAGATTTTTTAAAAAATGTGCCTCAGATTTTATTCATGCATAGATATAATGTGTTTGTATGACACAATAAGACATTGATTTCAAATGTTTGTTGTGTTTGGAAAAATATTCATAAAATGCAGTCAAAGGATACCATGTAACTTTTATTACATCAAATTCAATGTGTACTGGACACGAAACCGTTGGACTGATTATCTTCCCCGTTTGGAATCATAGAAAACACTATTAAGTCTCTTCAAAAAAAACAATACATAATGTTTAAAATGATTTTGAAAATTTGGGTTTCATGTAACACTTTTGTTCCCAGTATTGTATTTTTACACTTTTTGAAATGCAATAATTCTTTTATTGTTTGTCAAATCCTATGTTATGGGTACTCAATTGTATCGTCTTAATGAGATGATTCCAAAAAGTACACAAAACTTAGGGTTTGAATTTGAAATAACAAAGTTAGAATGGATTTACCCATTCTTATCAGTTGCACTTTATTGACAAAAATTACCAGTTAACCCTTTTCCAAACGGCAAAATTTTAGGGTGGTCCAATTTGAAAGCAGTTGCAAACAACAAATTAAATGGTAATGAAGATAGAATTTGTGTACAACATAGCAGAGAAAATATTGAGACAAAAGGAAAAACTGCTGGTTATCAGCAGTTTCTTCTTTTGTTTCAATGTTTTCCCAAATCAATTCTATTAGAGAAATCAAAACCAGAGGCACGTTCTTTAGAGTGAAATGTTTTAAGATTTCTTAAGGTGTTTTTGATAAAGCGTTTTTAAGACAGAGACTTTGACCAAGCTGTTCCGAATGCTCCATATTTATACAAATGACGTCATCATGACGTCATTTGTATAAAGTATGGAGCATTCGGAACACCGCGATTTATGAATTATGGAGTATTCGGAACAACTCTGTCAAATCTCTTTAAATATTGTTTGTACAGAGTTGACCGAGTGGTTCCGCACGAAGTATAGGGTAATGGCGCCTCCCATTGAGTGTCTTAAAAGTCTTACTCTAAAGAACGCTTTGTCCTAAAATATCTTAAGAAATCTGAAGAAATCTCGCTGTAAAGAACGCTCCTCGGGTATTGTTTGGGAAAGGGTTAAGCTTTTCTCAAACAAGGCCTACTTTTATTTTTCCTTTAGGGAGAAAGAGCTTTAGAAAATGCTGTTTGACCAGCATTTTCTTCTTTTACATCAAGTTTATTTGTGCCAAATCATGTATTGTCAATAAAGAAATAGCTTAACCCATTACCACACAGTGACTTTTTTTGACTCTCCACAAGATAATGGCTTTGGAAAACATCATGGAAAATGAAGAAATTACTTGTCACAAGCAATTTCTTCATTTCCCTCAATATTTTCTACGTAGAAAGACCAAAAAATGTATAATTTCATTCACTTGAAATCGTCATCTGTATCATCTAAATTGGACTAGTTTAAAAGTTTGCTGTTTGGTAATGGGTTAAACATTGTGATCTGAAACACCATTTACCTCTCTGAAATTTGTTGCTTGAGAAAGGGTTAACTACTGTTTACATTGTTTTGATGGCATAAGTTAATAAATTCTTAAACAAGTTTTGTAGACACCAAATGATTTTTAATAACTGGTAACATCTGACAAATTTGACATTGTATAAGTACAATCTATTGAAAAAAAACACAAAAAAACCCTTAACCCATTCTTACACATTGATGTACCTAACATAAAAGACTGGGGAAAATATTGAAACAAAAGAAGAAAATGGTGATGACTAGCATTTTCTCCTTTTGCCTCAACTGTTACTGAGCTAAATTTTGCAATAGTTCTATCTTCATCAACATGTATATTGTCGTCTAAGTTTTTGCCATTTTTGAAAGGGTTAGATTAATTCATTTGAGATTTTGTTGGTTTTGTAGGATGACTCTGTGTCAGGTTTGTCATGGAGAGAGGAACGCGAGCTGAAGAAAGCTCTTTATGCCTCGTTACAAGAAGCTCGCAGACAGTCTAAGGATGAGAAATCCGACGATATGGACTTTGTGTACATCGAGAATGAGAAACCTTCAACCAGCATCAAAGATAACAGGTAAGATTTCATCAGTAGGGCACTTTTTTACTGAACGCAAAATCTTTCTTCCGGAAATTTGATGTGAATGAACTACATGTAGTTTGTAGATTTGAAACTATAAACCAACATTATATTATTTCTAAATTATGTAAAGAGACATGGGATTGAATGAGGAATATGTCTCGGACCAATCAAACTGGTGAATCATGTTCAAATATGAGAAAAAATCATTAAATGTCTTTAACCTGGTCTATCTTATGAACTACATTTTGGACCATGACCTTTGTTACTGTAAACTTTACCCATGAGAACATCCTTTCATAAACTTTAATGTGTAATGTGTGGAAATCTTTTGTCAAGACTGGGGCAATAACCTTTGACCATTAAAATTATATGACTCTGGGAAGAAAACAGTGAAAAATGAAGAAATTGACAATGTAATTTGACAAGCAATTTCTTTATTTTCAACAGTCTTTTCCTAAGCCTCTATCTTGTGAGGTTGAAAAAGTGTCATTGTGCATTAATGGGTAAAAAAGTGCTTTATTTTTAGTCGAAAGGAGCTTAGCAGTACTAAAGTGTGGAAAGTAGAGAAGAGTTCAACATCTTCTTCAAATCATGAGACTGGAAAGACTGTTACTGATGAGAAGGAAAATGATAATAAAAGGTAAATCTTTTCATCGTTTAAATTTTGAATTACTTGATCAATATATTTAACCCTGTCCCAAACGACAAAATTTTAGGGTTGTCCAATTTGAAAGCCGCTGCAAATGAAAAAATGGTTGTGGATAAACACAGGATTTGTGTATAATTTAGCACAGAAATATTGAGACAAAAGGAGAAACTGCTGATTATCGGCAGTTTCTTCTTTTGTCTCAATGTTTTCCCAAGCCATATCTGTTAGGGACGTCAAAACCAGGTCTTGTTTGGTAATGGGTTAAAGGCTCTGTCACTTACGATTTCATGTCCACATCACATCCAAAATGATACTGCATGGGTCCCCTGTTTTAGACATGCTCCGGACGTGATGTGAACGCGGAATGGTGTATGCGACCAAGCCTTTAGAAGTTTAGAAATAGGGATGACTATTTCCGACCAAAATGACTATTGCGATAGTATTGCTATTGACCAAATTGCTATGGCGATAAGTATTGCTATTGTAGGTTGATATTGCAATACAATTGCGATACTATTGTTATACACTTTTAGTGCTATAAATGGATATTTTTTCATTAAAAATCTTATTTACTGAATATTTCACATAAATGAATTAATTTGCAGAATCATTAAATAAATAATCTGAAGGAAGAGAGTGACATTTCATTATTTGAGTAGCCTGTCAATGATGTCTGATATTCAAGAGACAGATTTTTTGCCAAAATTGGACAATGTCATGTGACAAATTGCTATTTTTAGAACTACCAAAACTATTGCAATAGTGGAAACAACTATTGCGATACTATTGATATTGCCAGTTGCCTATCACGATAGCACTATTGCAGAGGTCACTATTGCGATATATCGATAGTCCGATGTATCGTTACATCCCTATTTAGAAATGACTTTTTATCATTATTTTGTACCAAAAATTAGAAGAATGGTGTTAGCAATATGTTCAAACCTTTTCTGGCTCTTATGGCTTTATTTCTGTTTGGAATAGGCTAGGATTCTATGCTTTTGTAATAGACAAAATAAATAAGAATAGACCTTTGTTTTGTAACCTTATGTATTCAAACATATTTAACTAAACTATTTATGCATTTATATAATATTATATGAACCAGGATCTGGAAAAACGGCCCATAAGGCTTTTGAGCCCAACATAGATCCAGATCAGCCTGTGCATATGCACTGTCTGATCAGGATCCATATTGTTCTCTAATAGCTTCTTCCTAACCTGTAGTAATTTAAAGAAAGCAGCATGGATGCACATCGGACTGCATTTGACAACAGGCTGATCTTGAATCTCAATTCTTGAAAATGCTTTAAGGGATGTTTTTCCAGATCCCGGCTCATATATATGTATATCGTATATCATGCATGGTAAAAAGTGATTCTTACATGATCAAAGGTAGATCTACCCATAATATAATGATTTGAGTAAACAATGAATGATTATTTGCATTTTGATAAACCATTACACACTCTTATTTTTAGCTCTGCTTATAAATTATGATCTTGTCCTAACGAATTGGAATACAACTACAAACTTCAAGCAAGGATAGACAATAGAAGCTTTGTAACAGCTTTTTGGAAGCCATAATTTGTATTCTTTTGCTGCAATATTATAGAATTGCTGCTACTAGAATTTACATTATTGTCCCTTATTTTTAGCTTGAAATGGATATTAAATTATGCATGCTAGAAAGTTGCAATCTCTTACAAAACAGTTTTAATTTAGATTTATTGACTGCCTACTGATTATAGATATGCAAAAAATGTATCTTATTAAAAGAAAGAACACTAATGTTTGTGTCACCTTTAATTGTGGGCATGAATGGTTTGTCTATGTGGGTGAGCAGCTGGTGGCTTGGATTGGATATGTCTGTACTTGTGCAAGAAATGCCAAGAAAACATGGTTATGTGCAATACCTACTGCGATATAACTGAATTATGATTGTTGCATTGTAACCCTTTCAATCATTCAACATAGGCTTTAGACTTGTGTGCAGATTTATGCATAAACTTGAATTTACTGGAAACTTTCAGGACAAAATTCCATGCACAAAGAAAATTTGCTGTGAATTCATTCGCAGTATCCCATCAAGCCTCTGATAGTTTACGATCAAGCTTGAATGGGTCTGCGTCATGTATCACAAATGATCAGTAAGTTTGGTATATTGTACAGTTCTGCCAGTTTTGTGCCTACCCTTCATTTACAAGTCGGTGCAAGCATAAAGGATCTTGAAACATAATCAGATGTTAGAAATTTTGCCTTGTACAAAATTCACAGATGTTGCAGATGGCATTATCAGGGAATGGAATTTTACATAATGTCTTTCTAAGATGAAATCATTGTGGTAAAGAAGAAATTGCTTGTCATGAGCTATTTCTTCATTTTCCATGATGTTGTCCCTAACCTTTATTTTGTTGGGGTGTCAAAAACTCATTATTTGGGAATGAAATAATTCCGAATTGATACCGATTTTGATGCTTTTGACTCTTTTACAAGGAAAATCAAGTTGCAATCTTTAGGTTCTTTGTAACAAAAGAATCTTTACATTTAGTTATACAAATACATTTTTCACCTCTAAAAAAGTCAGGGAGATCCTTTAAGCTTGTTATATTTCTTACATTCTAGTTTTATTGACATATCGTTTTCTTAACTTAAAAAGTGTCCTTAGAAGAGGACATCTTGATGTTGTATATTATACTTAAACTGTAAAGTGGATTCTACTAAATTGCTTTGCTGAATTGTCAATAGATTTAACTTCTTTATAAAATAAAGACATTTTAAAAGGTAATTCAATATTTTTTTCCTAAAATTGAATTGGATGCATTCACACACTTGCTTGGATTCGCTAATGTGAATATTGCAATTTAGTGGAATTCACTGATTACTTCTTTAAAAGAAACCATTTCTGTGGCTGATCCAGGATTTCTGTGAAGGGGATGCAAACAAACAAATTGGGGGGAGGTTGTTTCCCTGATATTACACAATTTTGACTGAATTTCTATGTCACAACAGTCTGTTAGTTTGTCTTCAGGGAAAGGGTTGATATTTGATAAAGGGTTGGATTTGAGCCTGTTATTTGTTAGTTTCCTGCATGATTACAATTTACTGTATAGAATTTAATTTTGTTTGATTGCTGCATGCTGGTTTGGGTAGTCTAGTATGTCTTTTCTTTTACCAAAAATCGATGAAGAGAAATTGTTAAGTATTATTGCTTCATAATTTATATTTTGAAAAGAAACATATAGTTTTATACTGTTATATTAGGGCTATGATTAGTATCCACAAGCTTTAGGCGTTAGTTTAACCTTTTCCCAAACGACAAAAATTTAGGGCGATCTACTTCAAAAACTGCCACAAATGACAAAATGGAAGTTAGTAAAGATAGAATTTATGTAAAATATGACATAGAATATAGTGAGACAAAAGGAGAAAATGCTGGTTTTCAGCAGTTTCTTCTTTTGTTTCAATGTTTTCCCAAGCCTTTTCTATTAGGGACGTCAATACCCGGTCTTGTTTGAGAAAGGGATAGACTTTTTGAGTGTTGAGTAACATGCTCTAGAATGTCAGAAAATGCCATTGTTGACATTGTTTACTCTCTAGAATCTACAAATATTGACAAATCAAGACAAAAATTGTACAAACTGATTATATTCATAATGTTTTGAAAGAGTTCAATTTTCAGCTTGGTTAAAAAAAGTTTGTCCTGAGTTATCTGCCCTTGAATTTTACATAAATTACCTTATTTGTCGTTTACCAAGTTTTCAGATATTTCTCGGTATCAATCACTTAGAATGTTGAAGGCACTGTCCTTTTACAGATTTTATTAAGAGAACTGCATTTTACTTTAATCATTAAGAATCTTATTGGTAAATTTATGTTTATTTTGACAATTTGACCATTTCAGAAAGAAAATTCATGCCCAAAGAAAGTTTGCACAGGGCTCTGCACCCAGCACCCCTTCTGTTACCCCATTCAAACCTAAACTAAAAGTGTCTCCCGTGAAACTGTTCCCTGTCAGACCAAAAACGGAGGACTTCCTGACCTATCTCTGCTTTAGAGGTTTGTATCAATGTTAAATGCGTAAGGTAGTCCACTCCTAATGAGATTCACCCAACGTCAGAATTATTTGGGTGACGTCATAAACATTGGGCGGTGGAACATTCTACCGCCTTATGATAAGGCTCAGATAGGTAACGAATGTTAAGGATGTCAGACAAAAAACAGACTTTGGATGAATCTCATTAGGGGTGGACTACCTTGATACTACAGTAACTACATATAGTTACATGATGTTAAACTTTTGAATATCTTTGGTAAACTTAAAGTATTCTGGCGTCAGTAAGTAGATCTATAGTGTTGAATGATGAATCACTTTATTTTTTATCATACCATATGCTTTTGGTACTCATAGTAATCTTCTCATTGAGAAAACTCAAATGAGTGTCCACAACATAGGGTTTGTTTTTCAAATAAATTTAAAATGCCTCAACCCTCTATTGTCTGTTGCTCTGATAAGGCATTGAAATCATTAATCTGTGGCACTATTTAACCCTTTCCCAAACGACAAAAATTTGTACAGTTCTACTTTGAAATCTGCTGCAGACGACAAAATGAATGTTTAGAAAGATGAAATTTGTGTATAATATAGCAGAGAAAATAATGAGGCAAAAGGAGAAAATGCTGATAATCAGCATTTTCTTCTTTTGCCTCAATGTTTTCTCAAGCCAATCCTGTTAGGGATGCAAAACCAGGTCTTGTTTGGGAAAGGGTTAAGGTGTGTTATACAATAAACTAAACGTCATTCAGACTTGATTTTGAACATCATGATAATAGCATGGATTTACCCTTTCTTAAACCTGGTATTTGCCTTGGAAAACATGGAGGCACAATAAGAAAATGCTAGCAACCAGCTTTTTCTCCTTTTACCTCAATTTTTTCCGTGCTATATAATGAACAAATTGTTGTTTGGAAAAGTGTTTACCCATTCCCACATAATGACGCCTTTTGACACCCCACAATGCAAAAGGCTTTGGAAAACATAGCGGAAAATGAAGAAATTGCATGGTACATTGTATTCTACCCACAAAGACCAAAAACTGTGAAATTACATACACATGAAATTGTCATCTGCAATGTCTTTGAATTTGGACCAGTCTAGAATTTTGCCATCCAATAATGGGCTAAAATGGTTCTTTTTTTTTGTTACAGGTAAGTCCTTCCTGCCTCCACACCTGGATCTGATGAACGTCCAGAAGGAAGACAATGACGGGGACCTGGTCAACGGGAAGAACGGAACTCGAGAAAGTTCTCCGGCATCCAGCAGTACCATGAGTCATAATAATGAAGATAGCAATGATGCACATGATATGTCCACTGTGAGTTTTATTATACCACCCACCTACAAAATAGAGGAGGGTATATTAGTTAATAGTTTCACCATGTCTGTCTGTCCATCCATCCGTCCATCCGTAGACTTTTTCGTTTCCGAGCTCTAACTCGAGAACCAGTTTACCTAGAATCAAGAAACTTTACACAGTTGTAGCCCTTGACCCAAGGAGGTGCCCTATTGTTTTTGGGTGTCAAACAGCAAGGTCACAATTGGACTTAGTGTAAAATCTGCTTCGGCGCTCTAAGTCAAAAACCAGTCGACCTAATGATCATGTAAAGTTACACAGTTATTGCCCATGACCCAAGGAGGTGCCCTTTTGTTTTTGGGTCATGAAGGTCAAAGGACAAGGTCACAATAGAGGTTTGTCAAAGAGTTATTCCCCTTGCGAAACTCTTCACAAAGAAAATTAAAAATGTACTTCCAGTGTTCTTGAGGGGGCACTATTTACTCCCGGTAAATTATCGCTCTATTTTGTTTGTAGAATACACGTTTAAAAACTAAGTTTATTTACACATTTAAGCATGATTATACATCGAATTGTGTGCGAGATGAATCACTTATACTCCAAGATGTCAAAATTGGTCAAAATTGAAAATAAATAGATGTACTTCATCATTTCTATCGGTTTCTTTTTTATCCCTATTGTCATATTCCCATAATGACCACGAAGCCCGTTCACTTGTCTGCGCATACATTTTGATGGGATGAATAGTCGGTATATGTCGACTCCTATATCAAATATAAATTTTAAAATCTTGTTATTACAGCTTTAATCAAACTGCAGTTACGAGGTTTTGCAATAACACCGGCGATTGGCATATTCCAACATAATAGTCTTAACCATTCAGTCAACGACATTTCGTTATTGAGAACATTGTAACAACGAATCATCAAATCAACTTTTACGATGTTTTTGCCATTAAAGGCGATTTTTGCAGAGAAATTTTACCCTTTCTCCAACGACTGAAGGCTGGCACAATTTTCAAAAAGTGTTACGGGCTATAAAATTGTTGATTTCTAAAGTAAAACATGAAATGTTATAGCACCACCGAGGGGTTCATTTACCTTTCCCAAAGACAAGGCTATCACGTCCTCGAAAGTAATAGCCTACGAAAACTTAAATGTCAAAGGGGAAAAAGTTGCTGACCAGTGTTGTCTTTCTCCCCAAATATATATCGTGGGCTATTTATTACACAGTCTCTGTTGTCAGTAATAGAAATGTCGTGTTCAACTGTATTCGATCAGAACATTCTCAATATTTGCTGTCTTGGAAATAGTTAAACAAGTTTTAAAAAATGAATAAATTACACTACAGGATGTGGGGCATTTGATCCCCCCGAAACGACTCTGGATCCGCCACTATGAATAAACCCCACTTGGTATTATGCATAATATTTGCTAAGCCTGTCCCTGACTCGTGAAAACATTCTGACAAAAAAATAAAACGGTGATGGTAAGCATTTCCCCTTAATTTGCTTCAGCGTTATAAAAGATGGTGTTTGATTGATGACTGACCGGCCCCTGTTCTAACGAGCCTTCTTTTTTCTTTCTTTTTTTTTCCTCGAGATTTAATATTCGCATTGGCTAGTTTCTTTGGAACATATCGGCGAGGAAAGGGTTTTGGAATGACAGGTTTTTTTGTTGCTGTTGAAAAGCCGATAACGTTGATTGTGATATACTGATAAGGCGATATTAAAGTAATGTACCGACGAGACTGTCAAACGCGTGATATACCAGTAGGCCTATCTGCAAAACCCTTTGCATAGACAATACTGATCCCATCAATATTGGCAATCGAAATGTACTTTTACCTTTAATCAAGCTGTAAAAATGATAATTTTGGACACCAATCAAAGATATGTGACAAATCAGACGAAATTGTCATTGAACGGAATTCGAAGGAAAAAAATCGAACAACCGAAATTAATAGCAATACGGTAGTGAGACAGATCATCGGTATCATTATTTTAAAACCAAATAATGATCAATAATGCTAAACATCCCAGTCGGAGCGCAATTTTAAAAGCATTAATTTTACTGTTAATTTTCCGTGTTTTTCGAATAAGAAGGGAAACGAACGTATTCATTTGGCCTTTGTTTTGAATTTAATAGTGTCTTAACCCATAATCAAACGGCAATTTTTAGACTATTCCAAAATCAAAAATGATGCAGACGACAATTTGAAGTGAATGAAATTTTGATTTTTTTGGTATATTTATGCATAAAACATTGTGGTAATTGAAGAAATTGCTTGTCACAAGCAATTTCTTCATTTCCCACGATGTTTTCCAAAGCCATTATTTTGTGGGGAGTCAAAAGGAGTCACTGTGTGGTAATGGGTTAATAAAAGTCAGTTTTTTTTACCCCAGAACAGAAATCAACTTAAGTTTCGATACCGTTTTGATGATATGATATATTAGGCCTATATAGCCTAATTATGAAATTTTATAGCTCACGGATGAATAGTGGGATTTGGCTCGAGAAAATGCGAAGAGTAGGTATTTTAAGATTTCGAAATCATGCGGAATGCAGTATTTTCCATACGATATTTGCACTTTTAAATGATAATTCAGTTTTGAACAGGATCCTTATGGTGAACTGATTTGTATATAAACATTTCAACAGACCATTATATATCTTCTTTTCCAAAATTTTAATCCAATACGGAGTCAATCTAGAATTTTTTGTGGAGTTTTCTCGTTATTTCCGTACCTCAAAATCTTCTTCGGCCTTTGAATGACGGACATAATACATGTAGTTATAAATGAATAATACTTACTTCGGAAGATATCTCAATCACATTGGAGGGACTGGGGATTTCGCAGAGTGATAATTGTCGTCGATTTCTCTTTGTAACTCTAGAAACTATGGTTGAGCTATGTTCGGCCGCTTCTAGAGTCTTGGTCTATTCCGACGATTTTTTGCTCGTTTTAGATTGTCTGGTGGGTTTCTTCGTCAAAATACTTGGTATATTTCTATTTGGTACATAGTCAGGATTGTTTTTATCAGTTCTATCTGGCTTTCCCAAAATAAAGTGGCATCCACAAACTTTCACGTTATTTGTAAGTGTTTTTAAACTCAAGTTATGTCTACCCGACGCATGAATCCATCGCATTTTAATGCCGATTTTTTTTTTGAAAAGTGAAGAATCTACAATTATTTGACAGTTTATTCCGTCTATGATCACACCCATACACGCAACAATGATCGTATCCGCCCATTTTTTCGATTTCACGAATCACAGTAGCAGATTAATCCGTCACGCTTATTATCCCATTATAGAATGATTATCGACTTGCCCCCTCGAGGGAAACCGTTAGTTGAATTACGGCTTGTGCGCATGCGCGTTATTTGCTTGACAAACCCCTATTGGACTTTGTTTAAAACCTGTTTCTGTGCTCTAAGTCAAGAACCGGTTGACCTAGGATGATGAAACTTTACACAGTTATTGCCCATGACCAAAGCAGGTGCCCTATTCTTTTTGGGTAACAAAGGTCAAAAGTCAAGGTCATAATTGGACTTTGTTTAAAATCTGCTTCGGTGCTCTAAGTGAAGAACCAGTTGACCTAGGTTCATGTAACTTTACACAGTTATTGCCCATGACCAAAGCAGGTGCCCTATTGTTTTTGGGTAACAAAGGTCAAGGTCACAATTGGACTTTGTTTAAAATCAGTTTAGTTCTCTTAGTCAAGAACCAGTTGACCTATAGCACTTTTTCAGTGACAAGGCGCTAGTGCGGGTTATTCGTTCGCTTTGCGACAGTTCTAGTTAGATCTAAATTGGATCTTTGTTTGACTATTTGGGGGGGGGGGGGTGCAAATTGGATTTTTCCTAAATGTTCAGGTAAAATAAGGAAAGTTCAGCATTTTTTGCCAACTTTGAAAAAAAAAATGCTGTCTGGTAATGGATCATGGTCAATTTAAGCCTTTCTCAAGCAACAAAATTTGGACCTGTCCAAATTCAAATGTGTTCCAGACAGTAAAGTATATATTTTACACAAATTCTTTCTTTGTTACCATCATTTGAGTCATCTGCAGCTGCTTGCAAGTTAGAAAAAACTAAATATTTACCATTTTGTGCATGTTTTAACCCATTACCAGATGGCAAGATTTTAGGCTTGTCTAAATTGAAAGATGTTGCAGAAGACAATTTCAAGTTAATTAAATTTTACATATTTCAGTCTAAAAGGGTAGAAAACATTGTGGAAAATGAAGAAATTGCTTTTCACAAGCAATTTCATCATTTTCCACGATGTTTTCCAAAGCTATAATCTTGTTGGGAGTCAAAAAGAGTCATTGTGTGGGAATGGGTTAAACAAAGCACCTTTTACTTTACAGAGAACACCATTAAAGAAGGCAGCTAGAGCCAGTGCAAGTACTCCAGATACAGCACGGGGATTTACACATCTCCGATCAAAAGCTGGTGGAAAAGGATCAGCTGCTTCACGATCCAGACAGACAGAGAAGTTCCAACACAGAAAACGTCTTTCGGACTCATATCTGTCCAGGGCAGGCTCAAAAAGTCCCTCAAAGTCGGATAGACTTAGTTTGAAGAGGAAAGCTTTAGCAACATTGACCGCTGCACGAAGGACTTCATCATCCGCTAGCCTTCGTAAATCAAAATCTGCTTCGTCTGAGGGCGATCTGCATCGGAGAAAGGTAAGAAATTCTGCTTAGGTTTACCCTTCTCATTCTGCTTGTGTCATATCCTCTTGTTACTTAACCCTTTCCCAAACGACAAATTTTCAAAATTTCCATTTCAAAAGCTGTTGCAGACAACAAATTTTTATTAATGGACCTTATTTAGGATAGAATTTATGTACAATATAGCACTGAAAGTATTGAGACAAAAGGAGAAACTGCTGGTTATCAGCAGTTCTTTTGTTTCAATGTTTTCAATAGCCTTTTCTATAAGGGACGTCAAAATCAGGTCTTTTTTGGTAAAGGGTTAAGCTTTAGAAAGCAGTATAGACTAGGATCAGACTGCACAGAGGTGCAGTCTGATCTTACTTTACACTGCCTACTTTCTATTACTGGTAAATTATTGATGGAAAAAAAAATAGATAAACTTAGATGTCTGTTAAATTAGCAGTTTGTTGAAACAAAATTTTAACTCTGCAGGAAAATAATTAAAACATTGAAAAATTAATTATTGAAAGATTTAGCTAGTGTAACGAATAATGTTAACAAATAGTAATTAGTGAATTTTAGACAGGAAGATAACAGAATCTTATTGTAAATTAGGAAAATGATGTTTACTGAGATCATTTTATTATGCCCCCGATAGGGAGGCATCAAAAATTTGACTTGTCCGTCTGTCCGTCTGTCTGTCCGTCCGTCTGTCCGTCATTCCGTCCAAAAACTTTAACATTGGCCATAACTTCCTTATTACTTAACATATTCGCTTCATACTTTACCACAACATTCCTTGGTACATTACCTTTCTGTAGGCACATACTTTGGTGACCTTGACCCCTGGATGACCTTGACCTTGAACATAGATTGGCCATAATTTAAAATCAAAGCGGTGTCGGGGGCATTGTCATCTTACAGTGACAGCTCTTGTTTTTGCTACAATATCTTTTCTAAAGGTGTTTTTCTCATATTTGACCGTCATGCTAAAAAGGACTGTATGCAATGTTTTGAAAATTTTGACCCCAGTCAGTCTGTCCACACTGACTAGGATCAAAATCTTCACTCCTGGGTAATTTTCTGAATGTAGACTGTTTTCTCTGTCTCGCAATATTTTCCTTTCGCAAATATGACATCTAGTTGACCTCTGTTAGGCCTGGTCTGTTTCTTGAAATTTGGATTTATAGACTTCTCATAATGTCCCTCTTAGTGTGATGGGTCATGTATGCATCCAAGATTGGGTTGACTTATTTTACATATAAACATGACCAAACTTACACTGGTTTTAATACCTTAATGAAGAAAGTTAGGGAAACCTTAAGTAATGAACTAATAATTGCTTGTTTTCCTCTCCTTCAATATTTTCTGCCATATTTACTTTATAAAGTAAGATTAGGATCAGGGTTGGGGTAATCGTAATCTGTAATCGTAATCGATTGTAATCAATTACATTTTCTCAAGTAATCGACAGTAATCTGTAATCGAAGGGAATTTCGATTACATGTAATCGTAATTTAATCGATTACATGCTTAAAAATTGCTGTAATCATCGATTACATTTTCGATTACTTTCGATTACTTGCAGAAAAATTATGAATCAAATTAAGATATAAACCCCACATGAATTTCAGAAAAACCAATATTTGTCTATTGAAAATACATGACATCATTTTAAGTTAAGACAAAAGTAAAAACTCTTTATAATTGTAATTAATCTGTAAAACATAATATAGTCCAAATTTTTGACTGCTAATGATAAGTAAAAAAGTTTGTATCAGAGATCCTTTCCCAAACAAGATCAGGTTTCGACATACCTGATAGGAATTGTTTTGGAAACATTTAGAGAAAAGAAGAAAGTGCATACATAGAAGTGCATCATTTGGGAGAGAATTGAAATACTACTGTTGTTTGGGTTGAAAAGAACATGTACTTCACACCTTTTTACACGAAGAACAATAGTGATTGCTATAGTGTGAAACCTAAACAAAAGGTGTTTATTTCCCCAGGCTAATTTTAGTATTATACAATTTGACAACTTTGAGAGATTTGATGAAGTTAATATGAAGGTTCAGGTATTATTCTGGATGCAAATGTTCTTTGGATCTGACATTGTGACAAGAGCTATGTCCTTCATGGGCTATTTTGAAGTTCCTGACTCCTTTCCTAATGAGGAGACTTTGACCACAGTCTCTCAACTTTCCAGAAACTATTTATGATAAGATGCAATACTAATTATAGAATAAACCCTTTCCCAAACAACATTTTTTTCTAAAACAAAAGGAAATTTGTAGACAGCAAAATTGATCCAGTTTCACATAGAAATAACCAGGAGAAAGTGCTGATTATGGCCATTTTCTGTTAAGGCTTTCTAAACCCACCATATCTACAGAGGTTATCAAAGTGTGTCACTATTTTGAGAATAGTTTTAAATATTTAAATTATATTATATGTTTTATAAACTGTATAGTTTTTATAGGACCGTAATATTCATGCACTATTTAAACCATAAATAAAGTTTTGCAATAAAACTATTATTTTACAACATTATATAATATCGCATTCAACATTGCATATTATTTTCTGATAAGATTTGGCAGTGCTAAACAGTTACATGTTTTGATTTTTTATCCTTTCTCAAGCGACAGAAGGTTAAACAGTTCCATTTTGGCAGCTGATGTAGTTTACAAAATGGATGTTTATAAAGATAGTGTTCATTTACAATTTGGCAGAGAAAATATTGAAGCTTAAGGAGAACATAGTGATTCTCAGCATTTTCTTCTTTTGACTCAATGTTTTCAAAAGCATTGTCTATTGAAGATGTCAAAATCAGGTCATGTTTGGGAAAGGATAAGCAAGTAATCAAATGTAATCATCCTGTAATCATGATTACTTTAGCAAAAGTAATCGAATGTATTCAATTACGTGTGAAAATTAGAGTAATCGATTATTAATCAATTACATGTTTTTCCCAATGTAATTGATTAATAATCAATTACAGGTGACTGTAATCGAACCCCCACCCTGATTAGGATAACTTTTTGTCATAATAGAAAGGATAAATCAATATTCAGGGTAAGCAGTTGATAGCTACCACCACAAAAAGGATAGACTGTGTAGTACCTAATGACGAGAATGGACAACCAAAATGTCAGATAAAGGAATTTGAAGACTCTGGGATAGGGGTTGTAATTCTGAATCAATCAGATAATGACATGGATGAAGAGATTGAGAAAGGAATTGGAGAAGAATTTAACAGTGGCAACAAGTCAGACTTTGCCCTAGATCAGACATCACCAAGCCTAGTAGATTCCTTGTTAAACCCTCTATCATCAGATTTAGAGGGATCACTAGATATATCAGCTGACCTGGATATTAGTCTGAACATTTCTCTGGATATGAATGATATGTTTAAGCCAGCTGATAAAAGTTTCATTGATTTGGAGAAAGGAACAGCTTTGACTGGAGGGATCAATAGTTATGACTTTGATACAGAAAAGTGTGAAGTGCATACTGATTTGTGTATTCCCATGAGCACAGACCATCATCAGAGTGATAAGCATAGAAGTCATGATTGTTTTACACCAGCATTTAATGAGCAATCATGGACTCCAAGTATGGTATATAATAGACATGACCGTTGTGAAATTGGTACAGTTGAACAAAACAAAATATTTCACAGGATTGAGCATAATTACTCAAAGGTCATTAGAGCAGTAAGGTTCAAGGTCAAATCTGCAAGAAGAGGGTTTGATGCAAAGAGACTTAGTTCAACACCATACAAAGATTTTGTTACTGAGTCTATTTTTGATTCAACTAAATCAATTGAGGTATAAGTTGGTTTATGTTATTACAGTTGAATAATGACATCACTGTTCTATAAAGTTTCCATTCACTCGGAGACAACATTTTACAACTGCTGTTCAATTCACATGTGACAGTTTTCTAAGTTTATAAACATTAAAAAAACTAATAACATGTTATGTCTTAGATTTTTAATATAAAAAATTGCACCTAAAACATACTCTATACCCATATGTCACATTTGTTTTTTACGCTTTTACTAATTCAAATAGCCCCGTTCATGTGCCAATAGTCAGGTCAGTCATGGCAAAGACCGTCAGACGATCAGATATGTCATTAAATTTCCGTCAGTCTGATGATTTTTTGCTACTGTCGGTGCCTCTGTTTGACAAAATTTTATTCTGTGTGACAGATGATCGTGTACTGTCCCACTGAATGTCTGATAAAGATTTCTCGGTCTTGGCCATGTCTGAAGGGTTATGATTGCAATTTTCTAACAATTATATATTTCAGTATTTATTAAGTTTTCATTAAAAGAACTCGGTGCATGGAACTTCCACGATGGAAGGTTTTCTATTACCGTTATTACCTTATTTACATGATTTTTTATGGCATGGGAGGTGGTCATTTATTGGTAACACTGTATATGCATCCACATCTAGTTAACATAACTCCTACATTTATTGAAGGATTTGGGTACAATTTTCACAGAATGTTCCTGGTCACCTTACCATGCACATATTATCGAGGTAAACATATGACTCTTGGTCACTGAAAAGAGGAACTTTGATATAAAGCAGTGTATATTATGACTTGTTTTTATGCTCCCCGAAGGGAGAGCATATAGTCGCCGCTTCGTCTGTCCGTCCGTCCGTCCGTCCGTCCGTCCGTCATTCCGTCCGTCCGTCCGTCCGTCCGTCCGTCCGAAGCGATTTCTCTATAACCCTTGGGCCAAATCAAATGAAACTTACCATGTAAACTCCCTATGACATAATGCCGATGTACTTTTCCCAGTTTTTGGATTTGAGGCCTCGTCATGGGAAAAGGGGACTTAAGGTCAAATACACTTTTTCTCTAATTTCTCATAGTCTAATGGTCAGAATTTGATGAAATTTTATATTTGAGTAGCAAATCAGATGCCCTTGACAATAAACTACTTGAAATTTGCGTATAAAAAGTATGTCATGGAAAAAGGGGACTTATTGTTTCTTAGCTTAATCTTAGCTCTGTATGGCATACATTTATTGTGACAATGCCTTATTCGGGGAGCATTGTCCGTCTCTGACGGCTCTTGTCTTGAATTGGTTGTTGTTAGCCAGATTTTAATATAATTATATGTAATTCAGTAACTTCAATGGTTTTTCATTGTGAAAAAAAATAAACAGTTTTTGTAACAGCAAGATCAGATAAATGTTGAATTTGTTTTTGTTCAGCATTTCTTTTGTTGTGAATACTTTCCCCATCCTATCAAATTGTTTATTAAACATTTTTTTTCATGAATCAGAATGATTCGTTGTGTGTACTGACCCATTTAAATAGTCACAATCAATGTTTGGTATTGGTAACCCTCTAACAAGGGAAAGTTTGGGAAACACTTTTTCTCTAAATATTTTAATTCTATGTTATAAAAATTTTCTGCATTTAATGTTTTCTGAAACACCTCAGAATTTGACCCGTCTAGAATATTGTCATGAAAGTCTTAAATAAAAAGGGCTATAGGGATGGAAAGAACTAAATACAAAATTATATATATATGACCTATATTTAATGAATTTCTTCTTCATTCCAGAATGAGAGATCATACAACACAAGTTTTGAGAGTGAACAGTCTAGGAGGGCTTCTCCATCAAAATCAGATCAGATACGAAAGAGAAGATCCACAAGTGACCTTCCTGATAAAGGTCATTCACCAACAAAGAGGTCAAAGTTAAATGTAAGCACAAGGTCACAGAGGTCAACAGATAATACCACAAAGGTCAAATCATCGGAGAGTAGGGTTAGAAGAGGACTAGAAACACATCCTAAAAAAAGATTCGCAATAACCACGAACAAAGTAAAGAGGACATTTAAACCACACAGGCCCGTTACTAGAGCTGCGTCACATTTCAAGTCTGTGCTGAAGGCTGCTAAAATGGCTGCTAGTAGGAAGATGAGAATGGTCAGACGATCAGAGCAGGCAAACATGCATAGAGACAAAGGTCACAAGGTCAAAGGTCATGACAAGGTCAAGAGGTCTCCAGATCGTAAGAAGTCTGTGTCACCTGACAAGAAGTCACCTGAGGAGAAAAGAGTGTCCAATTCTTCATTGGGTAAGTTACAAATAGGCCTTTCACCAATTACCAAACAGCAAAATTTTGAACTTGTCCAAATTCAAAGAGGTTGCAGACAAAAGTTTCAAGTTAATGAACTTTTGAATGTTTTGGTCTTCCTTTGTTGAAAACATTTTGGAAAATGAAAAAATTGCTTGTTACAAGCAATTTCTTCATTTTCCACAATGTTTTCCCAAGCATTTTTCTTGTGGGACATCAAAAGGTGTCACTGTGTGGGGATGGGTTAACCCTTTTCACATATGAAAATGACATTCTACCAGTCATCTAATTTCTTGTGCTTTATGCCTATGAGTGCAGACTGATCTTTATGTATGTTGCCTTTTTATGCTCCCCGAAGGGAGAGCATATAGTCGCCGCTTTGTCTGTCTGTCCGTCATTCCGTCCGTCCGTCTGTTCGTGCGAAGTGATTTCTCCATTACCCTTGGGCCAAATCAAATGAAACTTCCATGTGAACTCCCTATGACATAATGCCGATGTACTTTTCTCGGTTTTTGGATTTGAGGCCTCATCATGGGAAAAGGTGACTTAAGGTAAAATACAGTTTTTCTCCAATTTCTCCTAGTCTAATCGTCAGAATTTGATGAAATTTCATATTTGAGTAGTAAATCAGATGCCCTTGACAATAAACTATGTGAAATTTGGGTATAAAAATTATGTCATGCAAAAAGGGGGCTTAACATTTGTTAGCTTTATGTTAGCTCTGCATGGCATACATTTATTGTGACAATGCCTTATTCAGGGAGCATTGTCCGTCTCTGACGGCTCTTGTTAGATAACCAAAATAATCTTACATTGATATGACTAGGCTTAACATATACAACCCATCATTAGCACTAAAAAGCCTGGGGTGAAATTTGAAAAGTGCCAGTAATTCCTAAACTGTGTTACAATTCCATTCCAAATACAAACATAAGCATTTTAAATGGTTTAGAATTTTGAATTAATGCATACTTATGGAAATATTTGACAAAAATGTTCAAAATTACCTCTCTTGCATATGAATAAAGAGTAAAATGATATTTGTAAGTTATTTTCTTCCTGAAGCAAAATCTGGCATGGTGAATCAACTTATGTGGAGTACATTTACAAGCATGTGTAATTTGATGCATCTCGTATGGCTAGAAAGTGGTGTTTTTCAGGGTGCCCACTGGTCAGGGAAAAGTCAGTGAAATTTGTATTTTCTTCAAGGTCAGGGAAAAGTCAGGGAATTTTGAAAAATGGTCAGGGAAATCTGAAAAGCTTAAAAAGTCAGGGAAAAGTCAGGGAATTTTGAAATTTTCTTTTGTCCAAACAAAACAAATAGAAAAAAAATGAAATAAAGTAAAACAGATAATCATAGCTATGGTATTTTTCAGGTTTTGATTGATAAACCAGTTGTTCTTTTATACATGACTCTGCACTTACCATTTTGAATTAAGGCTTAACATTTGAAATGGATCCTCTATTGAAATCTAATGCTCTTATGGCTAAATCTGTTAGCAAGAGAAAAGTAGCTGACAGTGAAGAGAAGAATATTGAACATCTTCAGAGGAGGGTGAAGAAATATTGATACTAAGAGGTTAGTTACATTATGTGGATTTATACTTGTACAGCTGCAAGGACTGTGCACCGTTTGGTTTTAATTGCTTTTAAGTTTGATGATGAGTGAAACATGATTTAGGTCATAATGCCATCTCCTTCCAAATCACTTGGATAATTACCATTGTCTTCTTTCAGTGACATTTTGATGTCAAGCATGCCCTTAGGAAGCAATTTCATATTGGGGGGACTAAAGCCCTTGTCCTGAATATTGGGGGGAGGGGGCTAATTTGGTTTTTCCCAAAATTTTCTGTGTGAAATTAAGAAAATTCAGCATTTTTGGCCAACATTGGGGGGGGGGGGGGGCTAAGCCCCTGTCAAGTGAATAAAAGCCCTCAAATATATGATTATCACAAGTTTCCTACAAACATTCATTAGTTGCACTTGTACCTGATTGATAATGAATCAATTTTAGCACAAAGCTGGTTATAAAATGTTCTAAAACACTTCAGCATGCAGTATCTCAAAAATGTACATTAAATTGTGCTCATAACAAATTGTTCACACATGCACACACAGAGGTATCCATTTTTGTCCATAAAATGAATGAAAAGAACTTCTAAACATAATACATTTTAAGTGAAAATGAACGTGAAAGGCTATCAGTGCAGGAAATTTTGATTGGAATGTATCTAGATAAGTAAGGACCATTATTAATTGGTCAGTGAATATTATAGATGGAAAAATGTTGGAGTGAAAGCAAATCTGTCCTTTAAACACCTTTCATGAGAATGATGCTCACAGAAAGTTGTTTGAAACAGTTTATGTAAGACAAAGACTGAAGAAGTATTTCTCATTTTCTCTTATGTAAAGAGGTGTACTTTTTAAAGCTCTAGTCAAAACTTCAACCATAAGTATTAACATTTCAACTGTTGTCCAACTGAAGGAAAGTGTTTTTAACTATTTCAAGCATGACAAATGAACTTTTTCTCTTCATCATGTTTAAAATGTTTAGCATTTTAAGGATTCTACTAATTCATGTAAGTTCAACCATCACATTTGAATTGTTATTGTAAGAAATCAAAATAAATAGGGGATTGACCAGACAGCTTTAGGGGGAAATGAGGCCATTTCGCGCGAAAAAAGGTCAGGGAAAAATGAATTTTGGTCAGGGAAAAGTCAGTGAAAAGTCAGGGAATTTTATTCCAGATGAAGGGTGGGCACCCTGTTTTTAATGATGGGCTGTATAGCTTAACCCTCTCCTAAACAAAACTTGGTTTTGATGTCCCAAATAGAAATAGCTTGGGAAAACATTGAGACAAAAGAAGAAACTGCTGATAACCAGCAGTTTCTCCTTTTGTCTCAATTTTTCCTATGCCATATTTTACACAAATTCCATCTTTGATAACTTCTATTTTGTCATTTGTGGCAGTTTTGAAGTGAATCACCTTCAATTTTTGCCGTTTGGGAAAGGGTTAAGAAGTAGACATTTGTTTTCAGAGAGCAACCATACAACTGAGGCCCATGTAAGATAAATATAGAATAACTCCCATGTAAAAGTGACATATTGTCAGCCAACTATTATCCGGTGTTTTATGCCTATAAGTGCAGACTGGTCTTAACCCTTTCCCAAACGACAACATTTTAGGGTGATCCTCTTCTAAAACTGCCACAAATGACAAAATGTATGTTAGGAGTGGATAGGATTGTGTAAAATATGGCTCAGAAAATATTGAGACAAAAAGAGAAACTGCTGGTTATCAGTAGTTTCTTCTTTTGTTTCAATGTTTTCCCATGCTGTTTCTATTAGGGATGTCAAAACCAGGTCTTGTTTGGGAAAGGGACAAAGGGTTAATGTATACTGCCAGCTTTTATGGTAGGAGAATATATACTTGGCAGTGAGAAAAAATATCTTATTTGTTTCCAGGAAGCAGCCATTCAGCTGAAACCCTTATAAAAACAGAATAATTTCCGTGTGAAGGTGACGTACCCACAGTTGTTCAGTGTCCTGTATATTACCCCACAGAGGAACAATTTAAAGATCCCATCTTGTAAAATGTGAAGGATGATAATTTTTGTAAATAGAAATATTACAATTTGTTTCCAGGCAGCAGCCATTCAGCTGAAGCTCATGTAAAAACAGAACAATTTCCGTGTGAAGGTGAAATACCCACTGTTGTTCAATGTCCTGTATATTACCCCACAGAAGAACAGTTTAAAGATCCCATATTGTATATGAATGATGATTTTATAAACAGAAATATTACAACTTATTTCCAGAAAGCAGCCATTCAACAGAAGCTCATGTAAAAGCAGAACAATTTCCGTGTGAAGGAGACATACCAACTGTAGTCCAGTGTCCTGTGTATTACCCTACAGAGGAACAATTTAAAGATCCTATATTGTATATACAGAGTATCCAAGCTGATGCTGAGGAATATGGCATGTGTAAGATTGTACCACCATCGACTTGGAAGGTAAATTGAATTGACCCTTTCTTAAACAAGACCTGATTTTGACGGCCCTAGAAGAAAAGGTTTGGGAAAACATTGAGACAAAAGAAGAAACTGCTGATAACCAGCAGTTTCTGCTTTTGCCTCAATGTTTTACTGCGCTACAATTTGCATTAATTCAATCTTTTTTTAAAATCTATTTTGTCGTCTGCAGCAGCTTTCAAATTGGAACAGTCGAAATTTTTGTCGTTTGGGAAAGGGTTAAACCCATGTTTTCACAATTTATCCTGGATTTTTCTTGCTTTGACAGGCAGCATAGACAAGGATCAGCCTGCACAAATGTGCAGTCTGATCTGTGTCTGCACTGCCTGCTTTTGTTGTGAAAATTATGATTTAGACACAATTTCAAGTTCAATGTGTCCAGCGTTCAATACTTAGTGTCAATTTCACTTGGGAAGTGAAGAACAGTTAAGACCCTCGTATTGCTGGTGCAGAAGAATATGGCATGTGTAAAATTGTACCACCATCGAATTGAAAGGTAGATACAATAAAAGTACTCACTGGCTGATCCAGAGGGTTTTGGGGTGGGGTGTTGGGTTCAAATGAACTCCCCTTTGAAGACTGATTATTTCATTTTCATATAGAAAGTCAGTCAAAATTTGTGTAATACTACGAAAATGAAGCCCCCATTTTCAATGAAATCCTGGATCTGTCGCATGTACTTAAGATAAATCACCATCTAACAATGATTTTAAGACACAATTCTGTTTTTGAACTGTATTAACACGAGAACTCCTTGATATAGCATGTTTACACGTTGCCATCATCAAATCAGAAAGTCAAATGTCCAGAGTTGCTTCCTTCTTGCTAAGAAAGAAATAGAGAATTCCTACATATTGTAATTTTCCATTTCCATGTAAAAGATTAAGGATATATTGTTTAACCAGTAAGATCATATCTCTGTCTTTTTGCTTTACAATTCTTAGTCTGTCTTAACCCTTTCCCACACAAGACCTGGTTTTGATGTCTCCACCAGAGTGAACTTTGAAAAGTACTGAAGAAAAAGAAGAAATTGCTGATACTCAGCAAATTTCTCCTTTTCCCTTAATTCTTTCTATGCTATAATGACCAAATATTGTGCATTTTATAACAATGATTTTGTTGTCTGCAACTTTTTTTGAATTTGAACCATCCTCAAAAAGTGTGGTTTGGGAAAGCGTTAAAGCTTAGCATTTTGCTTTATGACAAGGGCTATAATAGTCTTCTTGATACAGCAGTAATAAGCTTTATTTTGTCAGATGGAGAGCCGAGAATTGGAAGATTTCAGATTCACCACTCAAGTACAGTATATACACAAGTTGTTCCACAAGTGAGTCAGGCCAATTCTTGCTTTGTTATATTTTGAACAATTAAAGGTTTAATTTTTTCCAAATGGTAAATTTTCAAAATTTCCATTTCAAAAGCTGCTGCAGACCACAAGTGGGCCTTGTTTAAGATAGAATTTGTGTATAATATAGCACGAAAAATATTAAGGCAAAAGGAGAAACTGCTGATAATCAGCAGTTTCTTCTTTTGTCTCAATGTTTTCCCAAGTCTATTTAATTAGGGACGTGAAAACCAGGTCTTGTTTGGGAAAGGGTTAATTTCAAGGTTAAATATGAAATAAGATAGATGGTTTTAGTCTAGCATTTGAATAATGTTATTCAAAAATAATTTTAGAAATATGTTAAGAATAGTTTTTCATGATAATTTACTGGCATTAGACAGGCAACTAATAATAACAACAATTTTGAACATTCAAATCATACAATCGATTGAACTGACAACCTTAGACAACATTTATCGAAAAGGAGAAATTACCAATGGCTGGGACTTGCTCAGATAAGTATTAACCCATTCCCAAACAATGACTCTTTTTTACTCCCTGCAAGATAATGGCTTTGGAAAACATTGTGGGAAATGAAGAAATTGCTTCTGACAAGCAATTTCTTCATTTCCCACAATGTTTTCTACACAAAATGGCAAACTTATGTGAAATTTTATTCACTTAGAATTGTCATCTTTAACATCTTTCAATTTGTTCCACCCCAAAATTTTGTCGTCTGGTAATGGGTTTATAAATAAATATTATATTTCATAGATGGAGTCCCTTAACAGAACAACTAGAGCTGATCAAAACACTCAACAAAAACAGTGAAAATGAAATCACACATGTACCACAGGTAAGATCAGACATGCCATAATTTTTCCAGTGGAATCCGGGACATTGGATGAACAATTTCCGGGATTTGCGATGTTTTTTCCGGGACTCCTCAAACACAGATCCCCCCCCCCTCCCCTGGCGGCGTCGCTCGCTAGCTCCATCCCCCCCGCCCCGCGCTCTTTCTTCCTTCGCGGCGCACATTTTAGTTTTATTTTAGAAGATTCCCGACTGCGATGGATTCAATGTAGAAAATAGTGCATTCAGTTATTTGTCATCACTAAACATAATGCGATCATAAAATGGTTGAGTCTACAAAATGCGAAATGTCTGCCCATGATCATTCAAATATTCAATATTGTGAAGGGGTGGTCATCGCATAGATCTAGATAAATTCCCGTAATTCATATAAAACGGACGCTTTTAGCTGCTATTTTCTATTACAGAATAAAAAAATACCTTGTCGATTTTTAAATCCGTGTATAACAAAATCCAATCTTTTGTTTGGGATAGAGTTAGCGATCGGAATAATGTTCAGACGTTTGATTTCAAAAAGAATAAACTATGGTACGAAAATGCGGTATTTACGCGGTTATTGCATGAAGAAGCGGTGAGAAAAGCATGTTTCCAAATATAGTTGCTACATGCGGTGCATTTGATGATTGTTTGAAAGACACCGCGACATCTATCGGCCACCTTTATGTCGGTGACCTCGGTGAACGCGCATGCTTTGAACACGTCAATCACTTTCGGGTGCAGCTAAGGGGCGGAGCAAACATTTTTCTGAGGCGCTATTGGTTCGATATCCTGTCAACAAATTAGGAATCATGCGTTCGTTCATCCATAACTTTAAAGTGACGTATCAACAACATATTATGTCTGCAGTTAAGAGATTGTGGAAGGGAACCTCATAGTTTGAGTTTATTGGGGTTTTACGCCGTTTTCAAATGCCAGGGTCATATCGCGACGGCTTCATAGTTTAAATATCAAAATAGATAATGGAATTTACTATTTCGCTTCCAAAGAAGGTAGATCTACTTGTTATCAGTTTCATTTTCGTGTGCATGAGTTATTTAATATTTAGTCAAAGCCTCTTTTATTCAAAATGATGCCTAGTATGCTTACATGACTTTTGAAATTTTCTCGAAGTACAAAAGATCGGAAGGGATTGCGATCGCTATGCATCCCAATGATCCTGAACTTTACTTGTTATTTTTCGAGATCGTTACCAGTTTTGACGTGTCAATTCACCTTCATAAATTCACGCGTAACCAAATACATATTTTAATGCAATTCGTATAGATATTACAATTATTAACAATATAAAACAAACTGTCACTGACTGTCTTCTCAGCCACGCCAATTAAATCGTTACACAAGGTGTCATAATCTTTCGACCACACTGTTATCTGGGTAATTAAAAGTCCGATTATCGATTTTTGTCTATCAATTAAGGGTCAGCGTGTATGTTATTAACAGCTGCTGTCAACTTTACACTCGATTAGCCTAACTTTTGAAATTGAACCCTTTACTTGAAATTCTCTACACTTATATAGTGCATAATCGGGAATGGAAGATTTCCGGGACATTTTCTTTATGTACGGGACGCCGGGACGGCATATCGATTTCCGGGACTGTCCCGGACGTTCCGGGACGTATGGAATGTCTGGGTAAGATTCACAAATATATTCTAGAAACTTATTTGGAAGCACCAACTAATTATGTTCAAAACATTCAAATAGGTGCACTTTATCCTTCATATTAGATATACTTATGTTCATATTTTGTCATCATATGCAGCTGTCACAGAGCTACAGATAAGAGGATTAAATGGCTTTTTAACCCCTTCGCTGCCAGACAAATATTGGAAAATTGGTTCCTATTTGCCAAGCTATTTTCCAAGAAATTGACGGTAGTGTAAGAAATCAACTTATTACTAAAAAACTATTCAATAAAACTATTTAAAACCTTATATTTTCTGATAGATAATTGAAAATGCTATTCAGTGAATATATTTTCATTCATTTTGGAAATTACATTTGTTGTTATTAAACTTTGAAAAATAAAGATCGTTCTCCCCTCATGACGGCCCAGGCCGTCACGGGGCAGTATAGCGACATTTTCGCATGACGGCTCAGGCCGTCACGGGGCAGTATAGCGACATTTTCGCATGACGGCTCAGGCCGTCACGGGGCAGCGAAGGGGTAAATGTATTATAAAATATCTTTCAATGTTCATCAAACCCGAAGTTGTAAGTACTCATTGGAATCGTCTCATGAGAGGATTGAAATGAGTATCCATAGCATAGAGTTTTGATTTGATGTAACACATTTTGAATGCCTTTACCCACTCTTATCTGTACGTAGCTTTAACCCATTACCACACAGTAACTCTTTTTGACTCCTCACAATAAAATGACTATGGAAAACATTGTGGAAAATGAAGAAATTGCTTGTCACAAGCAATTTCTTCATTTTCCACAATGTTTTTTCCCAAAAAGGACCAAAAGATTTTAAATTTTCTTGATTTGAAATTGTCGTCTGCAACATCTTTGAATTTGGATCAGTCCAAAATTTTTGGTGTGGTAATGGGTTAATGTCAGTTCAGCTTACTGTGATATTTGTCATAATGTTAGATTATCTAAATTAGTCTTTTCTCCTATTACACCCATCTTCGCAAGCCAAGGGTGACATCTACGACGTAACGTCGTTTCTGTATTCACCCTTGGCGTATTTAGTCCGATTTTCTTGGTCTCCTGGAAAGCGTTTTCATTGGTTCCAGCGAGGTCTCGCTGGAACCAATCAGATTGTCGAATGATACATTTGTTATGAGTAACCAAATCATGACAACGGGCGGGAAAAAGCATTGCATTTACAACTCAAAAACGTGAAGATGGGCGATTTTTCCCAAGAATTTCACTGCAATAGACAGGAATTCCCTATTTTTAATTGACGAATTATCATACTTTCGACAATTGGACCAAAAAAGCAGCTAACTTTTACATAATCCGCCTGACGTATGACGCGAAAGATAACGCGCGTTAATGACGTCATCAATAATGGACGTAAACAACCAGCAGAAAAACCGCTAGGCGGCGCTTCGCGATTTCAAAAAAATCGGACTAAATCCGCCAAGGGTGAATACAAAAGAAGGTGGGTTCAACCTTGGCTAGCGAAGATGTAAACTGACACGATTTAAAAACGCAAAATAGTACTTTTACAAATGGTATCTCCTGCATCTTACAAAACCGATGTATAGCCATGTAAAATTGTAAATGTTACAATTGTTAACATGACAGGAAAGAAAATGACCTTTAGAGCCACGAATAATGCCTGAATGGACGTCAGATTATGCCAAAATGCATGTTGAGTCAAGAGCCTGGCATTGAACATTGACGACAGCGGACCCAGTGTTTTCACAGGCGATTTATCATCATGTCCCGATGTATAGGCCGCCTGCGATTACCAACCATAGAATTTGCTGTAGACTGAGCCGTCACAAATCTGTTGCGTTAGTGACGTTGACGTATACAATTATTTTGACGTACAGTTGTTGCACGCAGCTGACCTGGACGTGGGAGGTCTGTAAATCTTTCTGTGTCGTTTACAAGTCCATGGCGCCCAGTAACCTATAAATACCTATAAATACCTATATTATCCTATATTTTTGGACCTTACCTATAAAAACCTATAATTTCACCCATTTTACCCAAAATACCTATAAATACCTATATTTTTGTGTCTTGAGTAAGCAAAATAGCAAAATTGAAACAATAAAAGCAGTTTTCTATGATTAAGAAGTGAACAATTATCTATCAATATATATAAAGCCCTTTTCAAACTGAAATGCCAGGGAACGACCGGTCAAACATTATGATTATCATTGTTGAAGAGGCTTGCATGTATTTTTGTCATCTTTTACTGGTACTGAACATTTTATTTAGTGGATAAGTTTCCTTTATGAACAGTAAAGTTGTGTTCAAATAATTCTTTATTTACAAGTTTTACTAATGAGCAAGTGAATTTTTATTTCTGTAAACATAATACAGGGAAAAAAGTTTTTAACTTGAAAAAGTCATGACAGGTTTGTGACATACAAAATTAAGTGCAACTTTCTGTCTTTAAGTTATCACAATGACAGTCTGTAAGCTCAGAAGTTTGGACTTTAGAGGCCAAATTTAGGTAGAAATATTCTAATTATGCTCCCATGGCGGAATATAGTTTAACCTTTGTCTGTCTCTCCATCCGTCTGTCCAAATTTTAACATTGGCTGTTTTGGGGGCATTCGTGTTTCACAAACACAAACACTTGATTTCATCTTGCTGACACGGCCATACAGTCTTGAATTTTTGTATGAAGGATCATCCAAAGGTCCACTACAGAAATACAGTCTTCAAATTATTGTGGTATCATGAAAATTGGCCCTTTGTTTTGTGGTATCATATTTTATATATGGACAAAGAAGGACAATCTTCTGAATTATTTGGCCTATTTGGCTTTGAAACTGATATGTAACATTGTCTTATGACCCTCTACTAAAATACATATTTTTACAAATTAAGTGGCACAATGGAAACTGGCCCTATATTTTTGGTTATTGGATTTCATTTAAGGACAGAAAAGAAAATTTTGTGCTATCTTCTCCTAGACTGTTTTGCCTAGAGCTTTGAAACTTGGTGTGTAGAATTGTCTCATGGCCCTCGACTAATATTCAAATTATGGAGGTACAATGAAAATTGGCCCTGTGTGTTGGGGTATCAGACTTTATATAGAGACGCAGAAGTAAATCTTAAACTATTTTCTACTCCTGGATCATCTCATGGCCCTTTACCCAATATCATTCAAATTATTGTGGTGCGGTGCAATGAAATTTGGTCCTATGATGTGGGATAATAGATTTCAGAAGAGACAAAGAAAGCAATTTTGCACAATATCCTACTCCTTAATTGTTTGGCCTAGGTCTTTGAAATTTGGTGTGTAGAACTGTCTGATAATGAAATGCCCCTCTACCAAAGCACTTCAAAGAGTTTTGGTTCCATGAAATTTGCCATATATCTTCTACATCTGAATTATTGAATCAATGACTGAAAACTGGTGTGTAGAATTGTCTCATGGCCTTCCATCAAAAGATGTGGTAGTATGAAATTTGACCTAATGTTGTGGGATTCAGATTTCAAATTGAGAACTTATCAGGAAATCTGAGGCAAAATCATTTTGTGACATATCATTTTGTCAGATACCCTATACGTTAATATTTTGCATGTATCATGGCAGCATAAATCTCTGCCAAAATTCTTCATATTGCCTTCCTGTAATGAAAATTGGCAGGAAGATATCCTCAAAGTTACAATGTTCTTTAAGGTGAGCGATAAATGGTCTTCTTGGCTCTCCTTTCTTGGTATGGTATTCTCTGTTACTGAATATTGAGAACAGAAAGTAATAGCTAATGGTCACCTTGTCAGTTTCTCCTTTTATCTTATGAACAAGATAGAGCTGGAAGGTGGTGGTCGTGGTAGAGAAACGTTTAAAGTATTGTTTTTCTTCATAGTAAAGGCAACCTATATTATCCTATATTTCTGGCTAATAAATACCTATAATTTTGGGACATACCTATATTTTTGACACCTAAAGTCGCTGGGCACCCTGCAAGTCTCATAAACCTTGGAACCGTCGATTTGGCTACATTAAAGCGTCTAGCTACCTTCATTTGCGAAACACGGCAAACCAAAAGCCAAAAAACTCGGTTCCTTTTTCGCAAGAAAGCCTCAGCATTTTATACACAATTTTCTTTTGTTGTTCTCGTATGTTTTCAATAAGTAAATCAAAGTAGCAATTTGTACACAAAAAATCTTAGTGATTTAACACGTGGTCTGAATGCACGAGACATGCGAGCATTTAGTGATGTGCGGTTCAGATGTCCAGATAGTTTACAGAAAACACGACAAAATCGCTGGGGCGTGAAGCGTATACATTGTCTCATACATGTCCCCAAATATGGTGTCGATCTAGGCAATAGGAAAGGAATGGTTAATGAAAACGTGTTTTGCGTTTTTAAATCGTGTCAGTTTATTACACCAAGCCAGTATAGATCAGTCGGTAACGTCGAAGTATTTAAATCTAGGGGTTGAGAGTTTGAACCCTGGCTCGGTCTGTATCCATTCTGACATTTGACGAAAGTCACTAAGTCTTGTCTCTCACCAATGGGTATGAATCATCTATGTGAGAGAGCAGCTCGAGGCTCCGTTTGGATATTGTTGTAGTACTGGTGTGAGAAATACCAGGAATCCATGTTAGGTGCTCCAGCCTCTGCGATATGACTATAGCATTTGAAAGAGGCGTTAACCCCCAATAAATTATATAAAATAAATCCTTTCTCCCATTACAGATAGGGGGTGTGGAGATAGACCTGGTTAAGCTGTATGAACTGGTGCAGAAATATGGGGGCATGAAGGGGACAGTAGGCAAGGAGAAGAAATGGATGAAAATTGCAGACGCCATGAAAATACCAAAACAGGCATGTACTTTAATAGTTTGAAATAGGAAACTTAACCCATTCCTACATAGTGATACTTTTTGACACCCTCTAAGGTAATGGATTTGTTGAACATTGTGGAAAATGAAGAAATTTCTTGTGACAAGATATAGACTGTGTTAAGTTGTATGAACTGGTGCAGAAATATGGGGGCATGAAGGGGACAGTAGGCAAGGAGAAGAAATGGATGAAAATAGCAGACGCCATGAAAATACCAAAACAGGCATGTACTTTAAGGTGATTGAATGTGATTCTTTAACAAGAAAACTGCCCCAGAGATATGACTCCTACTATCGCATTTTATAAAGTGAATCCTTACTGACAAATTAAGACAATGAATTGAATTTAAAGACAATAGATTTATTGAGATGATTGTTTGATTGCTGCTTTCCAGCATTTTCTTTTTTATCTCTCATTGCTTTCCAAAGCTGTTTCTAAATGGGACATCAAAGCCAGTACTTGGATGGGAAAGAGCTAATTGACCAAACGCCGACTGTCAATCAAAAACATTGATTAACCAATGGACGATCAGAGAAATGTCATGCCCCAATTGTTCTTCGTTGCACGTGTTATTGTATCGATTTATCGACTGACAATCAAAACAATCGACAAAACAATGGCAAAGAATTTTGTGCTAACAAAAGACTAGGTTTACCGTCATGTTTTGATAAACCGCCGGTGTTGTTATCAAATCTCGTTACTACGGCTTGATTCAAGCCGTAGTTACGAGATTTTAAAACAACACCTACAAAATACTATTTTGTTTGTCCGAATTTACGTCACGATTAACTGGATAAAATCGTTCCCTATTAACGATCACATTCCCATTGTTTGTCCTAAATTCTATGTTGGGCGGTGCGATCTGTCGATTGGCGTTTGGACAATTACTGTTATCTAGGTTATTAATTACTTTTGTGTTACTTATAGGCAGACAGAGTGTCCAAGCTGTATGCCGCCTACTGTAAATATCTGCTGTCCTATGAAACATTGTCAGACGAAGAGACAGAAAAATGAACAGAATTAACAAATTATTTCATATGATTTGACATGTTTTGATTTATTTCACCATATCACTGAGCGCAACAGATAAGAGGGCGTAAAGGCATTCCAAATTTGTTGTATCAAATGCAAAACCTATGTTGTGGGTACTCATTTGAATTGTCTCAATGAGACAATTCCAATGAGTACCCACAGCATAGGGTTTGATGAATTATAAATGGATTATTGTATTTCGAAATGCTTTCATCCCCTCATCAAGTCAGTAGCTCTGTCTCTCATATTTTTTTCTCCCATTTGTAGGCAGACAGAGTGTCCAAGCTGTATGCAGCCTACTGTAAATATCTGCTGTCCTATGAAACATTGTCAGATGAAGAAACAGAAAGACTGACAGAATCTGTACAAACTGAGAGACAAAAACAGATAAAGGAAGATAGTAAAACATCACCTGTATGTGAACAGTGTGTCTACAAGGTATGATTGGTTTCCCCTTTCCCATATGTCAAAATTTTAGAGCGTTCCAATTTGAAAGCTGTTGCAAATGATGAAACAGGTGTAAATTAGAGATTATTAGTATACGATAAAGCACAGAAAATATTGAGGCAAAAGGAGAAAATGCTGGTTACCAGCATTTTCTTCTTTTGTTTCAACGTTTCCCAAACATTTCTTACTAGGGACGTCATAAACAGGCCCTGGTTTCTGGAAAAAACTTAAGTACATACTCATGAGAACATGCTCAACTTCAAAGGAATACTCTCCAACGTTGAAGGGTATTCAATTGAAGTTCATGTGGATTTCATGTTATTTGAGCATGGTGCTCAGATTTGAGCATGAGAACATACTTAAGTATTTTCGAGAAACTGGGGCCTGGTCTTGTTTGGCAGAGAGTTATATTCTTAGTTTTATCCACCTGTATCAGAAGAAGCAAGAGGCTTTCCTTTTTAGCTTACCAGAACTTGATCAGGCTTATCAGATTTGAAATCATGAGATAATCGTTTTAAAAATTATCTTTTCATTAACCATTGGACGAATTTAAACCGGACTTAGCAAACATGATCCTTTGGTGATCCTTTTAAAAAACACTTCCATAATTTTTGATTCATCAAAACAATTGGGAGTGGCAGGGCAGAGCTAAGCAGATTTGGAAAAAAATATGAGATAAATCTTGAAATATTTTCTAAATAATTTGGGCAATTTGGACCAAACATGGCAGGAATGTTCCTTAGGTGACCCTGGGGTAAACTTTTTGCATGATTCTTTAAAATTTGTCCAAAATTTGCATAACACGGTGGGAATTATCAGAGATTTGTCAGATGTTGCATATTAGTTTGTGCATATTCGGGCGTCAATTGTAGCAATGGAGATTGATGATGGTATCCGGAAGTCAAAATCCAGACACCCTTGTCAATTTCCAGGCCTCATCCTTTGCAACAGATATTGATAAATACTTCCCTCTTCAATAGATGGCACCAAAAGTTGCAGGAAATGTTTGATAGATAATGAGGGAATACCTTAAGGAAAGAAAGTCAGCTTTTCGATTTAGGGACATTCAGGCCTGTTTGTATTTCAAAAATAGACTCATCTCATTCATTTCTGATAGCTTCGAACTTTTTGATTGCAGGGCAAGTCTCAGCCTCTTTCCTCATTCCACCGAGCTGCGAGGAATACACAGTTATTATATGGTAGAGAAAACTCTTTTAGAACAGAGGATATAGAGGTATGGGAAACATTTATATGACCCATTATGCCCCTTCCAATCAAAACCGGGATTTGACATCCCTTATGAAATAAATATTTTGCTCTGTATTACATACCAATCTTTTTTCAGCAACATCCATTTTTAGCTCCACTGGCCTTTCAGGCCAGCGAGCTATTGTCATGGCGCTGTGTCCGTCGTGCGTGCGTGCGTGCGTGCGTGCGTGCGTGCGTCCGGTCGTCAACATTTTTCTTTAAAAATCTTCTTCTCAGAAAGTACTGAATGGATTTCAACCAAACTTCACAGGAATGATCCTAAGGTGACCCTCTTTCAGATTCCTTCAATTGATTTTGATTCAACCAGAAAGTTTGGAGTTATCTGCCCTTGCATGTCAAAAATGACATTTTCACCCTAACAACTTTGACTATTGACAAATGATGACAAAACTTGTGCAGATTGTTGGTGACTGTTAGATCTTGATTGTGTGTATATTTCAGCTTGATCCTAATTTTACTTCCTGAGTTATGTGCTCATTTATATGGATAATGATATGAAGCTAATGCTAAAAAATGAGTAAAGTGTGAAATGGGTGAAAAGGTAAAAGGTTAGTGAGGGTCACTCTTGGTTAGTGGGGCCGGGTCACTAGTAAGTGGTGTACTTGGAAGGGAGAGTGTCTCTAAAGGTTGTTGGTCACAGTGCAGGCAAAATTTGTTTGAAGATATTTGTGTCAATATTAAGCAAATGTGATATAAGTTGAAATAGCTATAGATGAAATAAAAAACACACATGGGACATGAACACATCTTTGTGAAAAGTGTTTGATTGTTCATTGAAAGATTTTATGGATGATTAAGCTGTGTTGTTGTAAGTTGATAGATTCTATACTTTTCTTCTTTGCATGCACAGTGTGGTTTCTTCACAGACATACTTTTAACTCTTTCCCAAAGACCTAGTTTTGATGCCCCCTTTAGAAAACACTTTGATAAATTTGAGTCAAAAGAAGAAATTGCTGATAATCAGCATTTTCTCCCTTTTACTCAATGTTTTCTCATCTACATTGTACAATTTACTTGACCCTTTCCCAAACAGAGAAATTTTATGATGGGTCAGTTTGAAAGCTGTTGCTAAAGACAAAAGGTATGTTGCTAAAAAAATGAATTGTGTACAAAATAGCTAAAAAAAATGAGGCAAAAAGAAAAAGTGCTGATTATCAGCACTTTCTCCTTTTACCTTAATGTTTTCCAAAACCTAATCTTTTAAGAACGTCAAAGACAGGTCTTGTTTTGGAAAGGGTTAAGCCACACAATTTTTTTAAGGTGGTACACAATAAGAAAGGGTTTAATCCCATTTCGTCTACTCCCAATTCGTCTACTCCCAATTCGTCTACTATTTTTGACAAAAGTCCCATTTCGTCTACTCTTCTATACTTTGTATATCAATATGATACCATATGATTTTTATCAAAATGTTTGCATTTTTATTTCATTTTTTAATATATTGACTTAAATTCATATCTTTAAACAAAAATTGATGTTGTTAATTGATGATTTGACATGAAAGTAGACGAGTTGGGACAGTAGACGAATTGGGACTCAAGGCACTAAAAAGACAGTAGACGAAATGGGAGTAGACCAATTGGGATGTTACCCAAGAAAGCTGCTGCACTTGTTGATACAGATAAAACTTATGTATCAAAAAGCACAGAAATTTTTTAAGCAAAAAAAGATATTCGAGAGCGTAGTGCAAAACTTTTGTAACTACATTTTCTAAAATTTGCTCCTGAAGACAAATTGAATTTGAAGACTGGATTTGTTTATGATATCATCAAGAAAATATTGAGGTCAAAGGACAAACTGCTGATCATCAGCATTTTCTCCTGTTGCCTCAATGTTCTTTTAAGCCTACTCTATCAGGAACGTCAAAAGCAGGTCTTGTTTGGGAAAGGGTTAAAGTAAGGGAACTTAACCCATTACCTCACAGCACTAGTTAGCCCTTTCCCAAACAAGACCTTTTTGACTCCTAACAAGATAAAGATCTTTGGAAAACATCGTGGAAATTGAAGAAATTGCTTGTGACAAGCGATTTCTTCATTTCCCACGATGTTTTCTACCCAAAAAGTTGTGAAATTTTTATATCTAATTACATTGAAATTGTCGTCTGCAACTTCTTTCAAGTTGGACAAGCCTTTTTTTGTTGCGTAATGGGTAAAGTTAAAGAGATTAAATACTCTTTGAATTTTGAATATCTTTTTAACAGATTCAAATCCTAATATTAGAACGCATGATGTATTCCTCCCTAAAGATTCAGAAAATACAAAATTAATTTTTATTTTAAATTTCTGAAAAATGTGTAGGTACAATAGTTTTGCGCTGATTCCTCTAAATACTGGTTATCAGCATTTTTTTTTGTCTCAATGTTTTAGGGACATCAAAAGCTGGCCTTGTTTGGGAAAGAGCTTTATTGTTCAAAATTATAAAGTAAAACTGTTATCAGTAACAAAAAGCTCAATAGATATCGAAATTGGTAAGTTGCATGAAAAATAATAAATAGATCAGCCTCAAAATTATAGATTCAATTAAGTTGGAGCTGTTAACAAAATGACTGATGTCAAAATAACAGATTCTGAGTGTAATTATGTTGAAAGTATTAAGTGGAAAGGAGAATTTGCTTAACTTTTTCTTCTTTTCTTTCAATGTTTTCATAAAGTGTTTAAATGTTGACATCAAAACCATTTCAAAAATTTATTTAATTTATTTGATTCATCTATAATGGTCTTCATCTTGTTTGGAATTGGATTTAAGACACACATGAAGTGTAAAAAAAGATCTGAACTGATTAAAGGGTTATAGTTGTAAATTCCCTCTACTGGGAATCACACCAAATACCAGCAATTGGGGGGAGAAATCTTACATAATGTTATATAATACAACTACTGCCATCTTCTGCAGGTGTCAGCTTTGGCCTTTAGTTTTGACCAGTGTAATTTTCATGGCCTTCAGAAGAAACATGTTATTCTTTATAACCCTTCCCCAAGCAGGACCTTATAGATAAGGATTGGGAAGTAAGGCTAAATGCTTTGGAAAACATTGTAGAAAATGAAGAAATTGCATTGAATTGAAGCAATTTCTTCACCAACCACAATGTTTTCTAACTCCAAATTCAAAGATTGTCAAAATTGTCATCTGCATCATTTTTAGCTCTACTGGCCTTTTAGGCCAGCGGGCTATTGTCATGGCGGTGTGTCCGTCGTGCGTGCGTGTGTCCGTCCGTCCGTCTGTCCGTCCGTAAACTTTTTCTTTAAAAATCTTCTTCTCGAAAACTACTGGATGGATTTCAACCAAACTTCACAGGAATGGTCCTTGGGTGACCCTCTCTCAGATTCCTTCAACGAAAATGGAATGAATCAGAATAACCCCGAGTTATCTGCCCTTGAATGTCAAAAATAGCAGGTTTTAACTTTAGTTTCTTCTAAAATCTACAAATATTGAACAATCAAGACAAAACCTTGACAGAGTAATGCTGACTACAAGATCTTGCCTTGGTAAAATTTTCAGCTTGATCTGAATTTTACATCATGAGTTATGTGCCTTTGAAATTGACAGAATTGCAATTTTCGGCTGTTTATTTTACTTTGTTTTCACTCTAGCAACTATAAATATTGACTAAACAAGACAAAACTTTGACAGAATGATGCTGACTATTAGATCTTGCCTTGGTAAAACTTTCAGCTTGATCTTAAATTTATAGCATGAGTTATGTGCCCTTGAAATTGCCAAAAATTGCCATTTTCTGCTCTATTTTGCAGGTTTTGACTTTATTTTTACTCTAAAATTTACAAATAATGACCAATCAAGACAAAACTTGGACAGAATATATATAAGCATTATATGATGCCTGTGTGTAATTTTCAGCTCGATCGAAATCTTAAATCATGAGTTATTTGCCCTTGAATTAGACAAAATTGCCATTTTCGACTTTGTTTTCACTCTAACATTACAAATGTTAACCAATCAAGATGATACTTGGAAAGAATCTTGTTGACAACAAGATCTTGCTTATGTGTAATTTTCAACATGATCACACTGTTACAATCTGAGTAATGTGCCCTTGAAATTGACACTTTTTCCACTCTTGAAGCCACGAATATTGACTAATATAGACAAAATTTGAACAGAATGATAGTGACCATAAGATCTTGCATGTGTTTAATTTTCGATTTGATTTTAAATATACAGACTGAATTATGTGTCCTTGATTTGAAAAATTAGTTTTCAATTTTATTATCACTCTATTACATCCCTAAAATATTCGTCAATCATTTACTTTCTTTTTGCATTGACCACATGATTGCTGCTTTTGACTTTGTTTTTGCTGTACGAACCACAAGTATTCAAAAATCTAGTCAAAACTTGGATTTAATATTAAAAGAAATTCAGGCCTGTGGAGCGACTCAAGACCTTCAGGTCTTTCTAGTGTCATTTGGGGCATCTTTCAAATTGAAGCAGCGTAAAGTATGCTTATACTGAAAGGATTTAAAAATTTAGTCACTATACTTATCTAGTAGGTATGAATACCATACTGTTTAGCTTTTATTTTCATCATTCATAATAGATCTACACTTATTGTAACATTTCCGACTAGAAGGCGTGAGATATCAGATGTCAGATTATTACAAGTCAGATTTCAGTCAGAGGGTGATATCCGCCCTAACTTGAATATCTGCCCTCAGAGCCAATGTGGTGGTGGGCCAATATCAGCCAGCCGCCACAATATGACAAATTCTTACATTGTGTTAAACCACATTCAATTAACCCTTCTCATGTCAATTTACTGCTGTGACCAATTCTTTGGCAGGCAGTATAGCCTAAGATCAGCCTGCACAGACGTGATCATAGCCTACCCTGCCTCCTTTATACCCCATTATTGTGGCAAAAACTTAAGTTAATGTCTTTATTTTGAAGTTTGTTCAAAACAAAATTTAAAATCATCAGGACAAGGGTTAATCAAGTTTAATTTGAATGTTTCAGATAGATTACTGGGAGTCAGTAGAGAAGTCAGATGACCATGTGTCAGTTCAGTCAGCTAGTTTAGATACCAGTATATATGGTAGTATGTTTCTGTATATGTGTAAATATATATTACAGATTGATTACTGGGAGTCAGTAGAGAAGTCAGATGACCATGTGTCAGTTCAGTCAGCTAGTTTAGATACCAGTATATATGGTAGTATGTTTCCTGTACGCAGAGATAATCCATATGCAAGGTAATTTTACCAACCATAATTTCTTCAACCCTTTACCAAACGGCAATTTGTTTGTAGAAACGTGTAACAAGGGCATAAGTTTGTCACAAACACATTTTGGTTTGAGTGTCAACAGTTCTTGTCTTCTCAAGTTATTCAACCATTTTTATGCTGGTCAATTTGTAGCTCACCTGAGCATGAAGTGCTCGATGTGAGTTAATGTTCATTTATATGCCCTTATATTGAAAGATCGGGGGCATATTTATTTACTCGTCTGTCTGTCCGAAAACTTATCATTGGCCTTTTCTCCACAAGTATGCCATTTTGTGGGCATTGGTGTTTCACAAACACATCTTGTTAGTTCTTAATTGATATGAAATATCCACTACATTTCAGACATGGTTGGAACCTACACAACCTTGTAGAAAGTAAAGGGTCCATATTACATCATCTAGGACTTATAGCAGGTAAGGATATGTGTTATCTGAAAGCCCATAATTATATCAACTCTTTCCCAAATGGCAACAATTTAGACTTTTTAGTTTTAAGCATGCTGTAAATAACAAAATGAAGACAAAATTTGTTCTCACCATAGCACATAAAATATTGAGGTGAATGGAAAAATGCTAATGATCAGCATTTTCTGTCTTTCTCAACAATTTCACAAGCCTATTCTGTTAGGGACGTCAAAACCAGGGGCCCTTATTATCAACGATCTTGCAACCACATTTCATGTGTAAACTGTGTAACAAAACATCTGTTTGCAGGAGATATCAGATAGGGCCAATCAGGTTTGATGTTACAAGTAATTACCTATAAAGATAATCATACATTTTGATACTGTGATAGAATTATATCACTTGAGTTACTTCAAATGTTATTCAGAAGTGTCTCTGCAATCTTTGATGCAATTGGTTTCAAACTTGTTTTGGGGATTACTACATAGCCCTTTCCCAAACAAGACCTGGTTTTGACGTCCCTAATAGAAAAGGCTTGGGAAAACATTGAGACAAAAGAAGAAACTGCTGATAATCAGCAGTTTCTCCTTTTGTCTCAATATTTTCTAGTACATATTTTACACAAATTCCAAATTTAATACCTCCCATTTTGTCATTTTTGGCAGTTTCTGAATTTGACCACCCTAAAACATGTATGACTATAAGGTCTCGGATGAGTTCGATTTTGAGTCAGATCGGACAAGGATTTCCGGAGTTATGTGCCCTTGAACATCAAAAATGGCTAGTTTTGACTTTGTTACCACTCTAGTATCTATAAATATTGAACAATCTTAACTAAACTTTGTCAAAATATGTATGACCATAAGTTCTCTTATGAGTTCGATTTTGAGTCAGATCGGACTAGGAAGTCCAGAGTTATATGCCCTTGAACATCAAAAATGGCTAGTTAGCTCCACTGGCCTTTCAGGCCAGCGGGCTATTGTCATGGCGGTGTGTCTGTCGTGCGTCCGTCCGTCCGTCCGTCCGTGCGTCCGTAAACTTTTTTTTAAAAAATCTTCTTCTCAAAAACTACTGGATGGATTTCAACCAAACTTCACAGGAATGATCCTTGGGTGGCCTTCTCTCAGATTCCTTCAAAGAATATGGATTGAACCAGAATAACATGAGTTATCTGCCCTTGAATGTCAAAAATAGCAGGTTTTGACTTTAGTTTTCTTCTGAAATCTATTGATATTGAACAATCAAGACAAAACTTTGACAGAATGATGCTGACTACAAGATCTTGCCTTGGTAAAATTTTCAGCTTGATCTGAATTTTACATCATGAGTTATGTGCCCTTGAAATTGACAGAATTGCCATTTTCGGCTGTATTTTGACTTTGTTTTCACTCTAGCAACTACAAATATTGACTAAATAAGACAAAACTTTGACAGAATGATGCTGACTATACGATCTTGCCCTGGTAAAATTTTCAGTCTGATCAGAATTTTATAGCATGAGTTATGTGCCCTTGAAATTGCCAAAAAATACCATTTTCGGCTCTATTTTGCTGGTTTTGACTTTATTTTTTCTCTGAAATCTACAAATATTGACCAATCAAGACAAAACTTGGACAGAATATATATATAAGCATTATATGCTGCCTGGGTGTAATTTTCAGCTTGAAAGGAATCTTACATCATGAGTTACGTGCCCTTGAATTTGAGAAAAATTGCCATTTTCGACTTTTTTTTCACTCTAACAACCACAAATACTAACCAATCAAGATGATACTTAAAATTGATCTTGTTGACAACAAGATCTTGCTTATGTGTAACTTTCAACATGATCACACTGTTACAATCTTAGTTATGTGCCCTTGAAATTGACAAATTTTCAGTTTTCGACACTTTTTCCACTCTTGAAGCCCCAAATATTGACTAATATACATGTAGAAAAAAATTGAACAGAATGATAGTGACCATAAGATCTTTCATGTGTTTAATTTTTTATTTGATTCTAATTGTACATACTGAATTATGTGTCCTTGAATTTGGCAAAATCACAGTTTTCAATTTTATTATAACTCAAACATCTCTAAAATATTAGTAAATCATTTACTCTCTTTTTGCATTGACCACAATCATTATTGCTGCTTTAAAAATTGTTTTTGCTGTAAGAACAACAAGTATTCAAAAATGTAGTCAAAACTTGGATTTAATATTAAAAGAAATTCAGGCCTGTGGAGCGACTCAAGACCTTCAGGTCTTTCTAGTTTTGACTTTGTTACCACTCTAGCATCTACAAATATTGACCAATCAAGACAAAACTTTGCCACAATTTTGGTAACTATAAGATCTTGGATGAGTTTGATTTTCAATATTATAGGAGCACAAAGTCCAGAGTTATTTGCCCTTGAATTTGACAAAATTGCTGTTTTAGACTTTGTTTACGCTGTAGCATCTACATTTATTGACTAATCAAGACAAAACTTGGCCACAATGTTAGTGACCATAAGATCCTTAATGAGTTACATTTTCAGCTTGATTTGGCTAGAAAAACAAGAGTTGTTGGCCCTTTAATATCATAGAATTGCCGTTTTCGACTTTATTTTCTCTCTAACAAACAAATATGGACCAATCAAGACACAACTCGGTCGCAATGTTGGGGACCATAATATTTTAAATGTTTTAATTTGTCAGATTGATTGGACCAAAAAAACAGAGTTGTGTGCCCTTGAGGGTTACAAAATTGCCCTTTTCAACTTTGTTTTCTCTCAAACAGCAATAAATATTAACCAATAAAAAAAACTTGGACATAATGCTGATGAGAATATCTTTATCAGAACAGAGTTATGTGCCCTTTACTGTGACAAAATTGTTGTTTTCTTCCACTTTGTTTTTACTGTAACAGCTACAAATATTTATCATTCAAGATTATGAAAGCAGTTTTCAGCTGGATCATAATCTCGCATCTTAAATTATGTGCTCTTGAACTTGAAAACATTGGGACTTTCATTCTATCTAGGTGCAGGTGAGCGATTAAGGACCATCATGGTCCTCTTGTTGTCATTTTACTCTGAGCAATAGAAAAAGGGGACATTATGCAAGAATCTGTCTATATGTTAGCTGTGGCACTCATGTTTGATTATGGATGTGTTAAAAATGGTAGGTCAATAATGAAAATATACTTCCAGGTATCACTGTGCCAACACTTCATGTAGGAATGCTGTATTCTACCAAATGTCTCAGCTGTAACGCCCACAATCTACCAACTGTGCAATATTTACATGTTTGTGTTTGTAGGTATAACTGTACCAACACTTCATGTGGGAATGCTGTATTCTACCAAATGTCTCAGCTGTAATGCCCACAATCTACCAACTGTGCAATATTTACATGTTTATGTCTGTAGGTATAACTGTGCCAACACTACATGTAGGAATGCTATATTCTTCCAAATGTCTCAGCTGTAACACCCACAATCTACCAACTGTGCAATATTTACATGTTTATATTTGTAGGTATAAGTATAACTGTACCAACATGTAGGAATGCTATATTCTACCAAATGTCTCAGCTGTAACACCCACAATCTACCAACTGTGCAATATTTACATGTTTATTATGCTCCCCGAAGGGAGAGCATATAGTCGCCGCTTTGTCTGTCCGTCCGTCCGTCCGGTCCGTCCGTCATTCCGTCCGTCCGTCCGTCCGTCCGAAGTGATTTCTCCATAACCCTTGGGCCAAATCAAATGAAACTTACCATGTGAACTCCCTATGACATAATGCCGATGTACTTTTCCCGGTTTTTGGATTTGAGGCCTCGTCATGGGAAAAGGGGACTTAAGGTCAAATACAGTTTTTCTCTAATTTCTCCTAGTCTAATTGTCAGAATTTGATGAAATTTCATATTTGAGTAGTAAATCAGATGCCCTTGACAATAAACTATGCGAAATTTGGGTATAAAAATTATGTCATGCAAAAAGGGGGCTTAACATTTGTTAGCTTTATGTTAGCTCTGCATGGCATACATTTATTGTGACAATGCCTTATTCGGGGAGCATTGTCCGTGTCTGACGGCTCTTGTATTTGTAGGTATAACTGTACCAACACTACATGTAGGAATGCTGTATTCTACCAAATGTCTCAGCTGTAACGCCCACAATCTACCAACAGTGCAATATCTACACCAGGGACCTGGACTCATATGGTATGTAACTCTAAACTCTAGTCCTATCTTTTCTCAGTCAAGAGCTACGGCCATATTCATGAACAATTCTTAATTGATTATCTAAATCCAATTTACATTACAAGCCTTCTGATTGGACGAGACATAATTATGTCTCGGCCAATCGGATAGGTTGTGTAATTTTAAAGATAAATTTGGAATTAAACTGGTTGGTGAATACCACACCTGATTTGATGTCCCAAATGCAGGGTTCATTCTGGCTTTGGAAAAGTTTTTTGCCATTATTTTTATCAAATAAAGAATGTTTGGGCCATATTGATGAAAATGCGGCCACAATTAATAGCTTTTGTACCAGATATTCAAAACTATTAACCCTTTCCTGAACAAGACTTACTTTTGACATCTATTTGGAAAAGGCTTGATAAAACATTGAGACAAAAGAGAAAATGCTGACTACTATGACAACTCCATCAATAACCTCTACTAAGGATGTAGAAATCACTTGAAATTGAAACTAAGCCAGCTGCCTTGTTGCAGTCGAACACAAGATAAAGAAGGTTTGGTTAATTAGGTAAAGATACATTTACATTTGATGGATTATGAGTAGATATCCTTATTATACCTTATTGTAAACCTTTCCCAAACAACAAAATTTTAGGGTGATCCAATTTGAAGCAGCTGCAGAGGACAAAAATGATGTTGATAAACATAGGATTTGTGTATAATGTAGCATAGAAAATATCGAGCCAAAAGGAGAAAATGCTGATTGTCAGCATTTTCTTCTTATGCCTCAATGTTTTCCAGAGCATTCTCTATTTAAGCTGTCAAAATGTGGTCTTGTTTGGGAAAGGGTTAAATGTATGTGTTGTAGGTACGCAGTTCCTAAACAAGAGACAGACAAGCTCAAGTCAGCATTAAGGAAAGTTTTACCAAATCATACAAGGGAGAAAGGCTTTATAACTGAAAAGGATTCTATTATGGCAAGTATTGTTCTCTTTCATTGTTTCACTTTTCATAATTAATCATTTCCCAGACTAGACCCGAATTTTAAGACCCTGACATTTAATAAATTAATGTGGGAAAAAAATTAAACAGTGCATTATAGCCCAACTTCGCAGAATATATAGGTGTGTTTGTGTGTGTGTGTGTGGGGGGGGGGGGGGGGGGGGGGGCTTTTGATAGTCACGCTTTGCTGTCCTCTGACAGCTCTTGCTTAAAGGCTAACTTTAAAAAATTTACGATTTCGCGGTTCATCCTTATAAATCGCTCAGAAATGGTTTAAAAAACATTACAAGCAAAGTCATTACGTTAAGGAAAGCATTAACCCATTGCAAACCAGCAGCCAAATTATCGATTTTTATCAATACACAAAATTTGCCGCATCAATTACTTCCCTTGGATTCTGTATCCTTGGATACGAAATAGTCGAACCTGTCTACTTTGACAACTGCGTCATTTATCGATAATCGAGTGATCTGATATAGATGTTTATGGGAATATCGCTTCAAAATCATGTTGTGTGAAGCTTTCGATTGCAATATTAACTTAGTAACCCATAAAACTTTATACATGTAGTATATATTTGCTTTTCCGAGGAAATCAATTAGAAAACGAAAGTGGATTCTGAGATTGAACCAGGACCGTACAACTTCTACTTAACTTGCACCGTCAGATCGTTCAAAGATTATGCAAATTTTGATGACAAACAAATTATTATCCAAACGCCGTGCTAAAACATGATTATCAAAATTGCGTGTTCATGAGTGCTGCTCCTAAAATGCGATATTCTCTGCCGTTCGAAACAGGCATTGTTTCAATTCACATTGTTTCAATTCTTACCCATTACTAAGGCAAACGCTAAGAATTAAGACTGGTCTAAATTCAAAGATGTTGCAGACGAAAATAGCAAGTGAATGGAATTTACTTTTTGTCTCTTTGGGTAGAAAACATTGTATGAAAGGAAGAAATTGCCTGTCTAAATCAATTTCTTCTTTTATCACGATGTTTGCCGAAGCCATTATTTAAAATAGCAAGTGAATTATGGAATTTACTTTTTGTCTCTTTGGGTAGAAAACATTGTATGAAAGGAAGAAATTGCCGGTCTAAATCAATTTCTTCTTTTACCACGATGTTTGCCGAAGCCAGTATTTATGACGTGGAAGAGAAATACAATCTATGTGTGTTGGTTTTCCCCTAAATTTTTCATTGACACTCAAAACAGAAAAATCTTGGTAAAAACATTGAGACAAAAGATGAATATGCTGATAATCGTCGTGATCACCTTTTGCCTCAATATTTTCCGCAACATTAGAGAATCCCTCTTATATCAGCATCCCTTTGTTATCTGCAGCGGCTGTCAAAATTGAACTCTAATTTTCAGCTAGATTTCTATTTGGGAAAGAGTTGAAAGCGCGTAAAGATCGTTTTGGGCATTTACCGAACAGATTTGATATAATGTAATATTTTATCAAGGCGAGTAGCAGGCGATTAAATTAAGATTGGGCAATTTTTTAATTATCATGAGATATCAAAGTATTGCTTAAAGGAGAAAATGGTGACCTCAGCATTTAATCCTTTTCTATCTTATATATTTTTTTTTTTCTTTTTTTTTTTTTTTTTGCTTTTCTTATGTCATCCAAAAAAAAAAGAATCATTTTTGAAAAATGATTTGAATCGAAAATAGCATTAATAGTTTTTCTTTACATACATTAATTGGAAATAAACACTTTATTACATAATGAGCTGATTAATTACTCAAACGGGTGTAAGATTCAGGTCAATAAACACGCGGGTGTCAAAGATGTCATAAAACACATGTTTATTCGCTCCCTTTACTCAGTACAACAATTATTGGAAGCAGTTTTCAAAATTCTATTGCCCTTTTCTAAAACATATGATCTGGTGAAAACCAAGAAAAAAACGATCATGGTTTTCCCTTTTTAATTCAACAATCCGAATCTCCTCGCTATATTGCAAATAAATTCTCTCTTTATCAATATCAAATTGATCTTCTGTAGCTTCGGAATTGGAAACCTAAAACATGGTAGTTTTGGAAAGGATTAATTCATATCCAAACGGCAAAAATACTCTGGTCTCGTCTGAAATCAAAGGTGTTGCAGACAACAATTTCAAGAGAATGATTGTTATTATTATTTTATTTTGTGTGTGTTGGAGGTAGAAAACATTGTGGGAAATGCAAGACAAGCAATTTCTTCATTTCTCACGATGTTTTCCACAACCTTTTTTTGAAGGGGTGGGATCATTGTGAGGGAATGGGTTAAAGCAATATCGTTGAAAGAATGAAATCCTGATTAATTGTCTATTCAAATGAAAACGTCACCGAAAATCATATACTAATTTTTAAGAAGTCATCAAATTCTTTTTTATGACCGGTTGACTAATCTGTTTTTCACACTAAGTAACGAACAATGGAATTGATTCCCTTGATTATGGAATAATAATTGATAATGTCTAATTGACTGATGTAAAATTGGTCAATGTCATACGATCGACTGGATTTTCGCCGACATCGTTTCATCTTATTAACCCATCACTGGACAGCGAAGGTTGGAAGAAAAAAAAATGTCTGTCCCACAATGATATGCGTCATTTATTGACAATCGAGTGATCGGATATCATGGTTTTCGCTAATTAGTGAGGAAATCGTATCAAAATGTGAGCATGTTCATTTTTCCGATTTCCTTTTCAATATTTTCTGTGGTAGGTTGCATAAAAACACATTCGTTCCTTCATTTTTCAAAAAAAAAGAATATATATGTATAATATAATTTCAACCATTTCGTGTTTGTCCACCATTTACTCTAGTACGATCACTTCATTACTAGATAGTAATTGAAAACGGCGTTAATCCCCAATAAACCAAACTTATATCGCTGAAATTCAGTGCCATTTTCTACTTCGAAAATTACGTCACTAGTCACGTGACCGATCAAGTGCCCCGGTCATATGAATATAATATATTACCAAAGGGAAGTAATTTACAAGGGAGAGGAAGTAATTTACAAGGGAGATAATTTTTCGCACAAATTTTAATACGGAAAAATAAAATCTTGAATAATTTCTTTTTTCATTCATAATTTGAAAAATGTTTTTACTAAAATTATTCATTGGATGATGTTGTTTTGTAAAAAAGAAAAATCAGACGCCTATAATATTTCCCTTTAAAATTTATATCTATTCTTTAATCTCATGCTTTCAAATTATACTTGAGCTATATTAGTCTTTCATTTTGATAACATTTTAACGGTTTCCTAAACAACAGCTGGTTTTTGACGTCCCCAAAATAATGGCTTGGGAAAACGATGAGGCGAAAAAGAAAATGCAAAAAAATCAGCATTTTTATGCTCCCCGAAAAAATTCCGGGGGAGCATATAGTCGCCACGCTGTCCTTCCGTCCGTCCGTCCATCCGTCCACAGCCAGATCTCAGCAACCCTTGGACCAAATTCAATGAAACTTCACATGTGAACTCGTGGAGTCAATACCTAGAGACCTTTTTTTCCGTTTCTTAATTTGAGACTGCGTCATGGAAAAAGGGGCCTTAATGTAAAAATTAGTTTTTCTCCAATTTCTCTTTATCTAATGAGCAGAATTGAATGAAATTTTCTTCTTATGTGAGGAATGAGATGTTCTAGTCCATATTCTATAAATAATGTGTGTACCAAAAATCAGTCATGTGAAAAGGGGGCTTAATGTATGTTAGGTTTTTATGCTCCCCGAAGGGAGAGCATATAGTCGCCGCTTTGTCTGTCCGTCCATCTGTCCGTTCTGTCTGTCCGTCATTCCGTCCGTCCGTCCGAAGCGATTTCTCCATAACCCTTGGGCCAAATCAAATGAAACTTACCATGTGAACTCCCTATGACACAATGCCGATGTACTTTTCCCGGTTTTTGGATTTGAGGCCTCGTCATGGGAAAAGGGGACTTAAGGTAAAATACAGTTTTTCTCTAATTTCTCCTAGTCTAATTGTCAGAATTTGATGAAATTTCATATTTAAGTAGCAAATCAGATGCCCTTCACAATAAACTATTTGAAATTTGCGTATAAAAAATATGTCATGGAAAAAGGGGGCTTAACATTTGTTAGCTTAATCTTAGCTCTGCACAGCATACAATTATTGTGACAATGCCTTATTGGGGGAGCATTGTCCGTCTCTGACGGCTCTTGTTATTTTTTGTGACAAACACTTATTTGGGGAGCATTATCCGTCTATGACTGCTCTTGTCTCCTTCTACCTTAATGTTTTGCTGAGCTATATTGCACAAAATCATCTCTTCATCAGCATCAATTCTCTTGCCGCATTTGTTAAAATTGAAGTCCAAATTTTTGCTGTTTTGGAGAGGGTTGTTGTATCGTTACTCCAAAGCTTGTAGCAAAATTTTGTGAAAATTTATGATATAGATATTGTTAACCCATTACAATACAGTGACATGTTTGGACACCACACAAAATAAAGGCTTCAGAAAACATATCCAATGAAGAAATTGCTTGTTACAAGCAATTTCTTCATTTTTCACAAAGTTTACTACCCAGAAAGACCAAAAATATAAAATTTCATTCAGTAGATATTGTTGTCTGCATCCTCTGTGAATTGGGACGTCTTAAATTTTGCAGTTTAGTAATGGGTTTGGTTTACTCTACGAGGGATGATCCAGAATTAGCGGTACTGATGCTGTAAAATTAATATTTGTGTGTTTTTCTTGATGCAATTTGGCATAATACAAGTACTATTGATATTTGACATGATAGGGAAATATTGGCGCTGTATTTTAATTGCGTCTATGTTGGAAGTGTGTCCATAGCAACCAAGGTACGGTTAGGCGGGGCAGGGGTAAAATTACTTAGCTTTTTAATATTCTTTATGTTTTTTCAACCCTTTCTAACGAGCAAATTTTACAGAGACGTTGTGAACATCAAAACTGACTTCATACTATTCTATGACAAAAGTTTAAACATTATTTCTGCTTGAATGGGAAAACTATGGACCAGTTTGCTGTGGTGATAAAATTCAACTATGACGTTGGCAGAGTATTCGAACGTGCACGGTTTTTAAGTTTTGCGTACAACATGGATATTCCCCATTCCATACGTGCAAAATAATGTAGAAAATCTAATAAAACATTCTTTATTTAGAAATTTCACAATCTTTTGGTGCCGAATGTTCAATAAGGGAAGAACATTGCTGTAGGAAAAGGGGTAGTAGCTAGAGGAGCATAGATCTGGAAGCGACGTCAATTAAAGCTTTTACGAGCGTCAACGTTTGAGATCGCCGCTTCACCATCAAATACATTTGTTACAAGACGGAACTGAGTTATGGTAGTGAGTTTTAAATACTGACAGATCATTTAAACATGAATAGGTTCAGCTGTAAATGGATTCCATATCTACCTAAAACAAATAATTATTGGAAAACGTGTTCGGGCATTGAAGAAATTCTGGAGCAAGGTTTTCGTTTAGAAGCAAATTCCATGATAATATCCTAACAACAATTTAGATGCACTTGTTTGACTTAAAAGATCTTGAAAATCACAACAACGGACGTCACCTATTTCAATTCCAATCCAAAAAAGTTTTTTTTTTTTTAAAATCGTTCCTTGTCATCAGTTAAAGCTTCAGTGGAATTTCGGGTATATCCCTGTATGAAATCAGTACTCAAATGTCACAGTTTCAATATTTTTGATGAATTAGCTCTAGACATTCAACGGATGTTTTCTACCATCGACTAGCAATGGTACAGGGCAATGTATAGTGGCTGAATTTAACGTCACGGTAAATGTATTGCAACTCTAGGTGACTGTGTGGAGGAATAACGTCATTATTTTAACGTTGCGAACTTGCGACGTCGTGACGTTCGGTGTTTACCTGCCCCGCCTTTTCGTTATGTACAGAACTAGTTTTATTGTAACTTGTTTGTTTTAGGTCCAAATTTGATGATATTTGGTCAATTGATCATTGATAAATAACATTTCATGCTGTAAAAATTTGATTGACTTAGATGGATTCATGTTGAAGTTATAAAGTCAGTACCGCTAATTCTGGATCACCCCTCGTATATCCAGGTGCCACCGTTCAAGTTGACAGAGAGGGGTGTGTCCTTGAGCCGTTGTGTCCAATCAGAGCGCGAGTTTGTGGTTGTGTTCTCCTCGGTATACTACAGCAATATTAGTATGGGTTATAACTTGTCGGAGTCAGTGCAATACGGAACACAGGAATGGATACCTTATGGATGTGAAGCTGCAAAGGTAGGTACACTGTGTATCACTAAGTTCTAGAGTAGTTTATAAGATGGTAATCATGTTTCATTAATCAAAGTATAATTTATTGTTCTTAAAGACCCAAGTTTTGGATAATTCAAATAAGTACCAATAGCAAAGACTTGGAAATAAAGTGTTTTGTTTGGATCTTTATTGGAAATATTTTTTAGAAAATTGTCAACATTATATACCACATACTGTCAGTTGTGACAGCACTTTTATTAAGAAACACTTTGGAAAGGTACTTTCATGTAGCGTACCATTACAAGGGTTAAGTTCTAGCTATTTAACTCTCTCTTGGATAATAATTTTTGACATTTTAAAAACAACATTCCACTATTTGAGCATGAACTATGATATAGAACTATTCCAGGGCGCCCAGTAACCTATAAATACCTATAAATACCTATAAAATCCTATATTTCTGGACCTTACCTATAAAAACCTATAATATCACCCATTTTGCCCCAAATACCTATAAATACCTATATTTTTGTGTCTTCAGTAAGCGATGATTACAAATCTAAAACAAATACTTTGAAAATAGCAGTTTTCTATGATTTAAAAGTAATTGTTATCTATCAATATACAGTAGAAATTAGTATATTCCTTTCAGGCCTCTTACAAACTTCAATGCCAGGGAAAGACTAATCAAACATAATATTTATCATTTTTGAAGAAGCTATAGCACCTATGTTTTGTCATCTTTTACTGGTATTGACATTCTATTTAGTGTATATGTGCCTTTTATGAACAGTAAAGTTCTGTTCAAATAACTTTGTGCAAGTAATACTTACGGACAAATGAATGATAATATCGGTATCTTAACATGAATGCAGGGGGAAAACCTTTATAACTTGAAGCAGGTCAGCTTTTCTTCTGATATACAAATCTAAGGTTGAGTTTCTGTCCTGAAGTTATCATCGCATAGTCAGTACCAGTCTTTAAATACTTTAAATCTTTGTGGTATTATGAAATTGGCCCTATGTTCTGGGGGAGGGTATCTTATTTAGTAATTACATGGACAAGGACAGTCTACTTCTACTGCATTGTTTGACCTATAACATGAAAATGATATGTGAAACTGTCTTTTGACCCTCTACCAAAATACTAATTATCCCAAATTCATGGTAGGATAAAAACTGGCCCTATGTTGTTGGGTATCAGATTTCATAAAGGGATAAAGAGGGAAATTTTGTAAAATCTCCTTCGAATAAATTGTTTTGCCTAGGGCTTTAAACTTGATATAAAGAATTGTCTCATGGCCCTCTGCCAATACTTTTCAAATTATATTTGTACAATCAAAATTGGCCATGTTTGAGTATCAGACTTAATATACAGACAAAGCAGGAAATCTTACGCAATCTTCTTTTCCTGAATCATTTGACCTAGGGCTTTCAATTTGCTGTGTAGAACCACCTCATAGCCCTCTACCAATATCCTTAAAAAATATTGTGGTACAATGACAATTGGCCATATGTTGCTTGATATTTTATTTCATGAGAGACAAAGTAGGAAATCATGGTCATTCTTTTTCTCCTTTAGAAACAGTTTTGCCTATGTCTTTGAAATTTGGTTTGTAGAAATTGTCTAAATTCAGGCCTACTACCAAATCACATCAAATTTTTTTGGTTCTGTTAAATTTTCCCTATATTGTAGAAAATATCAAATTTCTTTCATTTATCTTCTACTCCAAAACTATTTAACCAATGACTTTCAAATGTGGTGTGTAGAATTGTCTAATGACCCTCCATCAAAACACTTCAAAGTTTTGTAGAATTGTGAAATTTGGCACTATGTTATGGAGAGATTCCATATACTGACATTGAACTTAGAAGGAAATCTAGAGCAAAGTTCTCTTGACAAATCATTTTTCACAGACCCTTTATTTTTGCATGTATCATGACAGCATGGCTCTCTGCCAAAATTCTTCAAATTTCCTTCTTGATATGAAAATTGGTTGGAAGTTTGGGTCTTGGATGAGACAGAAGATATAAAATACACTCATTTCCTCAAAGCCTCAATGTTCTCTATGGTGATAGATAAATGTCCTTCTTGGCTCTCATGTCCTGATAAGTTTATGGTATTCTCTGGAACACTTTAATTTTCAGAACATTTAGCCAATAGATGGCTGTCTTGTCTGTTTCTCCTGTTGTCCTTTTAATACCAGAGAGCTCGAAGGTAGTGTGGTGGTGTTAGAGAAATGTTTAAAGTAGTGTTTTCTTCATCATAAACACAACCTATATTATCCTATATTTCTTGCTAACTGATACCTATATTATTGGGACATACCTATATTTTTGACACCATAAGTCACTGGGCACCCTGCTATTCTCTATGGATGCTATGTTGATATTTCTGGCCAGGGAGACAACCACACCATCAAATACATTATCTATACTACTGCCATATTTGGATATATAATATTCCAGGATTTGAGCATGAACTATGATGTAGAGCTGTTTTCTATGGATGCTATGTTGATATTTCTGGCCAGGGAGACAACCACACCATCAAATACATTGTCTATACTACTGCCTTATTTGGAAAAACTAGTGTAAGTTGATATCAACATCTTCTATTGATAGCGCAGTTGGCAGCATGTCTTACTCTCAATCACTAAGTCCTGGGTTCGATCCCTGGACGATTTCTGACATTGTAAGACATAGTATACCAATGGATGTATTGTGGTAAACCAATGTGGGCGTGCAGCTGGAGACTCAGAAAGGACACTGTTTTAGTACTTGTGAGAAAAACAACAGGTTAGGTTGGCTGTTCCAGCCTTTGCGATATGGATGAGATACTGTTAAAAGAAGTGTTAAACACCATTTAATTTAAATTCTGCTTTTGATCTGAAAATCTACTCTCTGTTTGATACTCAAATTATTCAGACAGATTTAATCACGGTGGGGATTGTGCATGCTGGGATGGGTAAATCTACGGACAAATTTGCCTCGCTTCAGGTAAGACATTTTGCAATAACTTACTTATTTCTGCGTCAATTCAAAAACAGTTTGTTGCATGTACCCCGCCTTACTGAGCTCTTTCCTCCGATGTATGCTTTACACGAAACATTTTTGTACTTTTTAGCTCACCTGAGCACAAGGTGCTCAAGTGAGCTATTGTGATCACCTTTTGTCCGGCGTCCATGCGTACGTGCGTCGTCCGTCGTGCATCGTCCGTCAACAATTTCTTTAAATGACATCTCCTCCTAAACTACTTGGCCAATTTCAACCAAACTTGGCAGGAATGTTCCTTAGGTGACCCCCTTTCAGAATTGCTAAAAGAATTGAAATCCATAAAAAAAAACTCTGGTTGCCATGGCAACAGAAAAGGAGAAATTTGACTGAATCTCAATACTATCTTTGAATGACATCTCCTCCTAAACTACCAGGCCAATTTCAACCAAACTTGACAGGAATGTTCCTTAGGTGACCCCCTTTCAGAATTGCTAAAAGAATTGAAATCCATGAAAAACTCTGGTTGCCATGGCAACAGAAAAGGAGAAATTTGACTGAATCTCAATACATCTTTGAAAGACATCTCCTCCTAAACTACTTGGCCAATTTCAACAAAACTTGGCAGGGATGTTCCTTAGGTGACCCCCTTTCAGAATTGCTAAAAGAATTGAAATCCATAAAAAACTCTTGTTGCCATGGCAACAGAAAAGGAGAAATTTTACTGAATCTCAATACTATCTTTGAAAGACATCCTCAACTACTTGGCCAATTTCAACCAAACTTGGCAGGGATGTTCCCTAGGTGACCCCCTTTCAGAATTGCTAAAAGAATTGAAATCCATAAAAAACTCTGGTTGCCATGGCAACAGAAAAGGAGAAATTTGACTGAATCTCAATACTATCTTTGAACGACATCTCCTTCTTCACTACGTGGCCAATTTCAACCAAACGTGGCAGGAATGTTTCTTAGGTGAGCCCCTTTCAGAATTGCTAAAGGAATTGAAATCCATAAAAAACTCTGGTTGCCATGGCAGCAGAAAACGAGAAATTTAACTGAATCTCAATACATCTTTGAACGACATCTCCTCCTAAACTACTTGGCCAATTTCAATCAAACTTGGCAGGAATGTTCCTTAGGTGACCCCCTTTCAGAATTGCTAAAAGAATTGAAATCCTTTAAAAAAAAACTCTGGTTACCATGGCAACAGAAAAGGAGAAATTTGACTGAATCTCAATACTATCTTTGAACAACATCTCCTCCTAAACTAGTTGGCCAATTTCAACCAAACTTGACAGGAATGTTTCTTAGTTGACCTCCTTTCAGAATTGCTAAAAGAATTGAAATCCATAAAAAACTCTGGTTGCCATAGCAACAGAAAAAGAGAAATTTGACTGAATCTCAATACTATCTTTGAACGACATCTTCCCCTAAACTACATGGCCAATTTCAACCAAACTTGGCAAAAATATTCCTTAGGAGGTCCTCTTTTAGAATTGCTAAAAGAATTGAAATTGACTAAAAACTCTGGTTGCCATGGCACCAGAAAAGGAGAAATTTGACTAATTCACAATTATTTCTTTGAACAACATCTCCTCCTAAACTACTTGGCCAATTTCAACCAAACTTGGCAGAAATATTTCTTAGGAGGTTCCTTTTACAAATTGCTAAAAGAATTGAAATCCATTAAATGCTCTGGTAGCCATGGCAACAGAAAAGGAGATTTTCCACCAAATCTCAATTACATCGTTGAATGATATCTCCACCTAAACTAACAAGCTAATTTCAACCAAACTAAGCAGAAATATTCCTTAGGAGGTCACATTTAAAGAATTGCTAACAGAATTGCAATTTATATAAAAAAAAACAAGTCTGGTTGCCAACAGAAAAAGAGAAATTACACGAAATCTGTCAGAAGCAATTTCTCCATAACCGCAGAGCCAAATTTGACAAAACTTACTATATGCATTACTTATGATATTGCTATGAGGTACTTTTCTTTGCTTTTCAATATGAAACCTTGTCACAGAACAAGGGGACTTCCTGTAAAAATCTGCTTATCAGGGACATAGCATCTACATTTATGCATGGATTTAAACAAATGTATGGGTAAATGTGTTCTTTATCATGAGTAGATGTTCTATTTGAAATATATATTTAGGTAGGTTCAAGGTCATAGATCTAGGTCAATTTGCAAATTTCTGTTTGCTTGTCAGTCTGTATGTTTTATTGTAATTCCATCTGTCCAAAGCAATTTCTCCATAACCTCATAGCCGAAATGGATGAAACTTCATATTTGAGTTACATATGATATTGCACTGAGGTAGTTTTCTTGGTTTTCTATGGTTTGAAATCACATAGCGGCGTTCATATGATCTTTGACCCTTTATTGCATTACCTGTAAGAAATCTGATCTGTTATAAAACCCCATCTCAGGTGAGCAACCTAGGGCCAACGGCCCTCTTGTTGCGAAAAGTGATCCCAACCAACCAGAAAAGCGACAAAAAATCTGATCGTTTTTCAGGTCAGTTGGGATCAATTTTTGGGGAAAATATGGGGAGTTTTCAAATAAGTAATGCACCTGAGGAAAGCGCTCAGTAAGGCGGGGTACATGCAACAAACCGCTTGAAAATTGACACAGAAATAAGAAAGCGTGGCTTATTTTGCCGTAGTCGTTATCATTTCCTTTTCTGGTCAGTTGGGATCAATTTTTGGAAAAATTAAAAGGATACCACAAATAATCCATGTATCCGAGGAAAGACATTTTCAAGACGGGGTACATGCAACAGACCTTTTGAAAATCGACAAAGAAATAAAGGAGTTATTGCAAAATATTTGACAAGATTCGAGATTATTTTTTTCCGTATTCGTTAGCCATCCCAGCATGCACAATCCCCACTGTGTTAATTATTATTCTAAATATAATATTAGTTTTATTAGTTGAAACCTTCAAGGTATTAACTAGAATCTATTTGGTAATTCAGTGAGCGTGAGATCACAGAGAGACGGAAGTTGTATGATATAGGGCTGAAGGAAACAGAGAGACTTCATGATAAATTGAATAAACCACCGCAGAAAACTGAAGTTTTGGAGGAAATCATCATCTGTGATAACTCTAACAAGATCTGCTACTTGTCTATGGTATGTATAGTATAGCCCTTTTCTAGACAACAAAATTTGAGGGTGATTTAAAGCCTTCAACAGGCACTAAAATAGATGTTGATATAAAAAGGATTTATGTGCAATATTGCATAGAAAGTATTGAGGCAAAAAGAAGAAAATGCTGAAGGAAATTATTATCTGTGATAACTAACAAGATCTGCTTTTTGTCTATGGTATGTATATTATAGCCCTTTTCTAAACAACAAATTTTGAGGGTGATTTAAAACCTTCAACAGGCAATAAAATAGATGTTGATATAAAAAAGATTTATGTGCAATTTAGCACAGAAAATATTGAGGCAAAAGGAGAAAATGCTGGTTACCAGCATTTTCTTCTTTTGTCTCAATCTTTTCCTAAGCCTGATCTATGAAAGACGCCAAAACCAGGTCTTGTTTGGGAAAGGGATAGTTGAAGAAAGTTGTATGATGTAGGACTGAAAGAGACAGAGAGACTTCATGATAAATTAAACAAACCACCACAAAAAACTGAAGTTTTGGAGAAATCATCATCTGTGATAACTCTAACAAGATCTGCTACTTGTCTATGGTATGTTTATTATAGCCCTTTTCTAAACAACAAAATTTGAGGGTGATTTAAAACCTTCAACAGGCAATAAAATAGATGTTGATATAAAAAGGATTTATGTGCAATAATGCATAGAAAGTATTGAGGCAAAAAGAAGAAAATGTCGAAGGAAATTATTATCTGTGATAACTCAAACAAGATCTACTACTTGTCTATGGTAGGTCGACTTTACTATCTCATTTCTACATAGTCCTATTAACCCCTTCACTGCCGTGTAATATTGGACACTATATGCTGGGGAATAGTATGGTTATTTGGTGCTGTTACTTACCCAAATTATTTAAATCATTATAACATTTGCATAAAAACGTTTTACAGCATTTTGAACTTTGTAAAAATGCCCGTTATTTGGATAAATTTCCTGTCTCATAATAAGGTTGCTGTGACAGCAGATAAAAAGGTTTAAACAATGCGACTTTATGTCAATTATCTCATTTTCTGAGTTTCGAATGTAAAAATGAACAATTTCTACTTCTATTGGAAGTATTTTATAGTTTCACTCTAACATATCTGCTAGCAAAATCATAATTTTGTACCCCCACTAGAATTTGACATCGTTCAAATTATTCTAGAATTAATTTCTCAGACACATATTCTGCACAAATAATTTAGATTTCCTTTAATATGACCATGAAAATATCGCAGAAAGTAAGCATTATATATTGCAAATGGAAATTCACCAAAGAACTTCCTCTGTCATGATACATTTGGCTTTAATATGGAATTTGATTTACCCTGAGCTTCACTCGGGATATAGGAAGCAATTCTTACCCCAAGTCATGCTCGGGGTAAGGCAGTGAAGGGGTTAATAAGGCTTCACCCAAACATTGAAGTTATTTACCAGTACAATTTGAAAGAAATTGCAAAGTGGTTGACAAAGAAGAAAATGTGTATGCTGTGGTGCAGAAAAAATTGAGGCCAAAGGACCTCTATTGCTTCAATGTTTTCTTAACTATTTTTACTATGGATGAAAAGACCTGGGGCAAGTATTATTGACGATTTTGCGATCACATTTTTGTCTAAACTGTGTAAGAAGACATCTGATTGCAAGAGAAATCAAATTTGGCCAATCAGGTTTGTTGTTACAAGTAATTATGCAAAAATGATCTTACGACCGTTAATAATACGGGCCCCAGGTCTTTTATGGGAAAGGGTTAGGGCTTTTTGAAGGAAAAAAGCTTGATATGTTGATTTATTGACTATTCAATCTTTCATTCATTCATTCATTCATTCATCTATATTAATGTATCTTTTCATGTTCTTCCAACAGGTATTGAACACCCATGAGAACAGTGCATTTTCCTTGGAGCAGGGTCTAAATCATGTACAAAAGAGAAGAAATCTCAAAAACTGTAAACTCATGTACAGATACTCAGAGGTAACATTCAGTTAACACTTTCCCCAATGTTGAAATTAAAATTGCTTCATATGATAAACTGGATATTGAAATATACTGGATTTGATTATAGATTTGTGTACTGATATTTAAGATTGTTTGTCTGCTAGCATGGAAATATTGTGTCATATCAAGGGCATAGTGGATTAAACTTTTAGTAACATTCAATCATTGTGTCATCGGCTCCAGCTTTCAAATTGGACTAACCCTAAACTTTTGTTGTTTGGGAAAGGTTTGATTAGGACTAAAACTCCATTCAGCCAATTATATCATACTGCTTACACAAAAGGTATCATCCTGTAAATCCATAAAACAAATACATGAGAAACAGATCAGACTCAGCAGAGGTAAACTAGATACATTTTGCATTTGAAAATTAACATATAGATGTAGTAACATCCGATAAACATTCAGAAGATTATCTTAGAGTGGATAGTTTAGATCCTGGTCAGCCTGCACGGTCCACCCATACAGACTAGGCTAAATTGTTTTCACACTTCCAAGATGGTTCCTTTTTATACGCCTGAAGGGTCGTATTATGTTATGGCCCCGGTCATCCGTCTTTCCATCTGTCTGTCCGTCAGTTAGCAATTTCTTGTGTGCGCAACTCCTCCTACAGCTTTGATTGGAATTTGATCAAACTTGCCACAATGAATCTCCATGGAGCCCCTCTCTGGCGTATATGCGCCGCTCTACGAAGCTCTTGTTGACATGATGGGTAACATATTGTAATTTCATTACAGGAGGAGTTGAAATCTCTCGTCAAAGATGTCAAACAGAGACTGAAGACGGGGACCAGCTCTAGTCCAAGTGGAACCAGCCCAAAACGGAAACCGGCCAGAAAATCAGACTCAAAATACTCACCTTGACAAACTTTGTTGCACAGAAAATGTTGTGGCTTTTCGACAAAAACCTTGTAACAGCAGCTTAAAACAAGCTGCAGTTACGAGGTTTTTGTTGAAAGGCAATGATATGTAATTCTTGCCAAATATCCCCTTCTTTGGACAACGCACTAAATGATACGTTCGATATCTATGAGAGAAAAACAGAAAATGCCAATGATTTTGCTAGCAATTATTTTGTCGCCTGTAACAGCTTTTGAAGTTGGACCACCCTAACAATATGCTATATTGTGAAAGTGTTGATAAAATGAAGGATATACTGTTTCCTGCAATGGTTTCTTCTTTGCAATAGGAAATAAATGTTGTAGACCAAAGTCATACAATGTTTGAATGTGTCTTTTTGACAAAGATCAAATCATGATTTATTATTGCCATTTATTGTTGTATATTTTCCAATTCAATAAAATGTTGTTGAAATTACATTCTTCAATGCTCCTTTTTTTTTATTTTGGTACATATATCTCGAGCATATATATTTACTGCCTGCAGCGTGCTGTCAAATAATGTATATCCCTATAGAATCAGTCGGCATGACGTCATAGCCTCACTTTCATTTTTTCATCGAGGGTACTTCCTCGGTCTTTATCGTCACGGGATACCAACTTTGAGGCAGATTATTTCAAAAATCCATCGTTAAAATTCATAAACTAAACTCTTTCTTTAAAGAATGTGATTTAAACTTTCTTACTACCAACGCATTTTTAATTATCAGGCGTAGTCGTCGAGATATTAATGCTGAAAGTTGGTAATGCTTCAACGAAAAAGACCGAAGCTTTCACCTCCACTGAATGAATGCAGGTCCGCTGACGACGTTTTTGATTGGCTGAAAGGATTGTGCCGACCGAATCAATATCGAAATATTGAATTTGTGATTGTTTTACCTTCACAACAGGATATCCTCAGTACATATACGGCTGTTAATAAAGTATCCGGAAAAGTATCATAACTTTTTAACTTTTACACCAATTGAGATGAAATTTTCAACACAAATTGTTTGAAGAATTATGCATTTTGTTCTGCAACAATAGATACGTTGTTTGCACAAACGCGCATTCCACAGTCGCTATGGAAGCGTAGGGTCACGTTGAGCGAGGCAACTTTTGATAATTGGTAATAATGTGACTTATCAATCGCATTTAACCCATTACCACACAGTGACTCTTTATGACTCCCCACAAGAAAATGGCTTTTGAAAACTTTGTGGAAAATGAATAAATTACTTGTGACAAGCAATTTCTTCATTTCCCACAATGTTTTCTACACAAAATGACCAAAAAAGTTTAAGAATAATTGATTTGAAATTGTCGTCTGCAACATCTTTGAATTTGGACCATTCTAAAATGTTATTGTTTGGTAATGGGTTAAAGAGATTATATTTTGTAATTCTCACATCAAAGTTTAAGTCGTCCAAAATTCTTGTTATCTTTGAGCTTACTTTTTTTCATGGCAAATGTAGCATCATTGACTGACATAATTATGGCGTCAATTCCTTAACCCTTTCCCAAACGACAATTTTTAAGTCGCTGAGCGCTCGCGCTGCGACTTACTGTTGCCGTACGAGTTTTTCTGGACAGGTTAAATAAGGTCAAAGACGGACCTCTTAACTTCTTCTGTATTTCTGTTTTGAGACAAAGTAGATCTCTGATTTCTTGTCCACACTTTGATTTAATATTGAAATTCGACTTTCTACAATTTCTAAACTGACATGCCAAATAATCATTGTTGAACGAGGAAATTATACGTTTTATGTAGAACTATTTTTTTGGCGGAGAAAATAGATCGCGCGCAATAATTCCGTTTTCTGAGGTATATTGGTCTAAGGGAAATAATCAGGTTTAAATTAGACAGTTTTCATGAAAGAGTTACTTCCCTTAGATAGTGCAATAGACATCGACTTTATGACTCGGCGACAATAAACATACGACAACGACGGAATACTCATTTGCTTGATTCTTTTTATAATAAATTCCATTTTAACAAGGTGTCTTGATTGATATGCATCGTTCTGCCATTTCAAGCGTGTAATCTCGCAATCAATATGCCCTAAATTAACACACGACATAATTGTACACAACAAGCAGTCGTCACTTTTCTTCGAAAACCTCGTAACTGCATATTGTTTTAATCTGCAATTACTTGGTGATGACAATAGCTTAAAAAATCGTGTGGTCAAATTTGCCGAAAATTCGAAAAACTGTGCGGCTGAAAGTGATTTCGGCATCAGTGAAAAGCTAGTGAGAGACTGGCGAAAAAACAAGACAAAGATCTGTGATGGTCCAAAATTGCAGAAATGGAGGGTTATTCGGATCAGTCCCTATGAGCCACAGAAAAATGATCAGAATGATTGGATTTTGGAGTTACGGGCAAGTGGCTATGTTGTAAGTAGGATCGGGATTCGAGTCAAGGCCCTTCAACTCGACAAGGACCAAAATACAAAATCCAGGGCGAGTTCAAAGCTTCTTCTGGGTAGTGTTGCAGGTTCATGAATATTTTAGTCAATACCGGGAAGACCAGAAAAAAAACATTTTATTACACACCTGGCCAGCTTATCAATGGGAAAACCTACGGGACCACATCAAAGAAACGAGACTTAACTACTCGGCTGGTTCTGTGATGTTGACGATCCCGAAATATGCAAGATGTGCATTGAATCAGTCGGCATGACGTCATAACCTCACTTTCATTTTTTCATCGAGGGTACTTCCTCGGTCTTTATCGTTACTGGATACCAACTTTGAGGCAGATTATTTCAAAAATCCATCGTTAAAATTCATAAACAAAACTCTTTCTTTAAAGAATGTGATTTAAACTTTCTAACTACCAACGCATTTTTAATAATCAGGCGTAGTTGTCGAGATATTAATGCTGAAAGTTGGTAATGCTTCAACGAAAAAGACCGAAGCTTTCACCTCCACCGAATGAGTGCAGGTCCGCTGACGACGTTTTTGATTGGCTGAAAGGATTGTGCCGACCGAATCAATATCCGACGATTACTTTAAACAAAGAGTTTTCCGTCGCCGGATTTACGGAAATGAAATTGTTGATTTGCAGGGTTGAATCTCGCGACCGGTAGGCGATCATAGACGGCACAAAAGCAGCTTTGCAAGTCACGGGCATTTTGTATGATCATACGGTTCCCCCGAAAGATCGCAGCTAAAACCTTACCTTCGTTTCAGATCAGAATAAATATTTCAGCCCACACGTTTTGATTCTTGTGTATGTATGGATAATCGTTAGACCCAAAGTGTAATTCATGGATATTTACATTCATGTTCAATTTTCGTCATTTTGTTTACCCCAAAACAGAAATATTTTTTAGACTACTCCATTTTGAAAGCTGTTGCATGCATACGACATAACTTCTTAAAAAACGATTGAATTACATCATGGAAAGTATCTCGGGGGAACGGAGAAATGGCTAGTTATCGACAATTTCTTCTTTTCAATGTTTTCCAATCTTTTTGTTCCCATGATTGTCGTCGAAATCAAGTCTTGTTTGTGAAAGGATTTAAGAGAGAGGTTAAATAGACGAACGTCGGCAAGTATTACTCTCCAAAGCCGATGTCTATTGATTAAGATCATCAAAATACATTACTAATTACATATCATTTCATAAGAGGTAATGTACTTTGTTTTAAGAGAGTAGCAAGTATAAGCACGAGTCATGTAGATCTACATCTGCAAGAAATTTTCTTTTCACTAAATAGTCTACCCTTTGAATTTCTTTCTTCTTTTGAAAACTCTTTACGAAATTAAACTGTCTCTTAAATCTATCTACTCTAAAATTCAAAAATGTAGAGGTCAACACTCTAATAAATATTCACTAAAGGGTGACCGATTAACCCATTACCAGACGGCAAAATTTTAGGCTGTCCCAAATTCAAAGGTGCTGCAGACGAAATTTTGAAGAGAATGAAATATAACTTTTTTATTCTTTTATTGTAGAAAATATTGTGGTAAATGAAGAGAATGCTTGTCACAAGCAATTTCTTCATTTTCCACAATGTTTTCCAAAGCCATTGTATGGTAGGGAGTCAAAAAGAGTCATTGTGTGGTAATGGGATAAGGGAGAGACTCGGGGTAAAGCTTCTTTTCTGACGATTGCCCTTTAAGTTCTAGATCTTTTAAGAAGCAATGCTTGTAAATACAGATTGGTTGAAAAAGAGAATTGTCCCCGCCCATCCATTGACTTACTAGTTGATTGACATGCTTCTCAGATGAATAAGCACGTGATACAGTGGGATCCCTTTTGTTAAAAAAACAATATGACGTCTTGATGACGTAGCGTCTACTCAATCTGGGCTGGAATAGTGACTTCAAAAACACCGCCAACATCTGCTCAGTTATTTCGGAAACTGTTTCAAAATATGTTAGTTGGATTATTACCGGTGAATTTTTGGTTTGGATAATAGACTAACAGGTATCATTTTCTTCGTATCATCATGGCGTTATCGCTTGCCGACCAAAAACAAAATAACCTACTAAACCTAGATGTATAATTTTCTACGTTACATCATAAAATCTGCATGAATTACCATTCAAATTAAATTGTCGAGCGTCCGTCGATTCAGTCGACGTTTCTGCGATTAAATTTCTTATCATTAATCACCGAATAATCAACGTGAAATAAAATAGTTTTTGTGAAGAGAGGGGAAATTAATTCGTGAATAAACCATTATTAGAGGCTCAAATTATCGATTAATCACGACTTTAGGCTTGCCGCAATAAACAGTTCTAGAGATTATTCATTTCCGTGACTGTAAAATATTGCGTACCTAAATGATATCAATCTTGAGAAATATCACGGTCACCAAGAGGGATGACAAAAGTGCAAGTGTGGAAACACAACAGCAAAGATCAAATATAGCTAAGTAATAGTTGCCTTGATGCATCCGAAAAATAAATACAATCAATTTTGCCATGTCATACCACGGGCGGATCGAGAGGGGGTCGGTGGGGGTGTGTTTTGGACCTCCCTCCTGGAATTATCCGAAAATTATTTTTAAGCTGTATAACTTTAATGTAACGTTACACATTTTACACATTTTATGCCATCATTTAGGCTCGGCAAAAAATCCTTGAGTCACCATTGCATAGATCTACTAGAACGTATAAGTTCTTATTTCGAAATTGAAAAAAAAAATGATGTAAAAAAGTGCATCATATTGACAGAGTTTCCATTCACGCAAAATTGTGCGTGAAACACGCATATTTGAAAGAAATCACGTACAAAATTACGGCCCCGCACGTGATTTCACGCACAAAAATTTGGATCAGCATCTTTAGGTGCCAGTTTTTAATAGATCTAGATCTATATCAAAACAATTCCGAAAGTGAAACTAACCAAGGAAACTCCGGAAACTAGAGTAAATCTGTGTTACTCATATGTGATGATTTGAGCAAGATCAAAAAGGCCGCAAACACAGTCAATTGATGACGTAGTCATTCCAGTTTCAATATAACCACGTAATGTTTACGCACCCAAATAAGGTTACGTTTTACTATGATTTGTTTACAAAAGTCGCGCGCGCAACAAAGGGCGGGAAACGGGATGAAGCAATGAAAACAACACGCTATCTACGAAGTAAATACACTGACGTTAGATGGTTTTAGCACCGACGCGTTGTCTCTTTCTTTCATGCCGCCACGCGATTACACAAATTGACTCTTGATTACACAGATGAATTCTGTCTACATATTAAACTGGTGTGCTTGCTCGACCATTTAGACAGCAAATCTAGCTTTCGAATTATAAAAATAAAAAAGTAAGTGTTGCCAGTAATGTAAATTGGCGATTGATTTATCATTTACAGTAACACAGTGTATAGTCCACTGTACGCACTAACTTCCGCTTGCGAGTAAGAAAACGAGTCAAAAAGGAGACTGAAGCCTGAAAATCAGGTAAATAGTTCATATTAGATTGAATCGAGTTGGATTTATCTCGTATTATGGTGGAAGGTATATGAAAAATTATCATTCCTGGTGTATATCTACGGAAAAACCCTATTTTCCGACGAAAATGCATTTGCTCACTTAATTTTCTCCAAATCGTCATTTTGATTGACTCCGAACAAAGATTTCAACGCATAATATCTAGTATAAGAACAAATCCTTTTAATACATTGAAGAATATTCATCTATGCTCCCAAATATTACACAGCACAGTGTGTTAAAACATCAGTTTAAAAAATATCGACTATAAAACAATCACTGGTGTTGCCTGCTCACTGCACGGTTGCTTGCTACCTCATAGTACGGTTGCTTTCGAGCACAACCATAAATCATGTACGGTTGTTTCAGAGCAAAATGTATTGTAATTTCGTATATTTTTCGCTTTGAACAGCGATTGATGGTGACTTTAGTGTCTAAATTTGCATACATTTGACTTTTTACATAATTATACAATGCATTGAAGTGTTTTAGGAGTGGGTAAATAACCCAAAGTTGTAAAATAAATGCAACGTTTTGTATTTACTAACAATGCTTTATTTTGTTTGTAAAATGATCCTCATAATCTTAAATGATCATTTTATACAAAATTTGCATATTTTCGATGTTGAATTTGGACTTAGATTTATATGGAAGACAGAGTGCGCTATAAAAACATGTGGTTAATATAACATTTCTTTTTTTTTTTTGTTGGTTGAGAATAAACATGGAAACATATTGCATCTATTGTGATTCGGAATCGAAATAGTTTTGTGAATTGATAGACCAAATGATCAATAAACATCCTGACCAAAACCTGAAAATGAAGACTATCAACAAATAAGAACTACTTATGAAGTCATACTCATTTTATGCCCATATATCGAAAGATCGGGGGTATGTTGTTTTACTCGTGTCTGTCTGTCTGTCTGTCTGTCTGTCTGTCCAAAAACTTAACACATGCCTTTTCTCCAAAAGTACTTGACATACAAAGCTCAAATTTGGTATGCAACTTCCTTTCAATAGTATCTATCTGTTGCATGCAATTTGGTCATTTCGGAGGCATTGGTGTTTCACAAACGCATCTTGTTATTTGTTTTTTTAAATTTAATACCAAACATTAATGATCTAAAATTGGTTCATTTATTATTCATTATTGACCTTCATCTAAACAACTTTGTAACAGTTCAAGCTTGAATCCATTTGCATACTCAGGCGCCTTTAGATGCACCCTAAAAATTGGAAAATATTGAGAAAAAGGAAGACAACTGCTGATTACCTGTATTTCACTTTTCCTACCATTACAAAATACTTTCAATTTTACTGTCTGATATATCCCCTTTGAATTTTGAACAGTCCGTAATTCTGTTGTTTTGGGAAGTGATACATGTAAGTTTAATCATGGTTGTATTTTCATTGGCTTCCAGATTGTAATTTTGATTTTATTTGCTTTTCTCAACAGGCTTAACACAAGCAAAAGTTTTGCTAAATTTTATATTTGCTATTTCATTTTAAGGTTTTCGACTGCCTTTTAGATTTGTACCATGCAATGGTTTCATTCTGTAGTTAGAACAAAATTTCGTTGCCTTAATTCCACCTGGAAGCTCAAATGATCACATTCAAGACCATTTTGAAAACTCTAGATGCCCAGTTCCAAGTATCACTTGTCACATTGGTACATCATGCCGTGGACCTTTGTTGTTATGATACAACATGCGTTTATGTCAAACAAATAAAAATCACCAAATAGAACGTACGGTCGAAGCTATGGAAAAAGACTGCAAAGGGAAAATAATTCTGCGGTCTTTGATCAGAGGTTATCTTTATTCATGTTTGATCTTTGAAACATATTGGCTTTTTTGGCTGACACATGAGAATGAAGATTGAATGATTGGGGTTTACCGCCTTTTTAAGTGTCTCAGTCTCTCAGCGATACTGTCATAATTTTCTTTTCTGACCTACTTCTTCTTCATGAAAATTTTCGTCTAGCCCATCTATAACAAAAAATTCATCCATAATCTGAAACACAGTCAGTTATATAGGTTTTTTGTCAAATAACATTTAAAAACATCCAACTGGTGTTCTATCTCAAAGCTGTTCTATTGAGACTATGTAACTAGAGAATTATATAAATCATAGATACAATGTATTGTTTCAATGCATTTTTGAAATTTTGACCATTAACAAAGCTAGAATCAACTTTTTTACACCGTTCTTTTATGCGAAGGTTCTCATATCAATTTTCAAATATTCCTATGAAAAATAATTGCTTAAAAACTATTTTCATAATAATCTTTTGACAAGAAAATGCTACTGAGCTCTCATGTAACCGTACAGTGACATCGCATGCAACCGGACTAAAGCTTTCACAGATTGAGCAAGCAACCGTACAGTGAGGCGACAACACCAGTGACGTCTGATAGTTGATGTTTCTTAAACCAATGCGTTCATGCCTGTTATTCTTAAGTTTTCTGGTGCTAAGATGGTATATCTTCAAAATATCAAAAGTATGTGCTCGTATATAAGCTGTAAAGCTTTGAAATCGATGTTTGAAATCAATGAAAGTGACATTTTCGAAAAATTTTCGTGAGCAATCGCATTTTTTCTGAAAATGTAGCTTTTCTCAAAGGATAAACTGAGTAAATAACCTAGTTTATGTACATACAGCCCATGTATGTAAAAATCCCTTCATATTTCATTTTATAATTAACTCGTATTTACCTGTTTCTTTGGCTGCAATCTTAACCTCGACTCGTTTCCTTACTCGCAAGCGGAAGTTATTGCGGACAGTGGACTCACTGTGATGTAAGTTGTACGTTAGATTTGTGTAGTCATTCAAAGATGGCGACAACAATACAGCATGAGAGGTAGGTGTCTTAGTTTTTCATTGATACATTTCTTAAACGGTCGTATCTTGCCTTGATACTGATATCATTATACAGGGGAAATGTATACCTATCAACGGTTCTATATATCAAAGTACCAGTGTTGTCCTATCGTACTCAGTCGTTGTGCAAAGACAGCCCAACACGGAAAACTTTTTTCGAAGCGAGAAAGTTGCCCTTTTAAGGATGATTACAAAGTAATCAGCGAACTAGGGAACAAACTATTGCTCTAACTTGGATGTTTTTAACATGCTCTTTTCTATGGTTACTGTTATTTTACACACAAATGTCTAGAATGACCACAAACACCGTGTTTATTAAATGGCCAGACAACGGTGTAGTCACAGTGAAAATATGCAGACACAACGGTGCAGTTTCTGTGTTTTATGTATTGACGGCGAGATTTGACCCGGCAGAGCAGACCAAGCGGAAAGGTCAACAGACTTATCGTCCAGGGGTGATAGGTGTGCCGGGACCCCTCGTGATTTGCTTAACACTTCGCATGCTTCGCTATTTACAGCTTACAATCATATTATTCAACGACTTAACAGTATTTGCACGTGCATACATTTGTCGCGTCATCTTAAAATGGTAATTGGTTAACTGAATATGCAAAAATGCCGATCCTATTCAGCCTGTGCCATCTGTACGGTATGACCGGGATGTGAACTGTATTTAAATATTTTCATTTTTTGGAGATTACGCCTATTTTAATGATTAGCTTTACTGAAAATTTCGATCCAAACGGACCACGGTAGCTTAACACTTTTATTTGACTAGATAAGATAAAATCTTATTTTCACATGGCGGCATGTGGTGCAATGTTGTATAACGGATACAGTGCACGCTTTTACGTAAATTAACTACGGACCATTCCCGTCTAAAATGGACAATAAACTTTTCCACTTTTGTGAACAGTTAAGGTCACTCTGCCGGGTCAATTATTTTCCTCTATACGGTGTGGTTATATTTTCATAACAAATTGTGAACGGTGTAGACATAATGCAATTGTGAACGGTGTAGACTTGAAGTAATACAGAAATTATCATTTCTGGAATGATAATATTGTTATGTTTAATGATAACGTTTTCACGGCTGGGAATCATGTTTTACAATTACTACCGAAATTCTTCAACAATTATGTTAATATGTGACTGACTTGTAAATGCTTTGCAGCAAAGAAGGTGACAATATGTCTACAAAATATACTTTAATCAAAATATATCAGAATCTAGTTTCCTTGCTATTTGTCAAAGCAATTCCGTAAGGGTCAAATAGTAGAAATTACCAAGAATCTGCTGGCGTCTGTTTTATTTTTTTCTTTATTTTCAGTTCCATGCTGTTCACCTATTACTACTGTCATTTCGAAGGGAGTTTCGAAAAGGTTGTGAAGCATTCGGAACAGGACCATTCCAAAGTGCGCAGGGGGGGGGGGAGATCAATGATCAGACAGGTCAAAAAGATTTGAAAACTCTGAACTTTAGTATTATTCCTGATATTATCAAGAAGTCAGACTAGGACATCATCCCCATTTGCGAGCATAGAATACACAAGATAGACCTCATTAACGTAGAAAAAAGGATTTTGGAGTTAACAAGATTCTTTCTATCGATGATATCCCCGATTTTGAATGCATGAGCCCTGAACATAAAAAATGACGAAGCTCAACACCCCATAAAGTCGTTCAAAAAACCCCGACCTTAATTCCTGATATTTCCATTGGACGTGCTAAAACAGATGAAACGGATAGGGTCTCTTCTCTTTCCCCACGAGAACATGAAAACAATGGCTGAAATGAACAGTTTGTTCCCAGATGTGATTAAGTCATTGAGAAGCGTTGATCAACTTGGTATTTGTTTATCTTGGTCAATGAAGGTCGGCTCTCCATGGAAAACATTGCATTTCATTTATTTATGGATGTGTGTAAGTTACACTGTCTTGGGAGTACTTCAATGCGTTTTACTCCAATAGTCAAACGGTTTTGGCGAATAGAATATTGTCTTTTTCATTGTAAATGGTTATATTTTATGAGTGGGCCCAAAAAATCTTGGTCAGAAAATTGTCAGTCCTGAAGAAGAAGTTCATTACGAATGAAAATTCCAAAATGAATTTTGCAGTTCCAGAATTCTATTTTCAAGACTTATTTACTTAAGTCGAACAAGACGAAAAAAAGGCCCAATAGTTTATGAAACAAATTTATAATTTACGTTTTGTTATTTATAATTTATGTTTTGTTGATTGAATCCTTTATTTTGGGTAAAATCAGACTTTTCAATGAGGGGTCAATTTGAATACAAGATACATTTCGATCAATAATTATCATACTCCATGAGTTGAAATCATTTGATTAATTACAATAATTGATTGTAATAACCAATTAAAACAGTTACAAAGAAAAATTCAAAAGCCAGAGCCGGAATTTCGAATCTACAAATCAAATGAACGGATGAACAAGAAATTTGCCGTTGCACTTAACATGGCTTCAAAATGACGGTTATCGTATGTCTTGTTTGATATTTTGTGATGGTATTCCTTTCGATTATCATTTCCGTCAGATGTTTATTCAATCACAAATAACAAAAATGTCTTCCGAAAATTAAATCAAACATACATTGAACTGTTTAAGGCTTAGGTGAATGAAGAAAAGAGAAAACATATTTCCTTAACTTTTGTTTTCATTTACTTTGAGGATGGCGGCATTTTCATCTGAGTTTTCCAAAGTATTTGAGGGAGATAAAACAGATGTGCAGATGATCTGCTATCTGTTAGAGCTAGTTCGCCCATACAACATACCAAGTCTACACCGTTCACAATTTGTTGTGAAAATAATAACTACACCGTACAGATAACACAGAAACTGCACCGTTGTGTCTGCATATTTTCACTGTGACTACACCGTTGTTTGGCCATTTAGTAAACACAGCGTTTGTGGTCATTCTAGACATTTGTGTGTAAAATAACGGTAATCATAGAAAAGAGCATGATAAAAACATCCAAGTTAGAGCAATAGTTTGTTCCCTAGTTCGCTGTTTACTATGTACTCATCCTGAAAAGACTAACTTTCTCGCTTCGAAAAAAGTTTTCCGTGTTGGGCTGTCTTTGCACAACGACTGAGTAGGGGAGACCGGGGCAAAGTGTTACATTTTTTAGACTTTTCAAAATTTTGACTACATTATATACCTTAAAGTCGTAAAAACCCATCAAATTCTGATTAAATATAAGTTTTTTGCAGCATAATTTGCTAATTTATTGATATGTTATAGAGAAAACAAAAAATGTGAAAAAATGTAACACTTTGCCCCGAGCACGGGGCAAAGTGTTACAGTACCAGGGGCAAAGTGTTACAAAATGATTTTTTTTTCTTTCTACGGTAATCACTTAATATTTTAATTTCATTGACACTTAAGTTAATGGCGGGGACATAAATCTGAGATGAAGAGGAAATAAATACAACCGAGCAGTATTGCAGAAAAAGCGTCCAATTTTCTAATTTTTACAATCCAATCTTTCTATTTGTTGTTACGCCAAAATATCAGCGGTTTACGAAATCTGGTCTTTACTTTTTGCCTAAAAGTGTTCAAGAATGAAAATATGTTATGAAATACGGAGAATTTAGTGTTTTATCATTACTCGCCAAATTTTACCAAAAAGTAGAGCGTAACACTTTGCCCCGCATGTAATGTAACACTTTGCCCCAACATACAGTCATGTTGAAAATAAGGCCAAAAGTCGAAACCGCGTGTATTTTTTGAAAACGCTAGCATATCAAATTAATAATTAGTGATGACTCTAAACTTTAACCACAATTATCAAAATAAATCTTGTCATGGGCATTAGATAAACTCATTTTTAAGAATATTGGAAAATTTACTTTTTGGCCCCAAAAAGTAAATTTCGCGATTTTAGAACCCCCCTTAAGAACAGGCTAGCCATAAAAACCAGATAATGTAGAAAATCTGCACAGAATTCAATACTAAGTGGAATTGTCGCTGCAGAAAACATGATTGAGCTGAAATTTGAATTTACCACTTTGCCCAGTGTAACACTTTGCCCCGGTCTCCCCTACGATAGGACAACACTGGTACTTGGCTATATAGCACCGTGAATAGGTATACATTTCTCCTGTACAATGATATCAGTATCAAGACAAGATACGGCCATTTAAGGAAATTATCGACGAAAAACTAAGACACCTACCTCTAACGATTTTCCACCGACGCCATCTTTGATTGACCACTCAAAACTTCCGTACAAACTACACAAATCTAACGTACAACTTACAACACAGTGGTGGACTATACACAGTGAGTAAATGATGGAGTCAAGTCTGAGCCACATTCGATTTTTGACCCACTTTTTTAAAAATATTTTTTTTTATTGTCGCCTTCCTCGCTTATGGCTTTTGAAGACGAAGTGGCGATCGCCAGCGCGTACCCTGTCTGTCATTTATACCGAAGAAACAAAACAAAAATACAATTTTTTGTGTACTTTGATATAATTTTCGGAAACTACCGAAGATTCCCGAAAAACTGATATTTCCGAATCGTACCACGTCGGCGAAGGATATCGGAATATAGCGATAATTCCGCGCAACACTTTTAATAAGCGTGCATTGCAAATTACACACATATTTCATTGTTTTATTGGTTTTTACCCCTATTTTCTGTCCCATACCCCCATTTTTCAATGACAGTGCGTGCAAAACCCCTAAATAAAAATCTGAGTGGAAACACTGATTGAGTTATAATTTTAAACTGAGTGATAAATGATTTGGGAAACTTTCATCAAAAGATGGTAGTATTTATAGTGTCATGAACGCCTTCCTGAGGGGTTTGAAAACGCTATTTCTCAAGAGCTCCCGGGGGGGGGGGGGCTCTGGCCCCCGTGGACCCCTGGCCAGGGCGTTTCCATAGACCCATCGGGGGCCCTGTGGTCCATGGCCCCCAGCTGTAAAATTCAGTATTTTGAAAGTATCTTACTTTCAACCAGGGAGGACAAGTGTGATTTTGAGGGGTTTTAGTTAAGTGAGGAATGCGTTATGAAGTATAGATCTATTTTATTCAATGAATTTCTGTGACATCTTCTGAAATTGGGAAATCTGAATAGAACAAAATGGGTAAATATTTCATTTAAAACATCGTTCTTACCCAGAATTTTATTTAGTTTAGTATCAATTCCAGTCAATTTACGGGACATGCAGCCAAAACATCGCAACTACAGATTAAAGGGGGACCTGCTAGGCTGTCGAAAATGCAAATGGCACAAAAGTTACAAACCAGATATAAACGTATGAAATTACCAACCTGAAGGGGTCCATTGTTAGCACTCATTGAGCTTTATCAAGTATAAAAATCCAAGTCAATGAATAACGTGCAGATCCGCATTCTATTGTCCTTTGTTTTTGTTTTGTAACGGTTACACATGCCCAACCTTCAAAAAGCAATTACGTCAGAGGTACGTCATCGGTGCTCAGCGAGATTCAACACACCGTACAACCGGCTGCGTCGTCAACGAAGACAGATTCGGCATCTGATGTCAGGTGCATGGTAGGTCAAATTAATTTACTTTTATGAATAAATGAAAGGATCTTTGGTATTCTATAGTTGATAAATACGCATATAAATGTTCAGTGCTAACTGCTTCTACAAAATAAACCTTTCCACGCATCCCTCGCAAATAAGGTCACAGTCATCGACGCAGCCGGTTGTACAGTGTGTTAATATTGCTGGGGATGTGTCTCGTTGACCTTGACCTTGTCTCGTTTCGAAGTAAAAATAGAATCTGTAAACATGTTTGTAAAGGATTGATCTATAGCAAAGGAAAGATGGATATTCGCCGTGATTGAGGTTTTTATGCATTGCAAATTGTTTTTCCATGTACAAATATGAGTTCCCGAATAGTTCAGAAGCATAAAAACCTAGCATGGGCCCCTTTCAGAAATCTGTCGTTACGACGTTTTTACTCCCAATCACTAAACACCCCAAATTACCTACAAATTGGACCAATCTAACATTTTGAAAATAGATCTAGCTTCCACTGCTTTTCATATGTAGCATTCATTTTAACGATATAATTATCTATGGATTTGCTGTAGCCTATGGTATTATGAATTTGTATATATAGATATGGATGAAAAATAAAGCTGTGTTTCTCTGTAAATATTCTATAACTTGTTTTGTTCTTTCATTTTATTAATTTTTTTTTCAATTTGTTTCTATAGAATGTGATCTAATCACGAGTTCGGTCATCGTTTATAAACTTTATCGTCATTTTGACAAAATATATTTTGCGTATTTAAAATGGAGATCTAGGTCTTGTTTACATCGCATAAAACTTCATAGGTAAGAATTGATACTCTGTCAATCATATTTTTGGGTTTTTGCCCTTTGTTCATTTTCATATTTAATTGTTTGTCAAGAGCATTACTAAAAATTATGCGAGGTAGATTCGTGCAACTTCATAGGTGGATGGTGTCATTATGTAGAAGTGTATTGTACAAAAATATAACTCTGCTGATAATGTTCGTGGAGTTATTGCCAATTTTCCCTTTTCATTCTTGATGTAAATTAATTCTACAATTGCACTACTTCAATTGTTAAAGGTTTACCCTTGTGGGGGCATACATACATTTCATTCAATACTTCAAAGCATTCTCTGATAGGATCATGAAAAGCAAATCTTGTTTTACAAATAATTCTGTAGTAGCGACTTTCAGGCCCTTCAGGGCTTTGATTTTGGATGTTCCTCTTCAAAAACTGCCACAAATGACAAAATGGGTGTTATCAAAGATAGGATTTGTGTAAATTATGGCATAGAAAATGTTGAGACAAAAGGAGAAACTGCTGGTTATCAGCAGTTTCTTCTTTTGTCTCAATGTTTTCCAAAACATTCTCTAATAGAGACGTCAAAGCCAGGTCTTGTTTGGGAAGGGGTTAAACAACCGTAGGTGAATACATTGCCTTGTTGATATAGCAAATATGGTGCCTGAGCAGTGGTGTTCAATACTGTTTAGCGTATTGATTGGTAAATCAAAATCAAAGTTTATCTTTATGAAGATGAACTCGTACAGCAATAATTCTATGAAAAAAAAATCAAGCATTTATGAGTGGTATAAAGCATTTTAAAACGATTGTATGTATACATGAAGTTGCTGACCTCAAAAGATCTGGACGTCCCAACACGACGTCGGCGAAAACGTTCATGACCTACCAATTGTGTCCGAGAAACTATCCATAAAATTCCCAAAGTACAGTCAGATCCTTTTTTGTCAAATGAATTCATAGGTGGGACAAGTGGGTATCATGCAGTGGCAATTATATCAAACAGATTTAAATATCATAAGTGTAAGATAGACTATCCTGGCATCGAATCCGTCGCAGAACTAAGTTGTCCCGCTCAACGTGACTCTGCGTTGCCATAGTGGTTGTCGAACGCGCCTTAATACAAACAACCTAGTTTTTGTTGCTGGATCAAAAGCATAATTCTCCAAAGTCATGATTAGTGTTGAAAATATCACTACAGGTAATACATAAATTAAAAAGTTATGAAACCATTCCGGATACTTTATTAATAGCCCTCGTAGATCTCTAGCCCAGTCAAGAAATTATTGAACATGTTTATAAATGTTTACCTTTGTAAAGTAAACAAGGGAAAATGAGTTATAAATTTTCAAAAGAATTTTCCATGTGGTTGATCGAATCTTATAAAAGATTCTAACTTATCACATGCAAAAATACATAGGTTTGAAGTTTGATATTGCGTTGTTTACATGGGCAAATTTTGTAAACTTTTGCCATAATAATTGTGACTGAACTATACATGTACATGTATTTTAATACCAAAGGTGTGACACAGGCTTGATAAATAGATCTAGTCATTGTAGGAAAATTGTCAGACTCTCAGTCATGAGATGGAGACTAGGAGTTCGATTCTTGACTGTGGCAAACATTCTTTCTGATATTTTGTTGGATATTTATAAACCGAGGTTGCAAGCAGCTAGAAGCTTGGAAAGGATGTTGTGGCAGTAGGCCTACTGGTGAGAAAAACGACAGGAATGAATCGTTGTGTTTCAACCGCCGTGATATGACAATAGTTGAAAGAGGCGTTAAAACCACATTCAATCAATATATACTATGTAAAATAAGTTTAGCAACACCTACTTAAATCATTGAAAACATGTATTTTCTGTGATATTAATTTCACAACAATTATACACGTTTTAGCGTATGGGTTCACGCACAACATTCATAGCTCGGTTTGTGGTAACGTAGGTAAGGGGTCAAAACAAAAGGTCATAATAAAATTCGATATCCTTTATGAGGTCATTTCCGGGCAAAAAAAAGCAGTGAAACGATGTCTAATCCATCTAAAATGAACTCATCAATGTTCAATTTACTTTATCAAGAGACTGATCGTCATTCACGTCATTACGATCACGTACACGTCTTCCTTAAATACACCATAATATGTTCTATGGGTGACAAATCGGAAAGGACGAGATGGTAATGAGAGTACATCAACGTTGTGAACGCTTAACCCATTACCAAACGACAAATTTTAAGATGGACCAAATCCAAAGATGTTGCAGACGACATATGCAAGTGAGTGATATTTTACAATTTTTAGTCTTAGAGCATAAGATGTTGTGGGAAACGAAGAGATTGCTTGTCAAAAGTAATTTCTTCATTTTCCACAATATTTTCCAAGGCCATTTGTTTTTGGGGGAGTCAAAAAGACTCATTGTACGGTAACAGGTTAAAGCACCCTGGACTCTATCCCAGTCAAGTTTGGTACGTTCATAGTGTAAAGGTCAGGGGAATTACAACGTATGGTCAACGTCTAGTAACCGTTCCTCTGTGTAACGGTCGAGATGAATGTTATGAAATGTAAAATTTTTGAATGATATAGCTAGGAAACATTGAGACAAAAAGAGAAAACGCTGATCATCAGCATTTTCTTCTTTTGCCCCAGTGTTTTTCTAAGAATTTTTTTACTATGGACGTCAAAACCAGGTCTTGTTTGGGAAATGTTTAAGTACGTGAATAGTCCCGAATAACCACTTGCGAGTAAGAAATATCGATGTCTAACATTGTGTCGCGGATTAACCCTTTCCCAAACAACAAATATTTTGGGTAGTCAATTTTTAAAGCAACTACAGACAATGAAATTGATGTCGATAAAGACTGGAGTTGGGTATGGAAGTCATGAAAAATATTGAGACAAAAAGAGAAAATGTTGGTCAACAGCATTTTCTTTTGGCTCAATGTTTTCTAAATTCTTTTCTATTAGGGACATCAAAATACGGAATCAACTGGGAAAGGATTAACTCGCCCAACCGGATTAGTATTAAATACCCTAACTCAATCAGATATTTTCCTCATCTCTGTTTATTTTAATCATTTTGAATTCAAAGTTATATGCGGTACTCAAGAACTCGGTATTTATAAATGATTACTTTTGATCAGTGCCCCTCCCAAGAAACGGGTGTAGTACTTAGCTATGGTAGATATTATGTCATATCGTCGTTGTTCAACAAAAACATCGTAACTGCAGCTTATAACAAGCTCTAGTTACGAATTTTTTGTTGAAAAGCAGCGATATATTTTTACATCCAACTGTTTCAGTATCAATGATCACACTTTCAGTAAGGCAGTTCTGAAACGCACAAAAAATTGGCCAAGATGCTGACTTACACATGGAATGTGTGAACAGTAATTCAAAAGGTAACATAAGATTGCTTTTTGATCCCTGAAAATTCATATTTTTTGAGTACTCTTTCGGCCTCTGTCAAAGAGCGTCTTTAAATTCAAAATAATAAGTGTTAATGCCAAATGAAATCGATATATTTAGTAAAACTGAGGGGTGCTACGATTTAGAGTCTAGTGAATAAACAAACAGATTATTGTTTAACGCTTTGCTCTTTTATAGAGTTTCATTAATCAAAGATGTATGTGAAGAAAAATGACTTGTGAAAAAATAAAAAATAAAAGGATTATAGTTTTTTAAGCTTGAGGAAATTCATTGTGATGTACTTTCGGAGGTAAATAATATTAATTTTGTAATTTTTTGAGCAATCTATATCGAGTAAATGAGAAATTCGTAAAAAGTAAGACGAATTTCTATATACTCTCGCTTAGCAATCGTATGTTTTGAGAGAAATGACTTGATCTAAAATAAAATATATTGATAGAATCAGAAATGCAAGATAGAATCAGAAATGGAGTCAACAAATGTGCAGACTAGCGAAGAAAATGTAAGCTAAGAAAGTCTGCTGACATAGAATTTTTTATGTTCGATTATGGTTTATACATATAACCTATTTCGAAAAAGAATTCTGGGGACAATGCTAGTAGTTATACAGTACATTCCTCTAACGATAATGTTTAGTGTCTTTCAGAAATGATTGCCTAACACAAACAATGAAATGATTTTGCTAACGGAAAATTGGACAGAAAGCATGGGTTCGGGTGTCATCAACGATACCTTCTTCTGTTGTCAGTATTTGAGAATGATTTTTTCAAAAAAAAGAAAAGAAAACACGACCATATTTAAATACATAGAAAACAAAATTCCAATGGAAATCTTTACCCTATCTAAATACATCATTTCTGGTAACAATATTACAGTGCGACTAGTTGACAGAAAAAAATGAGTTCCATAACAAGTTCCAGATCGAAGGCGTCCATCTACACCATCGATGATTCCACATTCACTATGGTAGTTGCTATAGATATAGGGACTTCATACTCCGGATATGCTTATTGTAACAGGTAACGAGGTCTTTCTGTAATATCCTTCAACGTTCATTACTTGCATTATCGATGATTCCACATTCACCATGGTTGTAGCTATAGATATAGGGACCTCGTACTCGGGATTATGCTTATTGTAACAGGTATTTATGGAATCTTTCTGTACTGTCAGTTCAAGTTCATAGCTGGAGTGACCCCGACGTAAATTTGCCCTTCTTTGGCCTATGTTAAAATGGTGAACTTATCGCTGTCACAGCACCTTCCACAACATTCGAGGACACTCGTGACTTGGGTTGCTTCATCTACTGCCTCTATACTCTCTTTTCATGGTGGTTTCAATATAGGTTGATAAGGAAAATCTGAAAATATCCAACAAAGAACATGACCACTATATACTTTCACTTTAGAATGGCTTTGTCCCTCCAAACTACATGTACATTTTTGGGAAGTATCCGCAGAAAGTAGTCCTGCAAATAATGCAAAAATATGCTATAAAACCAAAGAGCAGATGCAAAAATACTGAATTATCATAGAAAACAGTACTTAAACTATTGTTTAACACTCCAAACGGCCTTCTGCATGCAGAGACAAAAATGTTGGACTATTTTCTATTGTACAACGACCAGGAACCAAAAAGTTGACTGGGGTCACTCCAGCTAGGGGCATCGATCCAAGGCAAACAGCCGTAAAATGAATGATTAATTCTGTTTCCGATTGTTATCATCTTCATTTACTTGTTTGTTTTTGTTCTTTTATCTAATATGATGTATAAATGGATAAAGTTCATTCCTAGGCAATTTCAGTGCTTCCATATCTTTTCTTAGACGACAAGACTAGAACCGTAAGCAAATATGAGGGTATTTGGCCCATTATAACCAGCCAAAACGTCTTTCGATTTCGTCTCTTTCTGTGGCGTTATTCGTGATGTTGACTGGAATATAACAAATAAAGAAAAAATAACATCGTAAATCTCCTTTGCCATGTTTAACGTCGAAGTTGCACAAAATGTTTAGTACCTATTAATGGGCGGAAAACCTTAAAGGCATTTACCATGTTTACGATAAATAGCAAATCTCAATTCGTTTTTCAATTCAGACGAGAGCTGGATGAGAGTGTTGACAACATCTTGTTGAACCCACTGTGGACCAACTCCGACAAGTCAGTGTCTACGTTTAAAGCCCCCTCCCATCTACTGCTGAACGAGAAACGCGAGTTTGAAGCTTTCGGCTATGAGGCGGAGAAACGTTACGCAGACCTACATCAACAAGGAAGATTACAGAGATGTTTCTTCTTTAGGAGGTTCAAGAGCAAGTTGTTGGGTATTCAGGTATGGATATGTTTCAGGATTGAGAGAAAGTAAATGCCGGTATTAAATTACTAAATCCCGATTTTAAGCATTGTCAGGTATAAATGAGACAGGATTTAGGAAAAGAGGCCCTTGTGGCATTTGAGACCAACATGGAACCAGATCAGCATGCGTATACACTCTGTCTGATCAAGATCCGTGTTGTTCTCCAGGAGACTTTTAGGAGACTGACTACAGAGATGTTTGTTCTTTAGAAGGTTCAAGAGCAGGTTTCTCGGTATTCAGGTATAGGCCTACTTGTTAAAGCAAAGTTGAAAAAAAACCTAAATTGGCTACTGCTACTAGATCTCTATTAGTTAAAGCAAATGTTATTAATTCAATACCTGGAAAAACTGACTACTATTTTCAATTCGGTGATAGAGTCTAAATGCATTTCGTTTTGTGGGTGTTTTGTTGCTGTTGTTTTCAGAATTTCATGTACTCATTATTTTCCCCAGAACTTCAAGTCGACGAGTCCAATCAAAGACGAGACCGGAAAGTCATTGTCCGCCATTAAAATATTCTCTATTACCATCCGCTTCCTGAAGAGCCATCTTCTCAACGCCTTGCGCATGCGCAGAAAGGACGTGGCAACGGAAGACATCAAATGGATTGTGACAGTCCCGGCGTTCTGGAATGATGCGTTAAAACAGTTCATGAGACACGCAGCAGTACAGGTAATCATGTTTAAGATGGCCGTTCACTAACAGATCCGAAAGACCTTTTTTTGTTAATATCACAAACGCTAGATCTATGTCTCCTTTTTATTTGTATATGAACTTTAAGGTATCCGACCCTTCAAAAGCACCAAAGAGCCAGAGGCGAAATTTGAAAAGTGCCAGTAATTCCTAAACTGTGTTACATTTCCATTCCAAATACAATCATAAGCATTTTGCATGGTTTAGAATTTTGAATTAATGCATACTTATGAAAATATTTGACAAAAATGTTCAAAATTACATCCCTTGCATATGAATATAGAGTAAAATAATATTTGTAAATGATTTTCTTCTTGAAGCATAATCTTGAAATCCGCCACGGTGAATCAACTTATGTGAAGTGTATTTACAAGCGTGTGAAATTTGATGCATTTCGTATGGCTAGAAAGTGTAGATTTTTTCATGGTCTGTAAACATTAAGGGGGAATGATCCAGTTTTCCAATTTTTTTCCCAATAATAGAATTTAATTATATTTTGTATGTTGAAATAACATGTTATTAACAATTGAAAAATAAAATAAAAAAGGATGGTCAGCGATCTTGTTTGCATTTTATAGGCATTCGTATCACACACCCCTACATTGAAAAAATTAAAATCACTAAAATGCTAATAAAATGCTGTATATTCATCGTTTGGTCCCGAAAACGGATTTAAAGTAACGTCTTACATTTAATAAGAGCAGAAATACCAAAATATGTGCTATTATAAACGCGTAAATGTATAAAACAGCATGCTCACGTGCTCGGTTAGATCAACGAAGCTGGAGTGTTTTATGTCAAAGTTTGCATATTTTTGGAAATAATTCAAGTTCTACATAATAGAATTTGATGAAACTCCCTCATTGTATTAAGCAACATGTCCTGGTAATAATTCAAAAAGAAAATGTATATGTCAGCGCACTTATTAGTGAATTACAGCAAATTTTATCAGCTACATATGAATAAAATGACGCAAAACAGTGGTAACTGCATACACACTTATGACTGTCTCGCTCTAAATAATCGATTTCCATGTTGAGGAAATCAGTTTCGCATAATAAATATACTTTTACTTCCGAAAATGGTAAATTGTAATGATGTGTTATATTATTGAAAATATGGTAGCGAAACATATTGGTACGAAACATTTAATTTACTACAGTAATGACAGAGTGTTCCGAAAAAATGGAGCATTCCCCCTTAATTCAAAATATGCTTACACATCTTTTTTAAAAGACATTGTAACATTGTCTTCTTGTTATGCGACTAGAAATGTCTAAAAACACTTGAAATGCACCAAAGCCTAGTTTCATTATTCATTTCTAAAGCGAACTGCATGGTGTTACAGTTTCACTACAATCAACATAGATCAACCCAGAAATATTATTCAAGCACCACCAATCTACTTACATATATTCTAATGTAAAGCACTACGTGTCTTTCAACAGGCTGGTATTCCGGGAGAGAGGCTGAAACTAGGACTAGAACCAGAAGTGGCGTCTATACTTTGCCAGAATCTTCAAAATACCAAAGGTTTTGGTCGACTACCCATTACCATGGCTGGGGCTTCATATGTTGTAGCGGATATTGGGGGTAGGTTAGCATGCGGTTTTTTTTCTTCTTTTGTGTGCCCCGTATCGAAAGATCGAGGGCATTGTGTTTTATTCGTGTCCGTCTGTCCGTCCGTCCGTCTGTCTGTCCGAACACTTAAGCATTTGTCATTTCGGGGGCACCAGCGTTTCACAAACACATCTTATTGTTCTTTCTTTTTTGTACGATTTTTATGGGGTGGGGATGGGGGCTAAATGTTGAGAATAAAATAAAGACATTTCCATTTTTCAAAATCTTTCAAAACGTATTACCTTAAAGCTTAGCTATTTTTTTTTTCTTTGTAAAAAAAGTTACAGTTTGAACTCATGTCGCATAAATAAGAACATCATATTCACCAAAATTTCTAAACGAATAACGATTACATGCGAAAGTAAAATAACAAAATAAGTTTTCAGTTGGAAAATAAGTGTGTCTTGGCTAATAAGATTGACTTTTTTATACTTTGTACAGGCGGTAAGACAGACATCGTGTATCACGAGAGAAGACAAGATGGCCGCCTGAAGGAGATGTGTAAAGGTGGCGGCTGTGTTGTGGGTACGGGCCATATAGACAACGCATTTCTACAGTTTCTAGTGCGACTGCTAGGCGCACCAGTCGTCCGAGAGTTTATAGACGATTGTAAAACAGACTTCCTCGACTTGTTACGGGATTTTGATTCTGCCAAGAGGTATCTATCACCTGTTCATAGGAATCAGATGTCACTGCGTATACCAGTAGGTCTGGAGAGATTCTGTAGACAGAAACATAATGGTGAAAGTATAGCGAATATTGTGTCTAAGTCTGTGTATAGAGATAAAGTACGTGTGCTGGACAATACGATGAAGATTGACTATATTCTGACTGTGGAATTCTTCCGATCAGGCTGCTCGGAAATCTCACGAAGTATAAAGAATATATTGACTAACACTCAAGCTAAAGATTCAGCATACTTGATTCTTGTAGGCGGTATGGCTGATTCCCCGGTGTTACAGGATATTCTCAGACAGGATCTAGAAAAGGGTACCAGAATACAGCGGATTATAGTTCCGCCGGAACCAGAAATCGCTGTGCTGAAAGGAGCGGTGTTGTTTGGGCACCAGCCTAGCGCCATATTTCAGCGGGTGATGAGATATACATACGGACTGAGGAAGGCGAAACTCTTCAATCCGGACATACATCCAGAAGACAAACTTGTCAACTTTCATGGTATTGACTTTATTACAGATATATTCTGTCCATTTATCACAGCCGGTACACGAGCACCGGTGGGCTTCATGTCCTACGACTCTCTGACCTCCATAGAACCCTTCCAGAAGGTCATCGAAATCGACATTTATTTCACCCAGGAAACTGACCCTGTCTTCGTCACGGACAAGAATGTACATCTGCTTGGGAAAATACAGTACCAGATACCCAACCCGTCCAAGGAAGAGAGAACAATTTATATTGAGTTTATTTTCGGTGACACAGAATTAGTTATCAATATAACTGATAGAAAAACAGCTTCTAGATTCAAAAATACTTTCCCTGAGGTAGAAAAATGAAGTCAAATATTGTGATTGTATGGCTGTTACAGTGTATGTAGTAAGCCTAGAGTTCGTAGTAAATTGTTTCTTGTGCTTCAAGTAAATATTATCTATATTGTAGCTGTCTTCTGGAGTATGTGTTATTATATCTTGTAATTTTGTTAACAGCATTGTCTGCTTTTAGCCTAGACGGATTTTCTGAAATTCTATCACCCAGTAGGCATTTTTTAGTAGAAGCAATTACTTAATCTAACTTTACTAATTCAAGGATGCTGAATTTAATGGTGCCCGGTGCAACTCTGAAATCGGCCATTTTAACAAAATGGCGGCCATTTTACAAAATGGCCGCCACATGGCCACCATGTTCTCTTTAAACCCGTATATCTCTGTCAAATATTCACCTAAATGAACGAAATTGGTTTTAAATGAAAGCCTATATATTTATCTAACTAATCCAAAATGATTTCTATTAATCATGGCATTCGCAAGTCCACAGTATCTTGGGAATTGTAAAATTAATGATAAAAATCCATGAAATTAGAACATTGCTTCAAAGGAAATAATGCTGTATATACACTATCGTTGTGATTTTTATGATGCGAAATGGTCAAAATATTCTACAAACCCTTAGCAACGAATTGCAGTGGTCATTAGCAGTAATAACTTACATTCTTAATGGTAGGTACAGGTCAAAGTCAGCTGGGGTCAGTTATTTTTACGAGAGATGATTATACGGTGTGCAGTTGCATTCCAACTTCATCAGTGTAATTTTATGAAACCATCACTTTTCTTGCATGAATAATGATTCCAAAATGCCATACTTGTTAAACGATAATGTTAAAGTTCTAAACAGACGATTTAAGCAAGGATTTTCATGGCCTAGATGTTGAATAGTGAGATTAGTTACCCCACCCACTAAAATAACATTGAATACCGGTGCCGTTTTCTTTGACGCCAAAAAACTTGAAGAAATGAAAATGGTTTTATGGTGTTATGACTAGAGTCTAGATAAAAGCATTTGTAATACTAATAACAAAATAAATCCCTAGTACAGTGGCACATAAATGATTGCCATGGTTACAGCAATAACACAAATACTCGAGACTTATTATATTTGTTCTAGAAAAGTCAGTTCACGTTTGTTTATAATGAATGTTTCAAAATTTGGAAGTGTTCATATTTAGCACACCATCTCTTTATTTATGTACATTTATATTAATCAAATCAAAATCCCACTTCGAGGTTATATTTTGCAGAAAGAATGGGAGCTTAGTGAGTTACCCCACCCACTAAAATAACCTTGAACGCAGGTAATGATTTCTTTCATGCCGATAAACATGTAAGAATCATTTGAATATAGTTTCATTGTGAAGTGCCTTTACCCCTGGTAAAAACAGTTGCTTTTTTTCACCAATTTATATTAAGATTTTCAAGTGTTCCTTTTCTTTATAGTGATATTAATAATGGGTCCACATTCAAACGCAAATACCTTCAATACAGGCCCATAGGAAGCAATTTCATACTGGGTGGGCTAAAGCCCCTGTGTCTGAAAATTGGTGGAGCTAATTTGGATTTTCCCCAAATTTTCAGTGTAAAATAAAGAAAATTCAGCATTTTTTGGCCAACTTGGGGGGGGGGGGGGCTAAGCCGTGATCCTTCGGACCTGCAATATACCGTAAATACTCTAATTAATGCCCGGGCGTTTATTAGAAAAGTACTCAATAGAAAAGTTGTGGTGGGCGTTTACTAGAGATTTTCTAATTTGGTAAGTCAAAACATGCCAATCAGATGTCAATTCATAATCAAATAAAGGTTTGCAAAGTTTTGTTACAAGGTCTGTAAAAGACGATTTGTGGATGAAATTCCTTTATATTTAACATGTTGGGGAACAAGAAATCCTGTCTTTCATTGCTTTTAGAAGTGATCTTTGTTTATGACTTACATTAATTTAATCCGGAATGGAGGAATAGGCGTTCATTAGAATCATCATTTTCCGCTTAAATTGTGCTTGAAATATGTATATTTTCAGCTGAGATATTTTGGATGGGTGTTTATTAGAATATGGGCGTTTATTTGAATATTTACGGTAATATGTTACTTTTGGCGAAATTTGTGTTGTTTCAAGCTGGACAACTTTGCATCTAATTCTACATCTGGTCAAACGATAAGCTTGACCATACCATTGAAATACAGCTTCAGAGATAGAAATATTCAGAAACATTTCTATTAAATAGTGTACAATATCTACAACATTTAAGTAATCAATGTACCGTATTCATTCCTATGGAAGATAGTCAGTTGAGTAATATTCCAGTTGTTTTTGTGTGTACAATTTTTATTCGAAATTGCTTATGGCAACAAATTCATCTTACTCAGTAGGTATGAAAATGTTTTTATGTATATCAATTGATACATCAAGAATATTAAATATGTTGCATGTGATACTCAGCTATACTATGCCAAAAAAGAAAACCCGGATACCTAAACCAATAAGCTAAAATTATGAAAGTCATATTGCCTGACCTAATTGGTCAGCCATAAAAGCTAAAGGCTTGTTTGTTATAGTGTCTTCCCTATTTAAAGTGCCAGCTAGTGTTGACTTATGAGCCACTTTCTTCTGAATACGCAGTACCTCCCGATTCCCCACTCACGATGCTGGGCGTCTGGCAGAGATGGGTCTACGGTAACCATTAGTTGAACTAGCTGGCGGCTCACCAACCGTCCACATCAATTCTAAATATGCAGGCCGGCTTCCTCGAGATTCGACCCTTCGACCTCCCGCTTGCAATAGGGACAACTTAACTATTAGGCCACAGAAGCAGTTCATACTAAACATGGGTAAATTACCGTGATTTCATATTGCTGGAATCAATGACCACTATTCAAGTTATATGTAACTGGAGAAAAGATAGATAACAGCAGAGTACATGTGCACAATTTTGAGATATCCATTTGCCAATTCTAGCCCATAAGGTACTTTCGAAGCTCTCATATTGCTATTCATAGTTTTGAATTAGTATGTTTTGAACAGCGTGTTACATTTAATAAGCATAATCATCTCTACTACCGAGCGCCTTGTCAGAATGATGCAAGAGAAAGAAGAGTACGACTAAAAGACCGACTCACTGACAATGCGTTACGACTTTATACCAGGACAGAATTATTCACCTATCCCACTTGAACATACTCTTTATGCAAACAAAGAAATTGCTTTTAACGCAGAAGGCAATCATTGTCACATTATTCATTCCGAAACAGTACGAAACTTAACATGGGTATGGTCTGCAAACCAGACGTTCTTGTATTGGGCAGGGTAAAAGATACACTCTCAATTTGATTCTGGTAAACTGTGTACCGATCTTATAGTCGACAATGGGTATTCTGAAATCAAACTACGAACTCTATACTGATTCTTTGAAAATGATAGGTTTGGTGGAGGACCAGTCATGGCATGGGGATAAAGTGCTCATTTATTGAAGTATTAATTAAGTGTACCTGATGGTAGGCTAATAGCCATGTGGTACAGAAATGAAATTATCTTCCCTGTTGCAGTACCATCTTTACATATGCATGACCTTGTATTGAAATATTATTGTGCAGCATTGGGTCGCACGTTTCAATCACAAAGTATCCCAGAATACCCGGCCATTTGATTGACCAGCCTAGAGCTCTGAAATAGCCCCTTTCAGCACAAAATTTCAGCTGAAATAGCCCCTTTGTGACAAACTGGAAAGGTGATTAGGGAGACACCAGAACTTTTAATTTACTCATTCTCTATTAGAACAATGAAAACATCCAGTTAACTGATATGTCACAGACACAAGAGTGCCATAGCTAAGAAAAAGTACCATACGACATCATAAATAAAGAAGTTGCAAGTCTCTGCATGACGTCAATATTCGCCCAAGAGTCTCCGCATGACGTCAATATTTACCCATGGATGGGATATTGTCAATACAAGCCATTTTCTCATTATTCTGGCGACATTTAAGGTATTCAGGGCCTAATTAAAAACTCCACTTTCTAGCCATGCGAAATGCATCAAATTAATCACACTTGTAAATACACTTCACATAAGTTGATTCACCGTGCCGGATTTCTAGATTATGATTCAAGAAGAAAATAATTTACAAATATTATTTTACTCTATATTCATATGCAAGGGAGGTAATTTTGAACATTTTTGTCAAATATTTCCATAAATATGCATTAATTCAAAATTCTAAACCGTACAAAATGCGTATGTTTATATTTGGAATTGAAATGTATCACATTTTAGGGGTAACTGGCACTTTTCAAATTTAGCCACTGGCTCTTTGGTGCTAATTAGGCCCTTCTTACCTTAAGACGAAATATTAACATCATATTATTGATTAACATAATATTATTGACAATTCTTTGTTTAGTTATACAAGTCTTAATTGTTATTTCGCTGTGTGTTCTCTTATATACCAAAGGGGTAACCAAATTAGGGAATGTATGAAATGCATTTATGGTATGTAATGTTTGACGCTTTATTGTGATGGCCGTATATTAGCATCCTGTCAAGGCTTAGCAGTAATATGCCATTAAAATTTGCGTTGTCTGTTTTCTTTTCGACTATGTGCCTAGTATCATTGGCCGTATATTAGGATCCTGTTAAGTCTTAGCCGTAGCAAAATATCAAAATGTATGTTTCTCGGTTTTCTGTTAGACTATGTGTCACAGAATAAGAATAAAGAATACGAAGACTGGAGGTTGTGTTTAAATAATGAATGGAAGACTGGAGGTTGTGCTTAAATAATGAATGGATCCATGTATTTCACGACTTTTACTTCTTGATTTCTTTGAATTGAGTTTACTAATTATCTTTAAACAGCTTAACCATGTCTAGATTTACAGGTAATTCTGTGTGGGAACAATATACTAGGACGGAAAAGAAATATCAGGTTCAGAGACTTCAATCTGATTAAAGTCAGAAGTTTATTCTTATTTACATACAAAAAGATAGATAACATCAGATTTTAATGAGATTGTATAACCTTCTCTACACAGAACATTGTCATCTGAGCACGAGCACCTTTCAGTACGAGGATGAAAGGCAGTGTGTCGTTTCAAACAGGTTTATTGTTACACGGGCGAACAGGCATAATTCCGATTAACTTGCATTAAAGCCTCTTCCTCTAAACTTTCCAGAACATGAGAGCAGCTTCTCAAAGGATACAGTACAACAAATCAGACTTATTTTGAGTATATTACTCACACATTTGCTATGTTAAAATCTTATATATACAGTACATATTTGTAAACCTTTCCTAAACTATTATCACATCATATAAGCGAACTGGTCGGTATATTACTTGCTACTATCAATAGAGCTGGTAAACAAGCTGATAATTGAGCTCCCGTGGCACTGGTGGAATTTGAACCCTGAAACTTTTGGCCCCGAGGATCGCATCCTATCATTTAACCATGGCGTCATTCAATGTCCCAACAACACAAAACAATTAAACTGTTTCTGTTCTACAGTAATAATAACCTCCGTCCTCGAAGTGGGATTTTATTGACATAGCTAAAAAATGAACATTAGTATAGTAGTGACGTGCTAAATATTGAACACTTTCAAATTATGAAACATTTATCATAAACAAAGGTAGTGACTTTTTTTCTACAACAAATATGATAAGCCTTACCTTGAGTATTTGTGTTTTCCTGTAACCATGGCAATCATTTACGTTCTACTGTTCCACGGTGGTTAACCCATGTGACTTTTGGAAGCGTTCACACTGAAAAAGTTGTTTGTTTAATTTCTCAGCTAATACTCTAAGAATTTCGGTAAGATAAAGTAGGCCTACACCATACGCGTATTTGAGAGGGCCATTGCCGAGTCTAACTCACTCTGCACCTAATCACATCGTTTTTTCAAACATTCAAGCGAAATGATTAATTTTGAATATTTGAAGGCACCGTGTGATTCGGTGCAGAGTGAATTACAAGTTGGGAATGAATCTATCAAAGGTGCGTACGGTGCACTTTATCTCGTCAAAAAAAGTAGAGAATAGGCTGAGAAATTTAAAAAAAGAACATCCTTATAGCGGACGATTTTTCGGTGTGAACGCTTCCAAAAAGTCATTTGGGTTACCCACCGTGCGTACTGGGTATTTATTTTTTTTTATTAATGTCAAGTATGCTTTTATCAAGACCCACATCATTAAACCATTTTCATTTCTTACATGACGTTTTTCGGCGTCAAAGAAAACGGCACTAGTACTCAATGTAATTTTAGTGGGTGGGGTAACATTTCTCACTATTCAACATATAGACCATGAAAGTCCTTGCTTAAATCGTTTGTTTATAACTTACACAATAACATTTAACAAGTATGATATAATTCATACAAGAAAAGTGATGGTTTCATAAAATTACACTGATAAAGTTGGAATGCAACTGTACACCGTATAATCATCTCTCGTAAGAATAACTGCCCCCAGCTGACTCTGACCTGTACCTACCATTAAGAATGTAAGTTATTACTGCTAATGACCACTGCAATTCGTTGCTAAGGGTTTGTAGAATATTTTGACCATTTTACATCATAGAAATCACAACGATAGTGCATATACAGCATTGTTTCCATTGAAGCAATGTTCTAATTTCATGGATTTTTATCATTAATTTCACAATTCCCAAAATACTATGGAGTTGCAAATGTCTTGATTAATAGAAATCATTTTGGATTAGTTAGATAGATGTATAGGCTTTCATTTAAAACCAATTTCGTTCATTTAGGTGAATATTTGACAGAGATATACGGGTTTAAAGAGAACATGGTGGCCATGTGGCGGCCATTTTGTAAAATGGCCGCCATTTTGTTAAAATGGCCGATTTCAGAGTTGCACCGGGCACCGTTAAATTCAGCATACCCATATTATGTTAAAAACACCCGGTGCAAAATTCTACTAAAAAATGCCAACAGCTCTTTATATGAGTGGAATTTCAGAAAATCCGTCTAGGCTATTTAGCATAACAATTTCCTTTTTCATTTGTTGACATTCATTTTTGTGGTCTTTCAGTAATCTGACCAGTCTAATTATTGTTGGTTAAGAAATGGCTAGCGTGAATACAAAGTTGAGATAAGAGTGAATCACGCATAAGTTCATGTCTTTATTCATGGCTGAGTCCATTCTCTAAAGTTAACTCTCTCAAGATTAAATGTCCCTTGTAGACAAGTTACGGTGAAAACATCGAGATATCAGAAGAAAATCCCGAAACCCAGCGTTGACTGTTTTTGCCTCAATATTTTCAGTGTTAAAATGAACACAAAGCCTTAAAGTGACATTTCACAATTATTTTATACAAATTCTACTTTTATTTTATCTGAAAAAAAAAACATCTTTTCTCATGAAAATTCTGAAAATTTCAAGTCAAAATACTGAACCATTTACGAGAAATATATATTTTTGTGCTAAAATTAAACAAATTGTTGTGGACAACAGTTCAGATTTATACAGAATTGGTCATTTCTGTCTCAACTTTAAAGGCATATTTTTCGCTTATAAATAACAACTTCAATAAATACGCATTAGAACAAACAATCTTTGCATCAAGACATACTTTTAAAAAATGAAAAAAATGTGAAATGTCACTTTAAACACACAATACCCATCTTTACTTACGTACACATAGCGTCTGCATGAACTTTTTTTTTTAAATTGGACCAACATGAACGACATTTTAAAGGGACATTTCATCCCCGTTGCAATTTTTAAAGTATGTCTTGATGCTAAGAAAGGTTATTCTAATGGGTATAAATGCCATCGGTTTTTTGAAGTTGTTGCTGATAAGCGAAAAATATGCCTTTAAAGTTGAGACAGAAACGACAAATTCTATATACATCTGAACTGTTGTGGACAACCATTTGTTTAATTTCAACACAAAAATATATATTTCTCGTAAACGGCGTAATATTTCGGCTCGAACTTTTCAGAATTTTCATAAGAAAATATGCTCTTTTAGATAAAAATTAATGTGAAATTTATGAGAAAAATTCCTGAAATGTCACTTTAAGGTTAGTGAACGAAATCTGTGAGACCCGTCACGCTAAAAGCAACCTTCTGGGAAGTCTATAAAACTTTTGAAATTTTTAGAAACGGATCAAAATTAAGAGGCATCAGCCAGGCCCCGCATTTAATAAATGAACATACAATGTACATGTATAGTGAGACAGGAAAATCAATCTAGATACAAAAAATTACCTTAGGGTGAAAATTCGTCAGTCTGCGTAGACTGACTAGTGACGATACCTTTTAGTGCGACTATTCAAAGAATATACCCGGCTATTCTAGTCTAGCCGTAATGCTTTGGTTTAGTTTTTGCGTGCAAGTTTGTCAAATCTGTTTCTTCTGATGATTTTGCTCTGACACTTTGCACATGCCTCTTTGACCATAATATCAACCTCTAGGCAAAGATTCGTCACTAATGGAATTTTTACTCTTTTGGACTTTGAAATTCTTTGTTTTTATGTGTAACTTGCATATATCTGCGATAACTTTTTTCTGAAACCGCTATTGCTTTCAAACCTTGCACATGCTTCTGTGACCATACCATCAGCATCTAGGCAAGGATTCGTTACTCTGACATTTAATTCAATATAATTTTTACCCTTCTCTAAATTTTTCACTATGCAGAACTTGATAGTCGCACTTTGTTGTCCTGAGACAGCTCTTGTTACAATTCCCAGTAGGTCATTCTCAGCGTGACAGGTTACATTTTTTTATGATCAAATAAGGGGTTTTCCAGATTCCGGTTCATTTATATATATATATATAACAAAAACCCTGGATTGAGCATGTGCTATAGCTTACGATAAATGACCTGACAGAACATCTCTGCCAGGTCTTTTTCGTGAGCTATGTCATTATCGTGAGCTATACCTTCAATGATCATTTTTCTTTTATATTCACCGTTGTAAAAAGTAGCCACGTGTCTTATTACAAGGGGACAGCGATTTTAGAATTATTGGGAAAAATAATAACGAAAAATAAGACAAAGTAGCATGACATTTAATTAATAACATTTAATATGGAAAAGAGAAATCGAAAAACGTTGGTCAGACTCATAATTTTTCGTAGCATGCTTATAGCCTAAGCCTCTTCCAAACGGTACTTTTTCAAAATCCAAAGTCAAAGCTGCGGCATGCAGATGCCAACATTTAAAAAAAATTAAAATTTGTATCAATTTTAGCACAGGAAATTTTATCATGAAGGGGGGAAATGCTGATTATCAGCGTTTTCTTCTTTTACCTCAGTATTTCTGAAATATGGTCTTGTTAGGGAAAGGGATAAAAAATGTTGTTTTTTTTGCATATATACCATCAACCAATACTGGTGCAAAGTTTCGCTATCGGCCTACCAACGACATTGGCCGAACGGCTTCGCATCAAAGAAGAAAACATCCGTTTGAGAGAGAAACCGGTCATCTGCACACTATTTTAACTGCGAGTTGTTCATTTAACACAATGGGGCCGGATATATTGCATTGGGCAAATTCATTGGAAGAAAATTCAAAACATCTACTGACAACGCTTATCACAGCAACAAATAATCGAGCAAAGGCCGCTAATGGTGAAAACAGACACGACATGGGCTCATTGGAAGCAATTTCAGATGGCGGGGCTATTTTGTCGGAAAGTGGTAGGCTCTAACTCAAACATTGACTAATTCCTGAAAGAATACAAGTACTCGTATCCATTGTATAGAATTCCGGTAGTTCTAGTGGCAGTACAAAACTGCGCCTCTGTTGAAATGAATATTCAGTCTTAATTCTTGAATAATGTCCCCGTAATTAAGAAACAGTTTGGGGGACCTGTTACGCGACGTCATGAATTTCAGCGTTGGTTTGTCAAGATGCACTTTGGAACGTCTTTTGTTAACGTTCACGTAATGGAGGGAAAGTATGTTTACTCTTCAGAAATGTTTTCTTGTCCGTAAGGTACACGACAATTTCTGTATCACCCAATACTACATCTACATACACAGTTCTGGCTTCTTCAGAGGGCATCGGAACATTAAACTCTAGTTTACCTAGATGCTGTACACCTTCATCATTCACGAAATTGTTGGCTAATTTAGGCGACGAGAATATATCTACTTCTATCTTCTTCTGGTTGGGTTCAGTGGTCGTCAAGACTTGATGAGCGAGGAAACCTACAGGGACTCTTGTACCGACTGACAGGAATGGAGAAAAAACGTCCAGTACATATTCTGTACCGTGAAGTACGGCTCTCTTATCTGGTGCGTGCATCTCCGGGTTATACAGTCTAGCTATACGCAGACCAATCGTCTCCTTATTGACCCTACAAGCTATACTACCCGGGTTGTTGCCAAACATGATGGCACCTTTCAGGGTGGCCATATCCGCTTCTGGGGGCACTATCACCTTCCTGATCTGGGTTTTATGAACAAGTTCTTTATGCATGATTTCCTGAACAACTTCTGACTGAGCGAACGCACCAGTCAAAACTAGCATGTGAATATCCTCAGTTGTTTTTACAGCCTTGAGAGTCTTTTCAATTAGTTTAGCCATTTCAATTGTAGTAGCTCTAAAGAATTCATTACTGACTACAGCATCTATACGTAGTCTCTGTGCGAGATATTTCACCCTGCCCTGATACACGGATCTATACACCACGTTAGCTAGAGTATCGTTAAACTGGTGCTTCCTCACGATCATCTCCAGACACGCTGGTACCCGGATCTCCATGTACGACGTCGTCTTGGGCGTCACTACCCGCTTCTGCAGCTCGAACTCCTTCATCAGAACCAGGAACTCCTTCCTGTGGAACTCTATAAAGTCGTTAAGGATCTCCTGACCCAGCAGTTTGGCCAGGAACTGTACGAATATGTTGTCCACCTCGCCCGCGCCCAGTTTTGTACCGCCACCACGACTAATCTCCCGTAGACCGTCCTTACGCTTCTCGTGGAACACTATTTCTGTTATACCACCTGGAATGGCAATGAATTTTGTTTTAAAATAGACTGGATTTACCGTTATGTTTTGATAAACCGCCGGTGCTGTTATAAAATCTCATAACTACGGCTTGAATCAAGCCGTAGTTACGAGATTTTATAACAACACCTACGAAATACTGTTTGTTTGTCCGAAAGTACGTCTCTGTTGAGTTGAGAAAATCGTTCTCTATTACCGACAGAAGGAATTATGACAACAAATGGTATACTATTAGAATTAAAGTTTCTGAAGTTAAAGTTCTTTCTAGAAACACAGGTATCATTTTCTTTTTTAAAAAACGCTTTAAAAGTATAAGTACATACGGCTCACAAAACTCATGTACTCTCCTTTTCTGTTCATGTTCCAACTGTTGCTTTTTAAGAGAACATCTGTATATTTGTTACAAATAAGCAATTAGACGCCATCAGACTAAAAAAAACTCTCAGAATACCCACCGCCAAGATTAGCCAAAGCGTATTTCGCCCCAGACTTATTGATGGGCATCTTGTCCCCTGTCATTGAGGAGGGTAGGTTCTGACAGAATACGGAGGCTGCTTCAGGTTCGAGACACAGTTTGATCATCTCGGAAGGTAGCCCGGCCTGTAACAGACACGAGAAACATTTATGATCGAAGAATGGTCACAAATTATAAACGCATGGGCGTAGATCATCTTTAAACGAGATCAAAGTTACATATTATAGTCGTATGTATGTGAAGTTAGCTGCCAGTTGCCAATTCAATTGGCAACCAGAAGCTGGCGGCAAATTTAACTCCAGTTACCAATTTAAGAGAGCAGTTGTCTGTCAGTTGCCAGATGCCAATTCGACTTTTATTCTAATTTGAATAGCCAAGTGGAAGTGTGAAAAGCTGCCAGTTGCCAATTCGGGGTAGTTCAGTATTTATTTTGAATTAAGAACCGGAAGTCTGAAGTTGGCTGCCAGTTTCCAATTCGACGTTTGCTCTATTTTGAATGGCAACTGCGTGTGAAGTTGGCTGCCAGTTGCCAGACGCCAATTGAAATAGCAACTGACAACTGGCAGCTAACTTTGCATACATTCATGTCGTTTATCATTCAAAACTGTTTGGATGTGAAGTAAGTGCAGACGAACTGTAGGTAGGCCTACCTAGAAACCAGTGTACCTGCGGTTGTTTTGTGCTAACCCCTAAACATTATACTTGACCAAACTCTGGAAATATGTAGCCTTTGCAAAGATTAGACATTTCCAGAGTTTTGTCACGTATAGTGTTAAGAGATATACGAGGGGTGATCCATAATTAGCGGTACTGATCCTCTAAAATTAATATTTGTATGTTTTTCTTGATGAAATTTGGCATAATACAAGTACTATTCATATTTGACATGATACGGAAATATGAGCATTGCCTTTTTATTGCGTCCATGTTGAAAGCGTGTCCATAGCAACCAAGGTACGGTTAAGCGGGGCAGGGGTAGAATAACTTGACTTTTTAATATTCAAAATGTTTTTTCAAGCCTTTCTAACGAAACGATTTTACTGAAACGTTATGGACATCAAAAATGACTTCGTGCTTTTCTATGACCAAAGTTTAAACGTTATTTCTGGTCAAACGGGAGAACTGTGGACCACTTTCCATTGGCGATAAAAGCCAACTTTGACGTTGGCAGAGTATTCGAACGTACGCAGTTTTTTAGTTTTGCGTATGTAACGTGGAAATTCCATAATCGATACTTACAAATAATGTAGAAAAACTCATAAACATTCTTTATTAGAATTTTCACAATTGTTTTGACACCGAATTCTCAAAAAGGGAAGAACATTTTTGTAGGAAAAGAAAGCGGGTAGTATCTAGATGCGCAGTCTGGACGCGACGTCAACTAAATCTGATAAGGGCGTCAACGCTTGAAGTCGCACTTCACCATAAAATACATTTGTTACAAGACGGACCTCAGTTATGGTAGAGAGTTTTGGATATTGACCGATAATTTTAACCTGAATAGGCTCAGATGTCAGTAAATTCCATATCTACCTAAAACAGAAATTCTGGAAAAACGCGTACAGGCATTGAAGAAATTCTGGATCAAAGATTTCGTTTAGAAGCAAATCCCGTGATAAAATCCCAACAGCAGATTAATTTAGGTGCGTTTGTATGACATAAAAAACACTTAAAATCACAACAACGGACATCACCTGTCTCATCCCCAATAAAAAAAAAAAGCTAAAAATTTTCCTTCTCACAAGTTAAAATTTCAGTGGAATTGATTGCGGGTATTTCCCTATATGAAATCGGTACTGAAATGTCAGTTTCAAGGACCTGGTAAATTAGCTTTAGACATTCTATGGGCGTTTTCTACAATCGACAAGCAATGTATCTTCTACCCGATCAAAAATCGATTCCCGATCAATTTTCTACGCGATCGCCCACGAATATTTTGAAATGCGAAAAAAAGTGTGACACCTGAGCATTGCAGATCCAGACACGATTGGTTATCGTTCAGCTATATCTTAGAACTACCCGACTAAAAATCGCATCCCGATCAATTTTCTACGCGATCTCCAACGAATATTTTGATATTACAAACAACCAAGTAAGAAGCCTGCGCGGTGCAGATCATGCTCGATAACCCCGACCAATTTTTATTACCCATATCGACCAAATTCAATATGTAATCGATCAATTGGTCGGGTTTCATCGAAAAGTTGTCGAGCAAGCTAGCAAAAAAATGGGAACATAACATTTCAATTTTATTTTTTAAAGTATGTCTTGGTACAAAGATTAGTTATTCTAATGCATAGAAATGTTGTCAGATTTTTGAAGTTGTTATTTATTATTTAAAGTTGAGACAGAAATGACAAATTCCAAATAAATCTTTACTGTTATCCACATTAATTTGTTTGATTTTAGAACAAAAATATTAATTTCTCGTAAACGGTTCAAAATTTTGGCTTGAAATTTTTAGAATTTTCATAAGAAACTTTGCTCTTTCAGATAAAAATACATGTATAAGTAAATTTACGATAAAAGGTGAAATATCACTTAAAAAGTTAGTTAAGGGAGGGACCCATTTTCTTGTTACTGTTGCTCAGAGACATTTCCCGCAAAGAGATGCAAGAGTAGCTGATTATAGCGTTTGTCAATAAATTTTAACTTCCGCGTCTTACTGAGTCTGTCAGCGTCCATAGCACTGCCGGAGCACTGCATATCGCGTCCATGGCCATACCGCGTCCGTTCCACTGCCTCACCACGTCTGTCAATCGTGGTTTGGCCGCGGTAAAATTTTTGTGCAGTTCAAAAAATTATACCACGTCCAAAATAATTTACATTTCATTCCGCGTCCTACCACGTCCATATCACTGCCATAGCACGGCCGTGCCACTACCGCATCGCGTCCAACAGTGTCCATTCCACGGGTGATTCATTTTAGTCGTGATACGGCCGCGGAACGGCCGCGGAACGGCCTTGGAATCGTATGTGACCGGGCCTTTTTACTTTCACAATTTCACGAATTAAAATAGTGTTTATTCATTCCTTCAATAATAAAATTATTGAATAATTATTTAATTATCATATAAAATAACATTTATTATGACTTGTCAACGGATTTATTAAAATCAGATTATTCATGTACATGCAATAGGGTTCAATTTTTCATTTCACATTCAAGAAAACATTGGCATTTAAACGGACAAACAAAAGTTAGTCGACGGTGTCATTCTAATACCCTGCAAATGCAGCTTGATTGAAGATGAAGTTACGAGATTTTATAACAACACCGACAATTTATCATAACAAAACGGTGAACCCAGTCTGTTTTAGCACAAAATACACTGCAATTCAAAAATAACATTTTTTTATATATAAATTTTATTTTAAATGTTCAACAATTCAGTAATCATTCGTCAATTTATCCATGTTACGTTCCGATTAAGGTAGAACCGGATACTTTTAAAACTTTAAGCTACGGTCATAAATTTAATATCTTTGGAAACTAGAAGCTATTTCTGGTTCAAATCCGAAATTCATTTCCTCGTTCATGTCGTTACGACGTTACCACGACGACGTCAACATAGGCACCTCGCACGTTTTTTACGTCGAATTTCTATAGCCCGGAAATGCACAAAATGGCGTTTTAGTCGGGCAGTTTCAAAGTCACAACAATGAAAATTACATTGATGGAAAGATATTTTCAAATCTAATAAGATGATACAAGAATAAATTATTTCGGACTGACGACGCAGAAAAAACGACGAACTTTCATCTTTTTTCCACGTCAGATTTCGAGGAAAAACTAACTTTAGAGCAGAATTTCGTAAAATTGGCCAGAACGATTTTTGCCATTTTTCATTATTTTATTGCACGACCACATTGTAAGAATTTGGCAAGAAATCAGAAAAAATCACCGTACCGATTTGTAATAAAACATATTTAAATACTGTTGGTATGCGTCAGAAGTTATGCAGTCGGGCGTAGGCAAATTTCGACCAAAATCACTTTATAAAGGAATTTCGTGAAATTGGCCACAATGATTTTATGTTGTTTTATTTTGCATCCATATTGCAGATGAAATGCAAAAAATCAGAAAAGTTTATTGTACAGTTTTTTATAATACAACGTGTTTGAATGTTTTCGGTATGAATCAAAATTTACACAGTCGGACGTCGACGTCGAAACTACGTACGTTGATGAGCAACAAGGATGAACACACGCCAGGATTTAAAACTGCTCCACGAGAAAAAACTTGTGCATTTACATGGAATTCGTGTATTTTATTCCATATAAAAATATTGAAATAGAAAGGAGAAATTGTGACTGTCGCAATTACTTCTTTTCTCTAAACGGTTTCTCAAACAATTTTGGTCGGAACGCCAAAATAACATCGTAAATAGATAATGGTCAATCGTAACATTTGGGTTGAAGTAAAAACATCTATAAATTCTGACTGTGAAAATATGATATAGTCTTTGTTTATTTTTCATCGATGACAACGTTTTAACGAGATATTAAATAAGCTGCATTTACTAGTACTGCGATTTTGATATTAGAAATGAAACAAAAAGTATCCGATAGAAATTGATGCAATGCGAAAGACATTATTTTCTGATATTGCGATGTTTTGTATATTCGCATTATTTTTATTTATTTTATTCATTTTATTATTTTTACATTTTCTATTTTGCCACATCATTCGAACAGAAGTGGTTTAATTATTCTTTGACATTTTTGACTGTTGGTTACCAATATTTTCCGCATATTGTTTTTCGAAAGTATCATTTCAACTCTGTTTTCGTTGTCCCCTCGAATAGGCTTTCGTGAGCGTGTCGACTGTTATCCAGATTCTGTACTTCTTACTAGGTCAATAGAGATTTACTTTCGCTGTCCGACTAATTTGAAAACCCCGGCACGCTTACATCCTTGTTGCTCGTCAACGTACGTAGTTTCAAAATCGACGTCGACGTCCGACTGTGCAAAATTTTGATTGATACCTAATATATTCAAACACGTTTTATAAACAAACGATACAGTAAACTTTTCTGATTTTTTTGCATAACACCTACAATATGGATGCAAAATGAAATAATGCAAAGTCCTCCTAGCCAATTTTACGAAAATCCGTCGTAAAGTGCTTTTTCGTCGAAATTTGCCGACGCCCGACTGCATAACTTTGTCCCATACCAACAATATTTGAATGTGAATTATTAAAAATAGGTACGGTGAATTTTTCTGATTTCTTGCCAAATGCTTACAATATGAGCGTGCAATATAATAATGAAAAATGACAAAAATCGTTCTGGCAAATTTTGCGAAATTCTGCTCTAAAGTTAGTTTTTCCTCGAAATCTGACGAGGAAAAAAGATGAAGGTTCGTCGTTTATTTCTGCGTCGTCAGTCCGAAATAATTTATTTTTGTATCATCTTATTACGTTTGAAAAGATCTATCCATCGATGTAATTTTCATTGTCGTGACGTTGAAATTGCCCGACCGAAACGCCATTTTGTGCATTTCCGGGCTATAGAAATTCGACGTAAAAAACGTGCGAGGTGCCTATGTTGACGTCGCCGTGGTAACGTCGTCACGACATAAACGAGGAAATGAATTTCGGATTTGAACCAGAAATAGCTTCTAGTTTCAAAAGATATCAAATTTATGACCGTAGCTTAAAGTTTTAGAAGTATCCGGTTCTACCTTAAAGAATGACGTCGACGTACATTAAATACGCCATTCAAAACGTCATTTTCTGCGCGTGTAATCTAATTTCAACGCGATTTTTGACAAACACTTCACGAGAATACCCCCCTTTTTTATTGGCTTAAACTATTCGTTTTTAATTCGAGAATAATTTAAAACAATGAAAGTATGAGGTCATCGTTCGATTTTTTTGTCTGTGAACGTTCAAACGCCGTCCGTAAGCGTTTTTTCGGGATTTTATTCGCTCTGGTTGTATTCAGAAAACGTTCGTAGTCAAAAATACGTGCGTATTTCGACATTCATAAGACATGTTTTGAAATGTAAATTGAAAGATTAATCGATACATGTATTTTGCATATGAAATGGGTCCCCTGTCGGAATAATATAGGCCGTAAACGTCGAAAAACTGACGTTTTACGGTATGCCGCTAGGTGGCGTTGTAACTTAAAGGACAGGTGATAAATCGGAAAAACAAAAGCAGAAACAAAGTCACGAAATATTTATCTAAAATATGTCTGGATATAATGCATTTCAGAGAGACCGCCCTTTTTGACGTGCATAGGCGCGAACGTCCTTAACGTTGCGAACTTGCGACGTCGTGACGTCCGGTGAATACCTGCCCCGCCTATGCGTTATATACAAAACTAGTTTTATCGTAACTTTTTTGTTCTTAGTCCGATTTTGATGATATTTCGTCGATGGATCATTGATAAATTACAGTTCATGCTGTAAATATTTGATTGACTTAGATGGATTCGTATTGAAGTTATAAAGTCAGTACCGCTAATTCTGGATCACCCCTCGTAGTCCTGTTGTAACTTATTGAAATTATTTTCAAGATAAATAAGACAAATTACATAAATTTGCAGTACTGTTTTCAAAGGAAGATCAATTATGCGGGGAATAGAGTTTAATCATCTCTATACTTCGTTTGTATAAACTCTGGTTAGCGTCAATGAATGGTTAAACACCTGTTTGGGTTAAATTTTCCGATGAAGTTATCAGTTAATTTGACCCAAAATTGGTGTTAACCCGTTTGGTTAACGACACCTATAGTTTGTACATTGGGGCTCATTACCTTTTCGGCAGCTCGTCTAACAAACTGTTTAGCTAGGTCACCCCACACAGCAGGGATCGTGATCACCCACTTGATCTCGTCTGCGTCCACATCCTTGCCGTGTAGACATATGTCGTTCATTAACTGACTCTTCATATAACGTATAGACATAGAGAATATTGACAGGGCTGAACATTGTTTCCCGTTCTCTTCCGTGATCAATGAGTTACATCGCAGATCCTGCAATACATTATCGTATATTGATCCATAACCTGTAGCAACAGTTGCTAATGAATGGCCTAGATCTTTTCTAGACTGTACTTTGATAATTAATAAGTATTTAAACATAAGAAAGAACCAATAAAGAAAAGTCAAGTTTTGTTTATTGAATTACAGTGTATTTAACGACCGTCACAAGAGACGTTAACCCATAACCAGAGGGCAAAATTTTGGACTCTTCCAATTTGAAAGATGTTGCTGACTGCAATTTCAAATTAATGAAATTTTAAAAACATTTCCGTTTAATAGAAAACATTGTGGGAAATGAAGAAATTGCTTGTCTAAGCAATTTCTTCATTTTCCATAATGTTTTTTAAGCCTTTTCTTGTGAAGCAGTCAAAATGCATCACTGTGCAGTAATGGGGTTAAAAGAGTTTAAGGTAGAAGACCCATAATGAGCCCCAAAGAGCCAGAGGTGAAATTTGAAAAATGTCAGTAATTCCTAAACTGTGTAACATTTCTATTCCAAATATAAACATAAGCATTTTAGAATTTTGAATTCATGCATACTTATAGCGGACGATAATCGACCTGGCAGAGCAGCCCATGCTAATCGAATGTAATGCTCTGCCAGCTGAATTCTCGTCCGCTCTACGAAAATATTTGACAAAAATGTTCAAAATTACCTCCCTTGTATATGAATATAGAGTAAAAGAATATTTGTAAATTATTTTCTTCTTGAAGCATAATCTTGAAATCCGGCACGGTGAATCAACTTATGTGAAGTGTATTTACAAGTGCGTGTAATTTGATGCATTTCGTATGGCTAGAAAGTGGTGTTTTTCATTATGGGTCTTCTACCTTAACAGAGAAATTGTAGCATTCCTTTACAGAAAACCACGTTTGATAAAACACAAATAATACAAAAGATAATTTCGAAATAATGTATCATGTCACCGTAGGCCTACACTAGGCGTAATTTCACTCTGACAGTTTCCGGGTATTTTCTAGGGTGGCCTACCTTAATTCCAAATATCTTCGTTTTGAAGCGTCTAAAGTAGTAACATCTGTTATGCCTATTTTCCTTCATCAGATCGAAGTACAGTTTCTGGGCCTCGTACCCGTACGCCTCAAACTCTTTCTTCTCGTTCAGCAGTAAACAGGTGGGTGTCCGCAGTGACGTTGTCTGTCTGTCTGTCGTGATCCATACTGGGTTCATAACTAAAACATGAGGTAAATTCTTAAATAATTACGCTAGAAGAAAAAAGAAACGCAACAACGAATTAATACCCGTACGCCTCAAACTCTTTCTTCTCGTTCAATAGTATACAGGTGGGTGTCCGCAGTGACGTTGTCTGTCTGTCTGTCGTGATCCATACGGGGTTCATAACTAAAACATGAGGTAAATTCTTAAATATACTAGAGGAAAAAAGAAACACAACAACAAATTAATGACCGTACGCCTCAAACTCTTTCTTCTCGTTCAATAGTATACAGGTGGGTGTCCGCAGTGATGTTGTCTGTCTGTCTGTCGTGATCCATACTGGGTTCATAACTAAAACATGAGGTAAATTCTTAAATTTGCATTCTTAAATATGCTAGAAGAAAAAAGAAACGCAACAACAAAATAATACCCGTGCGCCTCAAACTCTTTCTTCTCGTTCAGTAGTATACATGTTGGAGTCCGCAGTGATGTTGTCTGTCTGTCCGTCGTGATCCATACTGGGTTCATTATTAGAAATGGTCTACTAGGTTAAATTTCAAATATGTGACTCGTCACGCTTAAAGGGCCCTTGCAGGAAGCCAATAATTGTAACCAAATGTGGAATAATGGATCAGACTCAGCAGATGTCAACATGGTGTCGTATACTTAGAAAATGAACATATAGCAAAATAAAGGAAACATTATTAGATCTACATTTAATTAGTCATATAAGAGTGAAAAGTTTCGATCCTAGTCAGGCTGTGCGGACTGCGCAGACTGGCTAGGTCGATACTTTTCACACTTCCCTTAAGGTCCCTTGCAGCGTGGCGGGTCACATATTTATTCATATAGGTTTATAAAAGAAATGTTACCGACAACATTTTCAAACGATTTTAAATAATCTCCGAAGCCGTTAGTGTAAGATTTGTAATAGTTTTGAACAGTATTTTCATACACATCCCTAGATCTACCGAGAAGACGACGTAACGTCGATGTAATTCGGAAACCTTATTTATTGAATAACACTAAATAAAATATAATTGACACGTTTAATGTCGCTTTTCACAACACAATCCTCGTAACTGCATGTTGTATGTTTTAAGCTGTAGTTACGACGTTTTTGTTGAAATGCAGCGATAAGATCAGTCTGGATCTAATGGAAAAAATACCTATATGTTGATGAGTGACAGATTTCCCCTCACGTGACTCGCAGTAGGCGTAACCAGAGTATGATGTACCAATCTCGATGGCCGCGATATAGTTGTAGCCACTCTCATTTTCCTCGAATAACCCCTTCTTTCTGTTGACACTGCTCTTTTTCCGTTTCAAGATGGACATCTGGCGCTCCAGGATGGCATCTGTCTTACTCAACGTGGTCTTAGACCGTTCAAGAATCATCTACAATTGGGGAAAACAGTGAAATAAATGCTCTGTGGGAAAACATCCTTCTACGGAAAACAATCAAAATAATTTTCGTTTTTACCCTAAGAGGTCTTAACACTCAATCAACACTCGTGATGTAAACTAGACCAAGAGAATAGATATCGTCGCTTCCAAGCTGCAGTTAGGCCCCCTACTAGGTTTTCGATTAAAAGCGACTATATCGTAAAATGTTGCACCCCATCATGAATGCTCTATATCTATTCATATGGATTTTCCACGAATCTAATATTTGCTCGAAAGACACAATTTTAAACTAGATGAGTTTGAAAGCTGCAGCAAGACGGTTGTTGATTGTTTTATGTGTGTAAAACAAAGCCAAAAATATTCACGCAGTAAGAGAAAACCCTGCTTGTCTTTTTTTTACTTTAATTTGTCTCGATATTTTCTCATTATATTTTCTCATTTTTCAACGAAGGACTAGAAAAAAAAGGTATTGTTGTTGAGGAGGATCCAGGATTTCTGTGAAGGGGGTTCGTTTTTACAAATAAGGTTTGTTCGTTTTACAAGCGTTACAAAATTTCGACTGAATTTCTGCATGAAAATGAAATATCAGTCTACAGAGAGGGGTTCGTTTGAACCCGCCGAATCTCGTCTGGATCCGCCACTGTGTTGGAAAAGGGTAAAATGAATAGGCACGTTGGCATTTTGAAAAGTTCTGCAATGAGTTTCGTTACTATGCAAAAACAGAACATCCTTCGTGATGATTCAGAAAATAAATCGTTTTTAGAAATTTAACTGTCTCTTACCTTGTGTGACATCTTTTTCCTCGTCTTTAAATGTTTTGGTGACTCAAAATATTGCACTTCATGGTGAAAGTTGTCGTTTAAAAGTAAACTTTGTTTTGAGTTTATTGTCTCTGGCCGCCATCTTGAATTGTTTCAAACTCATAGTAATGAGACCCTTCTCCTTATAGTCACTTTTCAAGAAAAACCTCGTAACTGAAGCTTAAAACAAGCTGCCGTTACGAGGTTTTCCTTGAAGAGCAGCGTTATGCTCCCCTTGTTAATATTTTCAATTCCACCCAATTCAAACAAGAATTGTCTTTTTTTTTTTTTTTTTTTTTTTTTTTTTTTTTTTTTTTTAAACCCCTCCTGGACTTTAAATTTTCATTTCAAGGTCATTTTTTAACTACAAGATATGGAATGAATGATTTGGAATTACTAAAATATTGTGAATGGATCGTAGAAATATAAATACGTTATTTGAGAGAAGGGTATAAAAGTGCTTAATTATAATTTTAATCTCCTGTAATCCAAATGAAGTTAAAATCAAAACTCGGGTAGGAAAACTAGCTCTTTCTTTTAACCCATTACCACACAATGACTCTTTTTGGCTCCCCACAAAATAATGACCATGGAAAACATTGTGGAAAATGAAGAAATTGCTTGCTTCTTTCTTATAATGTTTTCCATCCAGAAAGACTTAAAAATTACAAAGTCCATTCACTTGGTATTGTCGTCTGCAGACTCTTTCAATTTGGACCGCCCTAAAATTGTGTCGTCAAACAGGTCAAACAATAGCAATGGCTCTATTCAAAAGCTGCTGAAGATGATAAGATGGACGTTACATAAAAACACAATTGTTAGAAGTTATAATTATCATTGTGTTTAATACTAATGTAAATATCAATAATGATAAAAAATGCTGCTTAACCCAAAACCACACAGTGACTCGTTTTGACTCCCCACAAAATAATGTCCATGGAAAACATCGTGGAAAATGAAGAAATTGCTTGTGACAAGCAATTTCTTCATTTCCCACAATGTTTTCCATTCAAAGAGACTCGAAATTGTCGTCTGCAGAATCTTTTAATTTTGACAGCCCTGAAATTTTGTCGTTTGGGAAAGGGTTAAAATACCAATCTTTCTTCTGGTGAGAGTAACAGCGCCAGAAATGCCATTTTCTATGTATTAGATAGAGGCTGCATTGTAGATTCTACGCTAAATAATCATTCAAATGCGCGCAGCGCATTGAATGTTTAATAAATATCGCATAGAATCTACTATACAGACTCTATCTGACTTAGTGCTAGCGATTCATTAGAGACTGGGCGTGGCTATGTATAGACGTCAGACAAACTAGCCGACAGCCCGTTTTGGGGAAATATAGTGGCGAAATTTTATAATATACTGCAATTTCATTGGGCAAAAAGTAGGTCGAACACTAAATTCAAGTTGATTTAGTATAAAATAAACTTGCTGTGCCAAAAGCTTCAAATGTTTCCTGTGAAAGACCATAGAAAGGCCGGAGCCAGTATTTTTTTCCAGGGGTGTGTGGGAGGTGTGGGGGGTCCAAGCCAAAATGGTGACTCAAAATGGATTAAATGTGATTATTGCATAAAATGTGTGTTTCCAGTCCGTTATGAGCATTGAATAACGGGAAGAAATCGGTCCAATATCGTGAAAACCGGTCGTTAATCGGTAAATTCTCGTGCGATATCGGACCGGTTTTGCACTCAAATATCCTCGATCGGGGATTTGTTGTGAGTGATCCAGAAAATTGAAAATAAAGCCGAATTTTTGTCATTTCCCTTTTCCGCGACGTAAAATCTTGGAAGACCTCCTTTACACCCTCCCGGTGTAATCATATCTGATGATGTAATATAGCATAGTGACGTAGTTTTCTTGGTAATCATAAAGTAATCAGAAGGGCCTGAGTGAGTTGGCGGATTATAAACTAAAAGTGGATTTTGTTGACGTAGTCCATTCGAAATTTTCGGAACCTTGCAATGTCGAGTACAATGAAGTTTTATTTTTTCTTTGCATTGTATAGGTGCTCTAGAGCAGATCTAGCTTTGTTGCCAGAATGGCAACCTTGGGGAACTCCCACAATCCGCAAAAATCCAAGATGGTCGCCAAACGCAACTGGAAAAATAAACTTTTTCTCAAATTGTCCAAAATTGACGCGAAAAATGTGTAAAAAGGGGTTCTTCGGTACGCTGAATCCAAATCTGATGATAATTATCGCATTTGGAAATCAGAAATATGCCAAAATAGAGATGGCCGCCGAAAGCCATCCTGAAAATTACAGTTTTATTATATTTTTTGTCAAATTGTCCTAAATTGACGCAAACAATGTGTTACTAGAGATTCTTTGGTATGCTGAATCCGCATCTGATGATAAATATCGTATTTGGATATCAGAAATGTACTAAATTAGAGATGGCCAACGGAAGCCACCCTGAAAATTACAATTTTATGATATTGTTTTTATATGGTCCACATAAGTAATTTTATGGCTTACTTCGTGAGTCAAGTTAAAAATAGGTTTTCGTTTCACATTGGATTAAGCTGATGTATATCAAATTCCGACATGGCCACCAGAAGCTATATTAATAATTATCATTTGTTGAAATACTGATACAAATACATCCAAAATCATAAACTGTATGCATATTCTATTCTCTGTGTTTACTTCTAACACTTTGTAGTCTTCATGTGGATGTTGTAAAACTCCAATAAAATCAAATCATGTGGATGTTATAATATAGATCTGTTTGATAAATTCTAAAATGGCCACCAGATCCCATTTTGATATTGATTCGTTCTTATATGTAAAAATTGGTGCAAATAATGACTGTAGAACTTTTGCTATACATTTTCAATTGCAATGATCGACACTTGCCATATTTGATGATTTTAGAAGCCGTTGTAGCAGACAATCGTCATCGAAAGAACAAGTAGACATATGTCATTCTTATTTCGAGGCTGAAAAATTGACCCCGAAATAATCCAACTAACGTACTAATCGCCTTTAAAAGATGCCCTTCATGATCTATTCTCTACCACAGGAAATTTTAGCGATTTCTATGTTGTCTATTCCTTATTAAAGACAAAGGTCCAAAGTTTTTTTTAATCCAGAAAATCATATACATCCTCGCAAAACACATGTTACGTCGCCAATATTGAAGATACATTGTAATTACACGAGATCTTCTTTAATTAGCTCCTTACATATTTATTTAGCGAAAAATCCGGTGGTCTGTACGGGTAACGATCAGAGTTTTTCGTGACGGAGGCCGGTTTCTCGACAAAAGGTTCGAAAAAACGTATGTAACATTTGACAAAAAATCGTCCTTCCATCAAGTTTTACTTGATAGAGTATGTTAAAATTGTTGGAAATTATAACTTATGATAGTGTAAGCATTATTAAATAATGTGTTAAACGTCAAATGATTTTATATTGCATTTGCAATAAAATGAGGAATAAATTCCGATTTCCTTTACTTTTCATTGCGTTTATATTTGGGTATAGATAAGAATAGATGAATAAATGCTGCATACGTCTTTCGATGTTTAAAAAAGATGACATATCATCGACGAACAGGAGATTGACAAAGACAAGAAAGTAAACGTGTATCGGAGAACAACTCTGAAAATGGTAAACAATATGTATGTCTGGGTCATAAAAGACCCCACCTGGTAGCTTGAGGGTCAAAGCAAAGATGTGCAAAAAGACAGGGTTGGTCAGTCTGTTACTACCGTACAAGGTAGACATTGACGATGTACTGTTTACATGAGCTTTTGGTCAAATACACTCACCCGAACTTCTAAACGGCCACTTTTATTTTTTGAATGAATAAATCATATCAATTCACTTGGATTGTGTGTTTGCTTTTTGTACTTAACGAGGTCACATTCTATCTTTTCGAACAAAGAACAGTAGTGTCACGTCAAAAAAGAAGCACGTGACGTCATTTTGATCGAAACGTTAAAATTGCACGTGAGTATTTTAGTCTACGGACTATAATTCGTACGAGCTCTAGAAAATGGTTTTGATGGCATTCTTTGTTAATGCTCGGCATCCATGCTAATAATATTCTTTGGGGTATGACAAAACATCCTAGGGTGGATGCCCAGTCTGAAACTTCGAATTAAGGTCACAGCAAAGTCAAAGGTCAAATAGGTGCAATTTCATGTTTAAATAGTCATCGAGACATTTCTAACTGCTTTGCATGCTTGATTATTACTTTTAATTGTGCTAAATTTGCTGAAAACTGCATCAGAGACATTAACTTATTGAAAAGATGACATTTTGTGAATATTTTGACTATTATGGGATGGAAAAATGTACTTTCCAAAGCTAAAAACGGTATATCTCTGAATATTTCTGACGTTTTCAGTCTTTTTTCAACTGTATTTGCCACGATGCCTCAGTCATAAGTATTTCTTAATTTGTAATTGTGGCCTCTACATTATGTAAGGTCCTGTGTACACTAAGGAATAATCCGAGTTCTACCGTGGTATATCTCTATTTAACCACGGTTCTGGGTAATGCAGCGAAATCTACCACAGGGTCCGTTGTCGGTGTAACAAAATTCCATTCAATTTAGAAGATCGGTAAGTGTCCCAAATGCTATCTAGTGAGTCCAATACTCATGGCATGCTATGCATATCCTACTTCATAACGTCTACAGTTAAAATGGCAATATGATCCTGTTCAGGAATGGCCGCAGAAGTTGCATCTCGTCCAAAACTTTTGTCATATCGTTGAATTGTTGCCCGAGTTAACATATCTTTGCTAAAATGGTTCAATGGCAGTGGTCAGAAAAGAACGGTGAATGCAATTTTGTTGTTGTCTTTTGTAGTCTTCCTATTGAAATTGTTGCTCTGAAGTCTATTGGCACTCAATTACATTCAAGTAGTTGTAGCAGTGCTATTGTAGAGGCTGATAGGCGTTTAAGGTATCCAAAGGTATCCAACCTCCCATTAGCACCAAAGAGCCAGATGCGAAATTTTAAAAGTACCAGTAATTCCTAAACTGTGTTACATGTTCATCCCGAAAACAAACATAAGCATTTTGTGCGGTTTCAAATTTTGAACTAATGCATACTTATGGAAATATTTGACAAAAATGTTCAACGTTACCTCCCTTGCATATGAATATAGTGTAAAATGATATTTGTAGATGATTTTCTTCCAGAAGCATGATCTTGAAACAAGACCAGTCAAGATATCAAGTTGTTTGTACAAGTACATAAACTCTTTTCCAAACAAGACCTGGTTTTGATGTCCCTAGTAGAAAGAGCTTGGGAAAACATTGAGACAAAAGAAGAAAATGCTGGCTATATGATACACAAACACATTCCAGTATTTATACATATTCGTTTTGTCGGCTTCAGAAGCTTCCAAATGGAAACACCATAAGATTTTGTTGTTTGGGAAAGAGTTAAAGATACATATAACTATTACGACAATATAATCAATGAAAAATGATGACACAAATCTTTCTATTTAGCCCTGGTACCACAGGCGCCTCAATATAAGACTCAACAATGTCATCTAAATACACCCGAATGGTCGAATAATGTCATGGAATTAGTCGTTTGTCCGTCTGTCTACTCCTCCATCTGTATGTTCATTTGTCCGTTGGCAATTTCTTGGGTGCTCAACTCCTCTTACAGTTTCTTTTGAAGATAATCAAACTGGGATATCTGTTCATCTTAGAAGCATTTTATCTTTAGAACACTCAAAGTACTCAGCTGTCTTTCAATTCTTTCAATCTGAGCAAATCGATTTCACTATGACCAGCCTTAAAGTGACATTTCACAATGATTTGTACATAAATTTTACTTTTATTTTATCTGAAAGAGCATATATTCTTATGAAAATTCTGGAAATTTCAAGCCAAAATATAGAACCGTTTACGAGAAATATATATTTTTGTGTTGAAATTAAACAAATTGTTGTGGACAACAGTTCAGATTTATATAGAATTTGTCATTTCTGTCTCAACTTTAAAGGCATATTTTTCGCTTATAAATAACAACTTCAAAAAACTGACGGTATTTCTATGCATAAGAATAAACAATCTTTGTATCAAGACAAACTTATAAAAAATGAAATAAATATAAAATGTCACTTTAAATGGAAATTTTAGATACCATGAACACACATTTTGGGGTAAACAGCAACTCTTCAGCAATTTTGGAAAGGTGCACGCTGATGATGTCATGAATGATAATTATGGGGAATCCTTTTTAAGAAGAACATCCTGATTTGTTTATTTTTTACCTGAAGATAATATTAGTCACTACTTGACTTCTTTTGAGTAATGTAATGTAAACCAGATTAACTCCATGTGGTCAAAAGCAATTTAGGATTTAAAAGTAAAATTGTAAGTCTTTCTCGAACTTGTTTATAGCTTGCAAATCATGGGGAAGTTATTTCTTCGAATTCTCCGGTTGTGCTTGGTTGGAACAAAAGACTTCACAGCAGTACTAAGTTCCAGCTTGCCTCAGTTCTAGGAACCAAAATTGCAGAGCTCTGCAGATACAAAACCAAAAGTCTATGCTATCATAGTTGATGGATCAGCTGTGATAAACACATAGTCGCTTTGTACCTCCAAATGCTTTAGGAACATATGCAGCCGAATGTGCCAAACCTTCATGGGCTAACTTGATTTGGTTTGTCGATGTACACAGATACACCAGCCTAAATGCTGAAACAAAGTTCAAAGCATGGTCAAGACATCAAATACAGAGTGACAGACAAATGCATTCCATCTTAAGTATGGCATATTATATTTTGTTTAGACATTGACACAAGACTGATTTCAACAACTTTCAGGCTGAAGATTGTTCAGATGTGTCAGCAAAATATTGTCATTGTAAAAGGGGAAGAAAGGGTTATAGGTAGCCAGTCTTGGGGAAATTGCGCCTTGTAAGCATGCGCAAATACGTGTTTGATAATCAAAGTCAACAGCACCTACGTCCTTATGATAATAACCAATGCATTTCAAAGACTAAACGATATTGGTATTGAAAAGCTTTCGCTTAAGGGGGAATGCTCCAGTTTTTCGGAACACTCGGTCATTACTGTAGTAAATTAAATGTTTCGTACCAATATGTTTCGCTACCATATTTTCAATAATATAACACATCATTACAATTTACCATTTTCGACAGTAAAAGTGTATTTATTATGCGAAACCGATTTCCCCAAGATGGAAATCGATTATTTAGAGCAAGACAGTCGTAAGTGTGTATGCAGTTACCACTGTTTTGCGTCATTTTATTCATTTTAAGCTGATAAAAATTGCTGTAATTCACTAATAAGTGCGCTGACCTATACATTTTCTTTTTGAATTATTACCAGGACATAATGCTTAATACAATGAGGGAGTTTTATCAAATTCTATTATGTAGAACTTGAAATATTCCCAAAAATAGGGAAATTTTGACATAAAACACTCCAGCTTCGTTGATCTAACCGAACACGCGAGCATGCTGTTTTATACATTTCCGCGTTTATAATAGCACATATTTTGGGGTTTCTGTTTTTATTAAAAGTAAGGCGTTACTTTAAATCCGTTTTCGGATGAATATACAGCATTTTATTAGCATTTTAGTGACCTTGGACAGGTGCAAGAAATTGTACATTTTTTCGGTGTAGGGGTATGTGATACGAATGCCTATAAAATTCAAACAAGATCGCTGACCATCCATTTTTATTTTATTTTTCAATTGGTAATAACATGTAATTTCAACATACAAAATATAAATAAATTCTATTATTGGGAAAATTTTTAGGAAACTGGAGCATTCCCCCTTAAGGTTATAAACTTATGCTAAACGCCCCTACACACAATGCACTAGGTTTTTTTGGGGGGGTGGGGGGAAGAAAGAGAGAGTCTTTCATGCTTTCACTGGCTGTGATATTGTTTCAGCTTTACGGTTATAGGACAAGGGGCCTAGTTCTTCTCTTTTTATCATGTCTGCCAGCAAAGTTATATGATGCGTAATCCCCAACTAGCGCAGCTTTGGAAAGGTCTACTTTTTACCAAGCAGAATGCACCTTCGGTCAAATAACTTTCCCCATGGAAGTAATGAACCTTCCTAAATAGGAATGGAAGCAATGAAGAATCACATAGCATGTTGTCTGGATTTGAATTAACTTCCGTCAATTGCTGTAGGTACAAGAAGTCATGCAAAAATTGGTGCTATAGGTTTAGCCTGCACTGCACTTGATTAAGCAGATGTAAATGCTGACGCTCCAAGAAATCAGAGTGGTGAGCTATGCACGCTATCATTTAAAGAGACCAATGTTAGGTAATTTATGCATCAGGCTTACATCACATTATTTCTGACCAAAATGAAAGGAAACATAGAACTGGTATTAAGTATAACACTTCCCATTGAGAAATATTTCACCATAACCATTACTAGAAATTAAAAGGGTCTTGGTTTAAAAGATTGCGTTTTGTCTGCACGAATTTTATTACTGCCTCTGGGTTGATAGATTTTCTATTTTTTTGCCAAAAAGTATTGTTCAAAATAAAGGAAATAGTAATTTTATGCACAGAACATTTTAAAATTATGTTATCTTGTGTTTAAAAACATACATTTGTTATGACAAAAGCGGCCAATCATATCAAGTTTTATAGTAAAAACGGTACTTTCCACCCGTCAATGGCTGCCATCTTGGAAAATAGTGGCCATCTTGTAATTTTTAGGCACAAAACATGATAAAGTCTGTTTTCTCATGTTTTGAAACATTCATTTTGTTGTGAAAAGGACAAAAAATGGCCAATTATATTAGCTTTTATGTTAAAAGCGGTATCTTTCATACGTCAATGGCGGCCATCTATACTTTTTGAATAGCTAATTGGTTTTTATTTAGCTATATGGTTTTATAGATGCGTGCTCCAAGTTTGATGCTTGCATCATCAAGTGCATGATTTTTGCATTTATCTGCTTGGCTATGTGCCAGTTTCGCACGTTTGAACGTAATTTACATGTGACCTCATTCTGACCTGGAATTCGAAAGAGACACTAAACATGCTTCCGAACATTGTTTGAAGTAGTCTAGAATATTTTTAGCATTGCTACCCTTGGTTACAAGAATGTCTTGGATTATTTGTGTGTAATAAAAGAACTAAAGCTTTTATTCAAGTTCAATAAGAATTTCATTAAGTATCGTGCTTTATTTTGTTATTGACCTGAGCGTTTTTTAGCATAAATATGGTAAAATAATGTTTGAAAATGACAATATAGGACCTGGGTGAGCTTCAGTCCATTCCTGATTAAACCTATTTGATTTGGTTTAAATTGCTTTCATTTTGTGTGGATGCAAATAATTCTGCTTTATTTATAAGCCATTTTTTCTTGATTTTTGCACTCATTGACCTTTGACCTCACCGTGACCTTAAATCGAAAAATCACGCTGGGCATCCACCCCTATCTTGTTTGTAATAGTCTAAGGAACAATTCTAGCATGGATGCCGAGCATTAACAAAGAATGCCATCAGGAGTCATCGTAGGATTTATAGTCCGTAGACTATTTTGAATTACGTGATAAATATCGATTCTGTTTTGATAATTTATCCATATGGATAGCCCTGTCAGAAAAACATTTAACATGACAAGAATTATTATTAAAACGCGGGAAATGACCTTTGGAATGTTTGATGTTCGGGCTTTAGTTGAAAATTTCCTTTACTAACAGAATCTTAATGCAATTATTCAATTTCTTTTGTTTCTGGGGTAAACATATCCTTTTTATTGTTTGTCGATGGATCGAATCTAATATTTGCGGCCTTTTCACAGATAAGCAAATTTAGGATGAGTGCATGCGTACCGGAAATGTTCATAAAACACGACGACGGCCACACTTAAGGACTACTATTCGTCAACTAGGTGGACAGCTTAATTAAGCAATTTTTAGAAATAATTTCATGCATGTACAAATAACGATAGACGAAATTTGGGTAATCCTAGCCAACAAATCCACTACAAACGGCTATGAGGCGCTTTAATAAAAGCGATCCTATGCCGCATTGTCAACGAAATGTCAAAGCCTTAGCACTGTGAAACATATTTTGAAGCCTAAACTGTACTGAACATCCCCTATGTTATCGGAAAATGGATTGGACACAAAATACGTTTCGTGATTAATCAAGAATCACGTCTTTGACTTGTTAAACAGACGGATTCGAGCACTGCCAAAGTAAATGATTTAAAAGACCCGACTCGGCATATCCGCTATTTCCGCACTGTACCATACCCTACAGTATCTTCACGAATGCATATTATCCACGAGAATAGGATCCTTAGCCATGATAAATGCACACAGAGATCACATGGGATATTAAGTTGTGATATGCGATTTTTTTATTTATGGGGTAGTGTACTTCTAAACGTCACCATTTCATTAATTTCGAACTCAGCTTCGTGAAACTTTGTCATATTTTTCAAAAATGAATGTTTTTTACAAAGAACAAAAACAACAAGAGTTTTCATCAGAGATGTTGATTTAAATGTAAAAGAATGAGGTGGCCGTTTAGAAGTTCGGGTGAGTGTAGATTGAAACAATGAATAATAATAATTAGGTAGGTCAAAATTTACAATTATTAAACAGCTTTAATAAGGTACCATAATTACATTGATAATTGTGAAGATATATGCCAATGTTTCCCTACATTCAATTACCAACATCAATTGCATAAATGTTTTGTTAAAAAGATCATTTAGATTCATTTTAACTGTACCTGAATACCTTTTCAGAATAAAGAAAAGTAAAGGAATGGCAAACTGGATGATTTTATGAAATGTTACAATCGAACAAGCATGCATTTTTTGAACAACCAATGACACCTGATTACTTGATATAGATCGAGCCTTATAAAATGGTCTCGTCCTATTTACTAGAATTTTTCTGAATTATAACCGTTCAACAAATCCTCAAATGCATTGTCATTTGTTTCCAGGATTCAATTAACAAATTATTAGTGTGTGGTTTTATTTTTCAGTTTTTTTTATTCATTGCATATCAAATGTCCTATAATCTATAAACTGAAGAGAAATCAAACTATAATTTCATTATGATTATAAGTCCATATTTTCATTTTTTTTATTTTGAAATATTTAGTCTTCTAACAGCCGTCAAGTTTTTTAATATCTCTTGGTGAATTTTTAGATAAGAAGGGTCTAGCACACTTATGCAAAATGTACCAAAATTCATTGCACATACTGAGTGACTAGTGACAAGATAGCACGATACTGTTGAGATTTATTATGCAATTTGAAATGGAACTACATGTAGATATGACTCATCCATACAGACACAAGTATGCTTATTATGTTTCTTGTACTTATTCCATGCTACTGACCAACCAAACGGTATCTACATATAGAAACAATTGATTATTGTCATAATACCTTTTTAGAGTTTAGTACACCAATCTTAGTCAGAAAGTTCTGGGGGTCGGGGCTTCCTCTCGAATTTGTTAGAAAAAGGGGGGCTTATCAAAGTGATTTTAAGGAATCTCTCATTCGCCAATGCAGTCGGTTCCCTCTGGAAACCCCATTCCATCGGGAAAAAATGTCTGGATCTTGCAAGTGGTGCATATAATAATGTTTCAGAATCATTTATTAATACAAGTATGGCAAGAATAATCTTTACATAAATCAGTCCCATTTAAGGGATATAAAGATCATCCCCTTTAACTACTAAAGTAAGGGCATAATTGTTAAAACGATCAGCTTCAAAAGACGAATGGTGTTTTAATCATTATTATCATATTAAAACTCACAGGGAAGTTCAAATGTGAAAATGATTCATGAAATAGATATAGACAGAAGGACCATTTTATTGTGTGTTTTTTTCTTGCCGTGGATAATATCGTCGTATTTTAGTTCAATCTGAAAACCTTGGATGAACATATTGAAATTTATTGGAATGCTAAGAATAATACCGACAAAGACATTTGATGAAACTTATTATGTCTACAGAATCAACTTTGTCATATTTCAACATGGCAACTGGTGGCCATAATGATATAAGCAAAGTGGCACACAGACATATCTGAAGACTACAGCGCAGATTTTATTTTCATTTCACGGTATGGCAACTGGTGGCATGTTTACTATAGTTTAGATTTGCATTTAGTGCTAGCAAAAATAAAAAGTACCGTTACTCGCAATAAACTAGTTATTTTGTATACACAAGTTTATATTTTTCCAGGACAAAAGCTTGAAATAAATCTTACATGCACAATAATAACATACGATAACTCACTGGAAATATTTCAGATAGCGCTCTTTGAAACGAAATGTCAAGAGCATTTTGATAGAATATGTTAATTTTATTTTGATAGAATATGTTAAATTTATTTTGTTAAGTTTATTTAGATATTAATCTCGGCATGTTCTGCCTAAAATGATCCCATATTTTCCCCTCTTTTTCAAGATAGCAACTAGTTTATATATTCTTTATTTTTATTTCTTCATTCGGGAAATGTGTAGCGTCTACATTAAATATAACATTTTGCGTTCGAAATAAATATAAAAGCAACAAAATGCAGAAAAATATCAAAGTCTAGCCACATTTTGCACCATTATTCAACTCGAAATCATTTTAAAAATGGCATGTGGCGGCCATGTCGAAATTTAATATAGGCCTACATCAGGTTGATTCAAATGCCAGATGAAGAAATCAGATTGAACTTGGATTAATAAGTATGTCTTTTGTAGGTCATTTAAAGATATCATAAAATTGTAATTTTCAGGATGGCTTCCGGCGGCCATCTCCATTTTAGTATATTTCTGATATCCAAATGCGATATTTATCATCAGATTTGGATTCAGCGTACCGAAGAACCCCTATTTACACATTTTTCAATTTCGGACAATTTGAGAAAAAGTTTATTTTTCCAGTTGCGTTTGGCGGCCATCTTGGATTTTTGCGGTTTGTGGGAGTTCCCCAAGGTTGCCATTCTGGCAACAAAGCTAGATCTGCTCTAGAGCACCTATACAATGCAAAGAAAAAATAAAACTTCATTGTACTCGACATTGCAAGGTTCCGAAAATTTCGAATGGACTAACGGGAAATGATAGAGATTAGTTTAGTGGTTGTTTATCTGATTGTAAGAGAATGGTCTAGGTCAAATGTGGGGGGTAAGCCTATGTGTTTCTTGTTTAAGTTACTGCATTTTTTTCCTTTTCAACTCTGTTTTTTATTGAAATGGACGAATGTCCGAAACGAAGCAGAGATCTACCTCGGAAATTCCGATCTTTTTTTTTTTTTTTTTTTTTTTTTTTTTTTTTTATTATTATTTCTCGCACTGAAATGAACGTTAGGATATCCAGAGTATGTTTCCAAAAGAAAACTTAGTCGAATTGTTACAAGTTCGCCAACTAAAATGTAAATTATGTCAGTAAAAATGCGATAAAACTTGACTGTATAGCTCACTACAGATGAAAAGCTAACGGCCAGTGTACTGAATATCGTACACACGCGATATATGTCTAGTCGAATGCCGGGAAAATGCGATATCTGTCGATGTAAATGTGGCTAAATTCTCACAAATTTCTTTAGTTATTCGTCTTATTTTATTCCAATTCTTTGTAAATTCTTCATATTTTATGCAATAATAGCGTCCATTCTCGTTTTTTGCTCGTAAACATTCTCAGAGGTCCACAAAATGGGTTATCGCCTTAACGCATTTTTGGGGCCTCTGAGAATGTTAACGACCTCAAAAACGTGAATTAACCATATATCATGTACCGTTGTACTGACAATATATTGTAACAGTTTTATTTCAAGCTAATACAAGGAAGGGCCCCCATCCCCAGCTTGATCCGACCTTGGAAAGGAAGATTGGGGCTCGAACGAGCGATCCCCGATGACACGTGCTACTATTACACCTACTTTACCCAGTTTATACCGGTATACAAATCATAAATCTTTTCCTGAACTACAAAAGTTTAGACTGGTCAGCTTTGAAAGGACTTACAGATAACGTAATCATTGCAGCTGAATGTATCCGCATATATCTATTATCTATGGTTTTAACCCTTTCCCAAACAAGACGTGGTTTTGACGTCCCTAATCGAAACGGCTTGGGAAAACATTGAAACAAAAGAAGAAACTGCTGATAACCAGCACTTTCTCCTTTTGTCTCAATATTTTCTATGCCGTATTTTACACAAATTTTATCTTTAATAACTACCATTTTGTCATAGGTGGCAATTTTTGAAGTGGATCACCCTAAAATTTTGCTGTTTGGGAGAGGGTTAAACCCTTTTGATAAGTCACATGAGAACACATCAACATAATGTTTCAGTCATTATCCTTCGACTGTAATTCTTGGTTTTCCTCTGCGATTTCAAGTTCTTGTCCTTTTTCACCGGCCCATGGTGCTACATTGCTGTTTGAAAATGCATCATAAACCAGCATCCCACATAGGCAGAACCCAGCTAGTGTATAAAATACCACTAACCATTCACTACGTGTGTTCTGAAAAGAATGGAATGTAAATAAATTGGGGCATGCTAAATTGAAATTTATCGGCATTTCAGACCTACATGGATCCTGATCAGACTGCGTTTACACTCAGTCTGGTAAGAAGACATGTTGCTCTCTTACAGCTTCTTCGTGGCATACATATATTTCTTGCTTAAACAAAACCAAGTGTCACTGGTGGTGAACTAAAACATTTTTCTCTACAACAAGGTATATACATTTTGCGTTTAAATGTGAGTTTATAGATTTTTTCTAATGACAATGAACTTGTTCTAAAGCAGACCGGATTTACCGCTTTGTATTGACAAACTGTCGCTGTTGTTATAAAGTCTCGTAACTGCGGCTTTATCGAAGCCGTAGTTACGAGATTTTATAACCACACCGACGGAATGCATTGATCGCGAAAAAACGTCCCTCGCTTTGGCCGAGTTCACCACCAGTGAGTGTATAGAAAAAAAAAACACTTCATTCAATAGAAGTTCTGAAAAAAATGTAGATATGAATGTTCAAACATATTTTTGTTGGCTCCACTTCCTATACTAGACCAATTTCGCTAATAGCTAGACAAAGTTTGTGCTAGATCTGTTATCATAAATCATACAAAAAAAACGAATTTTAAAGAAGACCTTTCTTTCTTTACAATTAATAAGATCCAGGAAATTCCAACTTTTCTAAGAAATTATCCTATTATTCCAATGATTATTCGAATTCATTGATTGGGGTCTCTAAAGACAGTTTTAAAGATTTAAACGACATTAAAATCAAAAAGAATTGTTTTATTGGATTGTATTCTTTCTTTCTTTCTTATATACTGAACCTCAGAAATAACGCACCACTTTTTCGTGTCAATTACTTTTTCAACAAAATCGTTCATTTTGCTGACACATTAAATTTATTATTCGGTTTCCGCCGGACACTAGGTATGCACAGGACACACTTTAAAGCACAAAACCCATTCATCCGTGACACTAGCCGTCCAAATTTGGTAAACAGGTTTTCTGCACGTGCCGCAGTATTGGCCTCTTGCAGAAACCAGCGTATCGGTTCATAGGGTACATGTAGTCGGTGCTAGAAAGAAAACACCCCAACATTTCATTGGTCGGAAGTTTTCGATGTTTTAAAAAATGCCAAGAATTTCGACTGCCGAACGTAATCCTGCTATTGGGATGCTGCAGGAAGTGATGACGTCACGGGCTATTGCACACAAGCTAGGATTCGTCACAAGATTATTGGCCGGTGTAACGTAGTAAAGTGACCCCCATAGAATACTGACCCCCCGGTCACTATTCTATATAGAATACTGACCCCCCGGTCATAATATTATGACCGGGGGGTCATAGTATTATGACCTCCCCACACTTAGAAAAGTGACCCCTCACGTAGAATTGTGACCCCCCATAAAATATCGACCCCCTTCCCCACATTCAGATCAAACGTCTCACTCAAATATAAACCCAACTATGATACCCGTACAACTTGATTATCTCCATCGATAGGCATCGGAGGTGCAATGGCACTCGTCCGTGCATGCGTCTGTCCGTATATACATAGTGTTTTAAACGCAACTTTTCATTCATTATTGGGCGAACCCGATTCAAACTGACTGGTTAGACGCTTCCACTGCATCTGAATTAATTTGATTTAGTGGAGTTTAACGCTGTTTTCATCTGCTAAGGTCATATTGCAGCGGTTGGGGCCCCTAATATGGATTGCTGGTAGGCCTATTTCTCGCACCCGTACTACCAAAAAAATACAAACAGAGCCTCCAGCTGCTCTCTCATAGATGATTCACACCCATTAGGGAGAGACAAATGACTTTTGTCAAATGACAAAATGGATACATGCCGAGCCAGATTCGAACTCACGACCCTTTGATTGGCAGACCCCGACATTACCGACTAAGCTATCAGGTCTCGGAGCATCTGTATTGGTTCTTAATCGTATAATTTTCTATGTACAGTAGGCCTACAGTACTATGTTCATGGATTACGAACTACTACCGATGTATATTTGTGTGGAGAGGACAAATGATTTTAAAAGGTTTCTGACCGAAAATCACTTGTCCCTCAGCATTGTGAGTTCGAAGCCTACTAATCCGAGTTTTCTCTGATGAAATTAGCTCTTTGATATTTTTGTGCCGCTCATTTTTAGCGACATCAACAAATCAAAGAGCGAATTTCGTCAGAGAAAACTCGGATTAGAAGCCTACCAGAGTTATGTATGTGTTTGCCATGTATACACACTTTCATAATTGGCGGTTGCACATTCACTGGTGGTGAACTCGGACAAAGCGAGGAACATTTTTCATGAACACAAGGTACAGATACTTCATTGCACATACGGATTTTTGTAAACAATACACGTGGCATTTTGTTTTACTTCTTTTTCCGTCTTTTTTTAAAGGATGCACTCAAATGGAAGTTACTAAGGTATGTAGATATGATTTATAATACGCACGAAAATATCAGTTTTATCGATCATTATTTTCAAATGGTATAAACGGATTGCAAGTGCACAAAGCGCATATTGAGATCATGTGGGTTGATCTTAATCGCCCGAACGAAATGGTACGATATCACTGTTTATGTTTATCTATTTGCATTGCAAGTATACAAAAAAGACATATAAATGTACAAATAAAGGCTGTAAATGGCAGTTTGCGGTGTCATGTCATTGAAAATCATTGTGCGGTTTCTTCGTGACAACGTTACAGCATGTTTCCGATGTTATCTTTTCCAGCTACGGTGTTTTAAGAGCACATGTTTGATAAATTAATCGATTGCACTGGACTTAACGGCACATTTAAACATTTATTCGGTAATATCGCATCATCATCATCATCATCATCATCATCATCATCATCATCATCATCATCATCATCATCATCATCATCATCATCATCATCATCATCATCATCATCATCATCATCATCATCATCATTTTTATCGTTACCTTGGAGTTTCACCGGTAAGATTTTCGTTATGCCTTCTTAAATTTGGTACAGGTGGAGAATAAGCTATTAAATGAGAACAAGATGGATCTTGATCAGACAGTGCACATGCAAAGTCCGATCTGGATCCATGTTGGTCGCAAAAGCCTAAATGAACGTTTCCAGATCTATACTGTAATATTTGTCATTACCATTATCACCATTAAATTTATTCTAAGGAGGATCCACTGCTTCACACATCCCAGGTCCGTACGAACAGGGGGACTCTGGAGCCACCCCCCCCTCATAGTTGGCAAAAATTCCGAATTTTCATCATTTCACATTTAAAACTTATGGCAAATCTAATTTAGTCCCCCCCCCCCCCCCCGAATATTAGACACTGGACTAGACAGGGCCCATATGGAATTGCTTTCTACGGGCATGCATTCTAAAGTATACTAACGGGAAAAGTTAACAGTGCGCATTTCCTTTTTAATTAACACCTTGATTGCATGCGGTACATGAATAAAATTTTACAAATGCACATTTAATCTTTTACTTTCAATAATTGTCAATTTATCACTATACTTGTTATTACCGTAACAATTCCTGATAAGATTCGCGTTTACAAGACATTTTCGAGTGTGAACACCGTTGGTATTAATACATGCTATGCAATTGTCCTTAGAAAACAATAGATGCTGTCTAAACCACTGAAGGTAATGTTGTCAATAACATCGTAACAAGACTATGGGTATCGCAAGACGTCTGAAACGGATGGTCTAATACGTTAATCAGCCTCTACTGCTGATAGAACTCAACCCAGGAAGCAATCTATCTGTAACGTTTGCCTTTTTCTGTCGATTTCACAGGTAGTAGTCCCGATAATGGTTGTCTTGTCGGAATGACGTCACGTGTAGACGTTGGATGTGTTGGAATCGTCTCAAAATTGTAGCATGGCAAGAAAATCGAAACAGTCTAATTAATGGGGTAATTCGACTGTTTTCGATTTACTTGCCATGCTTCAATATCTTGTATTTATTTCGGTACATTTATGAATAATTCTAAAATTGGTGACCATTTGCATTAGACAGGTGGCTACTTTCTTATGACGGGGAGTATATTTGTGCTAATATGATTAAATCCATTTGTTTCAATATTTCAGATTTCTGGAAGATAAAATGTTAAAAAAGACGTTTCACTACATTTCTCCTGAAACAAAAGTTTACGTTCATGATCTGTTTTCATGACTTTATAACATCGCCGCCAAACAATACGACGTTGTTCCCGCGTTTTGTGTAATTGGCGTTGAAGAACGTATAGCTTATTGTCATACAACTTCTACTTTTTCAATTTTCAGTTTAACCTCTTAACAATACAATGTCCAATAGGATATACAAACTAAAATCAAAATTGAAATTAGCATATTTTTGTGTATATTATTATACGCATGTGGCATGTTTCCATGGTGATTTCTTTAATTTAGGACGGTGGAACTTTCCTATTTCTATATATTTAATTCTTATACCTATGTTTATATATTTTTTAAGTTCTGCTTCGAAAGGCCACACTAATACTTAATGTACAATGACTTTGTAAATATGACAGTCCAAAAAACTTTCAGACAGTTTTCAAGAGAATTTTCGTCGCTATGCATTCCGACTTTTGTATTTTCCCCAATATTATTGTTGACAGATTACGTCAAAATCATTGTTTGGGAAAGGGTTAAAATGTTTCACTCATCAATAGGAAGAACACATGAATAAGAGATATCGGTTATGGCAATCAATTGTGTGCTAAAATAGACTTGGTTACTGTTCTGTTTTTATAAACCGTTGGTATTGGTATAAAATGTCGTAACTACAGCTTCAAACAAGCTCTAGTTGCGACGTTTTACATTTACATTTACGGAATGCCATCGTAGTCCGAAATTAATCACTGCTTTCTTGATAAAATTGATCCATATTCAAAGACGAAGCAATGAAATACATTATGTATTTCCGAAACAGTTTCCCCCATTTAGAAAGGTTTGGAAAAACATTGAATCAAAAGAAGAATAGATCTATACTGAAAATAATTTGACTCTTTTTTTCTTAATATTTTCCTTTCATATTTTCTTATTTAGTACACACATTTTAACTCTCAACATAATAAATTAATGTATTTTGACACCCAGAGCAGTCAGCTAGAGAACTTGGCGGACGGGTAGAAAAACGGACGGACGGGCAAACGAAGCACTTTCTATATGGTGGTCATTACTGAAAGCCTTCTAATTGGGGGCTGCAATACCAGATAGGCCTATTGTTTTGGAAATGATTATTGTATACCATTTATTCGTCTTTGAAAAAGAATAATTTTTATCTACTATATATAGACCTAGTGACGTTTTTTCGGACAAACACTAATGCTTCGTCGGTGTAAATCTAAAACGTCACAAACTCAACTTTATTGAAGCTGTAGTTACGGGATTTTATAACAACACCTACGATTTATCCATATTTAACCGAAAACCCATTCTATTGTTAGGACAAAAGTCATTGCAATTCGAACAGCCATTGAAAATGTTCACGGTGTCATGAATAAACCGTACAAGTCCCCTTCAAAAAACGTTAACTACGATTTTCACATCGGAAAAAAACTTCTACTCCAAGAATTGTAATACCAACTTCAGAATCAGTCAGAGAAATGAAATAAAAAAAAAATTACAATAGCCTCTAAGTGTCTCTCCAATTCGTCCATATTGTTTTGGGCGGATAAACACGTGCAAATCGTTGTGTACATGCTCAAACTAGTAAAACTGGTTTTTAAACGCGCATTTAAACATGAAGTATCTGTACCTTGTGTTCATGAAAAATGTTCCTCGCTTTGTCCGAGTTCACCACCAGTGACATTAGAGTGATTCTGTTTACATTTAGTCACTTTAGCGAGATAGTTACCTAGGATTTTCAATCTGATTAAAATCCTGTGTTGACTTCACAGTAAAATCTGAGAGGCACCAGTAAGGGGTCATCTTCTGTGACCTTTTTTTCTGACCAATCAAATAAACGCTTTAACGATTGGCGAAGCGATTTAATCCGAAAACTAGGTCACGATGACGTCACATTTCAGTGTAGAACCATGTGTTTGTCATGGAAAACTATAAGTAACCCGTCGCGCTAAAGGGGACTTAATGGGAAGTCGAAAAAAAACTTTATTTGGAGAAATAAGTCAGACTAAAAGGCGTCAAGTAGCTGTCGCAAGTGGACAATAAAGATGTAAGATATGAAAAAAATTATCAATCAATTATAAAATTAATTGAATTCTATCTAGATTAAAAGAAATATGAGAAAAAAACTTCTGCAATACGGCCCCTTTTCCCATAACGCGGCATCAAATTGAGAAAAAGAGATAAAAGTTCTTTACAGAATTTCATGAAGTTCATATTGAAGTTTCGTGCAATTTGGTACAAGAATTGTGGAGATTTTGCTTCGGGCAGACTTAAAGATCTAGACGCAATTTTATCATACATTTAGCCCCCTTTTCACATGACAGGATTTTTGTACATGAAATGTTAATTGAATAAGCTACAGAACATCTCATTAACCACAGAAGAACAACATTTCATTTAATTATGTTCATTGAATGAAGAGAAATTAGATAAACACTAATTTCTACATCAATGCCCGTTTTTCTGTGACGCAGCTTCAAATTGAAAAAAAAATCACCCCGAGAACACATGTATATTCAAAAAGTATTTCAGGGATTACACTTGTGAAGTGTCATTGAATTTGGCCTAACGGTTGCTGAGATCTGACGGACAGACGGACGGAAGGACGGACGGACGGACGAACGGAAGGATAGCATGGCGACTAAATGCTCCCCGATACTTTTTTCGGGGAGCATAATAAACAAGGATGTGATTTGAATCGATAAACATGTAGTGTATTTTGAATTGGCAATTTAAGCTAGGAGGGAAGGGGTGCGCCAAAGGTCCCAATAGCAACTCAAAACTGATAAGCAAGTTAAAGTGTAGAGTGATACAAGGAGAGTGGAGAGTCATGCCAAAGGCCAGAATCCACAATGTGATCAGTTCCATGTATTGACAAAGCACAGACTGTATTGCTCTCCAAAATGGTCACACGCTGTACTGATTTTGTGACTTTCACTTTAGAGTGTAGTCACATTTGTGCGCTCGTCACGCTTGATTGCTCTAAGATAACGAAACAGTTTTTTGACCAGAAACGAAAAAACTGATATCAGTTCGAGTTATATTATGGTTGTACAATTTGAGAAAGTAACATAATAATTAAAATTACAGTGAAAAATATCAGTGGTGCGTTATTTCTGAGGTTCAGTATACTTACATTTGGTGTGAGTTCTGCTACAACTATCGGAGCCACCATACCGGGTAACGTAGCTAGAGTATTGGAGATACCGTATATCACAGAACCGTATCTGGAACAAAGAAGCATTTAAGGTAAGTTTGGAGAGCGGTCATGTGACGTGCAAAGTTTGTGTTGATTCTGCGGAATAAAATGCACATGCTACAACGTGGGGCGCCAAAAATATAACAGGGCCCTAACCACCACGGCTAGGGCTGGGCTGTTAAATTATAATACGGGTTCTTCTTTAATGGACGGTGGAGTAATATAGAGAATAAAGTCTATTTGGTGTTTCCAAAGTTTTCTAATTTCATCATCTCAGCCTTATGTATAAAGGATAAGTACACTCAATTTGGGGAATTAAGTGTCTCACAACCAAAATTACATCTCTCGATCCATCACACTCATTGCTGTGGCTGTTAGTATTTTATTCTCAATTCATCAAATTCCAAAATCTCATATGATCTAGAAAGATCCTTCCAGACCAAAATCTCATGTCCCACTGAAGAACTGAAGAAGTCACATGACCAATTTGGGGGGAAATCACTGAAGTGGAAAAAACAATATACCATGTGATCAGAATTGGAGGGAAAAGATCATTAACCCATGTCATGGTCAGAACATGATAAAAAGGAGCTTATGATGAAATCATGGCAGAAGTGACCCTACTACACTACATGTAAATGTTAACATACGCCAGAAAACTTTAGTATTTTTCTGAAAATATAGATATATTTGTCATAATTAGGCATAAACATGGTAGGTGGGGTAAGATAAAGTGAAATATCTTTTTTTTGCGGGGAAAGGTGTGCTGATTTTTTGTGTATAAATAGCTCTTGGTATTATCTACAAAATATCCAAAAACAAAAAATATTCATTGGGTAATTTTTTGAAAAAATAAAGTTGCAAATTTTTCTCAAAAAATGCGATTTTTCAACTTTTCCCGTATTTTTTCCCCCAGAAAATGGTTTTGAAATATTTCTTTCAATCATTTCATCACATTTGTACATATGTTAAGTCTCTAAATTGATATAACATTTGAAATTATCCATTCAGAATAACTTGCTATATGACTTTAAAACAGAAGGGTAATTTTGCGAAAACGGTAATTACATGTCAAGGGCAGATAACTCTGACACGAAAACGAGTCAGGAAACGTGCCCTGATTTTTTTTATATTTTGTTCAGGTAAAGTTACTTTACAGCATATGTACAAATAAAAGAATCCATTGGGCGGATAAAAAGTAACCCCCGGAACCAACTAACCTTAAAGTGACATTTCAGAATTTTTTGTCATAAATTTTACTTTTATTTTTATCTGAAAGAGCATATTTCCTTATGAAAATTCTGAAAATTTCTAGCCAAAATATTGTGCCGTTTACAAGAATTTTATATTTCTGTGTTAAAATTGAACAAATTGTTGTGGACAACAGTTCGGATTTATATGCAATTTATCGATTATGTCTCAACTTTAAATGCGCGTTTCTCGCTTATAGGCAACAACTTCAAAAAAAACTAATAGTATTTATACTCATTAGAATAACCAATCTTGGCATCAAGACATACTTGAAAAAATTGTAATTGGAATGAAATGTCCCTTTAATAGGAAATAAAAACAAAATACCGGTACTCATATGCAAATGCCATTTACGAAATCATGATTTCGTACATAAATATCATCAGCTACAGAAAATATTGTGACTGTTAAAAAAACAGTTCTACTAGGAAATAATTGCAAGACAACAATTGTGCGTCTGTTCCACGAATGAAAGAAAAATTTCATCTAAATCAGAATATGTACGATGGAGAAGCTAGACATATGTGACCCGTCACGCTAAACGGAACCTTATCCGACCTCCCAAAATCCAAGTTTTGACAAACTTGTCAGACTCACCACAGGTCAACCAGATCCCGTATGCGAAAAATGAACATATAGTAAGACAGGGAAAACATTCCGGATTTAGAAAATTGCGTAAAAGTGAAAAGTGTCGGCCCTAGTCTGGCTGTACGGACTGCGCAGACTGACTAGGATCGATATTTTTCACACATCCGATAAGGTCCCTTTTAGCGTGATGGGTCACATATGTTTGTTGTACTGACAACATGCGTCGTTTTTGAAGCAGAAGAAGCTTCTCTTCGTAGGATGGTGTACTTTTCTGTTTAATTGACCCCTTTCAATTATCGTTTTAGTCCGTACCTATGAGCCGCTTCCGGTGGCAAACAATGGGTTTATGGGAAATTAACATTGTATACACACAGACACAGTTCCAATTTGTTACTAAAAATAGAAACTCATGAGCCGGTTTCTTTATGCCAGATCGAGGCTCTGACCCGATTCCGAGCAAAGCATCCCACGTGCAATTGCAACGAACAGTGATTGGCCATAATTGTCATCAAACGACGACTTCCGGTGGCTGTTGTGTGTGTGTGTGTGTGTGTGGGGGGGGTCTTAGCTTATTGTGTCATAAACAGCATACTATTACTGCATTACCTTGGTGCCATTTCTACCGGATTACACGTGTACCCCGCGGCTGAGCAAAATGACTGGAAGAATGTACACAAACTGATGATGATGATGACTAATTCACGACTGTCACATGACACATATCCGGCTACTATAACCAGTATAGCTGCACCTAAAGATCCTGAAATGGACAAATCACAACACTTCTAATCAAAATATCGTCGATTTTCATCGAAAACCTCGTAACTGCAGCTTTATTTAAGCTGCAATTACGAGGTTTTCGATGAAAAGCGGCAATAGCGACCAATTAAATAATCAATCATTTCTGACCAATAACGATTACCGCCGTCCCAACTGTTAAGCAAAGGCCGCGGCCTTAGCGCAGTTGGTAGCGCATCTGCCTCTCATTCGAGAGGTCCGGGTTCGATATTCCGCCGCGGCTAATACCCTTTCTGACAAAATTGTCACCCAGCAATGGGGCTGAAATCGTTCACCTAGGTGGGCGAGCAGCTAGATGCTCAGTAAGGGTGTTGTGGTAGTACTGGTTTGAGAAATAACAGGAATCCATGGTTATGTGCTCCAGCCGCCGCGATATGACCCTGACAGTTGAAAACGGAATAAAACCCCAATAAAAGTCAAAACCCAACTGTTAAACAGAAAATATGTCAAGCTTAAGCTATTTTTGTTGGACAAAAACATTCTATCTCCACAGATTAAGAGATAGGGTCAGCTGATTCTCACTAGGAAAAAAATCCCAGAAAAAGCACCTACCTACGGTGGTAAATATTTTTCTGATAGCCGTCGTGGTTATACAACCAGTGGAGCTGATCTTGTCCGCGACAAACCCGGCTACAGTGAGACCTACTGCTGTACTGATGAATGGTAAAGATGAGAGAAGCCCATTCTGAAATAGTAAATGAGCCGTGATCTGAAAAAGGTTCCCTTATCACTGGTGGTGAACTAAAACAATTTTCGCTACAACAAGGTATAGATATTTTGCGTTTAAATGTGAGTTTATAGATATTTTTTTCTAATGACAATGAACTTGTTCTATAAACAGACCGGGTTTACCGTTTTGTATTGACAAACTGACGGTGTTATAAAATCTCGTAACTACGGCTTCGATAAAGCCGTAGTTACGATATTTTATAACAACACCGACGGAATACATTGATCGCGAAAAAACGTCCCTCGCTTTGGCCGAGCTCCCCACCAGTGGTTACAACCATGTTTCTAGATCAGACTGTGTCTAACTGCAGTCTGACCAGGATCCATGCTACTGTCTCATGGTGACTACAGGTCACGAAGAAGCTATCGGAGACCAATATGGTTCATGATCAGACTGCCTGTATGAATACGCAAGCTGATCTTGAACCATGTTCAGGGGCGTAGCCAGCCGAAAATGAAGTGTACTCAAAACTGATGCCGACGGGGGAGGATGCCGGAGGGGACATCCCCCTCCTGATGGAGGGAGGGGTTTGGGGGCCTCCCCCATGAATTTTTTGGAATTTAGACGGTCATTCGTTGCTTCTGGAGGGTATTTGAGATGTATTTTACTGACGCGACTGCGTTTTTGCGTGCAGGTTGATACGCCGTTGATGTTGGGATCAAAAGCCTTAGAGTGACATTTCACATTTATTTCATTTTTTAAAAGTATGGCTTTATGCAAAGATTGTATACTCTAATGTGTAGAAATGCTATAGGTTCTTATTTACAAGCGAAAAAAATGCGCCTTTAAAGTTGAGACAGAAATGACAAATTCTATATACATGTAGATCTGAACTGTTGTCCACAACAATATGTCTAATTTTAGCACAAAAATATATATTTCTCGTAAACTGTTCAATATTTTTACTTGAAATATTCAGAATTTCCATAAGAAAAGATGCTCTTTCAGATAGAATAAAAGTAAAATTTATGTGAAAATAATTGTGAAGTGACATTTCACAATTATTTTTACATAAATTGTACCGGTACTTTTATTCTACCTGAAAGAGCATGTTTCCTTATGAAAATTCTGAAAATTTCAAACCAAAATATTGAACAGTTTCCGAGAAATACATATTTTTCTGCTAAAATCGAACAAATTGTTGTGGACAACAGTTCAGATTTATATAGAATTTGTCATTTCTGTCTCAACTCTAAGGGCGTAATTTTCGCTTATAGATAACAACTTCAAAAAACTGATAGCATTTCTACGCAATAGAATAAACAATCTTTGCATCAAGACATACCTTTAAAAATGAAATAAACGTGAAATGTCACTTTAAAGGAACCTTTTCAAGAACATAGCCCAAGTGGTTACAGGAATGCAGATAGATCTGTTCAGAATTACAGAATACTTCACGCAGTCTTTTTATTTAAGTTAAAGCCTTTTGTAACAAAATGCAACGCATTTTAGCCATTGTCATGAAAAAAGGACCAAGCAGATTCTTTCAATTCTTTCTCTTGAACGTCCCCATTAGAAAATGCTTGGGAAAACATTGAGCCAAAAGAAGAAAATGCTGATAATCAGCATTTTCTCCTCCTCAATATTTTCTGGTAGAATTACATTATACGTAAATCCCACCTTTATCAACATCCATTTTGTCATATTTTAACAGCTTTCAGTTTAGACGACCCCAAAATTTGTCATTTGCGCAGGTGATATTTTTTCACGATGCATTACAAATCCGCATATTCTGGGATAAACAGCATAAGAGTTGTCCTTACTTTGATCCACAAATTTCCTGCTTTCAGTTTCAAGGAAAGACTAAGATCTATTGAAAGTTTTTAAGCAAAGAAAAAAAATGAAAATAATTCTCTTTGGTCTATAGATTAGAAACACCTTCGACAGAATAGATCGTCTATTATCTTTATAATCTTAACAAAACTGACTTACACTTTGGACATCAAACTTGAGGACTTCTTTGATAAACAATGGTAGACAAGTAAGAATGAGGTAGTTTGTCCAGTTATCACAGATATGATTTATAAATACTGCCCACACTGGTATATACGTGAGTATTCGACACCAGGGTACCCCTTCTGTCTGAAATTACCAAGAGAAAAATTACCAAGAGAAGAGCTACATGATTATACACATATCGTCACTTTTCAACAAAAACCTCTTTACTGCAGCTTACGTTAAGCTGCAGTTACGAGGTTTTTGTTGAAAAGTTGGGACATACATATACTCGGAAACACTTTATTAGACGTATGTTTGCAAAGTGTGAATACTCCAGAAAATTGAATAAGATTAAACAAAGATAATCTTGTAGATTCTACCACAACGGCGGTTTTTTTCGACAACATGACCTTGATTTTTAACATTGAACGACGACATTGGTGTAGAAAAGGAGCTATTTTTTCATGCGCAATAAAAATGTTTAAAAAACAGCCGTACCATTTTCTGCTATAATGTTATGAACAATGTTAAAGTTTCTCTCGGACAAATATATCGACGGCTGGTGCAAAAGCAATAACCCATAATCTATCGATGCAGGATAGGCCTAATACTCCATATCAGTTTTATTTGTATCTCTGTAGTTTTAAGGTAGAATACATCTAATGTGGCCATTTTTAAATTCATAAAACATCGGCCTTTTTCCGAGCGGCGTCGTAACGTATCCGAACCTATTCGGGCGCGGTCGTAAATATTCGGCGGTGGAAAGTTCCACTGCCGAATGTTTTCGACGTCGCTCGAATAATTCCGACGTCACGCGAATATCATTAGGGATGGAATACCTTAAGTGAGAATCAATCAACCAATAAAAAACTCACCCGTTGTTGTTTTCTGGACACCGATGGTAGTTTATTTTGTAAAAGTATTAATTCTGCCTTCGTTATTCTAGGATGTGTAGATGGAGAACTATGTACTAGAAATACCCATAATAATACAAATACTGCACCGAAAATACCTGTAAAAATTATAAAAGTAGACCTATGTAAATTAAAGAAAGCATGAAAACTTCGTATCTAAGATATCCCCAAAAAGGCAGAACAGGATGCTGTAGTTCCGTTTGAACGAAAATATCAACTTCAGGAGTTAGCGCTGTTTCAGTGTCCTTTGGTATTTCAATTTGTGTTAAAGAATACAAGCATGGGCGCAAAGGAAAACTTAGTTCGCTTATTTCATAATTTGTTATCATGAAGCATTTAGCCATTCCGCAAGCAAATGATATTTACACTAATTTTATTAATGTATTCATTGATTCGATTAACAAATCCATTACATCCCGTTCACACTTCAATAAATACAAAACATGTATCTGTTCATTTTTCTAATAAAGAAACATATCGAATATAACTTGACTATTACCGTGTATGTAGAAAACCGAGCCCCATCCTCGGTCAAAGCCGTGAGCACATAAAAATCCGGCACTAGTATATCCGATAACTGTTCCGGCTACTTTACCTGAAACGGAATATCATGTACGAGGGTTGTCCCAATAAATCGTAGACACATTTAATAACTTATCTTTTTAACGTCGCACAATGTTTATATTTTGTGAGAATATTATTTGTCCATTTTCGAATTTATATTCATCCTTTTTCTGTAAATGTCATTCCTTTATATCCTGTTATAACCACTTACTTTAAATGTATAACGGTCATGCGGCGCACGTAAAAAATAACGTCTTTGCCGCTCATCGTTCCTGAGTTACTAGCGTGATTTAACACAGTGGTTCCTATTTCCAGTCAAAACTGTTTACGTGGCCGTCTTAAGCAAATACTGTTTTGCAGTTGAGCAAAATTTCAAAACATTGACGTTATTTGTTTTCCAACAAAGGAATTTTAAGTGAAAACAAATAACAGTTGCGCTGACGTAAAAAGACGACGTTTGAGAAAATTGCGTCGCACCGTAAAATTACACGTTTTTGTTGTGGATAGCGGAATGAGACATAGGACTCTTTCATGAAGACGAAAGAAATCAAAATACATGGCAATGTGTCCCGGATACATGAATGGATTTTTTTCTTAAAAAAGAGTCTCAAAAAGACATTTTTATATTGCTAAATTCATGTAGAAAATCAGGCGTTAAAGAAAAGAGGTAACTGATTAGGGAAAACAGTAAATGATTAAGTGGGTGGCGAATAAAACGGACTTTGAGATAATAAAGGTTCCATGTATTTAAAAACATCTTTTAGCATCAAAAGTACCTGCGAGATGTTTCTATAGATTAATCATAACACAAGGAAACGCGGTTCGGATGGAATTATCCTGGACATTTCTCGGTTCATTTCCCGGTGAAAAAGTAACGTTATTATTATATGACGTTGTGACGTGCGCCGCGGGTCTGTACATGCCTTTGCTAAATTTAGTATATATATTGTAAACAATAAGCAGTCAACTTGATTTTTTGTCAAACTGCCGTCAATAAATGTGGCTATAATCTATAGAAAAAATAGAAATATCTATTGAGTGATTTCTGTTTTATCGACGTTGTCTACGATTTATTGGGACAACCCTCGTATATAGCTCACTTTCTTACAATGCTCTAACAAGAGCTGTCTCAGGACAATAAATCGCGGTTATCAAGTGCTGCATAACCGAAAAGGATTAATCAAAGCCCCGAAGGGCCTGAAAGTCGCCACAAAAGAGGCATTTGTTAAACAAGACTTGCTTTCAGAGAAGGCTTTGAAAAGTATTGATCTGATTATCGATAGAGATCAAGGGACAGTAACCCAGTCTGCCTATTTTTACATCTAAGGGAAGTATGAAAATGGTCCAATTTATGCGGGGCTTTTTCCCTTAGAACATTATACCACAGAAAACAGAATTACTACGAAGGAACTATTTTCTCAGTCGACAAAGTAGTTCGACATTTAGAAATTGTAGAAAGTCGAAATTCAATATTTACAAAAAGATATAAATCTAGATACTTGAATTCTGATAATGTACATTTCTGCACGAGCGCACAGTTATTGAGGTTGTAAATCGGTTTTTGCAATTTTGACTTTTGATCCCCTAAGAATATTCGTGTGACAGCAATAAGTCGCTTTGACAGCTTCGCTGGCGACGTAAAATAACTAAATTATATGTCATTGACAAATATTTGCCTAGACACTGATATCATGATCACAAAAGCAAGCGCAAAGTTTGAAAGCAATAGCTCAAACAGAGACAAAGTCACAGATATATGACGCTGTACGTAAAAATTACATGAAAACCAAGAATTTGTAAGTACGAAAAGGGAAAAATCCACTTGAATATTTGTCAGAATAACGAATCTTTGCATAGTGGCTGATATTATGGCCATAGAAGCATGTGCAAAGTTTCATTGGCAATAGCATTGACGAAAACAGAGTTTCGCGTGAAAACTTAACCAAACGCAAATTACGCCGACACCCAGGTCACTAGAATAGCCATCGTAGGTCGTGCTAAAAATGGAGTATTTGTTTTGCAAAGCTAAAACTTCCGAAAACCTAATAATCTAACAAACTGCATAAAAACGTGACCTACCTAGCCAAAACATCGTAACAAAACGACTTCTCTCGGTAGGTAAAGCCCACACACCAATCAGATCAAACCATGATGGTGCACAGGCACCCTGAAATACAGATATCAATTCTTTTTCTAGAGTGTCATAGCCTCACAGCCTCCATCTTCGCTAGCCAAGGTTGAACCCACCTACGTCTGTATTCATTTGTGAATACAGAAACGACGTTACGTCGTAGATGTCACCCTTGGCTTGCGAAGATGCACAGCCTCCGAGTATTTGAATCTTGTTTCCGAAAAGAGCAATCTCGCATAAAAGCAGTAATGGACTAAAAGACAGACTGTAATCGTTTTAGGTCAACTGATCATTCGTGCACTTCCAAAAATATAATGAATTCCAAACAACCAAATACAGAAATCTGCACATTTTTTTCAATAACGTTGGATCGCTTTTAAAACATAATATGCAAGATTGCTCTTTTCGGAAGCAAGATCGAATAGTGAGCTTATAACGATCGTAATTTCGTTTTTTGCTTCCTGAAAACTTAACCGGTAGGCTACGCGCATTGATCAGGTTGGTCATTTAGCCTAGGACCGATTTCTGAATCCAATGGGTCATTTTTACGTCAGCGAAGAGTAGTTGGTTTCAAGCTTTTTTCTAGAATACCATACCACATTAACTGCCTAAAAGATTTAGCACAACTCTTCTACACAAATTTAAACTAGATCTACAAACCTCTTGATTGTGTGTTCAACTGAACTCTATATACGTCGCTTTTCACACAAAACATCGTAGCTGCAGCTTAAAACAAGCTGCAGTTACGAGGTTTTCGTTGAAAAGCATCGTTATCCATCGTACAAGTGTCGGCCACTTACCGAACTTATTCCAATAATAACCCGTGTAATAACGAGCCCATAAAACGTCAGTCTGGTCAGTACTGGTGTGATCAGGGTGAGAACCGCCTGGATGGCCACACAGCATGTGATCACGTGTTTCCCGCCATATCTCCTTGACAACCAGCCGCCAGGCACCGCGGATACCATGTATCCGTAGTAAAATTGACGCCTTTTGACTCCCTCACAAGCAAATGGCAAAACATTGAGCAAAATGATTTATTTTTAACCTTTCCTACTAACATCGCACAGACGCGCACCTGCACGTAATCCCCGCGAGGGGGTGATGCAGTATAAATAGATAGAGATAGATAGAATTGCTTGTGACAAGCAATTTCTTCATTTTCCACAATGTTTTTCTAGCGCAAAATGGCCAGATTTGTTTTAAAAAAAATGTCATCAACTTGAATTTGTCGTCTAGTCTGCAACATTTTTTAATTTGGACCAGTCCAAAATATTGCCGTTCGGTGATAGGTGGTGTTGCGCAATCGGTTTGAAATCATAATCGATTATCGGTTTTTAGTCGAAAGAGTAAATCAGCTAATGATCGATTTTATAATCGTTTTCTTATCGCTGTTTAACCCATCACTGATGGGTATGATGGATATCATAAACTGTATGATAATTTCAGCATGACAAACTACTGCACAAAGTCAAGTCCGAACTATGGGCCTCTTGATCGTACGATGGACTCTACAACCACCTTGTATACTTACCGAACTTATTCCAATAATAACCCGTGTAATAACGAGACCATAGAACGTAAGCCTGGTCAGTATTGGCGTGATCAGGGTAAGAACCGCCTGGATGGCCACGCAGCATGTGATTACGTGTTTCCCGCCATATCTCCTTGACAACCAGCCGCCAGGCACTGCGGATACCATGTATCCATGTACCCATAGTAAACTTGACACATTCCTGCTCCCCACAAGCAAATGTTTGGGAAAACATTGAGGAAAATGACGAAATTGCTTGTGACAAGTAATTTCTTCATTTTCCACAATGCTTTCGTGCCCAAAATGGAAAGTTTAAAAAAATCCATCAACTTGAAATCTTAGTCTGTAACATCTTTGAATATGGGCCAGTCTGAAATATTGCCGTTTGATGATGGTTAAATTGTATAGCCTAATAAGTTCAGCATGGCACGTCACTGCACAAAGTCCGAACTATGAGTCTTCTGATCGTACGATGGACTCTACAACCACCTTGTGTAGGCTACTTACCGAACTTATTCCAATAATAACCCGTGTAATAACGAGCCCATAAAACGTGAGCCTGGTCAGTACTGGTGTGATCAGGGTGAGAACCGCCTGGATGGCCACACAGCACGTGATCACGTGTTTCCCGCCATATCTCCTTGACAACCAGCCGCCAGGCACCGCGGATACCATGTATCCGTAGTAAAATGCTGCCAATACGATGGACTGTGTTGTCTTCTGCCATTCAAATTCACCTTCCTGTGTGGAAATATAACAAATTTTTTACTACCTGGTATTTAAGCATTTTCCAAACAACAAAAATTTTGGATGGTCCAAATGAAAAAGGTCAAAATTATGATACAAAAGGGAACAATTTTATTCAGTTAACCGTGACGTAATTTCGGACAAACAATGATATTTGATGGGTGTTGTTATAAAAATCTCGTAACTACGGCTTGATTCAAGCCGTAGTTACGAGATTTTTTAACAACACCGACGGTTTATTAAAACATAACAGTAAACCAAGTCTATTTTAAATGGCTTGACTGGGGGCATGTTGACCATATGTCGAAAGGCTGCAAAATGCTGGTTATTAGGCTAGCATTTTCTTCTTTTCCCAACATGGTTTCTATACTAGCACAGTCTGTAGGGCGTCAAAACCACGTCTCGTTTGGGAATTGATTCGTTAAATCTTCTAAAGAAATGACTTGAAAAGCAGAATGAATTATGTAGGGGAGACCGGGGTAAGTTGAGCCACGGGTTAAATGAACCACTTCAATTTTCTCTCACGTGATTTTGAATTCATGTCTTCGGTGTAAGTATTCGAGGTGGGAATGTTGAAGTATTCATCGGTGAAAATATCGAGAGATTTTGTCATATTAGGTGGATTTTATGTCCAAAAAACGAATTTTCGACCTTAAAATTGGTTTTCACATTTCATGCCTTCCGTCTTCGCACTACAATGCACAGCAAATCTCAACAGTATTCTTTACATCTTACAGATGTATGATATCTTCAGAATGTAATATTGCATTCCGTTATTGGCATGGTAAGATAGTTTCTTCACAAATGACAATTATTTGACCATGGTGTGTACCGGGGTAAGTTGAACCACTATGAAAATACGTGCAGAAAACATGTACTTAATATCCTGGATCTATTAAAGTGTCTATTGTATGACCTAGCGAATAATTTTGAAAACTCGAATATTTTTTTATTCTTTGTATGCAATTTTATGATATTATTTTAGGTAACACCCTTATTCATTATTATGAATGAAATCTCGTGTTTAATTCTCTCTTTAGCGTGAATAATTATCGAAAATATGCCTATTGGTTCAACTTACCCCGTGTACTGGTTCAACCTACCCCGTCAAAGGGGTTAAATGAACCATTTCACCAGCTCTGTTTAAAATGATTTTCTGTGGATTCTGGATGTCGAAAGTATCTGTCAAAGGTTTAGAAAAATGCGAGAGATGTTGATCTTTGATATGGTGTTGATCAGAGCACTCTGTGTGAAACTAAGAAAGCCCTAGTTGAAATTTATCAAAAAGTGGTTCATGATACCCCGGTCTCCCCTACATGTATCACAAACGGAAATCATTCTCGGAACATACAAGTATCGGATTCAGCCATTGGCTTACTCTCTTATGAACAGAGCACATTATCTCTACATTCCATTTCGATAGAATGAGCTCTGTTCTTGCGGGGTCATTTCACGTCTAATCTCGGGGCCTTGGCGGGATTTCAGTATCCAATCGTTGGCGATACACAACAAAACAATTCAAAAAGCTGATACAAACTTTCATTGGCTGACGCTTCAAATTACCGGCTTCAGCCAAAAATGAAGAGGTCATATTTGATGGTTTAATCAATAGAGCTCGGCAATGGAGAGTACCATTGGCTGGTCTAGGAGTAGGAGTTGTTTTATTTTCAACCCATACCAATAAAACAGAATATCTGTAGTCCGGTCACGAAATTGTGACACATGTTTAACTAATTTTACTTATGTAAACATAGGAAAATCATTCTTGATTTACAACACAGGTTTGCGTTCGTTGGTTTCGATATTGCAGGTGAGGCACCTGAAAGATTCGAATCACCATATGCAAAATTATAGTGGTTTGTGCTTGTGTTATTGACATTGGTAAAGTTTGCAAACATGTGCCATGATATTATGACCGGACTATTCTTGAATTTAAACACTTACGGTAAAGTCAATTTGTCTGAGATCACCATCAAAGCTCTGTGAACATCCATCATTGGTCACTATAATCGTGTCTTCTATCTCGTGTCCATTAGTTACGTTCGTGGTGTCATTGTATCCATGTGTAAAGTTCGAGTTTGTTGTTTCCATGGTAACGTTGGAGACGTCAGATGAGGTGACCATGCAGACGATCGCCACGCTCATGTTTACCCGGTATAAATAACCTATGACCCCGAACAGAAATCCCATGTAGGCTAGAATCCATCTCTGTGAACATAACAGGGGTCCCGGGTCGTGAATGACACTATTTTCCTCCATTCGTGTGGCTACCTTAACACAAATACGAACAAAATGTATAATAGTTCATTATGTCGTTTGTATTCAAAATTTTAGAAGAAAATCATACAAGTATGTCTATACTAAAGTCTGTTTATCAAAGGAGCAACTCTTCCCTAAAGAATGGCTGTTTTGTTGGACAGAGTATGGCATAGGTTTCAAAACATTAAATTTTAGAGGAAAGATAAGCTGCTTAAGGACAGATCCTCCAGTTGTTACTGCGCAACTTACTGCGCATATCCTAAATAACGAAAATAAAGCTGTTTAAGTAATTGGCCTTTTCAGAAAATGTATTTTTTACATTTAGTTAATGTTTGGTTGATAAATGACAAGACCCTTTTCGGTTATTTCAATTTTCTCTGTTTGGTCAATTAAAGTGTAATAGTACTCGGATGGTACATTTCGCTTTCTGTTACGCGTTCCATATGTGGCGTTAGCGATAGGAAACGGAGCAACAAAAGCAAAGTGGTGTTTTAATGAGCTAGTCCACTTCAGATGGACGCAAAAGATGACACTTTTTATTATCTAAGGCTGGTAATACGGAAGAAAATGGATAAAAGTAGTGAAACAATTTCGGACAGAGCTGCAAAAAGTAAACCAAATTTTACTTATAACTAAGAAAAACGCTTGGTTTGATATATTTTTCTTTGTTTGTTTTTGTAGGTATGACCAAGCACTATGTCTATACCAAAAAAGAAAAAATTCTTACCGCTGGAATATTTTTAAATATCAGAAACGTTGCAAAAAAAAGAGCAATTTCAGCTACTTTTGAAAGAATGATTTACTAAAAATTTCAAAATCATCAATAAATTTTCCCAAATTGATACTCATTTATACAAAATAAAACATATTGAACACAATAAAGACTTATTTATGTAATGCTAGTCATTTCGAACACCTTTTTTGTGGGTATTTAAGTGACACCTCATTTTTGCAATTTTAGACAAGAGTAGTCTCCCTTGAAATCCAATAACTTTTTAATTCGCTTGGTGACCTATAGTTTTTAAGTCATTTTTTTTACTTATTATATATTTAAATATCAGTACAGAAAAAATAAAAAAATCTTACCGTGGGAAATAAATGGAGGATCTGTCCTTAAGAACATCATTTTCCCGTTCCATCAAAGTTTTCCATGCTATTATAATTATTTCAATAACTTTTCTATTTTCAGTCACATCGTTAATGTAGTGAGCAAGACTTAAATTGCGTGGTAAATAAAGGTCACAATGTTTCAATTTTATCTTGACCATAGCAAACAACATGCTGTTTAACCTTCACTAAACCTTTTTCTAAACAGCCTGTCCTAGTATATTGATGTCCATCAATTTAAATGGAGCAAGTTTGGGAAACATTTAGGCATAAAGAAAATATTGATTTACTAGCATTTTTCTCCTTTTCACTCAAAGCTTTATATGTCGTACTTTACACAATTATTATATATGTATAATAACAGATTTGTCAACAATTTTGTAAAATTAGAAATTCGGAAAGGGTTGACCATGAAAACTGATAACTTGTTAAGCCTGAATCAGTCGATGTTAGGTTATACCCCGCTCACACGATATGATGACTGAAACGCAATCTAAAATTGATATTTTTAGGAGGAACGGTTATACTCAAAGCTATCACTAAAGGTCTGCGTCGCTTTCCTTGACTGTTCTAAGCATGCTCAAATGATAGTTCATTTTTCAGGAATTTATAGATCATAATCGGATGTGTCGAACTCCCGATATCTCGAAGTAAGTTTGACTTCGAGCCAACGATTCTCAATTGTCGTCATCCGGGCGACCCCTTGACGACCCCATATAGTTAACATGTGGTGATATGAATAGAAAACCCGCAATGTCGCCATTTTGAGATTCATAAAACATCGGCATTTTTTCGAACGGCATTGTTACGTATCCGAACCTATTCGGGCGCGGTCGTAAACATTCGGCGTTGGAAAGTTCCATCGCCGAATGTTTTCGATCGCGCGCGAATAATTCCGACGTCATGCGAATCTCATTAGGGGTAGGCATATTTTACCTTATTTTTTGTATACAGTTGAAACTGTCGTATGCAGCCAGCCAAGGGACACACTAAAATTGGCTGCATATGACAACTGTTGGCTGCTTAACACAGAAAAAAATATTCTGAAAGCTGGATGTACATGTCTACTTGTACGACTTGCCCTATTAATATGAAGAAAAAGCAAGTGTTATAAAGGAGAAAGGGTACACTTTTGAATGACATTTAACTGCATATCACACCTTTTCATGGTTTATGCACATGATTAAGCAAATTGCCAGATGTATTATCAATATTTCACACATTGCCTGCCACCAATTATTTGTGCATGGCTGCTTAAGGGGATGTAGATAAAGAGCAATTGGGACAATTAAAGGTGGCCACTGACCACATTAGACAGTATATTGCTATTCAGTTACTTTAAAGAGTAAAATTGCACGGGAGGACCTGGACTGGCTGCATACGACAGTTTGGCTGCTATACACAGGTGGCCGCTAACACAGTTTTGACTGTACTTCCATTGTTTTTAAAACTACTCTCGTCGATTTGAAGATTGATAGCGACCGACAGTCGGCGTATAGTGTAATCGGGGTATAATCAAGCAATTCGGCGGTATTTATAAAATATATGTGACCCGTCACGCTAAAAGGGACCTTATCCGAACCCCAAAACCCCAAATTTCGGCAAATTTGTCAGACCCAGCACAGGTTAACCAGATCCCGTATGCGAAAAATAAACATATAGTATGATAGGGGAAACATTCCAGATTTAAAAAATTGCATAAAAGTGAAAAGTGTCGGCCCTAGTCTGGCTGCGCGGACTGCGCAGACTGACTAGGGTCGATATTTTTCACACATCCGATAAGGTCCCTTTTAGCGTGACGGGTCACATATATCAGCATTCAAGTCGCTGTCATAAATTCATCTTTAATCCTTTCTCACGTAAGACCTGACTTTAAAGTTCCTGGAAATGCTTTGTGAAACATACAGGCAAACGAAGAAATTTCCTCGTGTTGTTATAGGCTTTGTTTGTCATAAATTCTGTCTTTATCTGCATCGTTTTATGTTATCTGTATCCAATGACATAATCTATGGCTGTCATTGGCTATATATCAACATTGTGATAAGAGGGATTTAACCCTTTCCCAAACAAGACCTGTTTTTGACGTCCCTTATAGGAAAGGCTTGAGAAAACATTGATACAAAAGAAGAAACTGCTGATAACCAGCAGTTTCTCCTTTTGTCTCAATATTTTCTTAGCTATATTGTACAAAAATTCTTTCTTTTTCAATGTCCATTTTGTTGTCTGCAGCAACTTTCAAATTCACGGGTGGTAAACAGAGAAACTAGCTCCAAAAAGAGTCAACGGTATTTCGTTTCTTCGTGACATCCGGCCTCTACCGAGGTAGTTGCATAGAGAGAAAATCTGTAAACAAAGGTAGGTCACGAACACATTTTTTCTACAATTATTTCTTTTACAACGAGTTTTTGAGAAATCCGGCGATGCTGTAATATGTAGAAATCGTCGAAGTTTGTTGTGAACGAGAATATACGGTGTTATTGAGCAGAGTTTGAAAACAATCGTTGAAAAACATTTCAAGATCGAAAGTAAAAACTTCTTTACTTTCGATTTTGAAACGTTTTTCAACGATTGTATAAAAACCCTGCTACTAATACCATATACTCTCGTGCACAACAAACTTCGACCATTTCTTCATATTACAGCATCGCCGGATTTCTCAAAAACTCGCTTTAAAAGAAATAATTTTAGAAAATGTGTTCGTGACCTACAAATTTTCGCTCTATGCAACTACCTCTTTTTGGAGCTAGTTTCTCTGTTTACCACCCGTGAAATTGGACCATCCTAAATTTTTGTCGTTTGGGAAAGGGTTAATTAGGTACAGATAAACTTATGTAATTGACCCTTTCCAACACAACAAATTTTAGGATGGTCCACATTGAAAGGAAAGCCAAACTCCGCCGTTTCATCCAGCTCCGATAAACTACGTACAATTCCTTTCATCTCGATTTTAACTCTTGAAAATCAACGCATTTGATAGGATTATTTTCATTATTAATCCATTCGAGTACATGAGCCATATGAACAGCGTGAGAAACAAGCCTCACCCCTCCCCATTTGAATCCCTCCTACTCACTTGAAGCTGCCCCCTACTCATTTAAAAATGTTCGCTTTCCCCATTTCCATTTGAAACTGCTTCCTACGGACTTTGAATATTTCTCCGAGAGAAAAATTCAATTGTCTTCGCGGCATGATCACAAACAGGTCACGTGGTTGATTCCTCAACCGAAAGTAGGAATTTCCCGTTTGAAATGTAGGCTACACACTGTCACAAAAAGTGATAGCCTTAAAATTGTGACATTATTTAGCATATCAGAAAAGCAAAACAAATTAAACAATATTTACGCGCTTTATCACCAAATTCCGTGATTAAGAATAATCTTGTACGGGCGCTCAAAGAGGCAAGGTCTTAAATTGGTTGAACACAATGTTAAGCTAACGTGGAAGACAAAGCAACCGTATACGGAAAGCAAACATCACGGGGTATAACCTGACGTTCGTAACTGCAGTTACGCACGTCCAATATGGAGGAGGGACAAAAAGGCGAGTTTTACAAGCATCGATTTCAGGCACTATGTCAATGCATTTGATATATTTTTTGACAAACTTGATCAATAATAACCCTGTTTACAATGTCACACTCTCTTTATTCTGACATATTTATTTAGTAGGCCAATAACAGAGCTCGAAAAAATCGCATGATGTGCGTAACTGTAATACATGAAGTTAGTAACTGTGTCATTGCATTACTTAAAAGACGTGCGTAACTTATCATAAATTCTATACATGCAACTCTAGGTCTCGTGCTTTCCGTCAACCATATTACAAAGGGGGACAAGTTTTCGTTTTTGATATAATTAGAGATCTAGTCTTCCAGTCCATTATCGGTTATCTTGAGTAAAGGGTGTAATTATTGGGAAAACATTTTGTTTATCTTAATTATGCGGAAGTTTTGCTAAAATGTCTTATCTTTGGTGTAAAGATACGGTGGTTACGAAGTTATTCACACAGTCTTACAGTTTATGACCTTTCCAGGCGATTGTGATATGAGCTAATTATGTCCGCTATTTGGGTCTGCACTGTGTCGATCAGTGATTCACTGACGCATATCAATTGGGCCCCCTATAAACCTGGAAAAGTGTGTTTTAGTTTACCAAGAGCTACGTATCGGTGATAAAGGAATTCTTTGTCTCCAGCGGTTATCTCCCTTGATGCTTCGATCTTGGGAAAGTTCTTTCCCTTGATAAAACTGCCGCCATTATGAAATACTAGGAAAAATGTCAACAAAACCTGCCACCGATACCCCCATTTTGAGTTAGACTGCTTACAACATGAAAGGCAAAACATTGTGTGAAAAGGAAACATATGATGCTTGAAATAAATCACTGGCTTGTGAAGATGTAATATTCTAACGTTAAATATTTCATAGGTCTAATTGCATAATATGCAGCTGACATGCCTAGTTGCGAGCCTATGCAAGACTTTGAAAAATTGATGCGTAAATATTGTCATATAGAAATGCATGCGTGTTCCCTTACCTAAAACATGGGCCTATTAAAATCCACCAAAATACAAACATACAACCACAAATATGCCTACATAATCAATGTGCACAAATATAATGTGCCTATAAGCAATATATCTGTCTATTATCGTATTAACCCTTTCCCAAACGGCAAAATTTAAGGGTGATCCACTTCGAAAACTGCCACAAATGACATTATGGTTGTTATTAAAGATAGGATTTGTGTAAAATATAACTCAGAAAATATTGAGACAAAAGGTGAAACTGCTGGTCATCAGCAGTTTCTTCTTTTATTTCAATGTTTTCCAGAGTCTTTTTCTATTAGGGACGTCAAAACCAGGTCTTGTTTGGGAAAGGGTTAACCAGCCTTCACATCGAATGACCTAGCTCAGCTATATCCGTGTATTGAAATGTAGATCTATTGTACAGCTTCTTAAGTTTCATACTTGTAAACCCTTTCCCGAACAAGACCTGCAGGTTTTCACTTCCCTTATAGAAAGGGCTGGGAAACGCTGAAGAATTTCACAATCTACTTTTTCTCCTTTCGTCTCAACGCTGTTAGTGCTTAAACAGTATGAATATTGTACACAAATCAGATCCTCACCAAAATCCATATTGTTGTCTGCAGCTTTTAACCCTTTCCCAAAACAAGACTTGCTTTTGACGTCCCTATTAGAAAAGGCTGGGGGAAAACATTGAGACAAAAGAGGAAACTGCTGATAACCAGCAGTTTCTCATCATTTCTTTGGAGCAGTCCAAAATTATGTCGTTTGGGAAAGGGTTAAATTAGAATAGTCCGAATTTTGCCGTCTGGGGAAGCGTTCATGAGCTGACATTGTCTAGTCACCCTTTTCACCGAAGACAGCAATTTCGATTGTTTAACAATGGAGACATTTTAGGATGACAAAATACGCAGGAAAGGGTGGGAAATGCAATTTTGTTCGTAGGAAACATTGGAATAAAGGAGAATGATAGGCCTAATTACTAGATCTAGCATTAAAATATCCTCTTCAGTCATTTGTCTCTGAAGTTTGGTATAAATGCACACATAAGGTGTCAAAAGAAGATAAAGGGATAAACTTTAGCGCTGTATCAATTATGTACACAATGTACAGGCTACCCTGCAGCTTTTGCATTTTGCATGAAGGACTTGAAACGACGCTGTTCATACTTCACGGCATTTAAAATGGTCTATAAAGGTAAATCCTTGCAGACGTGAAACGGCAGAAAATGTAGGAAACAAAAATGTAACGAAGAGGGAAAATGCAGGTCATCCTCCCGTTTTCCAAAAGTTTCTTCTTCGGAGACGTCAACAAAGGGTAAAAGTATTAACACATTTCCACATACATTGTATTGACGCTTTTTGACTCCCCAAATGATATTTAGGCTTTAGAAAACATTGTGAAACAAGAGGACCATGATGGTCCTATATCGCTCACCTGAACCAAAATGATATGAGCAACACTTTTGTTCAATTCAATAAACATTTATGACTGTAAGACTGAAAACTAACTTATAGTCAATAACTTTGTGAAAATCAAACTCATCTGAGATCTTATGGTGCCAAACATTGTGTCCAGGTTTTTCTTGATTGATAAATAATCACAGATTCTAGAGTATAAACAAGGTCGAAAACAGCCAAAGACGGTAATTTTTTCCAATTTAAGGGCACACAATTCTCGACTTTCTGATCACATCAGACTGAAAATCTACCTCATCCAAGATATTATGGTCTCCAACATAGTATCCAAGATTTGTCTTGATTGGTCAATAATTGAAGATTCTAGAGTGTAAACAAGATCGAAAAACAGCCAGAAACGGCTATTTTGTTAAAATTCAAGGGCACATAACTCTCAACTTTCTGATCGGATCAGACTGAAAATCAAACTCATCCGACATATTATGGTCCAAAACATTGTGTCCAAGTTTTGTCTTGATTGATTGATAATTGTAGATTCTAGAGTGTAAACAAGGTCGAAAACAGCCGAAAAAGACAATTTTATCAAATTCAAGGGCACATAACTCTCGTCTTTCTGGTCATATCACACTAAAAATCAAACTCATCCGAAATCTTATCCTCTCAAACATTGTGTCCAAGATTTGTCTTGATTGGACAATAATTGAAAATTCTAGAGTGTAAACAAGGTCGAAAACAGTCAAAAACGACAATTTAGTCAAATTCAAGGGCACATAAGTCTGGACTTTCTTGTCTTATCAGATTGAAAATTCGAGTCATCTGAGATCTTATGATCTCTAACATTGTGTCCAAGTTTTGTCTTGATTGATTGATAAATGTAGATTCTATAGTGTAAACAATGTCGAAAACAGCCGAAAATGACAATTTTATCAAATTCAATGGCACGTAACTCTTGTCTTTTTTGTCAGATCACACTGAAAATCAAACTCATTCGAAATCTCATGGTCTCAAACATTGTGTCCAAGATTTGTCTTGATTGGTCAATAATTGTAGATTCTAGAGTGTAAAAAAGGTCGAAAACAGTCAAAAACGACAATTTTGTCAAATTCAAGGGCACCTAACTCTCTTCTTTCTGGTCAGATCACACTGAAAATCACACTCATCCAAGATCTTATGGTCTCAAACATTGTGTCCAAGATTTGTCTTGATTGGACAATAATTGAAAATTCTAGAGTGTAAACAAGGTCGAAAACAGTCAAAAACGACAATTTTGTCAAATTCAAGGGCACATAAGTCTCGACTTTCTTGTCTTATCAGATTGAAAATTCAACTCATCCGAGATCTTATGATCTCCAACATTGTGTCCAAGTTTTGTCTTGATTGATTAATAATTTTAGATTCTAGAGTATAAACAATGTCGAAAACAGCCGAAAATGACAATTTTATCAAATTCAAGGGCACGTAACTCTAATCTTTTTTGTCAGATCACACTGAAAATCAAACTCATACAAGATCTTATGGTCTCAAACATTGTGTCCAAGATTTGTCTTGATTGGTCAATAATTGTAGATTCTAGAGTGTAAACAAGGTCGAAAACAGTCAAAAACGACAATTTTGTCAAATTCAAGGGCACATAACTCTTGACTTTCTCGTCTAATCAGACTGAAAATTAAACTCATCTGAGATCTTATGGTCTCCATCATTGTGTTCAAGATTTGTCTTGATTGGTCAATAATTGTAGATTCTAGAGTGTAAACAAGGTCGAAAATGGTCGAAAACGGCAATTTTGAAAAATTCAAGGGCACATAACTTTTGACTTTTTCATCTGATCTGACTGAAAATCGAACTCATCCAAGATCCTATAGTCTCCAATATTATATCCAAGTTTTGTATTGATTGGGCAATAATTGTAGATGCTAGAGTGTAAACAAAGTTAAAAACAGCATTTTTCGTCATTCAGGGGCAGATAACTCCACACTTTCTGGTCCGATCTGGCCCATAATCGAACTCATCCGAGAACTTATGACCATACTTGTTTTGACAAAGTTTGGTCAAGATTGACTAATATTTGTGGATGCTAGAGTGTAAACACCAAATTGTGGACAGACGGACAGACGGACAGACGGACGGACGACGGACAAAAAGCGATCACAATAGCTCACCTCGAGCACTTCGTGCTCAGGTGAGCTAAAAAAAAATAAGAAATTGCTGGAGACAAGCAAGTTCGTCATTTTCCTTAAGCATTTGATCTATTCCTTCAATGTTTTGTAAGCCATTACACGTACTCTTTTTTACAATAATGACATTGATGTTGTCATCTGCAAATCCTTTTGAATTGGACCAGTCCAAAATTTCTCCATTCGGGAAAGGATTTATCATTGCGTCACGGAAAAATCGGGTGTTAATTCTTCGTTAGTTTTGTATTGTTGTATGTAGCAACACTATGGAAAGTGGTGTTAACCTATTACCAAACGGCAAAATTTTTGACTGTTCCAATTTGATAGGCGTTGCAGACGACAATTTTAAGTTGATGCAATTTTAAAAGTCTTTCCATTTTGGGTTACAAAACATTGTGGAAAGTAAAGAAATTGCTTGTGACAAGCAATTTCTTCATTTTCCACAATCTTTTCTCAAGCCTTTTCTTGTGAGGGATTCAATAGGTGTCACTGTGCAGTAATGGTTTTAAAAGGGTGTTTTCCATCATCCTTTCTAGATCGATCAAATGTTTTAGACAAAGTAAAATTTAACCCATACCCAAACAATGAACATGCTCGACTCCCTAAAAGATAACGGCTTTGGAAAACAAACGTGGGAAATGAAACAATTGCTTGTGACAAGCAATTTCTTCATTTCCCGCCATGTTTTCTACAGAAAAAAACATGAAAGTTAGCTGTATTAGTTCCTATCGATTCTGCTTCCTTTGAAATACACAAGAGACCATTGTGTACCAACAATCCCTGAGGCCTCAAGACCAAGGAAAAGCGACTTTCGTCCGAAATGTTTCATAGGACATTTGTAGGACAAAAAAGTCCTAAATTCTTTGATGAACCTGGCCCCTGTACTCGCTGTTTGGGTCAATGAGAAGCAAAGACCAAACTGCTGTTTAGGATCGAACTGAGCACTTTGTAGCTGTGGAGACAGTATCTACGATGTGTCTTATAGATATATTTCATACTTCTATAATAGTAAATGCTCACATTATTCATTGATGTATATGTTCACATGTTGCATGTCGCTGATTTATAACTATTTTAGTGCCAAACTATTGTATGTATAGATATAGCTACTTTTGCTCTCTCCGTGGGCATATGTACGTATGGGAAGTATGTACGTTTGAAATTTATACCATGTAAACAACAAATGTACATACAGTGTCTCATCTTCATCTTTCTACTGCACTGAGTACTGCAATGAGACCACGTGCGTACAAATAAACCTTACTGCATTAATTACGCTCCTTCTCAAACTTTAGTATTTCGTTTCGTTAAAGTATGAACATAGGGAGTCGTAATAAATTTCGATATTTAAAAAAATCCAAAACATTTAACTTGTATATATGTTGCTTACAATTTGTTTGTAAATTCTAGTTGTAATGTATGGCTATCTATCTTCTGTTTGTCTTTCTCACTCAGTCTGTCTGTCCGCCTGTCTGTCATACATCTCTATCTCTGCCCCTTTCTCTTTTGATGCCTTAAGCTTTCTGTATATTCGTTTCACCTATCACGTATTGTAATTTTGTTTGCTGTTATTCATGTACAATGCTTGTAATTAATGTAAATCTTCAATATTGGAGGAAATAAAGATAGGCCTATAATAATAAAACCTCTCGTCCACTCTCGTCAATAGAATATTGGCAGTGGTAAAGGCTTACGCCTTTTGACGCCCTACTAGATAAAGGCTTTGGAAAACATTGTCGAAATGAAGAAATTGCTTGCCACAAGCATGACAAGCACTTCTTCGTTTTCCACTTTGTTTTATATCCCAAAAGACCAAACAATTTGTGACTTTATTCAATGAGTTTTCATAATGCATACACATTACAAACTTCTTGATTTATTCACTCGAAATTGTCGTCTGCAGCATTTCCGAATTTGGATAAGTATAAAATTTGGCAGTACGGGTTAATGTCCAAAAACCCTTTGTAGTTTAAAATGTTTTGGTCTCGCAAAAGTGGTATTAAATCTTTTCAGAAAAGACACAATTTCATTTTGGACTTTCCCAAATTCCTAGATGTTGCAGTCGACAAAGTCAAAACAACTGTAAAACTCAATATTCTCTCTCATAAATTGGAAAATGTTGAGGAAAAAGGAGAAAATGTTGGTAACCAGCATTTTCTTCCCCTTCCAGAATATACTAGTACATTATAGATTTTCTTAAGCTACGGGTGTGCCAAAAAGCACTATTGGTTGGGAAAGAATTATTAAATAAAATATATTAGATATACTTCTTTTCAATATTTCATCATTTTATTTATATATTGCACAATGAAATCTGCTTAAAACAAATATAAAATCAATAAAATTTGTATTTAAAGGCGCTTTACAATACAACATGACATTTTTGGTACTTCATTTGTTAGAAATTAAATTAGCCTATCTATTTAAATAAATCCCTTGATTCTATGTTAAAACACGAGAGAAAGGCCAACAATGATGGGAATTTGTCTTTCCTTCCTTTTTATCATTGTTTCTAAGCCATAACATCAAAAGATATCTAGGCAATATCTTATCATCTGTACTTTCTTTGAATTTTTGGATTGGTCTTAACCATTTCTCAAGCGAGGCCTGGTTTTGATGTCACTTATAGAACATGCATGGGGAACATTGAGACAAAAGAACAAAACACTGATAACTATACTGGCATTTTCTCCCTTTGTCACAATATTTTCTGTGTTATAGCAGTAAACAAGTTATATATTTATCACTAGCTTTTGTCATCTGCAGCAGCTTTGAGCGTCAAAATGTTTACCATTTGGGAAAGGGTTAAAAGGATCTTTCATAGATCTAGATCTAATAATAAGGTTTTGTTGTATAAAACATCTCTAGCAAAGGGCCATTCTAAAATTTTGTTAATAGCATTATATTAGGATCTATTCTCTTAAACAAAATCCTATCATTACATGCAATATCGACAAAAGCTAGTACTTATTGTATCAACAAATATAATCATTATCAACTAGAACTGTCGCAAAGCAGACGAATACCCCCCACTAGGGCCTTGTCACTGAAAAAGTGCTATAGGTCAAAAGGTTTTTGACTTGGAGCACGGAAACTGATTTTAAACAAAGTCCAATTGTGACCTTGACCTTTGACCTTGGTGACCCAAAAACAATAGGGCACATCCTTGGGTCCTGGGCAACAACTGTGTAAAGTTTCATGATCCTTGGTCAAACGGTGCTCGAGTTAGAGCACGGAAACGAAATTTTAAATTTTGACTACCCCCCCCCCCCATTAAAAATTTCAAAGTGGCATAACTCGGAAACTAATGACTGGATCAAGATGAAAATTACAGGTGCACAACTTCATATGATAGGAAACAACCTGATAAAATTTCAGCAAAATTGGTCAAAAACTGTAAGAGGAGAAGAGGACACAAAATTATGTCCACGGACGGACGGACAGACGGACAACCTGATTCCAATATACCCCCCCCCCTAACTTCGTTGTGGGGGGTATAATAAATTGATGCTTTAAACAAAAACCTCCTAACTGCAGGTTGTTTTTAGCTGCAGTTACGAGGTTTTCAATGAAAAGCGACCAAATTCAAGTACAAGTAACATACATGTACATGATAGAAACCTTAGACAATATACAACATGTATTACACATATACAAACGTAAGCTTGAACCAGCAAGCATTTATACTTAGTTTTATACAACTTTTTACACAATGCAATTAAAAAGATAAAAAAAATATGATCAATCCAATAACACATCTTAACCCCTTTCAAAAACAAAATATTGCTTTTGGCATCCTTAATAGAAAAGGTTTGGAATACAATGAGGCAAAAAGAAAAAAATGTTGATCATCTGCTGATATCTTATTTTGTACACTAATCCTATCTTCACTAACATCCATTTCGTTATCTGCAGTAAATTGGAAGAGTTCCCATTCAGAAGAGTCCAAATTACAATGTACTCCTGTTTTTGGAAAAGGTTAATTGTACATGGTTTGACAGTTTAGATAACAACTTAATTAAATCATAGGCGGGGGGCCAGTAGGGCCTACCATGCACCCCCCCCTAGACTTTTTGCCACTGGTGCCAAATTGTTCCTTAGGTCCTACTTGTTGGAAATCAAAGGTGCCCCCAAGAAAAAACTCATTCCCGCTATATGAAACAGCGCCGTTTCCATGGCAACCCTTATGCGCTTTTGAGAAAATGACAGTAGTTGAAAAAACATCAATATCGCTGCTTACAGATATAGTAGATCAGTACTTTTGGTATCAAAATGAAGCTTAGACATTGCTCTTGAATTTGGTATGTGCATATGCAACTTAGCTAATTTGCATATGCATGATTTTTAAGATTTAATTAAAAAATTTGATGAAATTTTCGTCATTTTTTAAAAATATGATACAAAAATAAGCTATTACTCACTTAGTTTGTTGGTTATAGTAACAATTTTGGTATCAAATTAAAGCTTAGACATCCCTCTTTAATATACATTAGTCAAATAAGATATTTTTTGCATGCATGATTTTTAGTGATTTTTTGAAATTTTGCCGAAAAATTTGCATATTCATGAATATTTGATATATGTAGTTCTTTCAAGCCTTATAGAAGGACTTACTTACTTTGTATATAAAAAAATTCATTAACAAAGTAGAATTAGGCATTTTAATGTCATTTTACTGAATCAGAGTGTATTAAATCATATTTTGGGTGCGGTTTCCATGGCAACATATCTTGAAAAAAGGGATTTAAATGGTATTTTAATAGAAAGAGCTTTTGTTCACTAAATCCTGGATGTAGACTGACAATTAATGTTAAATAGATTGATGTTTAGACATCCATCTTTACTCTTTAGAATAGTTATGCAAATTAGCTAATTTGCATATGGATTATAATGAGGAATTAATTACAATAATCAATTTAATTAACACCATTTTTCGCAAGTGGAGCTGGAAAATCAGATGTAGCTCTCATAGTTCTGAATATATATTAACACTTTTGGTATCAAAATAAAGCCTGGACATTTCTCTTTATTTTCCAATGCAGTAATGCAAATTAGCTCATTTGCATATGTATGATTTTAAAGATTTAATTAGTATTTTTTATGATTTTTTTGCAATTTCTGTTAAGAATAAAACAGAAAAATAAGCTTTAGCTAATTAAGTTGGTGGTGTAGAGTTACAATTTGGATATCAAAATGAAGCTTAGACATTCATCATGGTTTTCAGTGATGTAATTTAGCCTATTTGCATATGCATAATTTTTAATATCTTTTTAAATATAATTTTAGTAAAGAAATATCTCAAATTTGGGAATACATGTATTTGATACATACAGTGATTTCAAGCTGTATGGATGGACTAAAACATATTTTTATGTAACACTTCATGTTCACCACATAATTTTTCATTTTAAGGCTGTTTTCCAAAATCAGTTTGAGTTACAGTATGCAAGAAGGTCCATAGAAATATAATATTATCTTCCTTAAAACAGTCAAGAGGGCAGGAGAAAAAGCTTATGCTCTCCTAGTCCTGGGTGCAGATTCTGTATATGGGTATTAAAATAAGGCTTAGACACCTGTCTTTATTGTTTTGATCACTTATGCAGATTAGCTTACTTGCATTAGCTATCTTGCAAATGAGTTTGAATAATGATATACAATAAAATTATCTTCTATTTGTTAATACTTATGAGATATATAGCAAATTCGACTTTGTTGAAGGACTTCATCTTGCTATATTTTGATATCAAATATTCTGGAATTAATAGTTTGTAACCCTTTTATGTTTGCGTGCCTTTCGGTCTCTGTATGATTTCTTGTGAAAAAGAAAGTGATTGAAAAAAGACGAATTCTGATTAATGTGTGTTTTGCTTTGATTTACCCGAAAGAGGAGAGCATGGATGGCATTGAATTATCACAATCCAGTATGCAACCTGACATGAACATTGGGTTAACGATGAAACTTAAAGTGCAAGCCAACTATCTAGTGTTGGAGGAGTGAAGAAAGATATGAGGGGGGGGGGGGGGGGGGGGGGGGTGACTTCTCTCGCCTTAGTAAACAAAAATGGGATAAGAGACTATTTTCTTGTCACAAGGAAGTAATTTCAATATATACTCTCCATACAAACATGATCCATAAGTAACATAATAGACCTGAACCGAAATTCTAATATACCTGAACCGAAATTCCATGTACATCTTATCACATTATATTTCTTTCAATAACAAGTTACCAGTCCTTGCGACCCTCAAAGGTTCAATAAGAGAAGATTGAACAGATACAGGTAGGCTTAAAAAAGCATGTATTGAGTACAAAAGCATTGGTAAGAGCATTCTGGTCTTTAAGGAGAAGGGCTTTTGAGAAAATAATAACAATCTTTGCCTCTCCTACCAAACAGGAGACAAAATATACTCAAACTATGTCAGAAGTGACATGATTAACGCAAGCGAGACCCTTCCAAGCCTAACCTAAAACGCCTGAAGCGAAATGGCACCACATTAATTATTCAGATCAGCAACATACAACCACAGAATATCTCCAATACCTGCTCAAGCGAGCTACGCAAACATCATGGTCTTGAAGACTTAGAAACCCCTCTTGAGGGAAAGGATGATAAGATGGTATGGACATGCTAAGAGATCCAATTGGGCAATTAAACAGAGTACAACATGCAGGTCACAGGTACGCGCAGATGAGGGAGGACTTAAATGAAATGGAAGCAACTGTCAGAGAGGGGTCTTATAGAAAGGAATATACCACCCATATGAAAAGAACAATTGGATTGATGTATTGATTGATTGCGGTTTAACACCACTTGAACTGCTATGGTCATATAGCAGCTGGAGCACCTTTGCATGGATTTCAGGTATTTCTTTCCACCAGTACTACCACAATATCGAATCGGAGCCTCAAACTGCTTTCTCACAAAGATGATTAGCACCCATTGGTGAGAGACAAATGTCAGAATGTGAATTGGCCAAGCAGGGATTCTAACTCAATACCCATGAACTTATAGACTCGGTCGTTAGCGACTGAGCTATCTCGGCTATGCAAAGTAAATGGAAGAACGGAGTGAGAACAGTCATACATGTGCAGCAAGACAGCAAGCTGGAAGGCAGCACATTGAAGTGGTCAGTGCTTCTACACCTGCAAGTTAAATACTTGGAAATGAGTGAGTGAAATTATGTGCAAAGACAAGACTGGTGCTTTTAGGAATTTTATAACATGTCAAGAGTATGACTTTTTTCAAGGAACAATGGATTATGTATACAGTTTGAGAAGTCATTCTGTGTGAAAGGAGAAGACAATCAGCTGTATGAGGCAGGAGAATTGGCACCTTTAACTTATTTTTCCATCTCGACCATCAAACTAATTCTTATAAAAGATATTAGAGATCATAGAGTAATCATAGAGTTTCATATTTTTAGAGAGAAGGGGATCAATCGGCCAAGTAATGGTCTGAGTAGGACTATGATGCGACTCAGATGAATGGAAATTCCTTATCTTAAATGAAAGAAGGGATTAGGATAAAAGGTCCTAGAGAGATGACAGTGTCTGACAATGTAAAGAAACAGATTTTTCTGAGACTATTGTTAAGTTAGTAGACGATGAAGACTATGAGTGTGACAATTGCTTCGTCAAAAAGTAGAATCACAGTAAAAAATTTGAATAACAGTACCTATAAAAGATTACTACTGATCTGAAAGGACTCAATCAAGTCCTACTTGTAGGGGTTGTATTCCAAACCTGGACAAGAAATCATGAATAGTTGAAATATTGTTGCAAAAATGAAAGAGAATACAGCATTATGAGTGTTGTAACTGAGACTGAATATGTTTTTAGTCTTAGACAGAGGATTTATTTCATAAGAGAGATACAAATTCAGATTAAGAGAGACAAGAAGTTGAAGTCTGGCCAACATTTTAGAGATAGCCAGGATTACGAAGTTCATGATATTGTAATGTATCACTTTGACATCTGCACTTCATGGATTTGTGACATAAACGATTGTAGGCATCATACGGGAAAGCAATATCGGGTTATCATGTTGGAGATTTGCATGAGAAGAACACATTCAATATTCTTCTTGCGAGAAACCCTATCAAACACAGAAAATAGACTGAAAGGTTTTATTAAGTAAATTAAAGATATTCTTTTATTGTCCCATTAATCTTTCCTTCAATAAAGAAAAAATGCACAATTTCCATTTCACAAGATGCAACACTGTTGTATCAATGCAGGACCTTGGGGCAATTGTTCGGACCTGGGTTTATGACCTTGACATTCATACCATTTATTCTGGTGCTAAATGGTGATTGTTTGTGGGATGTACCTACTAAATTTAAGCAAAATAATATAAAAAGATTAATATACGAACTATTTATACTTGACTTTAGGGCTGCATAATATATTCAATATAATCAAGTCATTCAACAATTTGAATCTTAAATTCATTGTTAATCTCAGAAGTATTCACAAATCAAAGTCAATTTAATTAAAAAGGGTCAAAATTAATTGTTTAAATTCATTAGAAATATAGCTAATGCAAGTAAGCTTATATGCATACATGCTAAAAAGAAGATGGTCAGACTTAATTTTGATACCCAAATTGTAAGTCTACACCAAGAACTTGGTGAGTTATAGCTTTTTCTTTTGCTACACCTAACTGCGTTTAAATTGAAAAAAAAAACATGTTTCCGTGGAAACGACACCTTCTTGCATATCCAGGCCTAATGCAAAACTATTGTAAATGCATTTTTGAGAATTTTCCTTTTTATAATTTTCTGAAGCCTAAGAAAGAATACAATTAGTGTGTTCTAATATTGTGTTTCAAATCTGTATAATTAAAAAGTTATTTAGAATTCAAAAATGTTTTAAATGTTTAATTTTAAGAAACTTGTTATTTTCCCCTCTCTAGCAAATTTTTACAAAGCATAGTTACAATAGTTTTGCACTAAGCCTTCTCTATCGTAATTCAAACTAATTCTGTGAAAAAGCCTCAAAATGCTTAATCATTTTGTTGTCATGTAGTGTTACATAAAAATATGATAAAGTCTTTCCATACAGTTTGAAAACGCTGTGTGTATTAGATATTCCCTAATTGGTGAAATATTTATAAGTATTTTTTTTAAAATGTGCATATGCAAATAAGCTAATTTGCATCACTGAAAACCATGATGAATGTCTAGGCTTCATTTTGATATCCAAATTATAACTCTACACCACCAACTTAATTAGCTAAAGCTTATTTTTCTGTTTTATTCTTAACAGAAATTGCAAAAAAATCATTAAAAATACTAATTAAATCTTTAAAATCATACAAATGCAAATGAGCTAATTTGCATTACTGCATTGGAAAATAAAGAGAAATGCCCAGGCTTTATTTTGATACCAAAAGTGTTAATATATATTCAGAACTATGAGAGCTACATCTGATTTTCCAGCTCCACTTGCGAAAAATGATGTTAATTAAATTGATTATTGTAATTAATTCCTCATTATAATCCATATGCAAATTAGCTAATTTGCATAACTATTCTAAAAAGTAAAGATGGATGTCTAAACATCAATCTAAAACATTAATTGTCAGTCTACATCCAGGACTTAGTGAACAAAAGCTCTTTCTCCTAAAATACCATTTAAATCCCTTTTTTCAAGATATGTTGCCATGGAAACCGCACCCAAAATATGATTTAATACACTCTGATTCAGTAAAATGACATTAAAATGCCTAATTCTACTTTGTTAATGAATTTTTTTATATACAAAGTAAGTAAGTCCTTCTATAAGGCTTGAAAGAACTACATATATCAAATATTCATGAATATCCGAATTTTTCGGCAAAATTTCAAAAAATCACTAAAAATCATGCATGCAAAAAATATCTTATTTGACTAATGTATATTAAAGAGGGATGTCTAGGCTTCAATTTGATATCAAAATTGTTACTATAACCAACAAACTAAGTGAGTAATAGCTTATTTTTGTATCATATTTTAAAAAAACGACGAAAATTTCATTAAATTTTTTAATTAAATCTTAAAAATCATGCATATGCAAATTAGCTAAGTTGCATATGCACATACCAAATTCAAGAGCAATGTCTAAGCTTCATTTTGATACCAAAAGTACTGATCTACTATATCTGTAAGCAGCGATATTGATGTTTTTTTCAACTACTGTCATTTTCTCAAAAGCGCATAAGGGTTGCCATGGAAACGGCGCTGTTTCATATAGCGGGAATGAGTTTTTTCTTGGGGGCACCTCTGATTTTCAACAAGTAGGACCTAAGGAACAATTTGGCACCAGTGGCAAAAAGTCTAGGGGGGGTGCATGGTAGGCCCCACTGGCCCCCCGCCTATCAAGCAATATTCCTTTATCTAGGAATGTGCTTAACATTTTACATTACAGCAAAATTTTATATTGTTCCAATCTGAAAGCTGCTGAAGACAACGAAATGCATGCTGATGTAGGACAAAAAGAAAAAAAATGCTGGTTATCAGCATTTTCCTCTTTTTGTCCCATTGTTTTCCAAAACTTTATCACATAGGAGCATCACAACTTGTCACCTTTTACGAACTGACACTCTGACACAATGACTCTTTTTGGCTCCCAACAATATAATGGCTTTTTAAAACATTGTGAAAAAGAAGAAATGGCTTGTGACAAGCATTTTCTTCATTTCCCATTTTGTTTTCTACCAAAAAAGACCAAGAAAAATTTCACAAAAGTGGAGTTGTCTTCTGCAAGATCGTTGAATTTGGACCAGTACAAGATGATACCATTTGGTAATGTGTTAACCAATTCTCACACAATGATTCTTTTGGACTCAGCACAAGATAATAGCTTGCAAAAACATGATGGAAGCAATTTCTTCATTTCCAAAAAAGTTTTCTACCAAGACAGACCAAGAAGAATAAAAATTCATAAACATGAAATTGTAGTAGATCTTTGAATTCAGATCATTACAAAATTATGTCCTTTGGTAATGTGTTAACCATTTGCCAGAAAGCAAAAATTCGGACTCTTCCAATTTGAAAGGTGTCGCAGACAACAATTCAAAGTTGATAAAATTTTGAACATAATTCCCCTTTTGTGCCATTGTGCAGTAAAGTGTTAAGACATGGACGATGGGTATACCGAGTTACAAATATGTTATAACGATGCTGCGTTGACTGGCCGTTTTCGTGACCATGGTCGTATCTGGAACCTTTGGAGGCGGGGCAGGAGCTGCCTTCGCGTTATGTTTGTAACTAATCTTCTGTTGGTGCAGTCTATTGTACGCGATCAAGTCTTCAAGGCTCTTTAGTGAGTTAGAGTTAATATCAGGCTTTGGTAAAGGGTTGATTGGTACTCGAGGGGGAACAGGAGGGGGTGGGCTTTTTTCTGTTGTGTTTTTGTGGCTGTAGCTATTGGCTTCTGTTGTCTTAGGTTGATATATACCAGAACTATTTTCAGGCAATGGTTTGATTGGGGCACTTTTCTCTGGAAGTTTTGTTTGGATTTGAATCATTGTTCTTTTTGGATGATTAGTCGCAGATGAATTTAAAGTTGATTCTTTTGTTGTGGAACTTTTTTCAGTCACATTTGATTGTTTATTTTCTGCTGTAGTGTAAGATTGTTTAATTTTAGGCGAATTGTCAGTTGATATGTTAATACTTTTTTCTGTTTTGGTTGTTTGGTTTTGGTCCTTTCTCACTGCTGTTTTTGACTGATTAGTGAGAGATGAGTTGTTGGTTGGAGAATCATGCTGATGGCTTTCATTATGCGTCCATGATTTGTTAAAAGTGGTAGGTGCACTTGGTGCAGGCTTGGTTTTGTGATGTTCTGATTTAGTGTAGGGTTCCACCTTTGGTTTTCGTTCTAAAGTCCATGCTAGGTTATCTGTCGGTGAAGCAGCCTTTGCCTTTGTTACTTCACCCACTTTTTTCACTTTTTTAACTGTAGCATATAGTTCAGAATTATCTACATCTGTAGTTTCATTTACACCAGATGGAGCACTGGGACTCTGATCATAATTAACACTCTGTACATTTTTGTCATCATGGTTAGCATAATCATTGTTTGTCTCCAGCACAATTTTGCTATCCAGTCTCATTTCATCCACAGTATCATACAAACAGTTGTCATCTATCAACTCCATATGTCCATTCATCTCACTAGAATGTACATTCATACGTTTTGAATCTGGTTCTTCCTCAGATTTCTCATAACTTCTTTTTCCTAAGTTCAGATTTTCAATTGTATCATAATGTCCATCTGTCTCAAATTCTCCTAACATGTCATCATTGAACACAACATTATTTACAAACACTTTGTCTGCTGGAACATAATTATCAGTTTCTTTTGTCTCTGTATTTGGGATTTCTGTAGGACATGAATCTACCTTGGATGATTTGTCTGTGGCTTTAGTTTCCACTGTTGGTAGTTTATGTGACCCACCCACACGTGTGCGCTTGGCTGGACCATGAATGAGGACCTCTATACTATGTGAGGATGATGGATGTCCAGAACTGATGTCCTTGTTGGAGAAATAAGCAGGATCTGACTGGGTAGAGTCTATACTGCCAGTACTTAAATGTCTACTCTTGTTCCTGGTGAGCTGCATATTATGGAAGAGTACTGCATCTCTGTCCACATTCAGGGGATGTTTGAGCTCTCTCTGGAACTCTAGAGACTCTGTAGAGACTGTGGCCATCTCTGGGACTATCTGTCTGCGTGTGAGGTGGGGTAATGGTGGTGGGATATGTTTAATGTCCCCCGCGGTGTGTTTGGGTGGTAATGTCACCACCCTCTCCTTCATCTGTCCCTTCAGTTTGGTCTGTGTTGACCAGTTATCTGTGTCTGGTTTAGGCAGGTAGGGATCTTGCTCCTCTATCCTCATGGCATGAATTAGCTCCTTGTCCTTTACTTCCTCAGTCAGGCGTTTCTGTAGGAGTTGTTCCCAGTTGGCAGTGTGATCCATCTGTTTGGAATGTTTGTCATTATTTACAGCAGTCAGTGTAACTCCATCTGTATCATCTATCCCAGCATCAGTGTCTATATCAGCACCAAACACACCCGGGATCTGTTTACGTTTCTTCCCACCTCGTATCTTCACTATATCCATGGGTATCATCTCATTCATCTGCTCCAACTCAAGTCTCTTCTTCTCCTCCTCCCTCTCTATATCTCTCAACTTCAACTCAGCCAAAACTTTCTGTTCAAAATCAAACTGTTTCTGTAGGAGAGCCCTCATTCTGTTCCTCTCTTGCTGTGATACCATCAGTCTCACCACCAGTATCCCAATATTCTCCTGCGACCTGTAACCCTGGGCAAGATCCTGGAGCTTCTTGGCAGCCAGGACAGGGTCTGGTATATCAATGATCTCATTAACGGCCTCCTGGTATGATATATACTTCCACAATCCCTGGTTGGCTATAATCATGAGCTGATCATCCTGGAGTAATGATGTAGATGTGACATATGGCTCTGGTATTACATGGGGGAACAAATAGCTGGAGCCCAGCAGTCGAGTGTTCCTGGTGACACCATTGATCTTGTTGTCCTTAAAATATATAAAAAAAGTTTTTTACTTGTCTTTGTCTGCATTTGTCCTCCAAATTCAATGGGTTTCACACAGGATCTGGCTTTGACATCTCTGTCAAAAAAGTTTGGAAAATATTGAGCAAAAAGAAGAAATTGCTGATGATCAGCAATTTCTCCTTTTCAAGTTTTCTACATTTGACATTTGACAATGTGGATGTGACATATGGCTCGGGTATCACATGTGGGAACAAATAGCTGGAGCCCAGCAGTCGAGTGTTCCTGGTTACACCATTGATCTTGTTGTCCTGAAGTGTAAAATGAACAACTGCTTTACTTTTTACGAATTAATGTACAACTTTGTCCCTCAAAAATAGTTAAAAAATTTTTATAATGGCTGCCGAAACTTAACACACGTCAAATTTAATGATTCATGAAATTAACTTTTGATATCCGAATCCTTGCCAAAAGCAGATGGGTTGCTTAAACTAGTGAGACACTTGTGTGCCAAATACCTTGTTTTGGCCAAAAGCTTGTTTCTGTGAGAGTAATCAAAAGCAGCTTTTGTATGAGAAAAGTTAGGATAATTTCTAGTAATATGTTCATATCTAAAAGGATGTTTATACCTCAGTAATAATTCCACCGGAGCTATATATCCTGTCCATCTCTTCTTTACTATCCTCGACGGTGAACAGTTTACTGATGACGACCGCCTCTCCACGTCGAGCTATCACCACCTCCGTGTCACCAACATTAGCTACATGTAGTGTGTAATGGTCCATACCAACATGTTTCTTAATGTGACATATAGCCCCACATGCACCAACCTTCTGTCCTGTACCCTTCAACTTTCTGTAAAAAAGAGATTCAGAGGACTTAATCCTTTCCAAGACAATGCCTGATCTTGATATACATAGAGGTTGTCGAGCAAATGATGATAGTCAACATTTTCTCCATTTCAGTCAAGAATTTTGATTATATGAATTGTATAATTTCTGTTTTCAGTAGCACTTATTTTGACATCTGCTACGGTTAAGCATGAGGGCCAACCTATTTATTTTTACTTTGAGGAAAGGGTCACATTGTTTCCCACTATTCCTTAAAAGAATATGGTTATTATAATGATAAAAGCACAATTTACCTGTGAGCGGACAGTATGGTATATTTGAGATAGTCATCATTTGTGATTGGATGTTTGACCTCCTCCTCCAGTATAGGGACAATTCTATTGGTCAATATTCTGATGACCTCATCATTTCTACCTCCGTCAAACAGGGCAAACAAGCCCTCCTGGCCCTCGTTAAATCTGGGCTTGTTCACGATACTCACTGACAATCTGGAAACAAGAATCAAGACATAGTGTAAAATTTAATGTAAATAGTGGTTTAACCCTTTCCTAAAGACATTCTATGTTATATGGACACACTAAAATTGAGCTGCTTTCTTGTTATTATAGTTTGTTGAAAAAAAAAAAAGAAAAATAGAGTCTATTGCAGTGAAATTCTCTGAATAAAAAGTTTTTGAATTGAAGATATGCCACTTTTCAGACCCATGGCCACAAATTGCACATAACAACCGGACATATCAAGCCATTTGATTGGAAGTTATGAAATCCTATAGTGTCAGATGAAAACGCTTATAATTGTACCAAGAAAATTAGACTTAATGCGGCAAGGGAGAATACAGACACAAAGTAAAATCATAGACTTAAACTTTGGACTGTGACAACGCTGTAAATGAACCTACTTGTTTCTGATGCCAGATGTCTGTGAGAGTCCACTCTGCCATGGTATCTCTAGATCATCAAACCCTGCTGTCCTCAAGTCCAACAATGAACGATTCTGGCCCTTTATGTCCACCATACATACTTTCTTCTTTGTACTGCAATCACACAAAATACTTTCAAATTCTCAATGTGTTTAAATTACATTCTATAATTTTCACTCAGAGCCAAAATGAATATGTGATATAGAGTATATAAGTCCTGTTATGTGACCTTTAAGATTTAACATTCTGAAAACAAGCAAATTGATTGACCATGTGAAATGTAGTATTAAGGGGGAATGCTCCAGTTTCCTAAATATTTTCCCAATGATAGAAATTATTCATATTTTGTATGTTGAAATTACATGTTATCACCATTTGAAAAATAAACTAAAAATGGATGGTCAGCGATCTTGCTTGAATTTTATAGGCATTCGTATCACATACCCCTACAGCGAAAAAATGCACATTTTCTTGCATCTGTCCAAGGTCATTTAAATGCTGAAAAAATGCAGCATAATCATCGTTTAGTCCCGAAAACAGATTTAAAGTAACTTCTTACATTTAACAAGAACAGAAAACCCAAAATATGTGCTATTATAAACGCGTAAATGTATAAAACAGCATGCTCATGTGTTCAGTTAGATCAACGAAACTGAAGTGTTTCATGTCAAAAAAAGCATATTTTTGGAAATATTTCAAGTTCTACTTAATAGAATTGATAAAACTCCCTCATTGTTTTAAGCAACATGTCCTGGTAATAATTCAAAAAGAAAATGTATAGGTCAGCATACTCATTAGTGAATTACAGTAATTTTTATCAGCTACACATAAATAAGATGACGCAAAACAGTGGTAACTGCATCCATAGTTACAACTGTCTTGCTCTAAATAATCGATTTCCATCTTGAGGAAATCAGTTTTGCATAAAAAACCGCTTTCATTGTCGAAAATGGTAATTTGTAATGATGTGTAATATTATTGAAAATATGGTAGGGAAACATATATGGTACGAAATATTGAATTTTCTACAGTAATGACTGAGTTTTCCGAAAAACTGGAGCATTCCCCCTTTACTCTTTCGCTGCCAATGTCGCCGAAAAGCGACCCATAGGAAGACTGCCAATGTCGCCGATCGGCGACTTTCAAACAATAGCTTAATGAGGTCATTCAAGGTCAAGGGTAAGGTCATCTGATCAAACTGCCTGATAAAAAGTATGCTATTAGGCAAAACAATTTATGTGCAATGATTCCTGAAAGTTTCTGCTTAATATTATCAAACAACGATTCTTTACTATTCTGTAAACTGATAAGCCCTCTTATGAAGTTTAAAAAATTTGGCACTGGAAATAGGAAAATTCCAGGAAATTTGGCAGCGAAAGAGTTAAGAAGCAACAAAATGAAACGATACTAAGGTATCTCATGCATATCATTTGAAATGTAGTATTTAGAAGCAGCCAACCGAAACAATCCTCACATATATTGTGCAAGTAATGACGATAGTGCATGTGACCTACAAGAATACATACAAGTTTCGCATTTCTGGTTCCAATTTCCCCAAGACTTTACAAGACTTACATAACATATTGTAAATGCACAAAATCTTCATCTTTCTAAATTAGATTTAGAAATAGTACAAGTATGTGAAACTATGATGGATTTGTTTTCAAAAGTAATCACTTTGATATTACCTGTTACAATACATGTAAGTTCAGCTCAACCGATTAAAATGCTTGGTACTTAACCCTTTCCCAAACAGCAAAATTTTAGGGTGATCCTCTTCAAAAACTGTCACAAATGACAAAATATGTGTTATTAAAGATAGGATTTGTGTAAATAATATGGCACAGAAAATATTGAGACAAAAGGAGAAACTGCTGGTTATCAGCAGTTTCTTCTTTTGTTTCAATGTTTTCCCAAGTCTATTCTATTGAGGACGTCAAAACCAGGTCTTGTTTGGGAAAGGGTTAATCATAGTAACAGTAAATGCTTAATTTTCAGTGTTATAGGACTTTATTTTTAACTACATGTTGGGCCAAAAATGCATGTTAGAAGTTTGGAAAAAACTTGGACAATTCCAATTTGAAAATGATAAAAGGCACCACTGTATTCATGCATATGAAAATGCATGCACATAAAACATTAACCGAAGTATTACTAAAAAAGAGTCAACAATGACCCTCTCTCAGCTAAGTATTTTTTGGAGAATGATTTTGGCATCATTTCTTTTCTCATAAAAGTAAGCTAAAGAAAGACACAGTGTTAACACACCAATTAGAAAATGCCACAGTCAAAAGTTAGATACAAAAAAACAAGAACCTTAATTCATTCATTTCTAAGTATATCTTGCACTATCAAGGGGTCCAACGTACACAAGTTTTTGTGGTCAAAAAGATCGGCAATGGACAAAGATGGCGGCTAAATGATTGAATTTGTGTCCATTTTGGGGACAAAAACTGAAAGTAAGTATGTTTCTTAGATTTGATATACCATGTCACATAGCCGAGGATGTGGAGACAGTATTCACGCTCCTAGGGAAATAGGCCTTAACTTCTGACATGTTCTCAAACTCCATTGATGCTCGAAGTAATGCGAAGCTTGAGGCGGCAACAAAATCCGAAACTGATTTTGACCTGTATAAAATCGCCATTTGCATTAAAAATGCGATGAAATGAGACCAACCCTCGCTGTCTACACCATTTAAACAATAAGCCCAACAATCTGATCACACTTTTAATGTATGCAACACCTCGCATTCATGAAAAAACCCTATGTAAGCTGTCTAAGGTGGACTGTGGCCAACTGTACGAAAATAATGTCGCCACCATGTCAATTCTAACGATCCCTTGTCAAATTTCGAATTGTGTTTCCCAAAGGTTTTGTTTTGAAATCCTTTCACATACCTGAAACAGGATACCCAAACCCCCACAAATGGTTTTATTTTACCCTCAAAATGAATCTTGTACCCCTCGTTTTTGTAGACAGCCTACTTTGTCTCTTAAAGAGGGGGTGCAAGCATCCTGTAAAATAAGCATTTGTACCCCAGATTTAAGAATCAATGGGAACGCTGCTGAAAAGTATTAAAGAACGTTGTTTTTAGAACCACGAATTCTCTTTGAGAATGAAGTGATGTTAAAATATTTATAAATCATTTATAGTCTAGATCTATGTTTAGTAGGAGTCAGTCAGGCTTCAGTAAGAATGTGACTGGATCTACTGCCACTGCGTGACTTAAAGGGGGAATAACACTTAACATCTTGCAAATTTTCCGAGAACTTCGTACAAAAAAATAAATATATATACTAAGCACAACAATATAGGGATATCGGAATTGGTTTAATTTTTCACCACGAAATTTCCAAAATTTACTCAAATTTCTTCAATAAACTTGTTCCTTAACATCTTAAAGAACAAAAATTCAAAAGGTTTTCGGTGGCATTATTATAGACTGGTTAATCATCGGGCGTATGTAGCAGTACCGTCTGTTTCGAAAATCGCATAATAGTGTTAATACTGCGTATACGACTTGTAGGGTCGAAATCTGTGTTTCTTGAGATTATCCCTGTACTTGGATGCCTGCATGTTTAAAGTGGTCCAGAAAGATCCCGGTATGTTGATGCCGCTAATTTTCAATAAGTAAACCTAAAATCTCTATGATAGCGAAAGAACAGAATAACGCGCCGATCGGTTGCTTGGTCAATGCAGCCCCACAATTATACGCTTTGTGACACAGCAATCCTCAATACAACATTAGTTAGGTTAACTGCAAGCTCGAGCTTTCCTACATCTGCCAGTGTTGGCGGTTGGTTAGACGACAACGCTGAACCATCTTTCCACAGATAAGGACTTGTTTGCGAATGTGTACTGTTTAGTTTTCATTCAGAAATGCGGAAATCGCATGTGTATGCACAAATTTGGCCCATTTGTGATTTTTCAATGCTGACCCCTCTTTAGTGTATATGCCTATGTTATGAAATCAACGACCTGTGACTGCACAATATTTTCACACAAAGCAAAAGTAATAGTAGTTTTACCAAAAAAAGTATAACAACTTCCCAGAAACTTAAAATTTTAATTCTTATTTGTCATTGAGTTTCATTATCCCTATATTTTTGTGCTTAGTATATTATTAAAATATGGTCTTTAAATTGCATATGTGCCAAATCTTAGCTTTCTACCTTGTGTATTGGCTTAGATGTCGACAGATTTAAAACCCCATGATTTTTTGTCGGGGGGATAAAAATTATAATAATAAAACATAATAATGAATTATGGGGTTTTAAATCCGTCAACATCCTAGCCAATACACAAGATAGAAAGCTAAGATTTGGCATAGATGCAATTTAAAGGCCATATTTTCATAATATATATTTATTTTTTGCACGAAGTTCTCTGAAAATTTGTAAGATGTTAAGTGTTATTCCCCTTTAATAATTCCCTTTGATAAGATGTAAAAATATCGAGGAAAAGGAATAAGACGGTATCAACAATTTTCTTCCTTTTCGTTAATATTTTCTAATTGTTCAACACTTGGTTGTATGTATCATTCATTGTTTGGGAAATGGTTATATTAATCATTGTCATCATTGTAATGCCGTTGTTTGAATAAATATTGTTTATATTTTTCAGGTGATGTTAATCTTCCATGGCAGACACTTGACCGTAGCAGATAGATCCGTATCCCGGTCCTGATGAATTCCGAGAAATAACTGGCATAACTGTCTGAATTCACTGAGACGGCATACCATAAAAATTACCTGAAGTCACAAATGAAGATTTCTATGCATGTTTTTCAAGAACTCTGTAAACACACTGTAAAGATGGATGCTATTGATTTATGAAGTTTGATACAAGATGATGAAAACCACAGTCAAGCTTCAAGATATTTTCAAGGATGATGGTTCCCAGTCTGGCAATGCTAATTACCAGACCTACAGATTTTAAAGAAGTTTATGTTAAATTAACCCTTTTCCAAACCGCAAAATTTTAGGGATGTCCAATTTTTTATTTGTTTCAGAGACCAAAAACAGATGTTGATTAAGGTAGGACTTGCCTATGATATAGCTCAGAAAACATTGGGACAAAAGGAGAAAATGCTGGTTATCAGAATTTTCTTCTTTTACCTCAATATTTCTCAAGCCTTTTCCATTAAGGACTTCAAAATCAGGTCTTGTTTGGGAAAGGATTGATTAAGCATTTTGTCTTCTGATACTATTTGGTGTTGCTCGTTACAGAATAAAATCCTGTCAAACTTGTACAATGTGGTACTGTATAACCCTTCCTAAGACAACAAAATTTGATGTTGGTCCCAATTCAAAGATGTTGCAGACAGTAATTTAAAGTGAAAAAGATTCTATGATTTTGGTCTTTCTTGCTTGAAAATATTGTGGAAAATGAAAAGATTGCTTGCTTGTCATATGTATGCAATTTCTTGATTTTCCACAATGTTATATAAAAAAAACTCTATCTTGTTGGGCATCAATTTCAAAATGCCACTATATGGTAAACTGGTGGAGTAATCTTTGTCCGCTAGACTGGTCAAAATAGAAAATGGTTGCCGACAACAATGTGAATCTAACTTACAATGTGAAATCGTTGGCTCAGCACGAAACAGTTGTAACTGCCTATAAACATATAGGCTGTTAGAACTGTTTCACACTGAGCCATCGATAATGTTGAATGTTCATTTCATACGATAGAAAAATAAAAAGGGATAAAGGGGTGAATGCTTATTGTCAGCATTTTTATTACGCTTCAGTCAATGTTTTGAAAAGCATCATCTCATAGATCTATACATCACGACCAAGGATTGTTTGAGAAAAAGGCACCAGACCCCTGGCTCGACCAGTATCCTTTCTGCCATTTGCAAAGGCGACTCTGGGGGATGGGTGCGTTGGGTCGCTCGCCCCCCAACCCCACCCCTTCCCCCTGCCCCCAGGAAAAAATCCTGGATCAGACCTTGATTCGACAGAAGTCTTTCTATCGCCAATGGATTTGAATAATTAAAATGAGAGAGCAGTTGATGGCTTTGATTGGAAGTTCTGTTAGTACATATTGAGAAAACATGTAGATGACCAAATCTGTGAAAACTTCTTCATTCGCTATGGTAAAATCATTGATGGAAAAGGAAATATCAAGGTGTATCAATGAATCGTTTCTCTTCAAAATTTTAAAAAGATGTTCCAGACACTCACGGGATAAATTATTTTTAACTTGAATTTTACTACAGATTTTCCATAGACAAAGACATCTGTCAAAAGCAGATTAAAATGTCATCTGACAATTTCAGACTACCAGGCTACTAGCAAATAATGAACCAATGACCAATTGGATCATTCAGGACCAAGTATTTGAAAGCATCAACTGGAAAAGGAAGCTGGTAACTATATTAACAATTTCATCCTCTTCCACAAGTGTATTGCATGGCAGGACAACTGGGCTTAAATAGGTGATAGGATATTGAATGAACAAATAATTCATTTTTCCATTTATTTTCAACTCATTTTTTATGTCCCTGATAGATTAACCTTGTGAAATAATTGATGCAAAAGAAGGAATAATATAATTTCTCCTTTTGCCTCAATATTTTCTAAGCTCTCTACACAAATGATATCTTCATTAAGAAACAGCTGATTTCAAATTGGGCCAGTGAGTCCAACATTTAGTTGTTTGGGAAAGGATTAAAATGAGGTGAAAATAAAAAAAAATATAAATCAAAAAAGCAAACTCAAGATTCTTCAACCACTGCTATTTTCTTTAATTACACAAAACAAATTTCAATTTCATATCGCTTGGGAATTGCCAAAACCAAAGTATGTTAATAATTTACTTGGAAATCTAAGGCTAGATATCTAAAACTTTGCAAAAAAAAAAACCCTTAAGACTCTCATTTAAACAAACAAGTCTATTTGAAACTCTCTAATAAGGTAAGCTTTTGAGAACATGGAGGAATTAGATGCTTGTCCAGGGACAATTTATTGATCCTGCTTTAAACTCTGGCAAAAAAGTCCAAAGTTTAAACTAAATTAACCCACAATAAAGTCTATTAATGCATGACAATTAATCTAAAACATGTAAATCTTTAACATGATAAGAACCGTTGTAACAGTTTATCTTGGCCTCGGGGTATCATGGCCCCCACCCTGGGTATCTTGGCCTCCACCTAAAATTTTGTTCCAGAGTCCCCAAAAATTCAAACAATGTCTACAAATGTTACACCTTCTGTTAAATGTAAAGAAAAAACAAAGTTTAATGTGTTTTGGTCAAATTTTTCGGCTTTTTTGCTTGAAATAGCTGCTCAGGAGCCAAAATAAAGTGATACACCGGTAAAGCTAATGATAAATGACCTGGCAGAGCATACCTAGCTAATAGCTAAATATGCTCTGCCTGGTCATTTATCATGAGCTAAACTTCATTTAAAAAATAGTTATCTCTTTTCAATGAATTTTGGATAAAAAGTCTTCAAATTCATTCAGTTCGTTAGTAAACATGAAAAGTTTTGTCTCTCCCTCTAGCGTGTAGCCTCATGTACTCATCCAAGTGGAGAATAATCTGTAACACATCATTCTCTTTGATTCAACTGTTTCCTGAATGGTCTTATTCCCTGAAATATAGAAACAATAACTCACAAAGTTGGATAGTTTTGGTAGATTACTGCTTTGATGGAGTTTACAGCTGCATTCAACAATATTTCAGCTTTCCTTTTGAAGCTGGTGCACCTAACAATGTGCCCCATCAATGCTTTGTGTCAAATTTATTACAATAACAAATTAAATCCACCAGCTATTCATCTCTAGCTTTAGTTTATGAAAGGTTGTTTACAACTTTAAACTCATAAGTCATTTTTCTAGATGCTTTTCTACATCATGAATGCACATACCATGTAATCCATTACCACAAATTGAATTCCCAGAACATCAATGCTTTGGAAATCATTAATCATTTTGGAGAAAAAGAAAAGTAAAAAAATATATTCACTTGAAATTGTCGTCTGCAACATCTTGAATTTAGACCAATCTAGATAATAACAGCCTCTGTCTTAACTTAGCTGTATGAAGTGTAAAGCGTTACAGAAGCGCACCTCTGGTATGCAGGGCGCATTAAATGTTGTGCTTTGTTCTGGCTTATCATGATGGGGACTGCTATCCCCCACAACTCCTTCTCTTTTTCCTTGACCCTTTTCGATTCTTTTTACATGAATTTCGATATTTTTTTTTTATCTCAAGCCCTAACCAAAAGCATACAAAATAGGATAAGACTGATTTTGCGCCTGGTAAACCAGAGACTACCCCAGACGACCATATCAAGTGAATGTAATTTTACATTTCGGGTCCCTCTGGATAGAAAACACTTTGGAAAATGAACACATGTATTGCTCATTCATTTTCAATTTCCACAGTATTTTCTAGAGCATTGTTATTTTAATAATGTTTGGGTCCCAAAATGCGTCAAATGGACTTGATAATACGCCTAGGACTTCTTTATAACAAAATTCATTGTTACGCGAACTTATGCCTCTGAATTTGCAGCGCAATTCGAAATTTTTACAGGAGATAGTTGGATTAATAATTGACATGGTGGCGACATTATTTTCGTACAGTTGACCACAGTCCACCTTAGACAGCTTACATAGGGTTTTTTCGTGAATGCGAGGTGTTGCATACATTAAAAGTGCAATAAGATTGTTGGGCTTATTGTTTAAATGGTGTAGACAGCGAGGGTAAGTCTCATTTCATCGCGTTTTTTATGCAAAAGGCGATTTTATACGGGTCACAATCAGTTCCGGATTTTGTTGCTGCCTAAAGCTTCGCATTACTTCGAGCATCAATGGAGTTTGAGAACATGTCAGAAGTTAAGGCCTATTTCCCTAGGAGCGTGAATACTGTCTCCACATCCTCGGGTACGCGACATGGTATATCAAATCTAAGAAACATACTTACTTTCAGTTTTTGACCCCAAAATCAACCAAAATTCAATCATTTAGCCGCCATCTTTGTCCACTGCCGATCTTTTTGACCACAAAAACTTGTGTACGTTGGACCCCTTGACTATATAAGTCTTCAATATAAATATTTTCTGGTTACACAAAACTAAAGGTTACACAAGAAATTAACCGCTTAAGGGTCACAGATTATTCCGTGTCCATATCGCATCCACATCACTTCCAAAATCATACTGCACAGACCCCCTGTTTAACCCTTTCCCAAACAGCAAATTTTCAAAATTTCCATTTCAAAAGCTGCTGCAGACGACAAATGGACATTGTTTAAGATAGATCTTTTGAACAATATAGCACAGAAAATATTGAGACAAAAGGAGAAACTGCTGGTTATCAGCAGTTTCTTCTTTTGTCTCAATGTTTTCCAAAGCCCTTTCCATTAGAGACGTCAAATCCAGGCCTTGTTTGGGAAAGGGTTAAGACATGCTCCGACTGCAGAATTGTGTATTTGACTAGGACCTAAGTGTTTGGTTTACAACAAAAAGTTGTAATTACTTCTTATACATTATTCAATCTACAGTAACCAATTCAAGCATTCACAATATTATTAGATTACACTTCCACATATCAGTAAATAACATTTCTCATATTCAAACACTAAGTTCTAAAAATCATTACATGATTTCAACCCAACACTCTTACCGTCTAAACGTCATTAGAAAATCTCTGTAAAAAAGATCATCCTAACATAATAACAACTCTAGGAAATAATGATCTTAGCAAATCAGTTGTCAAAAGCAATGTGTTCTTTCCCACCAAGAAAAAAAAGAGTGCCACAGTCACAATACATGTATATGTTGCTTTTTTGCATGAAGTCCCCCTTTTCAAAGACGCAACATTAACCCATTACCAAACAACAAAATTTTAAGCTTGTCCAAATTCAAAGATGATGCAGACGACAATTTCAAGTGAATATGATTTTATGTTTTTTAACTTTTGGGGTAGAAAACATTGTGGGAAATGAAGAAATTGCTTGTCACAAGCAATTTCTTCATTTTCCACAATGTTTTCTAAAGCCTTTATCTTGAATGGCGTCAAAAAAGCGTCAATGTTTGAGAATGGGTTAAATGGCAAAACCCCTACAATATACCCATTGTCTGATGACAAGGAACATTCAGTGAAAATGTTATCAAAATCTATCCCAAAATGTAGGTGGAATTGTGTTAAATAGACATGATTGAGAGATTTAACCCTTTCCAAAACGACAAAATTTTAGGGCTGTCCAATTTAAAAGCTGCTGTGGATGACAAAATTGATGTTTAAAAGGAAGGCAGTAGTGTACAATATAGCATAGAAAATATTGAGACAAAAGGAGAAACTGCTGGTCATCAGCAGTTTCTTCTTTTGCTTCAATATTTTCCCAAGCCTTTTCTATTAGGGACGTCAAAACCAGGTCTTGTCTGGGTAAGGGTTAAAATAAAGACGCTACCATTATACTATCACAGCGGGGTATACAATGAGGTTAAAATTGATTTCAGTACAAAATTTCATAAATTAGATTGAGGACTTGATTCTGTTTTGTATCTATGTGTCTAGACGAAGGTAAACAAAGATTTACACCTTTCAGAATTCTATGGGTTCCTAATTGGGCTTTTGTTAAAGAAACCCATTTACCCACCTGATTCCCCTGAGTTCTGTAGAGTTGACCTGCATTTCTGGGTTACCCGAGATATCCAGCAGATTTACATTAGATGACATCAGTGTTGTGATTGAGACATCCATCAATCTGTTAGATCCAACCTCTAAAACCTGCAAGGGGAAGTTGACATGCAGAGCAACAGGTAAGTGGGGGTGAAGACATTCTAACTTTGTTATTTCAAATCCAAACCCTATGTTGTGGGTACTCATTTGAATCGTCTTGATGAGACGATTTAAATGAGTATCCACAATATAGGGTTTGATGAACAATAAGAGAGATAATACATTTTGAAAAGGCATCTGCCCCTCTTATCTGTAGAATTAAGTTACTGATAGAGATATCCAGTAGATTTACATTGGATGACATCAGTGTGGTGATAGAAACGTCCATCAGTCTGTTAGATCCTACCTCTAAAACCTGAACAGGAAAACAAAAAAATTTTTTCAAATATTGCCGTTTCTGAAATACATCACCATGCTGTTGCATAGCCTGATGCCTTTTAGCACTTAACAAGTCTAATTGCAACAAATAAACTAAGCTAACATAAAGAAATACTTTCAATGAGAGATGAATCAGCAGAAGCATGAGTGTCTATTAATTAACTAATTATTTTTACAATAAAAGGTGATGGCAAATATACATTTTTCTTCATTGAAAAAGTGCATTGAAAATATAATATATGCACTGATTATAATCTTACATTAACATTTAAACCTCTTCCCAAACAAAACCTGGTTTTGACATCCCTGAGAGGAAATGCTTGGGAAAACATTGAGGCAAAATAAGAAGATGCTGATAATCAGCATTTTCTTCTTTTGCCTCAATATTTTCTATGCTTTATTACACACAAACCATAGCTTAAATGACATCAAATTTGTTGTCTGTAGCAGCTTAACAATTCATAATTTTGGCTGTTTGGGAAAGGGTTAAATCAGTCCTTACCCTGAGGTTTGGAGAGCATCTGAAGTCTGGCAGCTCCTTCAGTAAGTTAGCATTAGATCGTAGAGCCTGTATTTTGGCATGTCTACCCACACATTTAGGTAGATGGCGTAACAAATTACCAGATATGTTCAACTCCTGGAGTGATTCTAGCTTACGTAAATCCCTGTAATAAAACAAAATTTAGCCAAATATTATTCAATAACAATTAAATTCAAATCTCTGAATCTTAAAACTAAACTGGGTTAACCTTTTCCCAAACATGACCTGGTTTTGATGTCCCTAAAAGAAAAAGCTTGGGAAAACATTTAAACAAAAGAAGAAACTGCTGATAACCAGCAGATTTTCCTTTTGTCTCAATATTTTCTTTGCTATATTATACACAAATCCTATCTTTAGTAACATCTATTTTGTCATGACGTGGCTGTTTTTCATGTGGATCACCCTAAAATTTTGTCATTTGGGAAAGGGTTAAATGATAAAACAATGTCACATGTTTTAGAAATATGACCTTGATATTTGCCATATTGACCCTAGGTGGTAACCCTGACCTTGGAATCAAAGGAAACGTACATGATGTATTCTCATAAAGAAACATGTTTGAAGACCCCTCTCTCTATTTCAACAGACAAAAAAATAAAAAGAACAACAGACGAAACAAAAACTATATGTTCCTGATATACAAATGACTGAGAATAAAAGAGTATTTAAAACTAGAACAAATACCCCTAACTAGTGCCTTGTAATGAAAGAAATACTATCAGAAAATCAAGATCAATCTAGACTTAGACCCTTAGACCTGACATATGAGACAAAGAACAAAAGGTCACCTTCATGGGTCATAGCAACAATTGTGTAAAGTTACATGGGCTTGGAAACGGTTTTTGAGTAGGAGTACAGAAACACAAGTCCACAGAAATTATGAAACTAGTATACCCCTCTCTTTTGTAGGTTTGGGTAGGCAATAATACCTTGATGGAAGAACCTCTATTAAATGACTAATAGTTATCTATCTATATGTTCAATAATATAATATTAGTAATATCACTGGCATAGCTAGCCGAAAAAAAAGTGTACTTAAAATGCATGCCCATACATGTATCAGGGGAGGTTTGGTGACAGGCTCCATATCGCTGGGGGTGGGTCTTGCGGGCATCTCCCAGAATTTTTTTTGAAAATTTAATGTAGATGCTTATGAAATACATACCAAATGCCCACCTGGAGCCACAAATGACCATGGTCATTCGTGGCTACTGGTGGGTATTTGGTATGTATTTAAATGGCGATTCAGATGTTTATGTCAAGGCAAACAAAAACAGAAATCCACATCCATATGTACACAATTGCGTTTTTGCGTATGGGTTGCTATGCCTATGATCTACATGTTCAATAATACAATATAAATAATGCCTTACCTGTCATGTATTTCTGTGATCTGATTATAAGCGAGGTGTAGAATCTTGAGCTTATAAAACAGACAGATCTTTGGTACAACTTCATCACTCAGATTGTTGGCTGATAGATACAACTCTTGTAGTTTATTCTGATAGACATTCTCACTGGGGCCTGGTATGTTCTCTAATCTGTTGTTTGTCAGACATATGTACCGCAGTCTGGAATAAAATGTAATGTTTTATTAACCAATTCCCATACTGAGATGCTTATTGATGCCCCTAAAGAAAAACACATTGGAAAACATTGTGGAAAATGAAAAAATTGCTTGTGACAAGCAATTTCTTCATTTTCCACAATATTTTCCAGCCCAAAATGGAATGTTTTTTGCATAAAATGTAATGGTTTATAAAACAAAATAAGATATAATGTTTTATAAAACAGGCAGATCTTTGGTACAACTTCATCACTCAGATTGTTGGCTGATAGATACAACTCTTGTAGTTTATTCTGATAGACATTCTCACTGGGGCCTGGTATGTTCTCTAATCTGTTGTTTGTCAGACATATGTACCGCAATCTGGAATAAAATGTAATGTTTTATAGTTTATTCTGATAGACATTCTCACTGGGGCCCGGTATATTCTCTAGTCTGTTGTTTGTCAAGCAGATGTTCCGTAGTCTGGAATAAAATGTAATGGATAACATTTGCAAACACAAGAACTATAAAGTTATCTACTAACATTAGCATCGATTTTCTCCTGTGCAAAAATTTAGACTTTTAACAATGTTTTTACCCAACTAAGAGCTTTAAATAGAAATGCTTTTATTCAACTATGAGCTACAACTCACTTTGGTAATTTCCTGAAGAGATCATTTGGCAGTTCTGTCAGTAGATTATGTTCTAGACTCAGATCTTCTAGAGCACCATTGCCAACATCATGGGGTAGTTCATGGAGTTTATTATGGCTCAGTTGTAATGTCTTCAACTTCTGGGCATCCGACAATAATCTGAAAATGATAGGAAACAACTTTTTAAGAACATATATTAAATATAAACTTTTAACCCTTTCCCAAATGATAAAATTTTTTGGTGGTCTAATTCAGAAGCTGCTGCAGATGACAAACTTTAGATAAATTAAGATTAGTTTAATGTAAAAAATAGCTCAGAAAATATTGAGGCAAAAGGAGAAACTGCTGGTTATCAGCAGTTTCTTCATTTGTCACAATGTTTTCCCAAGTCATTTCTACTAGGGCCGTCAAGAGTAGGTCGTGTTTGGGAAAAGGTTAAATTAAATGACACGAACAGAGATAGACTTACTGAATATATAAATGGATCAAATTTTTTATGGAAGATTTACATGGATTCATATGTCCAGTAGATCTGAAATAAGTGCTAGAGTACCCAGGGGCACATTCATTATTTGTTACCAAATAAACAATGTTCAATTCAAACTTGAAAATTACTCAACACATTGTTTAACACATTGAGATTAAAATAGTATCTGTTATGCTTGCTCAGGTAATGCAAAACTCTAGCAATATCACATAGGGTGGTGGACCATTTAGGAAACATGTTGAATGGACCTTATTCATCTGTACCTTCCAAAACATGGATATCTTCTACGCTATTTGTGATTGATACCCTTATGTACATGTATGTGTAGAAAACTATCTATTTGAGTGATTACCTGCTGATTTTCTACACCATAATATTGCCTGCCAAAGCAACCAGAATATTTCTCAACAAGCCTGATTGATATTGATTAAGTTTTAACAATGTGAATAGTATTTCCTACCTGCTTGGAAGTTCTAACAGTTGATTATGACTAGCATTGAGTTGTAACAAGAAGAAACAGTCACTGATCCAGCCTGGCAAACTCTCCAGTTTGTTACTGAAAAATAAAATCAAGTATAGTATGTTTGTGACAATTTTTTTTTTTTTGTATAAAAATTCTCGAAAATAAAAAATTGCTAAAGTTTGTGTAGTAAAGAATTGGCCAATTTAACAGTTACAGTACTGCAGCTCGCATGTTTTTTGCCTAAAACACTTCCCACTGTGGACAAAAAAATTCAGGTGGAAAATCGCAGTGATTTTCCATCGTGATCACAGCGTTTTTCCACTCTCAATTTCTGGGCATCACCGCCAATCACAGTGAAATGCCAGGTATGGTTTAAGCTTGTCCATGCAAATAAATAACCATGATGTGGTGGTCAAGTGGAAAATTCAGTAGTAAATTGTGGTGATTTTGTGTGGATGCGGATGAAAAACACTCATTGCTGCCAACGGGTTTTCCCAGAATCAACCTGCAATTGAATTGCAGTGATGCGTGAAAATAGGCAAAAACATGCCAGCTGTACAATTAACCCTTTCCCAAACGACAACAATTTCAGATAATCCTCTTCAAAAACTGCCATAAATGACAAAATGGGTGTTATCAAAGATAGGATTTGTGTAAAATGTGGCATAGAAAATATTGAGACAAAAGGAGAAACTGCTGGTAATCAGCAGTTTTTTCTTTTGTTTCAATGTTTTCCCAAGCATTTTCTATTAGGGACGTCAAAACCAGGTCTTGTTTGGGAAAGGGTTAATGTAGTGATGAACAGATCTGAGATTTAAAAGTTTTCACACAATATAGGGAATGATAATCTGGCTGCATTTCGATGACTCAGCGCGAAACGGTTGTAACCGCCTATAAACATATAGGCAGTTACAACCGTTTCGCGCTGAGCCATCGATTTGCTTCTTCTCTAACAGTCTTGTATGATTGGAAATTTTTATAAAGCAGTTTGAACTAAGTTAAATGTTAGTGTCATAATCACGGTGGATAATCACGTGATACAATATTTTCAGAAAATCTTCAATAATTTTGTAATTAATGGACCGATTTGAATTCGGTTTAAAGCAGAGAAGGTGGACAGATGTCAAGCATTAGATGGACGTGGTTGTTTTTTTAAAAAATCAACTGATAAAAAAGTTATTGAAGATAAACCAAAATTTGGTACTTACTGTGAAAGATCAACCATGGCCAGCCATTCTGGTTTGGGACTCACTGAGAATGATGTGATTTCTGGAAAAAACAAGGTATGTTTGTGAAACACAAATGTCCCCAAAAAGCTACCTTTTTATGTTAATTTTTAATATTAATTTCATAGAGACAGATAAATGGAGAGACAGACAGACAGACAATGGTAAAACAATACATCTACAATCTTTTGATGCGGAGGCATACAAATTACGACGATAAACTTTTTTTTACTGCAATTCAATTCATGGCAAGCAGTTACACAAAGTTTTAATTAACATACTGGCAATGATTCAAAAGTTTGGTAAACCTATTTTTGTGAGCACAAAGTTCTGTATTCATATAGCAAGAATGTACTTTGACATTTAACCTTGATGTAGTTAACCCTTCCCAAAACACTACCTATACTCTATATAGTATTCTATACTCACTGGTGGTGAACTCGGCCAAAGCGTGGGACGTTTTTTCGTGATCATAGTATTCTGTCGGTGTTGTTATAAAATATCGTAACTACGGCTTCAATAAAGCCGTAGGTAGTAACGAGATTTTATAACAACATAGACGGTTTGTCAATACATATCGGTAAACCCGGTCTATTTTTAGAATAAATTCAATGTTATTAGAAAAACTATCCAATCAGATCTTTAAACGCACATTTAAATGCAAAATACCTGTACCTTGTTGTAGTGGAAAACGTCCCTCGCTTTGGCCGAGTTCACCACCAGTGATACTCTAACATGGAAATTTTGAAAATACTGGCAGTAATTTTGTCATCTACAACTACTTTCAAATTTAAACTGTAGAAAGCATTACTGTTTAGGAAAATGATAAATGAAACAAAACATTAACCCTTTCCCAAACAAGACTGGGTTTTAACGTCCCATTAGAAAAAGTTTGAGAAAACATCGAGGCAAAAGAAGAAAATGCTGATAATCAGCATTTTCTCCTTTTGCCTCAATATTTTCCATACTATGATGGAAACACATAACCAATATTTATCATTACCCATTTTGTCATCTGCAGTAGCCTTCAAATTGGACCACTCTAAAATAGTGGTGTTTGGGAAAGGGTTAATTTATATAAATCAACACCTACCATTATGCGAGGCTGAGAGTGTTTTTATGGCACCACCACTGACTTGTAGACTGTGGATTTTATTACGATCACAGTTCAAATATTCCAAATTACGCAACGATCTCACATCCAAATCAGTCACAAAATTATCACGCACATCTAAATGTGTCACTAACTCCAACAAATGAAACTTGGCCATTTCACTAGGCACTAACGTCAACTTATTCATTCTAAAGTCAATCTTTTTGATATGTGGCATTTTAGAAAGAACATCATGTGGTAACTTTTCGATCCTATTCCCCGCCATGATGAGACTGTCAATACGCAGCAATGACTCATGGGATTGTAGGAGGACGGCAGGGATGGTCGTGAAGTGATTAAAGGCTAATACTAGGACTAGAAGACGAGACATACGACACATTTCATCTGGCAGATAGTTAAGATGGTTATTGTGTAGGTGGAGCATCTGTAAGCTGAAGGAAAAAAAAACAAGAAATGAATTCATTACAAAATACAGATGTCACTTAGGCCATTCCAAAACAGTGACGTCTTTTGACAGCCCACAAGAAAAAGGCCTTTGAAAACATTATGGAAAATGAAGAAATTGCTTGTGACAAGCAATTTCTCCATTTCCCACAATGTTTTCTTCCAAAAAAAACCAAACCAAACATGTAGATTTCTAATTGAATACACTTGAAATTGTCATCTGCAACATCTATAAATTTGCACCAGTCTAAAGTGATTGTAGTGATTAAAGGCTAGATCTAATACTAGGACTAGAAGACGAGACATACGACACATTTCATCTGGCAGATAGTTAAGATGGTTATTGTGTAGGTGGAGCATCTGTAAGCTGAAGGAAAAAAAAACAAGAAATGAATTCATTACAAAATACAGATGTCACTTAGCCCATACCGAAACAGTGATGCCTTTTAACATTCCGCACGAAAAAAACTTTTGAAAACATTGTGGAAAATGAAGAAATTGCTTGTGACAAGCAATTTCTCCATTTCCCACAATGTTTTCTTCCCAAAAAAAACAAACGAAAACATGTAGATTTCTATTTCAATACAGTTGAAATTGTCATCTGCAACATCTTTATATTTGCACGAGTTTAAAGAGATTGTAGTGATTAACCCTTTCCCAAACAAGGCCTGGCTTTCACGTCCCCAATAGAAAAGGCTTGGGAAAACATTGAGGCAAAAGAAGAAACTGCTGATAACCAGCAGTTTCTCCTTTTGCCTCAATATTTTCTTAGCTATATTGTACACAAATCCTTTCTTTTCCAATGTCCATTTTGTCGTCTGCAGTAACTTTCAAATTGGACCGCCCTAAAATTTTGTTGTTTGATAAAGGGTTAAATTTCTGAACTACAAGACTTTGCTTCTGAAAACTTTTTATTGACATTGTAAATCATACAAGTAAACACTATAGTTTCACTTTAAATCACTTTCAGAATCTTTGAAAGCATTTATTTGATGGTCATAGAAGATGTAAAGTAGAGAAACATGATTGATAAAATCTTGCATACTTGTCTAGATCTACAATATCTGGAGGGATATCCTCTAGTTTATTGCTGGCCAGATTCAGCTCTGTGAGTGTTCGCATCTTGCACACGGCCATCGGGAAACACCGTAAATCATTGTCAGCCAGATTCAAACTACGAAGATTACAAAACCTGCAAATACAAAACAATCATCTACATTTGATCATTCAAATCATAAAACTAATATCTTAAAGTTAACACTTTACCAAAAATAATACTAGCATATGGACAGATACTCTCCAAAGCCGAGGTCTATTGATTAACCATCAAATATGACCTCTGACGTTTTTGGTAGACAAACAGCCTATTTGGTCGTCATAATCTAATTATAGCACATCATTTGAATTATCGAATCAAAATCATTCAGTTTTATCTTGCATGATCATTACGTATACATTACGTCGCTTCTTTTTTTGCTGAAGCCAGTAACATTTGAATAAGCGAATCAAAATCATTCAGTTTTATCTTGTTTGATTACGTATACATTATGTCGCTTCCATTTTTGGCTGAAGCCGGTAATTTGAAGTGTCAGCCAATGGAAGTTTGTATCAGCTTTTTAAATTGTTTTGTTGTGTAAAGCCAACGATTGGATACCGAAATCCCGCCAAGGCCCCGAGATAAGACGTGAAATGACCCGGCGGGAACAGAGCATCATTATAATCATAATGGAATGAAGAGAGAATGTCAAAACATTATGACCCCGATCTTTCGATACGGCGGCATAGAGATTTAGGCAGGCACAGTATCAAAAAGACATCAGGAAAATGATAGTTATAACTGGATTTATAAATATTGTGATACTGTAAATAAATGCGAGACAAGACGGGTCTTTTTATAACATGTCATCTGTTATTCAATAGAAGATAGCATCAATTTACGCATTAGCATATGAATATACATTATTAATATTATCAGAAATCTTTATAAAAGTGAATACATATTTCATGCTGTTTTACTAAATTTCACGGTCTTCAATGAAAGCAAATATTTTGTACAGTAACCCGAATCTAGGTGCTCAGCAAGTGCACTGTATGCATGCTTTAAATAACAGACAGCTCATAATTACTAGCCCTTTCCCAAACAAGACCTGGTTTAAAATTGACGTCCCTTAAAGAAACAGTTTGGGAAAACATTGAAACAAAAGAAGAAACTGCTGATAATCAGCAGTTTCTCCTTTTGTTTCAATATTTTCTGTGCCATATTTTACACAAATCCTGTCTTTAATAACATCCATTTTGTCTTTTGTGACAGTTTTTGAAGTGGATCACCCTAAAATTTTGTTGTTTGGGAAAGGGTTAAATGACAGACAGTCTCATAATTACTAGAGTATACATTGCAAAGATAAATTGAACAAGGTGTCAAACTGTCACAAGATACTCCCGTTACACTGCTTATGAAAAACAACAAAGGGCAATAACTTAACAAGAGGGCCATGATGGCCCTAGGTCGCTCACCTGAAAATTGTTGCCTTGTTGAAATTATACACTTAGACCTGAATAGCAGCAAAATAAATTTTTCAATAAAGCCCTTTCTCATGTGTTTTTCAAATGAATGTATCAAATATTCAGCCTTTTTTAAAAGTATTGCTCTTTTGTCCTTTTTCTGATACTGCTGCACTAATAGGCAATAGTTTAAATATTAACAAAATTCTTCTAACAAATTTGAAAGCCCTTCACCAAAGGATCATTCATGTGAACTTTCAAGAATATTGGCCAACTGGTTAGGCAGAAAAAGATTTAATTTTTAGAAGATTTGGCTTATACTTTCCCCTTTTCTCATGCCGCGGCAGCCAGAGCCTTTGATGGAATCAAATTCCTTTAACAACTATGAAAGCCCTTCACCTAAGGATCATTCATGTGAAGTTTCAAGAATATTGGCCAACTGGTTAGGCAGGAGATGATTTTTAAAAGATTTGGCTATTTTCCCCTTTTCTCATGCCGCGGCAGCCAGAGTCTTTGATGGAATCAAATTCTCTTAACAACTTTGAAAGCCCGCCACCTAATGATCTTTCATGTGAAGTTTCAAGAATATTGGCCAACTGGTTAGACAGAAGAAGAATTTTAGAAGATTTGGCTATTTTCCCCTTTTCTCATGCCGCGGCAGCCAGAGTCTTTGATGGAATCAAATTCTTTTAACAACTTTGAAAGCCCTTCATCCAAGGATCATTTATGTGAAGTTTCAAGAATATTGGCCAACTGGTTAGGCAGGAGATGATTTTTAAAAGATTTGGCTATTTTCCCCTTTTCTAATGCCGCGGCAGCCAGAGTCTGTCATGGAATCAAATTCTTTTAACAACTTTGAAAGCCCTTCATCCAAGGATCATTCATGTGAAGTTTCAAGAATATTGGCCAACTGGTTAGGCAGGAGATGATTTTTAAAAGATTTGGCTATTTTCCCCTTTTCTCATGCCGCGGCAGCCAGAGTCTTTGATAGAATCAAATTCTTTTAACAACTTTGAAAGCCCTTTACCCAAGGATCATTCATGTGAAGTTTCAAGAATATTGGCCAACTGGTTAGGCAGAAGAAGATTTTTAAAAGATTTGGCTATTTTCCCCTTTTCTCATGCTGTGGCAGCCAGGGTCTTTGATAGAATCAAATTCTTTTAACAACTTTGAAAGCCCTTCACCCAAGGATCATTCCTGCCAAGTTTAAAAAAGATTGGCCCACTGGTTTGGGAGGAGAAGATCTCTAAAGAAATTGTGGACAGACGGCCGGACGGACGGCCGACGGACAACGACCGATTACAATACCTCACCTTGAGCACAAAGGTGAGCTAAAAATAGGCCAGGTAGAGTTATGAATCTTGTGCACTGCACTCCGTATTGATGAGAAGAATGTAACTGCCAAGTTTAAAGTCAATCAGACTTAAGGTGACAGAGTTATGCTCCAGACAAAGAAGTGGACACCGCCCAAACTTCCTGACGACTGGATGCCCGAATGCCATGGGTGATCCCATAATATGTCTCGTCTTTGACAGGTGTATAAAAATTGTGAAGTTACTGAGAATGCTTTGGTAAAAAATTGATGTCAATTCTGCATTATTTCTCTAGGGTTCTTTTTAGGGATGAAAGAATGACCATAACAAGACACAATGACGAACAAAAAGAGTAATAGGATGCCCCCAAACAAACCAGAATTGAATTTAGTTAAATACAGAGGATGTTGAAAATGTCTACTATATTTAAATATGCATCAATTCGTCCTACAACAGGTTTGAACTTGAATTAGCAAAAAAAACAAGATGTGTTTGTGAAACACAAATGCCCCAGAAATGGCCATTTTTCTAAAATGTTAAGTTTCGTGGAGTAAAGGGTAATTAAGGGTTAAGGGATGACCTTGAGGAAGGTCAAACTGCATGGAACAGATAGATATCATTGAAAGGAAGTTTCATACAAAATTTGAGCTTTGTATGTCAAATACTTTTGGAGAAAAGGCAAAGGTTAAGTTTTCGGAGTAAAAGGTTAAGTTTTCGTAGAGTAAAGGGTTGATAAGGGTTAATGGATGACCTTGAGGAAGGTCAAACTGCATGGAACAGATAGATATCATTGAAAGGAAGTTGCATATCAAATTTGAGCTTTGCATGTCAAATACTTTTGGAGAAAAGGCAAAGGTTAAGTTTTTGGAGTAAAAGGTTAAGTTTTCGTAGAGTAAAGGGTTGATAAGGGTTAATGGATGACCTTGAGGAAGGTCAAACTGCATGGAACAGATAGATATCATTGAAAGGAAGTTGCATACCAAATTTGAGCTTTGTATGTCAAATACTTCTGGAGAAAAGGCAAAGGTTAAGTTTTCGGACAGACGGATGGACAGACGGACAGACAGACAGATGGACACCAGTAAAACAATATGCCCCCGATCTCTCGATACGGGGGCATACAAAAAGACTTTCTTCCTGGAATAAATATATTTTTTGTATTCTTTATATATCTCAGATGGATAATACAAATGATTGTTTAGATATTGGCGAAAATAAGTTTACAATTCATTGATTTCTACTAATAATTACCTTGGCAGGTCATCCAGCCAGCCTATAGTGTAGATATCCTCCTCTATGGGACGTTCTTTCAGAACGTTGTGTCGGAGATTCAGTATTTCTAGACCATCATTAATGAACACAGTTTCTGGTAGGAACTCAAGGTGACAGTTAGATAGATCAGCTTTGGTAGGGAGCTTGGATGTAGCCTGAAATAGTGGGAGTGTCAAAAATTGTGTATGTCAATTAAAATAGGCCCTAATGGCTATGTTTTTACCATTTTACCTCTCAAAGCCTTTTAGCGCATGTAAGAGCTTAGACTGGTTAACAATCCTGGTACTGATTCATGTTATAGTAAAGACAAAGCAGTATCAAGACTGGTAAACAGCCCAAGCTCTCACATGGGCTATAAGGCTTCCTGAGGAAAAATGGTATGATATAATTCACTTAGAGGAATTCATTCACAGTACATACTGGATTTTGAGCTTCAAAAAATATATACCCAGTTTAATTAGCATTTAAATTGGTTTAACAAAAGAAAAGAAACATTTTTTTTTAAACTTTGAAATATTTACATTTACTTATTATTACATGAAATGAATCAAATTGTCACGTGGATGTGGCTGCACAGAAAAGTTCAGGGAGACCAAAGAAAACCTGGGAAGAAGTGGTGCAAGACGACAGAATAAAACTAGGAATGGGTTCCACTGCCCCTCAGAACCGGTCTGAATGGAGAGGATGACTGCGTAGCAGAACTGTCCTGAGAAGTCCAACCCTCGGTAGAGGAAAACAGACTATAAAATGGATATGATGATGATGATGACGTTACCTTTTTAGTTTTCCTGAGCCACTTGCTGTAATCTTTCTCCTCTGTGAAGGACAGATAGACTGACCTTTCACCTTGCAAGGTCGAGGTCAACTTGAGGACATAATCTTGACCTTTGACATGCTGGACCTCCTCCACTGCACCTTTAGCTAACTGAACTATTGTAGGCTTGCCTGTCTTTGTCTTGTCTGAAAGTAAAATAACACATTACCATACCACAAACTTTTAGACTGCTCCAAGATATTGCAGATGGCATTTTGAGGCGAATGAAATGTAACATATTTTGGTCTTAAATTTCTGAGAAGAAATAATTGTGGGAAATGAAGAAATTGCTTGTGACAAGCAATTTCCTCATTGTCCACAATGTTTTCCGAAGCTTTTATCTTGTGGGGTATCAAAAAGCATCATTGAGTGAGAATGGAATAAACAATATTTGTTCTCTCATGTAACCATGACTTATATGGGACATACATTTTAAAGAATCATTTTCCCTATTCCAATCAAAGAGCACTGTTCCTATAATTTGCTGATCTATTATTAAGAGAAAATTCTTCTGTTCATAAGTCATTCAAAGGTAGATAACTCATACATACCTCTGTATATAAGCAACCTTAATGTTCACGTTATAAAACATAGCCGTCTGACTCATTGATAAGAGTAACTTCCCTTTTCTCACATAGGCAAAGGTAGATAACTACTACTATAGCACTTCAAAGGTAGATAACTGGTACTACATGTATAGCCCTTCAAAGGTAGATAACTCATACAAACCTCTATATTTAAGCAACCTTGTTCCTGTTATAACGCATAAACGTCTGACCCATTGATAGAGTTACTTCCCTTTTTCCACATAGTCAAAGGTAGATAACTGCTACTGTAGTCTTTCAAAGGTAGATAACTCATACATACCTCTATATATATATTCAACCTTGTTCCTGTTATACCACAGAAAAGTCTGACCTATTGATAGAGTAACTTCCCTTACATAGGTAAAGGTAGATAGCTGCTACTATAGCCATTCAAAGGTAGATAACTCATACACAAATCTATAAATTTAACAGCCTTGTTCCTGTTATAAAATTGATAGAGTAACTTCCCCTCTCTTACAAAGGCAAAGGTAGATAACTGGTTCTACAGCCCTTCAAGGGTAGATAACTGCTACTTTAGCACTTCAAAGGTAGATAACTCATACAAACCTCTGTATATAAGCAGCCTTGTTCCTGTTATGACACATAACCGTCTAACCCACTGATAGAGTAACTTCCCCTTTCTAACATAGGCAAAGGTAGATAACTGGTTTCTGGAATAGGTGCTGTCAGAGACTGGCTTGCCTGAAAATAAGGAAGTAAATTATGTGAGTGTAAGTACAAAGTCAAAATGGCCATTTTAACATTCAAGGGCAGATAACTCCAGACTCTCTTCTTCAATCTGAATCAGAATTCTTTGAAGGAATCTGAGGGATGGTGACCCAAGTATCATTCCACCACAGATGGACGCATGCGCAGACACATGATAGACACATTGCCATGACAATAGCCTGCTGGCCAGGTGGCCACATACAACCCTTTCCGAAACAAGATCTGGTTTTGATATCACTATTAGTAAAGGCTTTGGAAAAGATTGAGGCAAAAGAAGAAAATGCTAGTTACTAGCATTTTCTTCTTTTGTCTCAATATATTTTGTGCTATTTGATACAACAATCTTATTTGTATAAACATCCGTTATTGTTGTCTACAGTAGCATTTAAATTGGAATAGTCTTTACTCTATAATTTCTCTATTTGGAAAAGGAATGAACTAGAACAAGCGTCAAAGGAAAAGTTACACTATCTGAAGTTATAAAGTAGCAATGAAATATCAAAATGTATAAAACATAATAAAATTGAGGGGCGCAAGGAAATATATTGACTTTGAGTATTTTCATACAAGGATAAAAATGCTTGAGGCAAACTATGAAAATGTTCCCTGCAAGGATTTTCTTCAATTCCATTGCTTTTTTACAAAATGCTTAGAGTCATATCAATCAAGCATGTCAAGGTGACAGGTCACACAATACACTTTTTGTATTAAGTCCCTTTTTCTGTGGCACAATGTTATATGGCAAAACCCTAACAATGTGAGCCAAGTCGACTGAAGTGACTAGGACCATTCTGAGATAATTTCATCGAAATCTGTCCACAAATAAAGGAGTAATGCTGTTGACAAGATAAAGATGTATGTACAGACAGACAGAGAAGTTGATAGCAATATAATCATTTCTTTTCATCAAAACCTCGTAACTGCAGCTTGTTTAAAGCTGCAGTTAAGAGGTTTTTGTTTAAAAATGACAATAAATAATCATGTCCTAACCTAGAGCTGGAAGCATATAAAAGCTAGTACTGTATTGGAGATAGTTAACATCGTTTTTTATGTACTTTTGGTAAATTGTCCATGAAACTTTATTCACAATGGTAAAAGTGTTGAAGTATAAAAGTGAACAATGTCGACTGCTTCTCTCTATAATTTCACAGGCTGTAAATTTCATTGTGACAGGTCAAATTTAGGTAGGTATGTGAAAATTTGATAAATACATCAATTTCTAAAAAGGTTGTCATAGCGATAGAAAACAAGTTTAAAAGTTCAGAGTCTCTATACTAATTGATGTGTTTTCTTTATCCAATTATATTTGTTATTTACTATTTTGTTACCAAATTTCAAGAAGATTATTGATACATAGTTATTTGAAAATGGGAAATTCACATGAACATAGACCACACATAATGTTACTCAACAGTATCTTGTAACTGTCCATAAAACTTTCCCAAACAAGACACAAACTGAGGAACTGAAAAAAAGAGGACCATGATGGTCCTATATCACTCACCTGAACCAATATGATAATAACTATGGGCAAAAATGGCCATTTTGTCAAAATCAATGGCATGCAAGCAAGATCAAGCTGAATTTACAGTGAAGTGCAAGATTTTGGGATCGTCAAATGCTTGTTTAAGTTTTGTATTGATTGGATAAAATTAAAGTTTGTGTCTTGTGCAGTGAAAACAATGTCGAAAACATGCCATTTTGTGAAATTCAAGGGCCCATAACTCAGGATGAGAGATTCCAATCGAGCTGAAAATTAAATCCATGAAAGATTTCACAGTCACCAATCATGCATCCAAGTTTCCTCTTGCTTGGTCAATGTTTATGATTGTTAGAGAAATAAAGTAAAAAACTCCTATTTTTTTAAATTAAAAGACACATAACTCTCAACTTTCTAATCCAATTAGATTGAAAATAGCATTTATTTGAGATCTTATTCTTATGGTCAAGTTTTGTCCCGAGAGGTCAATACTTGTTGTTGTTAGAGTAAAAACAATGTCAACAAGAGCTGTCCGAAGACAGTGCGCTCGACTTTCTAAGTTGCTTAGTATAAAGGGGGCATAACTCCAAATATAGTGGAGCCAGGGTCATGGGCCCCGGTAGTAAGGTAGAGGATGTGATGGTGAATAAGTATTCCAAGTTTGGGTTGAATCCCTTTGATAGTATGGAAGTTATTGATGTTTGAAAAAACTTTAACCTTTGTTGCAACGCCAACGCCAACGCCCGGGTGACAGTATAAGCTCTCATTTTCTTCGAAGTCAAGCTAAAAATGGTAATTTTGTCTAATTCAAGGGCAGAAAACTCACAACTTTCTTGTCCGATGAAAAGCAAACTCAAAAGAAATTTTAAAATCACCCACACTGTGTTCAAGTTTTGTCTTGAATTGGTCAAGAACTGTTGGTGATAGACTGTAAACAAGGTAAAAACTAGCTATTTTTGGCATTTAAGGGCAGATAATTCAGGTCTTTCTGGTCAAATCAGGCTCATGATTATACTCATCGAAGAACTTATGATCATACTTGTTTTGACTACATTTGATCAAGATTGGCTATTTATTGTGGATACTGAAGTGTAAATACCAAAATGCGGATGCACAGACAGAGGACAGACAGACAGAAAACAGACAGTGAGTGACCACAATAACTCACTATGAGCACAAGTGCTCAGGTGAGCTAAAAGCTTGGAAAAATATAAACCTATTACCAAACGATAAAATTTTAGACTGGTCCAAATTCAAAGATGTTGCAGACGACAATTTCAAGTTGATGAAACTTTAAAAATCTTTCCATTTTGCGTTAGAAAACATTGTGGAAAAGGAAGAAATTGCTTGTCACAAGCAATTCCTTCATTTTCCACATTGTTTTCCAAATCTGTTTTTTTTTTATTTGGGGAGTCAAAAGGCATCAATGTGTGGTAATGGGTTAAGGCAGAAGAGGAAAATACAGATAGTCTTTGTAGGGAAAGGGGTTTTACCTGCATAAAACTTGACTAGATATGACAGATCATCCATCGCACCCACTTCTTGTATCTTTTGTTGATCAGTGTAACCGATTTTGTGAAGATAGTCGTTTTGCATCGCTAATGGACTATCAAATGGTTCCAGTCTACGGATTATATCTCCATTAAATTGCACATGTAATGAATTTGGCGGCATCCCACTTTGAATACACAGTTTTTGAGCGGTCGTTGAAAGCGTACACGGAAATAATCGAGGACTCGAGTCAGCGTCTGATTTATACACTCGCACAAACCCATTATTTGTATCCGCCGCGATCCATTCATTAACATCCACTTCAGGTTTTCGTGTGATCGGAGACTGAAAGTGAACTCCGTCATATTTGTTCACTTCTTTGTATAGATCCACCAGCGAGTCCGATAAATCCCATGTATCGTCATCATTTGTTTTATCATTGTTGTTGTTGTTTTTCACAAGAATGCCAGGTTGTAGAAAGTCTCCCACGCTCCACCACGCCTCACTGCCGCGGTATTTGGCCTCCGCGCTACTGTCTGATCTGGGGCTAGGTTCTGCCTGACTGTATGTGCTATGGGTACCCAGGGTCTCGCGGCTAGAACCCGTGGGCATCTCTATCTCAACACTCGTTCTGGAATGATAGATATCAAAGTTTACAGTTTTTGTCTAAAGAATAAAATAACTGACTTTTCATGAACATGCTGACAGGTTATTTTATCTTTGTTTAACTCCCCACAAAGAGAGGCTGGTAGACATGTGGTGACTACACTGTTAATTGGAAAAACTTTGAGGAAAAAGATTGAAATGCTGAACCAGCATTTTCTTGTTTTTTCCTCAATATTTTCTGTGTTGTGTAACATGGAAATATGGTATAGACAACAATTAGACTGCATGTACTGAGTTTGATCTTTATTTCTGCTACCTGCACAAGCAATGATATTAAACAATTGAAATGGAAACTATTGACAGAAAAGTAAAAGATGCTTTTGTCTCAGTGCTTTCTAACACTGTGTTTCTATTAAGGAGACCAAAAGCAGAATGTAAATCTTTGAAAAAGTGATGAAGTTTATGATTACAAAGATGACTGTCAGACAGTAAAATAAGACAAAATAAACAGGAAAATGACGAAACGAAATTTTTCCCGATGTGTAATACACATGTTACTTACGGTGAACAATTTGACAGGGATGGTCCAATTTTAAGTTTAAACACCATATTTTGTTTGGGAGGGACGATCAGCCCTCCGCGATCAAACTCTTCTTTCATTGTCATTTTTTATCTAACACTCTCACTAGATAATATTTTTGAACATAAATCATTTTATAACAATGAAATTCTAATTGCTACCAGAATCAATTAATGAAAAAATATTTTTCCTACATGATTTAACCCTTTCCCAAACAAGCCCTGGTTTTGAAGACTCTTTAGGATTTTAGATCAGAAACTCTTGAGGGAAAAGAAGAAAATGCTGATTATCAGCATTTTCTCCTTACCCTCAAGAATTTCCATACTAGAGAATGAAGATTTACTTTTTGTCATATTGTTTTTGTCTTACTGTTTCATGCTCAAACATCATAATCATTTTGATTTGATGGGAAATCAGCTGATCGATTAAAAATTCTTGTTCATTGTCATTTTTTATTGAACACTCTCTAGATAATCGTGGTCACTGTTTGTTTTAAAACATAAATCATTTCATTACAATGAAATACTAATTGCTACAACCAGAATCGTTTATTTTAATACTAGAATCAATTAACTCTTTCCCAAACAAGACATCCTGAATAGAAAAAGTTTGGGAAACAATGAGAGAGAAGGAGACATTGCTGATAATCATCAATTTCTTCTTTTCCCTCAAATTTTTCTGTGCAATAGCCTATAACATACAATGTACTTATTTCCTTCTTTTGGCTTAAAGTATTTTGTTGTTTCCTGCTGACCTGTCAAATTTGACTGGTCTAGAAATTTGTTGTTTGGGGATGGGTTAAAATATTGTTGTTTATTGAATGGTAAATCATAAATCACTTTATTACAAAGTATTTCTCATTGTTACCTGATTGATTTGAATAATTGTTGGAGTAGGAGCAATCAATATTTATATTGAAATAGTTTCTGCTTTCATAAAATTCTGTTATTGCTTTGTTATCTTTAGCAAACAATCAACAAATGAGGAAATTTCTCGTAACAAGCAATTTCTTCATTTCCCAAAGCGTACAATTTCATAATATTGGTAAAAGTTGTTTGCAATTTCTTCCAATTTCGACAAGCTTAAAATTTTTGTTGTTCTGTAAAGGGTTAATTAAGCATTATTCATATTGATAATTTTTTCTTCTTTAGTTTTATCAATAAAATCTTAATTATCAAACAGACAAAAACAATTTTTCACGGTGCATTAAAATCAATTAGAAGTCCATTTCACATGGTCAAATTTGTCTAGAATCTAAAAATAAGATCTTATCCAATTTAAAACCACACCATCATAAAATCCAATTATTGGTCCAATTTCACCTGTTCAAATAAATACCAACTTCACAAAATAAGTTATCCAAATTCACAAAAATATGTTGCTATAGAAATAGTGAAGGACAATAACAATACATCGCAATTATCGCCACAATGAAAATAAAATCCATTAAAACTTTTGAACATCTTTTTCCTGTCACAAAATTTAGCTACTGTTTACCCCAACTTTCGTACATCAAACAATTTAACCTAAAGAGCTACGGACAAGACTTAGCAATGGGATGCCAAATCTTTTATTTCGTATCCAACCCCTATATTATGGGTACTCAATAGAATCGTCTCATCGAGACGATTCTATTGAGTACCCACAATATAGGGGTTGAAGGAGGTATATTAATATTTATAATTTGAAATGCCATAACTTTGGGATATCTCGAGCCAAGTTAAAACCCAAGTTTTTGTGTATCAGGGTTTTTCTAAATAAGACTGGTACCCGAACAATTCATGATCATCAGACCGTGACAATAAAATAACCCATAGTTATGGCAACTGAGTTTTGTCAAAAATATTCTTTATGTATTTTCCCATCTCTATATATTTTATTTCATAATCTACTTTTACCTGCTGTTAGCCTTTTTTGCCATATTACAAAATTTTATTCTTTCCAAGAAAGAAATTAAAAGAAAAATTAACTTTGTCAGAAATGATGAATTTGGAATTCCGCATCTTTTTTAACTGTTAACACCAGGCATGTGTGGAAAAGATTGACAAACATTATTCATTTATCTTGTTTTCTTAGACAAAACAATAACATTTTTTAAAAAAATAATTCAGTAATTGGGGAAAATTTGAACTTTAACTGATGAAACTGAGGGAGGAGTTAATTGAGCAGACTGGACTGAATTGCCAATGTACAGTTGACATCCAGTAGATGGACAGACATTCAGGGTGGCAACACTTTAAAGTGACATTTCACAATATTTTTTCATAAATTTTACTTTTATTTTTATCTTAAAGAGCACATATCCTTATGAAAATTCTGAAAATTTCAATCCAAAATATTGCGCCGTTTACGAGAAATTCATATTTTGTGTTAAAATTGAACAAATTGCTGTGGACAACAGTTCGGATTTATTTGCAATTTATCGATTATATCTCAACTTTAAATGCGTGTTTCTCGCTTATTGGCAATGACTTAAAGGAACTAATAGTATTTATACTCATTAGAATAACCAATCTTGGCATCAAGACATACTTTAAAAAATTGAAATTGGAATGAAATGTCCCTTTAATGTCATATGAGTATATAGAAACATAGCAAATTTTTTTCAGGACTAAGACATTTAGATCCTCTTTCATTTTAACCCTGAAATCTCTAGATCTTGTGTGGGCTGTACATTTTTTAATGGTGATTAAGTTAAATTCGATTAAAGTCGGGGACTTGAAGTTAAGTGGTTAGGGAGGTGACTAACACCTTGTAAATACTGTCCAAATTTATTCAGTTATGAATAATCCAAATGTTTATTCTATTAACTAACTTAATCCTTTGTAGTCTACAATAGTTTACTTTTCAAATTCTTGCGACAAAAGTGGCGACAATGAAATGCTTCTCATTTACTTTTAGATAAGTAGCACTTGAAAAAGCTATAAAAAGATCTGCTAAAAGTATAATGTGGTCCACTCCCTCATGTTAAAAGTTTTTGAAGCCCCCCCCCCCCCCAGATCAAAGTTGTAGAAAACATTATGTCAACAGGAGTGCCATGGTCACAATATACGCCGCTCCAGAGACTCAGTTTTAAGGGGGCATAACTCAGGCAAAAATCAATGAACCATAAAATCCTTCCTCCATGCACATCTACCAATTAAGGTGATATTGACCAAGTTTCAAAAAGATCCAGCCAGAAACTTAGGAGGAGTTGCGTTGACAAGAAAAGTAGACGGACATACGGACAGATGTACTGACGGACAGACAGAGAAGATGATGCCAATATACGTCCGCCTCTTGCGGCATATAAAAAGGAAGAAATTGCTTTTGATTTTTCTTTTGGATATTTTCCACAATGATTTTTATAAAGAAATTTGTATGATTTTAAAATTTGAACATCTTCAAAATGTAGTCTGCAAGACAGTCCTTTACCGTTTATGAAAGAGTCAAGATTAGTCTGTTAACACATTCAGTGTGATTTTTTTCCACATTAATCTGTCGATACAGCAATGTTCCTAGATAAACAAGAGCCGTCAGAGACGGACAATGCTCCCCGAATAAGGCATTGTAACAATAAATGTATGCCATGCAGAGCTAACATAAAGCTAACAAATGTTAAGCCCCCTTTTTGCATGACATAATTTTTATACCCAAATTTCACATAGTTTATTGTCAAGGGCATCTGATTTACTACTCAAATGTGAAATTTCATCAAAATCTGACCATTAGACTAGGAGAAATTAGAGAAAAACTGTAATTTACCTTAAGTCCCCTTTTCCCATGACAAGGCCTCAAATCAAAAAACCCGGGAAAAGTACATCAGCATTATGTCATAGGGAGTTCACATGGTAAGTTTCATTTGATTTGGCCCAAGGGTTATGGAGAAATCACTTCGGACGGACGGACGGAATGACGGACGGACAGGACGGATGGACGGACGGACAGACAAAGCGGCGACTATATGCTCTCCCTTCGGGGAGCATAAAAATTCATATAGAGTATGATTTTGATCATCCTCAGATTCATTTGAGTCATGCAAGACACTGGCCGGGGTGGTATCTGATGATGGATTTTGATTTAACCCATTACCAAACGACAAATTTTGGATTGGTCCAAATTCAAAGATGTTGCAGACAACATTTTCAAGTTAAGGAAATTCAAAATCGTTTGGTCTTTTTTGGTAGAAAACATTGTGGGAAATGAAGAAATTGCTTGTCACAAGCAATTTCTTCATTTTCCACAATGTTTTCCAAAGCCTTTATTTTGTTGGGCATCCAAAAGCGTCAATGTGTGGGAAAGGGTTAAAACTGCTACATTTTCCTACTGTTCTGCTGCAATGATTTGCACTCTTTTTTCCCACATCTATTATGCAGAAATGTCAGGTAATTGTGAGCAAATATGTATTTCATAATTTACAATTTACATAAATAATTTACAAACACTTTTCTTTTGTCAACGATAATAGGAGAAAATTAAGGCCAGTTTGAATGCTGAACTGAAAAGAGATTTTGAAAATCTTATAAAGGCTTATGAACTGAAAGATGGACAAATAGAATGACTGTCACCAGATTGTAAATCTAATGCTTTCTAAAAAAGAGAGAAGTTAATCATCGCTTATAGGCTGGATATAAAATTGCTTTTTAATGAAATTTTACTGAAAAGGTGAAACATCAAGGTCAAGGTCACAAGCATGGTATAGCTAGGTCATGGTCCCAAACGAAAGAGGTAACCATGTTTAAAATATCTAGAGGCTTTAACCCTTTCCCAAATGACAAAATTTTTCGGTAATCAACTTCAAAAACTGCAACAAAAGACAAAATGGATGTTATTAAAGATAAGATTTGTATAAAATATGACACAGAAAATATTGAGACAAAAGGAGAAACTGCTGGTTATCAGCAGTTTCTTCTTTTGTTTCAATGCTTTCCCAAGCCTTTTCTATTAGGGATGTCAAAACCAGGGCCCCGTATTACTAAACATCTTACGATCAAGGTTTTGTGTAAACTGTGTAACAAGACATCTGATTGCACGAGAAATCCGACTGAGGCAATCAGGGCTGTTGTTACATTAGTAATTATGCAAAAATGAAACATACGATCGTTAGTAATACGGGCCCCAGGTCTTGTTTGGGAAAGGGTTAACTGTTATAGTTCCTCAGATATAGATCAGATATAAGTTTTTGTCTATCGTAACCGTCAGACGGCACCGGATGATACAAGGTCTGTGACATTAGCTACTCAGATTTAAAATCCCTGCTCACCAAAATTGATTGGTTTTTATAAAACTTACAAAAAGGTGAATATAAGTACACTTATGTATCAATAAATAAATATATCGTCGTTGTAAATGCAAAACATCGTATCTCGTTTTTGGAAGATTTTGACAGAGAAGGAAAAAAGTGTCATAACTTTTCCCAAACTGAGAAGATTTACTTGAAATTCGGACATATATTATTCACAAATAATGTGTCAGTAATACTGATCAGTAAATATATCTCAAAACCTACAAGAAATGTCTTAACTGGGCACACAAGGTATTACTTTGAAAATCGCTAGAATCGACATACAAGGTTTTGCATTAACACCGACGATATGAATGAAATATAATAATGTGTCATCGACCACAAGCCTAACTCCTACAGACTAGATAATGATGTCATCGTGAAATTTTGTCTCGATCTCGATGATATGTCCCTGTCATGGATGAGCAACAGTAACTTTACGATTACTATCTATAGTAGTCTTCCCACAGTTAATGCTTTACCAAACAATGCCTAGTTTTAACATCCTTTTCCACACATTGACACATTTGGTAGCCCCACAAAATAAAGGCTTTGGAAAACATTGTGGAAAATGAAGAAACTGCTTGTGACAAGCAATTTCTTCTTTTCCCACAATGTTTTCTACCAAGAAAGACCAAAAAATGTTAAATTTTGTTCCATGGAACTTGCCATCAGTCTGTGAAACACCAATGCCCCCGAAATGGCTAAGCTAAATTTTCATGTCAAGTTTCAGACTAACAGACAGACAAACAGACAGACAGACAAGGGTAAAACAATATGCCCTACATCTTTCCATACAGGGGCATAAAAAGGAAGATGACTTCATGAGTTTTGCATAAACCAAGCTGACTTTATTTTTTCAGACTGTTTGTCACATATTGACAATGAGAAGCACATGCAGAATACAAAGTCACAATGCTTACAGAAACTATCGACTCTGATCAACAATGTGAATTGCTGGCGAGTGTTGAGTAATATTCTGCGTCACATTTTTTATCATTGCATATTTTGTCAGATGAAGGGAAATTTTTATCATTAAAAATTGTGAAAGGACAATGACACAGTTATATCGATACCTGAATTTACAATGTTTGCCTGATTTCAATGAACAATATCATAAACAACAGCTTCCGCATCTAACTTCCTTAAAAATCATGATGTTTTCAAGTCATAAATCTATTGTAAAATGCAATGGCTCATTGGTTAGTCATGAAACTTTGGTATTCTAGCAATATTTATAGCTTTCTTACAACAGCAATCAACATATAAATCTGGTATCATGACTGGGTATATGTAATTTCCACATTATTGTTACATTCAGAATGTCATTTTCAACCAATCTATCAAGATTGCAATTGTAAGATTGTTAGAAAACATGAGTCAAACATCTTGGCAAAATTTATGAGAGAATTGCAAATATGTGTATGGAACATGTCAGCTATAAATTATTTCGAGAGAAATACATACTGTAACTTAACCCTTTCCCAAATGGCAAAAATTAGGACTGTTCCTGTGTTAAAGCTTCTGTGAATTACAAAATAAGTGTTGATAAAGATGGGATTCATAAACAAAATGCCACAAAAAAATATTCAGGCAAAAGGAGAAAATGCTGATTATCAGCATTTTCTTCTTTTGCCTCAATGTTTTCCCAAGCAATTTCTGTTAGGGGCGTCAAAAGCAGGTCTTGTTTGGGAAAGGGTTAAATGAAATCTGATGATGAATAAAGAATAATGAGTGATTAAAAGGATTTGAAATGAAAGCAGCCTTTTTGTCACACAAGTGGAGTTAGTCTTCACCTATTTCAGTCATAATGTAACATACATAAGATTCCTGGAGAAAACAAACTATTCAATGCAAAGATTAAGTTTACAGCAAAACGGATTAATTTGAGTAGTATGGGATCAGTCTAAAATGTAGTAGCTAAAGGCTTAGGAAATTAATTGTGACAAGCATTTTTTTTTTCCATTTCCCACATTATTTTAAGCATTGCAAAGTACCAAAAAAAGGGGTAAAATATCATCCACTTTAAATTGTAATTGTCTGCCACTTGTTCAAAATTTAGAAAAGACTATAATTTTGAAAGGGGTTAAATCATGAAGCAAATCTATGGTAATATTTTTCCTTTCCAGTCATGGATAAATGATTGTGAATAGATTTGACAATTTCCATTTTAATTAGATTCTGACGGGTAGCCTGATCTTTGATATACCATATCATTTGCATTTCAATGATATTTGAGGGCAAGTTGACAAACTTGTTACTTTATTTCCAGCGTGACAAAAGTCACCGATTACTTGTTGGTGCATTTGAAATGGGAGCTGGAAAAAGGACCATTTATGGCATTTGAGAACAACAAAGATCCAGATCAGCCTGTGCACATACAAAGTCTGATCAAGACCCTTGTTGCTCTTTTATTTACCCATCACCAAACAACCAAATTTTGGACTTGTCCCAATTGAAAGATGCTTTGATCTTTCTGGGTAGAAAAAATTGTGGGAAATGAAGAAATTGCTTGTTACAAGCAATTTCTTCATTTTCCACAATGTTTCTCTAAGCCATCATCTTGTAGGGAGTCAAAAAGAATCCTTGTGTGGTAATGGGTTAACCTTCTTCAGTGGCAACTTTCGCAAAGCAGCTCTGATTCTGATTAGAATGTGTTCAGGTGTAATCTGATATGGGTCTATGGTTGTCAAATTGCCCTAAAGACATTTTTCTCAGATCTCGACTCAAATATTTTCTGCTGTAATATATGTGACCCGTCGCGCTAAAAGGGACCTTATCCGACCTCAAAAATCCAAATTTGGACAAACTTGTCAGAGCCAGCACATGTCAACCAGATCCCATATGCGAGAAATGAACATATAGTAAGATAGGAAAATCATTCCGGATTTAGAAAATTACATAAAAGTGAAAATTGTCGGCCCTAGTCTGGCTGCGCGGACTGCGCAGACTGACTAGGGTCGATATTTTTCACACACCCGATAAGGTCCCTTTTAGCGCGACGGGTCACATATATTTATGTAATCATGAAACACCACAGAAATAAAATCTGTGAAAAATTCGCCCAAAATATAGAGGTTGTAGTTCTGCAAACATGGTGCCCACAATAGCAATTTTTCCAGGAAGGTATAGCTCACAATAATTGACATGGCAGAGCATCTCTAGCTAACCGATATGGATGCTATGCCAGGTAATTTCTCATGAGCTATAAAGTACAGAAAACTAACTGAGAAATTTAAATCCCTCTTCACTGTTCCGGGATAAAAATACAGGAATCTTTTTGACCCTGCAGAAAGGAAGTGCTTTACAGTTTTTGATTAAGATTTCATTACCTGGTGCAACCCGGCCAGAATCTGAACAAAATGATTAATGTACACAAAATAGTTTTGTGTTGCAACCAGCTAGGAAAAAGTGAATAATCATGGGGCTTTCCATTCATCAGACATTCCTAATATGAAACTTCTAAATTAAAGTTTTGACATAAGAACGTTTTCCCTTTTAACAATTTATGAATTGGTATGATTGAGTTATTTTTTTAACCAAACATACAAATTATTGCCCTATTTAATGATAAATATCATTTTTTGTGTTTTTAGGGGCAAAAATGTTCATTTCCACAGTAAAAAGTACTCTATTTACTGATTTAAAGATAGCCAGTGATGCTGAAAATTTGGTAATTTTTTCTCATTTCATTTCATAGTAATATAACTAGGTCATTTGAACTAGTTTTTGCTTATCATCAACAGTCAAAGTGAACAACTAAAAGATTGACCTCTCCCAACAACATCTAATTGAACAGTTTGGATGTGAGATTTTATCATTAATGGTTTTATAACTAATGATAATTTCTGATGTTTATAATTTAGTGCGACATCATTGACTACCAAAATCAATTGATTTGAATTAACAGGCAAATAGAGATTTACGAATTAGTACGAAATGGAATACGAATACAAAACCGAGATAAATTGTAGGGGGGGGGGGGGGGGGGGGGGAGCATCTCAGCATACGTGATGATGGTTCCCCTATTTCTGTGTTGAGTGAACGTGTCTAAATTCGGAGGTGGTGGGTTCAAATCCTACGTTGTCTTTTCTCTTTTTTCTTTTTATGTACCGGTATTCCCTTTTGATAATAGATAGCATTGAAATATATGTGCTAAAATACACTTCAAATGCAAATATTTGTTTAATTTTGTATATCACATTTATTATTTCATCGAAAGAAACGAAATTTGAGCAGCCAATAATTGGATCATATACAAACTGCAGATGGCATCTGTACAGAAAAAAATCTCATTCACAGAAGAAGAGCTAAACTTCACGTCACAGAAGCGTGTTTTTTATCAGAAGAGGGATATCCACCTCTTGTGTCAATTACGAAAACACGACATGCTGTGCCCTTCATGATGTTTGATCCTGCCCTAAATCATGACCGACCAATGAAGGAAAAGTGTCGACTTCGATAGCGCCAGAGTAGAGCTTTGACCGATTCGTGTCCGTCCTTTGATTTTTTAAGGTGTGAAGCGTGATTCGTCGCTGAACAAATCCGTCTACTGGCGGGTTCAGCCATCCTCAATGTACTTGACACAATTATATCCGAATATCTGACTATGTCTGTGTCAAGTACATGACCGACTCTAATCTCCGCTACCGAAGTCAGTCTGGACACTGATTGGACAGTAACATTTCCCAATTGTTACGGTTGCCATTTGTGTAGCTGAAAATGATCCGTTCCATGAGAGGTGAGAGGTTTCTGAGCCTGAGTAGTTACCCAGCTATGGATGCGTCGACAAAAGCCAATCGCTCTGAAAAAGGGAATAACCCGTGCATGCCTGACGAAAAGGGGCAAGTTTTGATAAAGATTAATTCGAATTTGTTGCTGGTAAAAAAGTCGTTTAAGAATCGTTACTTGGCAGATTTTTGTCATACATTGTGTTATCTATGCATGATTGACAAACCGCGCTAAAATTACGGACTATGGCAGCAAATGACACCACAGCTTTGTCCGTTTCAAAGACCAATCAGCTGGCTTGAATACCAAATTTAGGCACTTCGAGTAAGAATGTCTAAAATATTCATCTTGTCTAAAATCTTACCGAGTATACATCTTGTAAACTTTTTGGTAACGCTGATTCCTATCGGTAGTAGGCAATGTGTTCGAGTTGCAGTTGAAGCATCAAATTAATGGATTTGAACACCGACTCCGGAGATTACTGGTGAAGCACGGCAAAAATCAACAAGTAAAATTTTTAATATCATATTAATTTAGTCGTGCATAGGGATATTTCTTAGAAGAATAAAATTGAAAAGTATTCGCATGTACAAAAATATTCACAAAAATAAGTTTGTGTTGGAAGTGTGGGTCAATATAAAAAAAATCACAGTACATTAAATTTACACTTATTACAAAATAACATTGAGAGAGAAGAAGTAATTGCTTACAACCAACATTTTCTCCTTTCTGCTCAATATTTACTTGGCTATTTAATGCAATATTCGGCCTTTGGCAAGAAGTTTTATGCAACACATTTTGATTTGACTACCCTAAAACTGTCGCCAGTCGGACATTTGCGCACCCCCTGTGCTTTGTTACTGAAAAAGTGCTTTGTGATAAAAAAAACAAAAAAAAAAAAAAAACAATATGGCTTCTCCTTTGGACAATTAAAACAACGTTGTAAAGTTTCATGGACCTATGTCAAACGCTTCTTGAGTTAGCGCACGGAAATAAAAAAGGATCTACGGACGGACGAACAAATATTGCGAGATCAATATACCACTATTATTCCACCTGGTAGCTATGTAGCTCTCTTTATTGTAAACTCGCGCGATTTAGAAACGCAAAAGACATTTTTTAACCATTCTTTTCCTGCAGCCTCGATCGGCACCTTAATTTGGGAAAATGCATAAGATAATGTATACCCCTCACAACCCAGCGATTCTGTAGTGTCTTCTGTAAATTAACCGGATGTCTAAACCTCCCATCACAAAATGATCAAGTGCCTGGTACATTCAGACCACAGGCAAAATCACTAAGTTTTTTTGTGTGTACAAACTGCCTAATTGATTTACTCATTGAAAACACACGACAACTATGGATAATTTTGGTATGCAAAATTTTGGGGTTATTTTGACAGACAGGAATCAAGATTTTGGGCTTTTGGCCGGCAGTGTTTCGCAAACGTAGGTAGCTAGACGTTTTCATGTAGACGATGTAGTGTTTTCAAGGTTACTGAGACGTGTAAACGACCAGAGAACAAATGCAGACCACCCAGGTCCCGGTCAGCCGCGTGTAACAACTGTACGTCAAGACAATTATATACGTCAAAGTCACTTACGCAACAGATTTATGACGGTTCAGTCTACAGCAAATGCTATGGTTGGTAATGGGTGGCCGATACATCGTGACACGGTGATAAATCAGAACCCGGGATTCGCTGTCGTCGTCCTGCTTGGTGTCAGACTCTCACCTAACGTCATCGCATTTTGGCATAAACGGACGTCCATTCTGATAATATTCATGGCTTTAAAGGTCATTTTCTTCCCTGTTATTTTTACAATTGTTACATATACAATTATACATAACTATGCATCCGTTATGCAGATCTAGTAGAAACAATCTGTAAAAGTACTTTTTGCGTTTTTAAATCGTGCCAGTTTAGATGACCTATTGACAAATTTATCTCAGACACTTTTCACAGACCATTGCTACTACAGTACTCCTTAAAATGAAATAAAAGTTTGACAATGTATGAAAACTGGATTTTACATACAATTACATTGAGGCAAATATGAGTGGCCTGCCACCATATCCCAAGTATCCTGATACATCCCCCTGATTTCATTTCCATTTCCATTTCGTATTCCATTTCGTACTAATCCGTAAATCTCTTATATGACTGGAACTGATTTCGTTGAACAATTGTAAGAGTTATAATGTGACAGAGTATATCATTGCTATCGATGTTGAACTTAAAGGGCGACGGTATCAGATGGTATAATTGCAAAAAATGAAATTTTTTGAAAAAATATGCAAAACTTTTGTGTTGACCACCTCGGGATGGTTAATAATATGCGATTCAGACAGAGAATGAGCCGAAATTACAAGACAGATAGCTGAATTTAAGGAGAATCCAAACCTAAATTCAACCCCGTCTCAGATGGGGTTAGAATTAATTTTAAATTGTTGCGCATGCGCATACAGCGCGGACCATGATTCAAACGAGATTCATACTTGAATTTCAATATGACGTCATCATGTATGGTGTGACGTCATTTAAGAAAGTCGCATGTCCTACTGTTTTGACCTACTTTCGACATCGCGTCATGAATTTGATATCAAATTGCGAAAAAATGAGTCGTTGCTTCAATAGTTTGTCGTAATCATTTAATCAGGTCATATAAAGCTTGAAAAGTGTACATTTCGTTTGTATTTGACAATTTTTGGGTCCAAATCTGGGAAATAGTAGCTTTAAACTGGATATAATGAATAACAATAGATTACTGCACAGTGACACTGCTGATGACATAAAAATAGCCATGTTATGATAATTGTTTATTGCAGAGGCAGATCCATTTTTATTGGCAGAAGTGTTTTGTAAGCTCAGCACACATTATTATAATCAAAAAAGAGATTGGGGTTTAACCCATTACCAGACGACAAAATTTCAAACTAGTCCAAATTCAAAGATGTTGCATACGACAAATTCAAGTGAATAAAATTTTACATTTTTGGTCATTTTGTATAGAAAACATTGCGGGAAATGAAGAAATTGCTTGTCATAAGCAATTTCTTCATTTTCCACAATGTTTTCTAAAGCCTTTATCTTGTGGGGAGTCAAAAGGCGTCACTGTGTGGTAATGGGTTAAAGACCTTTGATTTTCATTTCTTTTATGACATGAAATGGACCATGAGTGGCTACAAAATAGCTCATCGATAGGCAACCAAAATATCGCAACTATTCCATGTTTAAGCTATAGTTACTCTAGTTTGGTAACCCCAGAACGATTTAATCATAAGAAAACCAAACATTATGGCAAATTTAATATGATTAGTACAATAAGTATTTATTACAGTTCAATGATTTTGATAATGTGGCCATTACGGATATTTCTATTTTCACCATAGGGAAAACTCTTTTCTATTACGAAAACAAAAACCATTATAACTGACCAAGATTTGACATCATCTGAAACAATGCCTGGTAAATAGGAGTCTGAAAATGCTTTTACAAACATTTTAGCATAAGAATAAATACTTATAACAATTATTTTATCTATGTTTTCTCCTCTATTGAAAGCAATGTTCAAGATATAAGCTAGCTAGCAAATACTATATACCCACTGCTGATCCAATCTTCTTGATAATCTCAATCACATAATTATGATCAAACCTGACCAAATGACTTCTTCTCGATCTCTTTTTTTGGTAGGAAGCCTGAATCTTGAACTCCCTGAATACTCCTGATCAAGTGTAGATCATTGCTTATATCCACTGCGATAGTGGCTATAAGCAATGATCTATGCTTGATCAGGCTTAATCAAGTTTATCTGATTGGCAGTGGGAACATCATAGCATAAGATGACAACATCAGGGACTATATTAATGCAATGATTGTGGGTTAGATTTCTGCCTTGCCCAATTGCCCTTTGTGACATTTGATGAGGTCTTTTGTCTAACACCAATCGGCAAATTGTCCACAAATCATCTACAAGGGATGAGCAGTGAAACTATTAATCAAGTTGATCTGATTGGCAGTGGGAACATAATAGCATAAGATGACAACATCTGCAGGGACTATCAATGCAATGATTGTACACAGGGTTGGAATTCTGCCTTGCTCAATAGCCTTTGTGACAGTTGATGAAGTCTTCTGTCTCACACCAATGGGCAAATTGTCCACAAATCATCTACAAGGGATGAGCATAATGTCCACAAATCATCTACAAGGGATGAGCAATGAAACTATTAAGGTTTACGAACTGAGAATGAAATGCAGAGCAAGAGGCGAAATTTGAAAAGTGCCAGTAATTCCTAAACTGTGTTAAATTTCCATTCCAAATACAAACATAAGCATTTTGTATGGTTTAGAATTTTGAATTAATGCATACTTATGGAAATATTTGACAAAAATCACAAAATTACCTCCCTTGCATATGAACAAAGAGTAAAATGATATTTGTAAATTATTTTCTTCTTGAAGCATAATCTTGAAATCCGGCCTGCTGAATCAACTTATGTGAAGTGTATTTACAAGTGTGTGTAATTTGGTGCATTTCGTATGGCTAGAAAGTGGTGTTTTCATTCTCAGTTCGTAAACCTTAATGCTGTGGATCTGATGTTGTGTTAATGCTGGTGGGAAAAATATCAGGAACACATGGTACATAATTTGCAACAACACCATGATAGAGAAGTTGTTGAATGTTGAATAAACCTGATGCAGTCAATGCAGTCAATCAATCATTGCACACAGCTTCCTATTTGGACTAGTAACTTGCAGCTATGACAAATTAAAAGTCCTTTTCTTCATTGCAGCAGTTTTCAATTTGGAACAGTCTGAAATATGTTTCTGTTTGGTTATGACTTTAATTAGACAGTCTGTCTTAAGTAATACAAAGTTATAGTATACACAGTGTATAATCACGTGACTTAGAATTTCAGATAATCTTCAATAACTTTGTCAATACCTGACCAATTTGACTACGGTTTGAAGCAGAGAAGTTGAGAAAATGTCAGGAATAAGCTGTTCATGTGGGATTTTTGAAAAATCAACTGATAAAAAAGTTATTGAAGATAAACAAAATTTTTTGTTTATCTTCAATAACTTTTTTATCAGTTGATTTTTCAAAAATACACCACATCCATCTAATGTGTGACATCTGTCCACCTTCTCTGCTTCAAAACGAATTCAAATCGGTCCCTTATTAACAAAGTTATTGAAGATTTTCTGAATTTGCGTATCACGTGATTATCCACTGTGGTATACCTAGTTACTGTTCTTTATCATCTCAGACATTATTATCAGCAAGATCAGCCATTTGTAGAACATTACACCTTTAGTTGACAAACATAAAGTAATTACTAATACCTTTATCTGATTTACTACCTATTTACGTTACCTTTGATATTTGTGTATCATTATTTATTTGTTAAAATATTTCTTAACCTCTTTCCAAATTAGCGCTCAAGTTTTGACATCTCCAATATCGTAATAGCTTAGAAAAGTATTGCTGGAAAAGAAGCTGATGACCAACAAAGTCTAATTTTTCCTTAAAATGATCAGATTCCTACATCCCAAGTTACATACCTTTGAATGAGACGAAGTTGCCATTTTCCACATTTTTTTCAAATCTTCAACAAACATGGTGGGGATTGTGCATGATTGGATGGATAACGAATACGGACAAAATAATCTCGATTCTGGTAAGATTTTTTACAATAACTTCCTTATTTGTGCATCATTTTTCAAAAGGTTTGTTGCATGTACCCCGCCTTACCGAGCTCTTTCATCGGATGTATGACATATTAGATAACTCGTGGTACTTTTTCCAAAATATTGTCCCAACCGACCAGAAAGCGAAATGGTAACGACTACGGCCAAATTAACCAAGCTTCAGGTAAGAATTTGTGAAATAACTTTCTTATTTCTGCATCAATTTTCATGCAGTTTGTTGCATGTACTGTACATGCGTACAACAAACAAGTCATATATCTGAGGAAAGAGTTCAGTAATGCGGGGTACATGCAACAAACCGCTTGAAAATTGACGCAGAAATAAGAAAATTATTGCACAATTTCTTAACTGAAGCGAGGCAAATTTGTCCGTATTCGTTATCCATCCCATCATGCACAATCCCCACCGTGACAAAGAAGACAAAACATGAACATTTTTCTTGCAGGAGAGTTTATGTTTTGCATGCTTAGAATCACACTTTCAGAGATGTTTGTCCTTGTCATAATTCTTTCACACTGTCTCATAGAAGTTCAGGTGACCAATATAGACAAATCTTGGTCCTCTATATATTCCATTTGCACTTAACGATCTGGAACCATAATAGACACTTTTGAAAATACAAAAAGTATTGTTATTTATTATTTCTATGATATAAGACGGAGGTAAAATGAAACTTAAAACAATTTTTACCGATATGTTGGAATTTTATATATTTTTTTAGTTATTGGCCCCCTTTTACAAAAAAAGGCGGGAAAAGGGGAAGCACCAACTCCGTAAATCTCACATTTTTCCCCCAGAAGATGATAACATCTGACATTTTCCAGCTTGTATGCAACAACAGATATGTATGTAACATAAATAAGCTAAATACAAAACTATGAAAAACAAAATTGAGAAAAAAACACTTGATTATACATAAGGTTTATGATTTTGCGACTGAATTTTATCCATGTTTAAGAAAAATGAACATTTTTCTTTGATCTGTAATTTTTGTAATATTGACTGGCAGGGTATGAGACCTACACCAAAATTATCTCTAATTTATACTTGTGCAAATAAAACAAGAATGGGAAAAAGTTACCGTTAAATTTTGGGTTTTTATGAATTCAAACTTAGTAGGGGCGCATAAAACAAGGGCAAAATTATCCAAAATAGGTCATTCAATTCCATCAAATATTCACTGTAAGGTCAAATGTAACAGCACATTATTTTTTATAGTAATTTATATTAAGAACTTATTTTTATCAAATATTCATTGCCAAATTTCCCTGTAGTTACTACATAAACTATTGTTAACAAAACAAGAGCATTATATACATCGGTGGGGAATCATGTGACACTAAATTTCAGAAAATCGTCAATAATTTTGTAAATACTTGACCAATTTGAAATCGGTTTGAAACAGAAAAAAGTGTAAAACGCCCGATATCAGATGGGTGGTAACTCTTTTACAAATCAAGTGATAAAAACGTTATTGACGACCAGATTAAGTTTTGGTTGGTCGTCAATAACTTTCATATCAGCTGATTTTTCAAAGATTATCCTCAAGACATTCAGCAAAGTCATGGAGTGTTCCCGCTGCCTCTGCTTAAATTCTTCTTTTCAAATCGGTCATCTTTTGACAGAATAGTTGGAAAATATCGAAAATATTATGTCAGGTGATTCCCCGCCCTGATATAAGATTTGTGGGGTGGAAGAGGGTTGAAATTGGTGTCATGTACCACTGTATAGGAACTCCTTTTTCAATCAAATTAAGCTAATCTTACAGGAACATGTATCTTTGATTACCGGGTCTTTACATACCTATAGTCCTTTAATTAACGATATTATGACATATGTTTACAAAATTTACCCTTGCAAAAAACGCAATAGCAAAGTCATAACTACTGTAAATTTGCATGTGATGGTTCGAATCTTGCAGGTCCCTTACACCTTCAAGATTTGAACCAAGACATGCAACGTTGAACTGAAAATTAACAAGGATTACCTTTAAAATTTGTTTATTGCTGTAAAATTTGTAAACATGTGTCATTATATTGACTGGACTATAATAAAAAAAAATCAAGGCAGAAGACGCAATATTGATACCATATCAAATCCTGGTCTTTAGCATTTATTCGTATAGATCTTGAATCAATCAAGTGTATTGGTGCATACATACCCCCCCCCCCCCCCCAAATAAAAAAATGTACCGGTCCAAAAGAACAGAAAACACTGAGGAAAAGGGACACATTGATGATAACACATTGATGATAATCAACAACCTCTTCTTTTCTCTCAAGGTTTTCTCAAATTATTTCTACAATGGACGTCAAAACCAGACTTGTTAAGAGAAGGATATATCAGTGCTTTGCTCTTTATAACCAAATCAGTAAATTCATAACAATTGTAGGCCTATCAAAACAGCTATTTCTTCATTTATCTTAGTGTTTTTCTGTTATTTCTACCAGTGATCTGGGCCCCGTTTTATCAACGAAATTACGCACATCATTTTCGTAGATTTGAACGGAAGTTCAAATTTTTTGCGTAATCGCGTTTTACAAAACATGTTCGCAGCTAAGATTAGAATTAGTTTTTTCCGTATCTTTACGATCAAAAATAGTTGACGTAAATCTGTTCGTCACCACTGTCGATGCCTAAATTTACCGTTTAAAGCCTTGATAACCCCAAAATTACTGAAAATATCAAAATATCTATGAAAGGAAATGTCGAAATTGAACAAACCACGGAAAATTCATGTGGATTTGTGCTAACAATAGACTGGGTTTAAAGTTATGTTTTGATAAACCGTCAGTGTTATCATCAAACATCGTAACTACGGCCTGATTTAAGCCGTAGCTACGAGATTTCATAACAGCTCCAACGAATTACTATTGTATGTCCGAAATAACGTCACGATTAACTGGATAAAATCGTTCCCTATTTCGCTGTACTTTCACTTTCTTTTTTGTTGCTATTTATAGAATACAACACGAAAAAGTATTTTTCATGTATTTCCTTTTCTAATAGAATGAATGTACGTTTGATATACGTTTAACCGCCAGAGTGTTCAGAACAATAATATTTTAGCATTTTTCATGCTTCTAACAACAAGAAATACGAGAATTATCCCTATCTATGCAGAACAATACACGTTAAATAGCTTACACGGCCGATATATATTAATATTTACGTGAAAGTAAACCGAGGTGAGAACAAAATCGAATCCTTCCGAAGTGCGTTTCACGGAAATAACCGAGTGCCGTAAATACCCGATCATCGTCGATAATAACCGAAATCCATTATGGTTCCAGATCGTTAAACTTTCAATATTGAAATTTGCATAAAATATCATTGACTAGATTTAACCCTTTTGCAAAGGAGGCAATGTTTTGATCTATCTGATAAAAAAGAAATAAAAAAAAGATTTGGAAAACATTGAGACAAAAGAAGAAAATACTGATGATCAGCTTTTTCTACTTTTACTTCAATATTTTTGTAACTATTTATTATGTACATTTTATCTCTATCATCATCCATTTTATCTACAACAGCAGCTTTAGAATTGGATTAATTTTAATTCTTGCCACTTGGCAAAGGGTAGCCTTGTGTCAGGCCCTGTATATGTGTTTATGTCTCTTGAAAAATCAAGGGAGACTAACACCCAGAAATAAATTATACATATTAATCCTTTCCCAAACGGCAAAATTTTAAGCTGATCCACTTCAAAAACTGCCACAAATGACAAAATGAACGTTATCAAAAATATGATTAATGTGTGAATATGGCACAGAAAATATTGAGACAAAAGGAGAAACTGCTGGTTATCAGCAGTTTCTCCTTTTGTTTCAATGTTTTCCCAAGCCTTTTCTATTAGGGACGTCAAAACCAGGTCCTGTTGGGAAAGGGTTAAATTCCCTTGGTCAAAACATTACAGGAGACAGAGCAACAATTATCTATGTACCTTATTTTTGTATTTCCTAATACAAATGGTGTTATTCTTAACAGACTGACATCAGTCTAGGCAAAGGGCTATTATTGGTAGTGAGTACCATTAAAGGCTAAAAAAGATGCCAAATGTATATCACTGCTTTTCATCGAAAATCTCGTAACTGAAGCTTGAAACAAGCTGCAGTTACAAGGTTTTCCTTGAAAAGCGACTATATTTAGCATCTCATTACCCTAGTTAAGCCCCTAGGGTAGGGCTAGGTCAAGAAGGTCGGGTAGTCTTTGTCTAGACATAGCACATCCAGTCTAATTGGGGTCAAGGGCCGGCTAACATGAAAGGACCTTTTATGAAAATTAGTCACCACCAACAATGCAGCAGTGCATCTACCGAAAACATTAAGCCTTTTTCCTGTGACAAAATTGTAAATTGATCAAAATTGAAAGACATCATGAATAATAAAAGAAAAGCAAAAGAGATTATATATAATCATAAACAACAAATATAAAATGCAGGAAATGTGCATATTACCAATTAGTATGGTGCGTTATGTCCATTTTTTAGGTTCTGCTTGATGTAAGTGAAAGAGGTTTCCATCATACGTTTTCATGATCTTGAGACATTGCTCTAATCATTTAACTTTGATGGACAGCTGTAAAATTAAAAATAATAGGAAAAATGGTGACTTAAATTTACAAAATTTTGAACCCGTAATTTTACAAATGGGCATAACTTTTTTAATAATCATCATACCTTTATAAAATTTTACAAGTACATTTACAGGAATAGTACACACCGATTGTTATAATCATTTTTCGACAATTTTCATATTTAGAGGTTGCTCTATAAGCAAAGCTCAAAAAGCTCTAATTAGAGTTAGAGCTCGAGATATTGCATTTGAAATAATTGAATTGTCACAGAATATTAGCCAAAGGCCGGACAATATAGAAAAACAAAAAATCGTGACATTGTGTATTGTACTAAGACTGCAATAGAGAGAAAAAGATTGGTGGGTAGGGAAATCGTTGTGTTATATTCTATCAGACAAAAAAAATGCACGTAGAGCTAAAGATATTGCATTAATAATAATCTAGGTCCCACAAAATGTAAGACAAAGGCTAGACCTTGATGAAAAACTAAATCTCATGACATTTAAAAATGCGCATGACCAAATCACAGAGGAAGAAAGTGGTGGGTGGGGTAAATAATTGTGCTTTGTTTATATAACGTTTGGCCATTATACTTATTCAATAAACTGAACTTTATGAATCAGAATATTAAACGGGTCAATGACAAAACATGCACAAACAATTCAGTAAAGTTTTGTTTTGATTGGTTTATATTTGTAGCTATTATAGTGAAAGAAAAGTAAAAAAAAAGGGCAACTTCACATTCTAGGCCTATATTAAAGTGACATTTCAGATTTTTTGTCATAAATTTTACTTTTATTTTTATGTGAAAGAGCATATTTCCTTATGAAAATTCTGAAAATTTCAAGCCAAAATATTGCACCGTTTACGAGAAATTTATATTTTTGTGTTAAAATTGAACAAATTGTTGTGGACAACAGTTCGGATTTATATGCAATTTATCGATTATGTCTCAACTTTAAATGCGTGTTTATCGCTTATTGGCAACAACTTAAAAAAACTAATAGTATTTATACTCATTAGAATAACCAATCTTGGCATCTAGACATACTTTAAAAAATTGAAATTGGAATGAAATGTCCCTTTAACTTTAGATGTGTGATTCCGATCAATAAAAAATGCACATATGCAAGATCAGATGGTCCCCAACATTTTGTCAAAATTTTGTTGAAAGCGGCAATTTTGAAAAATTCAATGGCACATTACTCTAGACGTTACATTGCTATTCAGATGAAAATTTCACTGATGCAAGCTTTTATAGTCATCAACATAATGTATAAGTTTTCTTTTTTTATTAGTCAATATGCGTGGCTGTTACACTGAAAAAAATGCTGAAAATGCAATTTTGTAAAATTTCAAGAGCAAATTATTCTAATTTTGAATTTGATCAAGCTAACAATCGCCCTTACGCAAGCTTCCCATTTCTTATAAGTTTCGTCTAAATTGGTAAATATTTGTGGCTCGAAAATGCAATTTTGTCAAATTCAATGGCATATAACTCTAACTGTGATGTTCCAATTAAGCTAAAGAATCACATGTTTGAAAGATCTTAACGATCTGGAACCATAATAGAAACTTTTGAAAATACAAAAAGTATTGTTATATATTATTTCTATGATACAAGACGAAGGTAAAATGAAACTATAAACATTTTTTACCGATATATCTGAATTTTGTATCTATTTTAGTTACTGACCCCATTTTACAAAAATGGCGGGAAAATGGGAAGCACCAACTCTGTAAATCTCAATATATTTTTGCAGAATATGATAATATTTGACATTTTTCAGCTTGTATGCTACAACAGATATGTATGTAACACAAATAAGCTAACACAAAACTATAAAAAACAAAATTGAGGAAAAAACACCTGATTATACATAAGCTTTATGATTTTGTGACTGTATTTTTTCGACGTTGATGAAGAATGAGCTTTTTTTCTTTGATCTATATTTTTTGTAATTTTGACTGGCAGGGTATGAAACCTACATCAAAAATATCTCTAATCTATACTTGTGAAAATAAAACAAGAATGGGAAAAGGTTACCGTTAAAATTTGTTTTTATGCATTCAAACTTAGTAGAGGTGCACAAAACAAGGACAAAATGTTCAAAATAGGTCATTCAATTTCGGCAAATATTGTAAGGTCAAATGTAACAACACCTTATTTTATAGTTACTGACAACAGACATAAAGAAACCATCTAATCAAATATTCATTGTCCCATTTCCCTGTAGTTCCTACATAAACTATTGTGAACAAAACAATAGCACCATATACATGGGGGTGGGGAGTCATGTGACACTTGTACACTTTCAGAAAATCGTCCATGATTTTGTAAATACTTGACAAATTTGAAATCGGTTTGAAGCAGAAAAGTGTAAAGCCTCGAGATCAGAAGTGTATGGTACCTCATTTACATATCACCTGATAAAAACGTTATTTACAACCAAATTAAGTTTCGGTTGGTCGTCAATAACTTTCATATCAGCTGATTTTTCAAAGATCACCCTTCGCATCCAACAAAGTCATGGAGTGTTCCCGCTTTCATTGCTTAAATTCTTTTTTTTTTTCAAATCGGTCATCTATTGACAGAATCGTTGGAAAATATCAAAACTATTAAGTCAGGTGATTCCCCGCCGTGGGGTGAAAGAGGGTTGAAATTGGTCTCATGTACTACTGTATAAGAACGCCTTTGTCAATCAAATTCAGCTAATCTTACATGAACACTTGTTATTATATTATGTCACATGTTTACAAACATATGTATGAAAGGAAATGTTGAAATTGAAGAAACCACGGAAAATTCATGTGAATGGCAATGGATTTTGTTTTAACAATAGATTGGGTTTAAAGTTGTGTTTTGATAAACCGTCAGTGTTGTCATAAAATATCGTACCTACGGCCTGATTTAAGCCGTAGTTACGAGATTTTAAAACAGCTCCAACGAATTACTATTGTATGTCCGAAATTACGTCACGATTGACTGGATAAAATCGTTCCCTATTTCGCTGTACTTTCACTTTTTTGTTACTATTTATAGAATACAACATGAAGAAGTATTTTTCATGTATTTCCGATTCGAATGGATGAATGTACGTTTAATATACGTTTAACCGCCAGAGTGTTCAGAACGATAATATTTAAGCATTTTTCGTGCTATTAACAACAAGAAATACGAGAATTATCTCTATCTATGCAGAAAAACACACTTTAAATAGCTTACACGGCCGATATCTATTAATGTTTACGGGAAAGTAAACCGAGGTGAGAGCAAAAGCGAATCTTTCCGAAGTGCGTTTCACGGAAATAACCGAGTGCCGTAAATACCCGATCATCGGCGATAATAACCGAAATCCATTATGGTTCCAGATCGTTAAAGTGAAGTTTTATATAATTGACCAATATTTGTGGCTAAAATAAAGCTGTATATGCAATTTTGTCTAAACCAAGGCACATAACTCTAAATGATTGATTTCAATCAAGCTAAAAATCGCTCTTAAGCAGGATCCCACGGTCACCAATATTTATTCCAAATTTCGTCTTAATTAGTCAATAGTTTTGGCTGTTATAGTAACAACAAGACCAAAAAGCGAATTAAGTCAAATTCAAGGGTTTATAACTCAGGATGTTACATTTCAATCAAGCTAAAAATCACACTGATGCAAGATCTTATAGTACCTAAATTTCTGTCCAAAATTTCGCTCAATTCGTCCATAAATTTTGTGGATTTAAGGGGCAACAGAAAGTTTAGACCTGTTATTTTGATAAATTCAAGGGCACATAACTCCGACTGTTTGCGTCCGATCAAGCTAAATAGAATCACAGTTTTGTCACAATTGATCAATATTTGTGGTAATTATAGAGACAACGAGGTTGAAAAGGAAATTTTGTCGAATTCCAGGGCCCATCACTATGGATGTAAGACTCCGACCAAGCAAATATTCCACTTATGCAAGGTCTTATAGTCACAAATGTTTTGTCCAAGTTTTGTTTCAATTGGTCAATATTTGTGGCTGAAAGAGGGAAAATAAAGTCATAAATGGAAATTTTGCATCACATGTACTCTAGACATGAAATTGCAATTGAACAAAAAATTATCTGAAGCAAAGTCCTACAGTCACCAACATTTTGTGAAAAGTTTTGCTATAATTGGTCAACATTTGTTGCTATTATGGCGAAGATAGAGTGAAAAACGGTATTTTTTGTCAATTTCAAGGGCACATAACTCTAGATGTGAGATTCAAGCTGAAAGATACATCCATGCAAGGTCTTGTCATGACTAATGTTTTATCAAGGTTTTGTCAAGACGTTTCAAAATTTGTAGACGATATAGTGAACAAAAAGACAAAACACTTATTTTTTACATTCAAGGGCTGATAACTCAGGATTTTCTACTTCAATCAATCAACAAATATGTAATATGGGGAGATCAGATACGGACAACATATCATAAAAGTTTCCATTGATGTGATAATTAGAAGAACACGAAATTATATGGGGAAACTAAAGAAGAACGCGTTAAATAAAAACAAAACTTTTATGACGTCATATATACTCGGCAAAACTGCTAACGCAACACTCAGATCATTGTTAATAATTTTATAACGAATCTACGGAATACCTTCAAAATTTGCACATGCTGATTACCACCATTTGATAAGAGATCTATAAAATTTAATAGTAAATGTTACAGTATCTTGTAAAATATTGAACTTTTAATAAGGACACCCTTAATTCTAAAATTCATAAAGTCTGAAATTTGATTAAAATGGAAAATTCACACATAACTTTCAAACCTTTTGCATTGGCTGAAAGAGTTTCTGTTTATAAAAGTTACCCTTCAAAAAACAAACCGACGGCTTTAACATTTTTATGGGCGCATAATGTATTCCCACAGAGGCATTGTTACATCACTAGTGCCGTTGGTGTCATTAATATCGTCGACGGCGACGTAGGTTACGTAGACAAAAACGTATCGGTCTATATCTTATGAACTGTATAAGATGCAGTCTTGATATTTCACACATAGACAGGTCCTAACAAGACCTTTCACCTGACACTATAAAATTTGACCTTGTGACTTTGACCTTGAAAAATTTACATTTTCTTTCAAAAAGGTGCCTCTATGCGAGCTACGTTGTCCCGGAACAGCCCTTGTTATGTTAGATAGAAAATTGATTTTTTCAGACTTTAATTTCACAATAAACCAGCTTTCAAAATCAATTCAAACAAAAATAATTGAAAAAGATCACAAGTTACAGGAGCCGAAAAACTGTTCTGGTCCCCCTTTGGTATGACGCGGTCACATAAGAAAGAAAACTTATAAATAGTTTTATGAATGAGTGCAGAAAGTTGTGGGATAAATATTTGCCAAATTATAAATCTAAATCTTTGACAATAAAGAAGTTATGCAATTTTAAAAAGTGATGCGTTAGCTCTTTTGCTGAGTATATAAAGTTCATCTTAAGGCCCACGGCTGTCCATCAAACTTTTTTGGTGATGTCTACTTATCCTTTTTACGAATCCATTTGATTTAAACCTCTTTCACTTCACTGTGTTGTAAGCTGTCCGTTAGGTTTGTGCAGTCATCCAAAGATGGCGACAACGATACAACATGAGAGGTAGGTGTCATAGTTTTTCATTGATAAATTTCTTAAACGGCCGTATCTTGCCTTGATACTGATATCAATATACAGGGGAAATGTATACCTATCAACGGTTCTATATATCAAAGTACCAGTGTTGTCCTATCGTACTCAATCGTTGTGCAAAGACAGCCAAACACGGAAAACTTTTTTCGAAGCGAGAAAGTTGCCCTTTTAAGGACGATTACCTAGTAATCCGAGAACTAAGGAACAAACTATTGCTCTAACTTGGATGTTTTTAACATGCCCTTTTCTATGGTTACCGTTATTTTACACAAAAATGTCCAGAATGACCACAAACACCGTGTTTACTAAATGGCCAAACACCGGTGTAGTCACAGTGAAAATATGCAGACACAGCGGTGCAGTTTCTGTGTGTTATGTACGGTATGGTTATATTTTCATAACAAATTGTGAACGGTGTAGACATAATGCAATTGTGAATGGTGTAGACTTGAAGCAATACAGAACTTATTATTTCTGAAATGATAATATTGTAATTTTAATGATATTTTTAATTTATAATGATTTTAATGATTTCATGCCTGGGAATCACATTTTTCAATTACTACCGAAATTCTTCAACAATGTTAATATATGACTGACTTGTAAATGCTTTGCATCAAAGGTGACAATATGTTTACAAATTATACTGTAATCAGAACAGAGAAAGATTCTAGTTTCTTCGCTATTTGTCAAAGCAATTCCGTAAGGGTTAAAATGTAGAAAATACCAAGAATCTGCCGGCGTCTGTTTTATTTTGTCTTTTATTTTCAGTTTCATGCTGTTCACTTGTTACTACTGTCATTTCGAATGAAGTTTCGAAAAGGTTGTGAAGCATTCGGAACAGGACCATTCCAGCCAGATATCAAAAGTACGCAGGAGGGAGATCAATGATCAGACAGGCCAAAAAGGTTTGAAAACTCTGAACTTTAGTAAAATTCCGGATATTATCAAGCAGTCAGACTAGGACATTATCCCAATTTGCGAGCATAGAATACACAATATAGACACCATCAACGTAGAAAATCAGGATTTTGGAATTAATATTTTTTCTATCGATGATATCCCCGATTTTGTATGCATGCGTCCTCTACATAAATAGAAGTTCAACACCCCATAAAGTCGTTCAAAAAGCTCCTGACCTTAATTCCTGATATTTCGATTGGACGTGCTGAAACAGATGATACGGATAGGGACTCGCGAGACATGCAAATAATGGCTGAAATGAATAGTTTGTTCCTATATGTGATTAAGTTATTGAGAAGCATTGATCAACTTGGTAATTGGTTATCTTTTCAAAAGATGTCAAGGAAGGTCGGTTCCCGATGGAAAGCATTGCATTTCATTTATTTATGGATGTGTGTAAGTTCTACTCTCTTGGTACTAAGTTGGAAGTACTTCAACAGTAGTCAAATGGTTTGGCGAATAGGATATTGTCTTTTTCATTGCAAATGGTTACATTTTATGAGTGGGCCAAAAAAATCTTGGTCAGAAAATTGTCCGTCCTGAAGATGAGGTTAATTACGTCTGAAAATGCCAAAATAGATTTTGCAGTTTCGTAATTCTATTTTCAAGACATGATTACTTTAAGTCGAACAAGACGAAAAAATGTGTATGAAACAATTTATAATTTATGTTTTGTTATTTATGTTTTGTTGATGGAATCCTTTATTTTGGGAATAATCGGACTTTTCAATGAGGGTTCAAGTTGAAAACAATATACATGTCGATCAATAATTATCATACTCCATGAGTTTAAATCATTTCATTAATCACAAGAATTGATTGTAATAACCAATTGAAACAATTACAAAGAAAAATTCAAAACCAGAGCCGAAATTTTGAATATACAAATCAAATGAACGGATGAACAAGAAACTGGCCATTACACCCAGATCTTAGGGTAAGTCAGTAAACATTGTTTTAAAATGACGTTTACTGCATGTCTTGTTTAATATTTTGTGATGGTATTTTTGTGATTATCAAATCCGTCAGAAGTTAATTCAATAACAAAAAGTGTCTTCCGAAAATTAAATCAAATATACATTGAACTGTTTTAGGCGTAGGTGAATGAGCAAAAGAGAATACAGCATATTTCCTTAACTTTTGTTTTCGTCTACTTTGAGGATGGCGGCGTTTTCATCAAGGGAAAGAACTGGGTTTTCTTAGACAAAAGTATTTGAGGGAGATAAATCACAGCTGCATCTGATCTGCTAGCTTTTAGAGCTAGTTCGCCCTATACAACATACCAAGTCTACACCGTTCACAATTTGTTATGAAAATAATAACTACTCCGTACAGATAACACAGAAACTGAACCGTTGTGTCTGCATATTTTCACTGTGACTACTCCGTTGTTTGGCCATTTAGTAAACACAGCGTTTGTGGTCATTCTGGACATTTATGTGTACAATAACGGTAATCATAGAAAAGAGCATGTTAAAAACATCCAAGTTAGAGCAATAGTTTGTTCCCTAGTTCGATGTTCACTATGTAATCATCCTTAAAAGGCCAACTTTCTCGCTTCGAAAAAAGTTTTCCGTGTTTGGCTGTCTTTGCACTACGACCAAAAGCGATAGGACAACACTGGTACTTGGCTACATAGCACCGTGAATGGGTCTACATTTCTCCTGTACGATGATATCAGTATCAAGACAAGATACGACCATTTAATGAAATTATCGACGAAAACTAAGACACCCACCTCTCACGATTTTCCACGGACGCCATCTTTGATTGACCACTCAAAACTTCCGTACAAACTACACAAATCTAACGGACAACTTACAACACAGTGCACTTACATCAAACAGAATTACACAACGCACCGTACTAAATAGAAAACATTAAGATAAAAGAAGAAAATGCTGGTAATCAGCATCTTCTTCTTTTTTTCTCAATGTTTTCAAGGGATGTTTCTTAGACATCAAAACCAGAATTGCTTAGGAAAGGGTAAGCTGTGGTCAAGTGTGAAAGGACACCAGTTAGAACTAGAAATCTATCACTGAAGGTGATAAAAATACCCCCGTCACTACCTTTGTTCGGACAAGCGTTTTTGTTGAATGAGGAGCCATACTCAGAAATTGTCAATCCGATTTTCTTGAAATTTGGTCCAATCAGGGGCCATAACTCAGAAAGTATCGGTGTGATTTCCATGAATTTTGCATCTTGCATATATACAGGTCCTAATGCATACCTGTGCCAAGTATGAAACAAATCGTTCAGTTACTATAGGAGGAATTGTCCGGACAAGCATTTTTGTCAAATCAGGGGCAATAAATCAGAGAGTGTTGGTCTGATTTTCATGAAATGTGTGTCTTGCACATCTACAGAAGTTAATGCACACCTGTGCCAAGTATGAAGCAAATCGGACAGTAACTAAAGGAGGAGTTGTCCGGACAAGCATTTTTTGGTAAAATCAAGGGCCAAAACTGAGAAAGTAAATGTCAGATTTCCCTGAAATTTGCATCATGCACATCTACAGGTCCTAATGCACACCTATGCCAAGTATGAAGCAAATCGGACAGTAACTGTAGGAGGAGTTATCCGGACAAGCATTTTTTGGTCAAATCAGGGGCCATAACTCAGAAAGTATCGGTCCGATTTTCAAGAAATTTGCGTCTTGCAAATCTACAGGTCCTAATGCACACCTGTGCCAAGTATGAAGCAAATCGGACAGTAACTGTAGGAGGAGTTGGCCGGACGAGCATTTTTGGGTCAAATCAGGGGCCATAACTCAAAAAGTATCAGTCCGATTTCCGTAAAATTTGCGTCTTGCACATCTACAGGTGACAATGAACACTTGTGCCAAGTATGAACTAAATCGGTCCACAAGTGTAGGAGGAGTTATCCGGACAAGCATTTTTTGGTCAAATCAGGGGCCATAACTCAGAAAGTATCATTCCGATTTTCGTGAAATTTGCGTCTTGCAAATCTACAGGTCCTAATGCACACCTGTGCCAAGTATGAAGCAAATCGGACAGTAACTGTAGGAGGAGTTGGCCGGACGAGCATTTTTGGGTCAAATCAGGGGCCATAACTCTAAAAGTATCAGTCCGATTTCCGTAAAATTTGCGTCTTGCACATCTACAGGTGACAATGAACACTTGTGCCAAGTATGAACTAAATCGGTCCACAAGTGTGGGAGGAGTTATCCGGACAAGCATTTTTTGGTCAAATCAGGGGCCATATCTCAGAAAGTACCATTCCGATTTTCGTGAAATTTGCGTCTTGCAAATCTACAGGTCCTAATGCACACCTGTGCCAAGTATGAAGCAAATCGGACAGTAACTGTAGGAGAAGTTGGCCGGACAAGCATTTTTGGGTCAAATCAGGGGCCATAACTCAAAAAGTATCGGTCCGATTTTCAAGAAATTTGCGTCTTGCAAATCTACAGGTCCTAATGCACACCTGTGCCAAGTATGAAGCAATCGGACAGTAACTGTAGGAGGAGTTGGCAGGACAAGCATTTTTGGGTCAAATCAGGGGCCATAACTCAAAAAGTATTGGTCCGATTTCCGTGAAATTTGCGTCTTGCACATCTACAGGTGACAATGAACACTTGTGCCAAGTATGAACTAAATCGGTCCACAAGTGTAGGAGGATTTATCCGGACAAGCATTTTTTGGTCAAATCAGGGGCCATAACTCAGAAAGTATCGGTCCGATTTTCGTGAAATTTGCGTCTTGCACATCTACAGGTCACAATGAACACTTGTGCCAAGTATGAACTAAATCGGTCAACAAGTGTAGGAAGCGTTGTCCGGACAAAGTTTTGGAGACAGACAAACAGACAAACAAACCACCCAACCACTGGACAGACAGGCTGATTCCAGTATACCCCCTCCAAACTTCGTTTGCGGGGGTATAATAAGTCATCTTTAATGCATGATGCTGCAGTGAATCTACAGAAAAGATTAATTTGATTGATTTGTAATGGTCTCCGAGAGCGAAGTTTGTCAAGCAAAAAATGATTCATTTAGTCAGAAAGAGCAAAATAAATACAATATGATTATTATTATCATTATTACCCCTATACATACCTTTTAGTATGACATATCAAAGATAATTCCAGAACACTTTTAACTATAAAGATTTGGACCTAATCAAATAACAGAAATTCCTGTTAACACATCTACCAATATTTCAATACCAAACTTGTAAAAGACATCGATAGGGGACTCTTATATAACAACAATTCCTTAATTAACCATTTTTCAAACAAATAAACACCTTTTGATGTACCTGTTAGAAAAGGCTATGTAAAACATTGATTCATTTCATTTATTCAAAAGGCAAATCAACATATAATTGATAATCAGCATTCTTCATTTGCCTAAACACTACCAGTGCTATATTGTACATTATCCCTTCCCAAAACGACAAAATTTTAGGGTGATCCACTCTAAAAACTGTAAAAAATGACAAAATGGATGTTGTTAAAGATAGGATTTGTGCAAAATATGGCACAGAAAATATTGAGACAAAAGGAGAAACTGCTGGTTATCAGCAGTTTCTTCTTTTGTATCAATGTTTTTCCAAACCATTTCTACTAGGGACGTCAAAATCAGGTCTTGTTTGGGAAAGGGTTATAATTATATCTTAATCATCACCCCTTCTGTAATCTGCAGCACCTTTCAAATGGCATTGGTCTTAACCCTTCCGGAACATCCGAAGTTCAGACTGTCCCCATTAGAAAGCTGCAGCAAACAACAAATTTTGTGTCACATGAGATAGAATTTGTGTTCAATATAGCATAGAAAATATTGAGGCCACAGGAGAAAATGCTGATTATCAGCATTTTCTTCTTTTGTCTCAATATTTTCAAAGCGTGTTCAAATAGGGACGTCAAAATTTGGTCTTGTTTAGGAAAGGGTTAATGTCTGCCGTGCAGATAATATAGTATTCAGCATGCACTTCACATATTTAAGCTATATAAGTCTTGAATAATGCAATAAGATAACAGTTGAGTAAGAGAAATTTGATAACACTATTTATCCCTTTCCCAAACGACAAAATTTTAGGGTGGTCCGAATCAATAGTTGCTGCAGACGACAAAACAAATGCTGTGGAAGATGAAATTTATGTGTAATATAGCAAGGAAAATATTGAGACAAAAGGAGAAACTGCTGGTTATCAGCAGTTTCTTCTTTTGTTTCAATGTTTTCCCAATGATTTTCTAATAGGGACGTCAAAACCAGGTCTTGTTTGGGAAAGGAATAAGTCCAAAAAGATATTTGAAAGGGAGATAACTCAAAAAAACTTTCTTTACATTGATGTTTATCTCCCTTGCTTCACTTTTAATTAATCCCTGCTATCAAAGAGTTTGTTCACATTTTATTCTCTTATGCTTAAATTGTCCTATTTGTTAATGTCAATCCTGTTTGATAAACAGTATTTCAATTACAGCAACAAGATGTGTTTGTGAAACATGAATGCCCCCGAAATGGCTAATGTTAAGTTTTCGGGCAGACAGACGGATAGACACAAGTAAAAACAATATACCCCTGATCTTTCGATATGGGGGCATAAAAAGCCATAGCAATCAAAATGGAGCCAACCTATTAACAAATTAATTTAACGATTCTGTCCATTTATAAGCAGCTAGTAGTTGAAAATGGCGTAAAACCCCAATCAACAAACAAACATTCATGAGAAGGACCCCTTTTGTTTGACAGATCAAATAGAATAAAGAAGGATGCAGAGGGTTTTGCGAACAGTTATTATCCAAATAAACATTGGTCCCATCTTGAGAAATCTTGTTTCAAATCCAATTATCTAGCATCAGATAAAATATTTAACAGTTTCTATTGTTGTTTTCTACCCCCTATTGGACAAAATTTGATGGGGACGACAAAAAATAACAGCCTCAAGGCATGTCAGCCTCTGTCTAATTATAATCTTAACCTTTTCCCAAACATAAAAATTTTAGGTTGTTCCAATGGCAATAAATTCTATGCTAAAATAGACTGGGTTTACCATTATGTTTTGATAAACCATCAGTGTTGTTATAAAATCTCGTAACTACGGCTTGAATCAAGCCGTAGTTACGAGATTCTATAACAACACCAACGAAATACTATTTTGTTTGTCCGATATTACGTCACAGTTTACTTGATAAAATCGTTCCCTATTTGAAAGCTGCAGCAGACAACTAAATGGATATTATTAAACATGCAATTTGTGAATAATATAGCACAGAAAACATTGAGACAAAAGGAGAAACTGCTGGTTATCAGCAGTTTCTTCTTTTGTCTCAATGTTTTCCCAAACCTTTCCTATCAGAGACATCAAAATCAAGTCTTGTTTGGGAAAAGATTAAGCTTTTCCCAAACAAGACGGGGTTTTGATGTCCATAAAAGAAAAGCTGGAGAAAACATTGAGACAAAAGAAGAAAATGCTGATAACAGCATTTTCTCCTTTTGCCTCAATATTTTCTCTTCTAGTCTACATTGTACATAAATCCTTTTTTAATTAACATCCATTTTGTTGTTCTAAGCAACATTCAAATTGGACAAGTCTAAAATTTTGCTGTTAGGGAATTAGGGTATGTTAACTCTTATTATTCTGATCCTGTGATATTTTCCTGTCTGTTTTTTTTTCTTTTCTTTTTTTTTAATGATTCAACAATGACTGAAATTGTCCAGAACTCTCAAAATCAAAGGTTTAGGAGAGGACAAAATCAATCTAAATGTCACTATTAAAATTCTTTTGATAGGGTGGTAAATGTTAAAGAAAAAGAGAGCAATGCTGGAAATAAGCATTTTCTTTCCTAAAATTCTTCCATACACTCCAAGACCATTGCACATCTTTGATACTAATCTTTACAAGAATAAAGTTGTGGTTAAGCTTTGGACCTAAGCGCAAACCCTTTGCAAAACTAGAACTGTCGCAAAGCGGACGAATACCCCCCACTAGGGCCTTGTCACTGAAAAAGTGCTATCGGTCAAAATATTCTTAACTTAGAGCATGGAAACGAATTTTAAACAAAGTCCAACTGTGACCTTGACCTTTGACCTTGGTGACCCCAAAACAATAGGGCACCTCCATTGGTCATGGGCAACAACTGTGTAAAGTTTCATGATCCTAGGTCAAACTGTTCTCAAGTTAGAACACGGAAATGAAATTGTAAATTTTGACTCCTCCCCCCCCCCCCCCCCCCCTTCATTAAAAACTTCAAAGTGGCATAACTCTGAAACTAATGACTGGATCAAGATGAAAATTGCAGGTGCACAACTTCATATGATAGGAAACATCCTGAAAGAATTTCAGAAAAATTGGTCAAAAACTGTGGGAGGAGAAGAGGACACAAGATTATGTCCACCCCCCCCCCCACCCATAAAAACTTCAAAGTGGCATAACTCTAAAACTAATGACTGGATCAAGATGAAAATTGCAGGTGCACAACTTCATATAATAGGGAACATCCTGTTAAAATTTCAGAAAAATTGGTCAAAAACTGTGGGAGGAGAAGAGGACACAAGATTATGTCCACGGACGGACAGACAGACGGACAGACGGACAGACAGACGGACAGACGGACAACCTGATTCCAGTATACCCCCCATAACTTTGTTGTGGGGGGTATAATAACTTTGTTGTGGGGGGTATAACAAAACCCAGTCCTAGTTGTTTCAAAACTCAGATCTAATTTGGCAAAACATCTAGAGAAAACAAGAAATTGTGGCCATTCAGCAATATCTCCTTTTTATTTAATATTTTCTATGCTATAACAAACAAATTTTCTACTTTTGATTATGAGTGTATATCTATTTTGTCATCCACAACTCCAATCAATTTAGAAATATCAGAATTTTCGTTGTTTGGCATTCATAGGGTTAAAACAGCAGATTAAGATTTTATCTTAATACCGTAACTTAATTGTTGTTCTGTCAAATTGCATATTAAATCTTTATAATAAAGTTCATTTTTATAACAAATCCAGTATGAAAAAGTTCACTGAGATTTGTAGAAAAGTCTTACATCAAATGATTATATAAATCAATTAAAATGATTTATCCTTTCTCAAATTACAAACTTTTAGACTGGCCCAGATTCATGCTAATGAAATTGTTCTTGCTGTCACAATTAGAATTCCATTTGATAGGTTGAACATACATGTATTTAACCAATTCCCAAAGTGCTCAAATTTAGGAAGGTCCTATTCAAAAACTTTTTAAGATGACAAAATGGACATAAAAATAAAAACAGGATTTGTGTACAATTTACCTCTGAAAATATTGAGGCAAAAGGAGAAATTGCTGATTATCAGCAATTTCTTCTTTTGCCTCAATGTTTTCCTAAGCCTTTGTACTTATGGTTGTCAAAACAAGGTCTTGATTGGGAAAGGTTTAAGTAAAGGGATAGTATGCTGTAATTCAGCCTTTCCTTCATTTTCTCCAATATTTCCAAAAGCATTAAAAATGAATGGTTGTTAGGGAAAGGGTTTAAGATGTCTCTCCAATCAAGTGATGCCAGAGATGATAATTCTTCTGGATAATGATACAACAATCAAAAATTCTTTAATAACTTTGTTAATAGGGGACCGATTTGAATTCGGTTTGAGGCAGAGAAGGTGGACTGAGGTCATGCATAATGGATGTGATGGATTTTTGAAAAATCAGCTGATAAAAAAGTTATTGAAGATCAACCAAAATTTTGGTTGATCTTCAATGACTTTTTTGTCAGCTGATTTTTCAAAATTCTACCATATACAGCTTATTCCTTGCATTGTTTCACCTTCTCTGCTTCAAACCGAATTCAAATTGGTCAAGACCTAAGAATTAACAAAATTATTGAAGATTTTCTGAAATTGTTGTATCAGGTGATTATCGATCAACCGTGAAATAAGAAACACATTGAATCTGTTGCTGACAGTAAAATCTATGCTCTGCTTTAGTCAAACAAGATGTGTTTGTGAAACACAAATGCCCCCGAAATGGCCATTTTTGTAAAATGTTAAGTTTTCGTAGAGTAAAGGGTTGATAAAGGTTAATGGATGACCTTGAGGAAGGTCAAACTGCATTGAACAGATAGATATTATTAAAAGGAAGTTGCATACCTAATTTGAGCTTTGTTTGTCAAATACTTTTGGAGAAAAGGCAAATGTTAAGTTTTCGGAATAAAATGTTAAGTTTTCGTAGAGTAAAGGATTGATAAGGGTTAACGGATGACCTTGAGGAAGGTCAAACTGCATTGAACAGATAGATATCATTGAAAGGAAGTTGCATACCTAATTTGAGCTTTGTATGTCAAATACTTTTGGAGAAAAGGCAAATGTTAAGTTTTCGGAATAAAATGTTAAGTTTTCGTAGAGTAAAGGATTGATAAGGGTTAACGGATGACCTTGAGGAAGGTCAAACTGCATTGAACAGATAGATATCATTGAAAGGAAGATGCATACCTAATTTGAGCTTTGTATGTCAAATACTTTTGGAGAAAAGGCAAATGTTAAGTTTTCGGAATAAAATGTTAAGTTTTCGTAGAGTAAAGGGTTGATAAGGGTTAACGGATGACCTTGAGGAAGGTCAAACTGCATTGAACAGATAGATATCATTGAAAGGAAGTTGCATACCTAATTTGAGCTTTGTATGTCAAATACTTTTGGAGAAAAGGCAAATGTTAAGTTTTCGGACAGACAGACGGACAGACGGACAGACGGACGGACACGAGTAAAACAATATGCCCCCAATCTCTCGATACGGGGGCATAAAAATTGAAAACAGCAAAAGGTAAAATACTTATTACAAGCAATTTCTTCTCTTCGTGCAAGGACATTCATCCTTAAAATGTCTATAGGAATTCAAAAAATTAACAATATGCATTCAAGTGCTTGTCAAACATTGTAACCAAGAGCTTCCTTTCTCAACTAATGCACAATACAGAAGGCGTGTATCATAAACACATCATACTCCTAAAATAACCCATTCCCACATAACGATACTTTCTTGACACCCTACTATATAAAGGCTTGGAAAACATTGTCAAAAATGAAGAAATTGTTTGTGACAACCATTTTTTTCAATTTCCATAATGTTTTCTGCCATGACAGAGAAAAAAGGAAAATTTCATTCACTTGAAATTCAGGCTACAACATCTATGAAATGCGACAAGTCTTATTTTTGCAGTTGGTAAAAACCTATCTTGGATCTGCCGCAGATAAGGTTACAGACAGCAAAAACCAGTGATTATACTGCTGCCATGAGACATCCTTCAATATTGAAATGCTAAAAAACATTGAGGGAAAAGTAGGAAATACTGATCATCAGCATTTTTCTCTTTTCTCTAAATATTTTCAAAACCTTCCATGCATAGTTTGACAAAACCATTGTTTTCTTGGGAAAGAATCTTATGCATTTTAAACCTTTCCCACTTAACAAAATTTTAGGGTAGTTTCAGTTTGAAAGTTGCTGCAGATGACAAAATGGGTCTTGATAAAGCTATGATTTGTTTATGATAAAGAATTAAGAAATTATTGAGGCAAAAAGACAAAAAAAACTTGTTAGTAGCATTTTATTCTTTAGCCTCAATGTTTTCCAGGGCCTTTTTCTAAAAGAACAGTCAACTAGAGCTGTCTCAGGACAACAAAGCTTGACTATCGAGAGCTGGATAGTGAAAAAGTCCGAAAAGGGTAAAAATTTCATTAAATCAAATTTCAGAATAACAAATCCTTCACTAGAGACTCATGATAATGTGGTCACAGAAGCATGTGCAAAGTTTGAAAGCTATAGCTATTACAGAAAAAAAATTATCACAGATATATCGTCGGTGTAAATGCAAAACCTTGTATGTCGATTCCTGCAATTTTCAAAAGACAAACTTTTGTGCCCAGTTACAAACAATTCTTGCAAGTTTTGAGATATTTTACTGATTAGTATTGATGACAAATTATTTGTGAACTATGTGTCCAAATTTCAAGTCAAGCATTTCAGTTTTGGAAAAGTTATTACTCTTTTTTCTCCCCCCTTTGAAATTTTCCAAAAACGAGATACGAGGTTTTGCATTTACAACGGCGATATGCAAGTTGCACACAAAAACTTTTAACCAAGTAAGTTTAAGTCCAAAAGGGCAAAAACTCTGTTAAATTAAATGTTAGAGTAATGGATCTTTGCCTAGAGGCTGATATTAGGGTCACAGAGGCATGTGCAAAGTTTCAGTGCAATATAGCATTAGTAGAAATAGAAATTTGAGAAACTTGCATGTGAAAACCTAACCAAAGCATTAGTTTATGCCAACACAGATGCCAATGCCAACGCCCAGGTGTCTGGAATACCACCCCCCCCCCCCCCCCCATTCTACGAATAGTCACTGAAACAAATTTCAATTTAATATCATAAATTACATCTGATTGACTTTTTTTCACAAAATATGCACACAAAAACCACTTCAAACACATATATTTCAAATAACACATTCATCTATTCGAACTTTTCCGATTAAATTAAAATTTGTTCAATAATTCTCTAATACTATTACATATTATAGTCTATACGATATAGAAATTGTCAACAGGTTTTTCAATATAGACGGCAATTTATTCATATATTGTACTAAATCGTATATTGTAAAACGATGAATAAAAGATGATTAACAGTAGAATTTATTTTGTCAAGTATATGTTAACTCTTTCCCAAACAATAATGCCTTTTGATGTACTAAAATTTTGAGAAAACATTGAGACAAAAGAAAAAAATGCTGGTAACCAGCATTTTCTCCTTTTGCCTCAATATTTTCAGTGCTATATTGTATAAAACAGTATCTGTATCAGCATCAATTTAGTCATCTGCAGCAACTTCCTTATTGAAGCTGTCTAAAATTTTGTAGTTTGAGAAAAGGATTATCCACAGACTTTATTTTTGTCATGTTTATGTTAAGGCATTATCCTGATCCTTTTATCAAAATATTGTGCAGATCATTTCAATAGCAGGTGCAATATTACATACTTACTATGCTGATCCTTACTCATTTCTTTTCCTCAGACTGTGGAGAAATTCTTGTCTTTTTCTATCAATGATTGTTTAAGAAAAATTTTCAGTTGGCACAAGAATTGTAAGCTAGATAAGAAATCGAGTGCTTTAAGGTATAAGACCCATCATTAAAAACACCACTTTCTAGCCATACGAAATGCATTAAATTACACACACTTGTAAATAAACTTCACATAAGGTGATTCACCGTGCTGGATTTCAAGATTATGCCTCAAGAAGAAAATAAATTACAAATATTATTTACTCTATATTCATATAAAAGGGATGTAATTTTGAACATTTTTTGTCAAATATTTCCATAAGTATGCATTAATTCAAAATTCTAAACCGTTCAAAATGCTTATGTTTGTATTTGGAATGGAAATGTAACACAGTTTAGGAATTACTGGCACTTTTCAAATTTCGCATCTGGCCCTTCAGTGCTAATGATGGGTTGTATACGTTAAAGGCAGAGGTCCGGAATGCATGCTGATAATAGGGAAACAGCGACTAATGGTGGTCAGTTCTACTGACAAAAGACTTGGAAACAATATTAAATTTTGTATGTGATCTCATAGTAAACTTTTGATTGGCAGTTTCTCCTTTTCCTCATTGTTTTCTTGAGGCCATTTTTAATGTTAGACAAACCAAGCTCTGACAATTCAACTGTTTGAACATTTATTTTTTTATGTTGATGAAATTTAAATCCTTTCCCAAACAATGAGATGTCTGGTTTTAGCATTTACAATACAGCTTCGGCAAACATTCCGAGAAAAGACAGGAAAATTGTTGAGCACGGCGATAAACCCTAAACTACCATTCAATCAATCAACCTTATTTTCACATGCCAAGATACAATCATGTTGTCTCAAATGTCAAAATCAGACTTGAGTTTTCATGATGGATTAGGGTTAAAAATTAATATTGACTTATTAAATGTCTCATGAATCATAATGATAGGTAATTCAATAGAAATCATGAATAAATTGTGTCTGTGCCTCTTCAAAACTTACAAAAGAATAAGAAAACAGCTTAATCCTTTATCGTGACAACGTTTTTTTAACACCTACCGTAATTGTAATACAGCCGAGTTTACAGACTATGAAAGACTTAACCCATTCCCACGTAATGAAGCCTTTCTACCCCCCCCCCCCCCCCCCCAAAAAAAAAAAAAATAAATAAATAAATAAATAAAAAAATAAATAAATAAAAAAGATGGCTTCGGAAAACATTGTGGAAAATGAAGAAATTGCTGCGACAAGCAAATTTCTTCATTTTGCACACAATGTTTTCTTATCCAAAAGTCCAACGAAATTTAAATTTCATTCACATGAAATTATTGTCTGCAACATCTTTAAATTTGAACTAGTCTCTAAGATTCTGTCGTCTGGTAATAGGTTAAACCCGACTGAGGCCTGCCCTTCTCCCACACTTTCTTTAATTTTTTACCTTTTAGCCACTTTTTAAACCACAGAATGCAATCGGGTGGCTGCAGGGCAGCTCTAAGGTAATAATTATGGCATATGAATTTAAAGTAGTTCTGTATCCACGCTTTAAAATTGGTACAGTCAAAATTTATTTTCTATTTGGGAAAGATTTGAAATTTAGATAATGTTTTGAAGTTCAAGACATAATTTAGTGCTATTATTTTTCAGCACTAAGACAATATTCAAGTCACTGGGACTTTCCCTTTACCAAGGGAAATAAATCTTGGAATTATTTGACAGTTATTAAATTATCTCCCTTCCCTACATCATAAGTTCAATTTTTGGTATTCTTCTCTTCTCATGCTGTTCACGTCAATTTATTGTTGTGACCAAAGCTTTGACAGGCAGTATAGACTAAGATCAGCCTGCACAGACATGCAGTCTGATCTTAGCCTACACTGCCTGCTTTCTACCCCATTATTGTGGCAAAAACTTCAGCTAATCTTACACTGAAACATGTCTTGAATTTGAAGTTTGTTTGAATTCAAATTTAAAGTCAGTAGGACAATGGTTAATAAATTGCATCCATATTCTCAGGCCTGAATGATGGTGCTCATTTCTGTACGAGCTATTACATATTTGCACTAACTATTGTCATAAAGTATTACGTTAATGCTTATCAACAAGGTGGTCATACCACGTGATAAATGACGTCATATACTGACGGTGTTTGCATTTGGAACACCTCGTACAATTCTATCGAATCATACCTTGGATGTAAATCGTGGAACTACATTCTTGCTATGAATAGAATAGAACTAAATAGAACAACAACAACCTCATGTTCGTCTCTAATTAATGTCAAAAATGAAGCGACAGTGATACTGAAATGCATTGTTTGCAATATCCGGTTAAGAAATCACATTTTTTAAACATTTCATCATACGCATACTTCCGAGGTAATGTCTCTGATAGAATTGTCCGAGAAGTTCAATATTACGGTGTTTGGTAAATTGTCACCCGGATACATCATGACTCGAGTTTTCAAACGGCTGTAAGTACTTTGTTTATTATCCAAATTAAACGAGACCTGGCCTATTCGAACAGCAATTTTGCAAGTTTTATCCGTTTCTGTACATCTTCTTCCTTAAATTCGCGGTTTTTGCAATAATCGTGGACAACTGGTTCACTGGTCGATTTTCTCCGGTTTCATCAAGTTGTCCACGATTATTGCTAAAATCATACATTGTTAGAACAATGTGTGAATATTCAATTAAATATTACTAAATTACGCTTCGAATAGACCCAGTCTTGTTTAATTTGAACAAAAATTAAAGTTTTTATAGTCGTTTGAAAATTTGAGTTTGTCAGTTTGTGACGTCATTTATCACGTGGTATGACCACCTTGATCAAAGTGTGAGAATAAAACATGATCTACTATGGCCTTACATCATGAAGATGGTATTGTACTATTAGTTCTGCAATCACTGATGCATCTCACTGACTTCATTATACATGTGCAGCCATTAATTCACAAAGATGTAACGATTAACCCTTTCCAAAATTGTTACCCTATTTAGACTATTCCAAATCAAACACTGCTCCAGAGGACAAAATTGATGTTGATAAAGGTATAAATTGTTTACAATATAGCACTGACAATATTGAGGCAAAAGAAGAAATACTTATACCAGTATTTTTTCCTTTGAATCAGTATTTCCTAAGCTTTTTTTGAATTAAGAATGTTGAAACTTCAGAGTTTGTTTGGAAAAGGGTTAACCTATGTAATGAGTAATCTGCATCTCCCTAAAACCAAGTCAACAAAAAAAGCAATTTGTATGTCATTAATTAATTGTAAATCAAATATCATTTTGTATTAACCCTTTCCCAAACAAGACCTGGTTTTGACGTCCCTACTAGAAAAAGCTTTGGAAAACATTGAAACAAAAGAAGAAACTGCTGATAACCAGCAGTTTCTCCTTTTGTCTCAATATTTTCTGTGCTATATTTTACACAAATGCTGCCTTTATCGACATCCATTTTGACATCTGCAGCCGCTTTCTACGTGGAATAGTCCAATTTTTCGTAGATTGGGAAAGGGTTAAAAAACATGTGCTACTATTGGGTTTTATGGATGAGGGCTTAGGTTAGTGGTAATATTCGGTCTTTGACATTGACAAGTCCTAGGCTAATGCAATAACAATCTGAAAAGCAATAACAATCTTGACAGGGAATGCTTCTTAAAAAGTAATAACAACTGGGAATGTACGTTTCTCTCAAAGCAATAACAATCTTGACTGGGAATGTTTCTCTCAAAGCAATAACAATCTTGTCTGGGAATGTTTCTCTCAAAGCAATAACAAATCTTGACTGGGAATGTTTCTGCCAAACCAATTACAATCTTGTCTGGGAATGTTTCTCTCAAAGCAATAACAATTTTGTCAAAGCAATAACAATCTTGACTGGGAATGTTTCTCCCAAAGCAATAACAATCTTGTCTGGGAATGTTTCTCCCAAAGCAATAACAATCTTGTCTGGGAATGTTTCTCCAAAAGCAATAACAATCTTGACTGGGAATGATTCTCTCAAAGCAATAACAATTTTGTCTGGGAATGTTTCTCTCAAAGCAATAACAATCTTGTCTGGGAATGTTTCTCCCAAAGCAATAACAATCTTGTCTGAGAATGTTTCTCCCAAACCAATAACAATCTTGACTGGGAATGTTTCTCCCAAAGCAATAACAATCTTGACTGGGAATGTTTCTCCCAAACCAATAACAATCTTGTCTGGGAATGATACTCTCAAAACAATAACAATATTGATTGGGAATGATTCTCCCAAACCAATAACAATCTTGACTAGGAATGTTTCTCTCAAAGCAATAACAATCTTGACTGGGAATGTTTCTCCCAAAGCAATAACAATCTTGACTGGGAATATTTTTCTCAAAGCAATAACAATCTTGACAGGGAATGTTTCTCTCTATTCAATAATAATCTTGACTGGGAATGTTTCTCCCAAAGCAATTACAATCTTGACTGGGAATGCTTCTGTCAAAGCAATTACAATATTGACTGGGAATGTTTCTCTCAAAGCAATTACAATATTGACTGGGAATGTTTCTCTCAAAGCAATAACAATCTTGACTGGAAATGTTTCTTTCAAAGCAACAACAATCTTGACAGGGAATGTTTCTTCCGAAGCAATAACAATCTTGACTGGGAATGTTTCTCTCAAAGCAATAACAATCTTGACTGGGAATGTTTCTCCCGAAGCAATAACAATCTTGATTGGGAATGTTTCTCTCAAAGCAATAACAATCTTGATTGGGCATTTTTCTCTCAAAGCAATAACAATATTGACTGGGAATGTTTCTCCCAAAGCAATATCAATCTTGACTGGGAATCTTTCTCTCAAAGCAATAACAATCTTGACTGGGAATGTTTCTCTCTATTCAATAACAATCTTGACTGGGAGTGTTTCTCCCAAAGCAATTACAATCTTGACTGGGAGTGTTTCTCCCAAAGCAATTACAATCTTGACTGGGAATGTTTCTCTCAAAGCAATAACAATCTAGACTGGGAATGTTTCTCTCAAAGCAATAATTATCTTGACTGGGAATGTTTCTGTCAAAGCAATAACAATCTGGACTGGGAATGTTTCTCCAAAAGCAATAACAATCTTCACTGGGAATGTTTCTCCCTAAGCAATAACAATCTTGACTGGGAATGTTTCTCTCAAAGCAATAACAATCTTGACAGGGAATGTTTCTCTCAAAGCAATAACAATCTAGACTGGGAATGTTTCTCTCAAAGCAATAACAATCTTGACTGGGAATGTTTATCTCAAAGCTGTAACAATCTTGACAGGGAATGTTTCTCCCAAAGCAATATCAATCTTGACTAGGAATGTTTCTCTCAAAGCAATAATTATCTTGACTGGGAATGTTTCTCCGAAAGCAATAACAATCTTGAAAGGGAATATTTCTCTCAAAGCAATATCAATATTGACTGGGAATGTTTCTCTCAAAGCAATAACAATCTTGACTGGGAATATTTCTCTCAAAGCAATATCAATATTGACTGGGAATGTTTCTCTCAAAGCAATAACAATCTTGACTGGGAATGTTTCTCTCAAAGCAATAACAATCTTGACTGGGAATGTTTCTCCGAAAGCAATAACAATCTTGAAAGGGAATATTTCTCTCGAAGTAATATCAGTATTGACAGGGAATGTTTCTATCAAAGCAATAACAATCCTGACTGGGAATGTTTCTCTCAAAGCAATAACAATCTTGACTGGGAATGTTTCTCTCAAAGCAATAACAATCTTGACTAGGAATGTTTCTCTCAAAGCAATAACAATATTGACTGGGAATGCTTCTCCGAAAGCAATGACAATCTTGACTGGGAATGTTTCTCCGAAAGCAATAACAATCTTGACTGGCAATGTTTCTCTCAAAGCAATAACAATCTTGACAGGGAATGTTTCTCTCAAAGCAATATCAATATTGACAGGGAATGTTTCTCTCAAAGCAATAACAATCTTGACTGGGAATGCTTCTCTCAAAGCAATAACAATCTTGACAGGGAAAGCTTCTCTCTATTCAATAACAATCCTGACTGGGAATGTTTCTCCAAAAGCAATAACAATCTTGACTTAACTATTTCTAACATTCTGAAATATGAGGAGTAATACATGTCATTTATCAATTTGTTAACATTTTCCCACAAATCACATGGTTTAGATGTCCCTGATAGGATAAACTGCTATATTGAATAATGAAATAAAAGAAGAAAATGCTGATAGCTACTATTTTCAAATTTTTCTCATCTTGCTCAACAGGGAATCCTTATTTTTCAGTATTTTGTCACCTGATAATTTTTCTTCATTCATGGCATATACCTTTCCCAAACAAGACCTGGTTTTGACGTCACTGATAGAATTGGCTAGAAAAACATTAAGGCAAAAGAAGAAAATGCTGATGATCAGCATTTTCTCCTTTTACCTCAATATTTTATTTGACCTTTCCCACTACAATCCTGTCTTTATGAAAACCAATTTTGTTGTCTGAAGCAGCTTTCTAATTGGGAAAGTCTGAAAATGGCAGTTTGGGAAAGGGTTCATAATTTCTAGTTTTGGCAAAGGTTAATGTTTTTGACAGAATTACAAATGTAGATTAATATCAGATTGTTGAGTATTTGATTGATGACTGTAACATTCCTACACTAATTCATATTTACAAGGTTTTGTGTCACATTAACCCATTACCTAACTGAACAAACTGCTGACTGCCCTTTTTGATAGCTGTTGCAGACAAAAAAAGAAATAATGATTTCAAAAGCAGTAAAGTAGTTTAACATAGCTTCAAAAATATAGAGGGGAAAAAGAGATATTGCTGATCGATTTTCTCTCAATGATTTCCCAAACTATTTCTGCTTGTGGACATCAAGGTCTTGATTGGGAAAGGATTAAATCATAACATGGCTTCTTGAAAGTGTGGCAAGTTAAGTAAAATATTGACTAAATGCACACAAATTATGATGGTCTAACATTGATGGATTAAATGGGGTTCAATGCCTCTTTCAACTGCTATGGTCATATCCTGGCTGCTGGAACACCTAACCATGGATTCCTGGCTTTCTTTCTCACCATTACTACCAAAGTATATTTTCAAAGCCTCCAGCTGCTCATCCATTGTTTACGATTATCTAACCATTGTTGGGAGACAATTTAATGTCAGAAAGGATGTTCGCAGCAGCCAAGGATATCAAACCCTGGGCCAAAAACATTGCCATTTTTGGTGATGATTCATGCTGATTAAAAATAATTTAATGATTAAAACAGCAAATGTACGATGGGGCATATCTGTACCAGGTTCAGAATGGCGGTGAATAGACAATGATTACCAGCCAAATAATATTTATAGGTTTGACTTAGGGTCAGGATGACTATCAATCTGTCTTATTTCAATAAACATGATTTTATGGCCCATATTTAACACTTTAATTCATGTTCATGATTAATCAGATGGAGATATTGTTATAGAAATAAAATTTGTGGTGAAACATATTCTGTACCAGCTTCAGAATGACAATAGATAAATAGTGAAATCCTTTATATAGCTCATGATAAATTACTTGGCAGAGCATCTCTGTCCATAAGCAAGAGATGCTTTGCCAGGTCATTTATCAATTGTGCCCTGAATAATAAAGACATATTTCTCATAATTATAAAGATTTATTGCCAAGTTCAAATTTGGACAAGATGGGAAATAGATAGTACTAACCATTTCCATGTCTTAATCCATTATATCTATATAATTTTATCAAGTCAAATAAAAGAAGAACGTTGATAGAATGATACTCAACAGCGAAAAAAGCTCTATGCCATCATCTTGCTGCTTTTCCTTGAATACCTCCAACTACATCTTCTTTGGAACTGTGGTTAACCCTTTCCCAAACCACAAAATTTTAGGGAGAACCAATTTAAAAGCTGCTGCTGACGACATTTATGAATGTTGATATAGATAAAATTTGTGTAAATTATAGCACAGAAAATATTGAGGCAAAAGGAGAAACTGCTGGTTATCAGCAGTTTCTTCTTTTGTTTCAATGTTTTCCCAAGCCTTTTCTATTTAAAGGGATGTCAAAACCAGGTCTTGTTTGGGAAAGGGTTAAAACAGGTTTTTGAAGAAAAGCAGCCAAATGAAGATTACATGCAAGAAAAGACTACAAGCTGTATACAGAGCATTTCACTATATATATCCAGGCATCCAATGACTCTGTGTGTTTGACCGATTACCAGATGACACATTATTTAAGACTGCTTGGTCCAAGTCCAAACATATTGCGGACAGCAATTCTAACTTCTATGGGAATAAAATTTCACATTTATTGTCGTTTTTCGAAAACATTGTGAGAAATGAAGAAATTCCTTTTCATAGAGTAAAAACCCATTAATAATTATGTTGGCATGGATTAACAAACAACAAATAAAGTACAGTTGACCCTGTCTGGACAATAAAATTGACCAGACTATAAAAGTAAAATTTATGGTCACTAAATATGGCTTCACAGTGGGTAAGACAATCATACTTATCACCTGTAAACAGTTTTATAGCTGATCATGACGACTTTATTTGTTTGCTCACTCTTAAATAATTTCTTGAAGGCAATACCAAGCCCTACAAAATAAAGGCTTTGGAAAACAATGTGGAAAATGAAGAAATTGATTGAGACAAGCAATTTCTTCATTTCCCACAAAGGTTTCTTCCAAGAAAATGGTTGATATTTTATCAACTTACATAATGTCGGCTGCATGATCTTTGAATTTGGACAAGTCTAAAATTTTGCTGCCTGGTAATGGGTCAATAGGCAGTGACAATTTTGCCCTTGTCCAAATAAGCTGACTTGGTGACCCGAGTGGAAAAGCTTTGAAAAACATTGAGGCAAAATGAAAAGAAATGCTGAAAACTGGAACCTTAATGCATTTTGGGCGGATCCAGGATTTTTTTCCAGGGGGGTCCAAGCAAAAAAATTTTCCAAGCCCAAATTATGGCTTAAAATGTAGTAAGTATGTAACATTACACTAAATTTATATAGTCAAAATTAAATTTTCGGCCAATGCCCAGGGGGGGGGTCCGGACCCCCGACCCTCCCTCTAGATCCGCCCATGTAAATGCTTTATGTTTGCCAGGGAATTGTTCAAGAAATATGGTAAAGCGTATTTCTAATAATTATATATTGGTGTGCAAACACAACATTCATCAAAATTTATCACACATCGCTCTTTTTTAATTTGCAAAAATATTATGAATATACCCCTTGATGGGAATCTAATTTTATTGAAGATAAATACAAAATTACATTTTCACCATGACAAAATTAAACCCTTCCCTATAAGGCAAACATTTGAAATTTACAAATTTTCTGGTTCAAAACATTGTGGAAAATGAAGATGTCACAAGCAATTTCTTTATTTTCCACTGCATGCAGTGTTTTCCAAAGTCTTCATCTTTAACCCTTTCCCAAACAAGACCTGGTTTTGACGTCCTTAACAGAAATGGCTTTGGAAAACATTGAGACAAAAGAAGAAACTGCTGATAACCAGCAGTTTCTCCTTTTGTCTCAATATTTTCTGTGCCATATTTTACACCAATCTTATCTTCAATAACACCTGTTTTGTCATTTTTGGCAGTTTTTGAAGTAGATCACCCCAAAAGTTTGTCGTTCGGGAAAGGGTTAAAAGGCATCAATATATCGTCGCTTTTCTGTGAAAACCTCGTAACTGCAGCTTGTATTAAGCTGCAGTTACAAGGTTTTCGTAGAAAAGCAGCATATGGGTTTGGTTTAACCCTTTCCCAAACAACAAAAATTTAGGGCAATCCACTTCAAAATTTGCCACAAAAGACAAAATGGACGTTATTAACGATAGGATTTGTGTAAAATATGGCACAAAAATATTGAGACAAAAGGAGAAACTGCTGGTTATCAGAAGTTTCTTCTTTTGTTTCAATGTTTTCCCAAGTCCTTTCTATTAGGGACGTCAAAATCAGGTCTTGTTTGGGAAAGGGTTAATCTCATAATTTAGCAGAGTGGAGCAGCAAAGACACAGATCAGCCTCATGCACAAACATATGCAGTTTGATCTTATGCCTCATTACCTTATTTATCTCATGAACCTTGGATAATAATAATAATATGCTGATAACCCACATTTTCTCCATTTAACTCAATATTTCCTATGCTATATCATACAGAAATCCTTAATTAACATTAAAGAAGCCGTTTTCAACCAAATTTTTTTCCGTTCCCACATATAACTGACATCCTATAATGTAAAAGCTTTGAATATCATTGTGGAAAATGAAGAAATTGTTTGTTACTACCAATTTCTTCATTACCCTCAATGTTTTCTATCAATGATTAACCGAAAGTGTACAATTTCAAATTTCAATTTATCTAAATTTGTGGTCTGCAAAACCTTTGAATTTTGACAATTCTAAATGTTTGTCTTTTGGGAAAGAGTTAACCCCTTCCCAAACATGACCTGGTTTTTAACATCGCTAATAGAATTGGCTTGAGGAAACATTGAGACAAAAGAAGAAACTGCTGATAACCAGCATTTTCTCTTTTTGTCTCAATGTTTTCTTTGCTGTGTGATTCAAAAATTTTACAAATAACAACATGTTTTTTGTCGTAATTGGCTTTGAAGTCACTAATAGAATTGGCTTGAGAAAACATTGAGACAAAAGAAGAAACTGCTGATAATCAGCAATTTCTCCTTTTGCCTTAATATTTTCTGTGCTATATTATTCAGTTACTTCAACCTTCAATAACATTCATTTTGCCGTCTGCACCAGCTCCAGCTTTCAAATTCGACTACCCTAAAATTTTGTCGTCTGGGAAAGAGTTTTTAAATTATGTAATACACACCTCAGCATCTCTTTCTATTCACATGGAAATGACAAAAACATCCCATCAAACTCGTCAAAATTGTCAACATTCTCGATGACTCAACCTCACAAGTACACAAAATCCAACGAAATCCAAATTACATTCTACCTTTTCAATCAAAATTTACCTTTTAATCACATTTTACGTTTTAATCATCCAAAAATATCAAATACGTTTAAGGTACCAATATTTTGGTTGATTGTCAAAGGTACACTGATGTTTCACACTTGAATGGCAAAGCTACTGATAATAATATTGTGACGGGCAAAAAAAATTTTCAATCTTATAATTCCAAATCAACACCCTATGTTGTGGATACTATTAGAACGAATTTAAGTAAAACAGATCAAGCTAAATTTTGTGTTTTACTATTTGGGAAACTTCTGCTAAAGTCATTAAAAGAGGTTGTTACAATAAGTGCAAGACTATTTTAAGTGGCTTTCGAATTAAACAAATTTCACACTAATCAATCAAAAAGCTACGTCAATGACAATACTGTGTAATTGTTTTCTAATTGACCCTTGTTTTTTATCTGGACACCTGTAGTTATTCTTATAGTCCCGAGACATCTGCATATATGGTCTTTTTTCAAGATTTTATCAAAAACTTGTAACTGCAGATTTAAACAATTAGTCATGATTACGAGGTTTTTGATGAAAAGCACTTCTGTTGTAATGAAACCACTTTTCAAAATCAGTAAATTTCTTTTGTAATGGAAAATGTGGAAGATGGAGGCAGTATTGAACAAGCAAATTTGTTAAATTGATATCCCCGCTGAAAACATTTTGTTTTCTATGTATGTATATGGCTTCACCAATCAGGGGCAGTAACTTTGAATTAAGTAGTCGGACCATGTAACCCCGAATATATGCGCATCTCCTCTTTGAAGTGAAGCTTTCCACAAAGTTTCATTAAAATCCAGCCAATGATTTCCAAGAAATAGCACTGAAACTGATATTACTCTGTATGTATAAGGCTTCACCAATCAGGGGCAGTAACTCTAAATTTAAAAGTCGAACCGAGGATATGAGCATCTCCCCTTTGTAGTGAAGCTCTCTACAAACTTTCATTGAAATGCAGCCAATGATTTCCAAGAAAAAGCACAGAAATGAATATTACTATGTATGTATATGGCTTCACCAATCAGGGGCAGTAACTCTAAATTTAATGGTTGAACCAAATAACCTCTATGATATGCCAATCTCCTCTTTGAAGTGAAGCTTTCCACAAAGTTTCATTGAAATCCAGCCAATGGTTTCCAAGAAATTGCACAGAAACACATATTACTCTGTATGAATATAGCTTAACCAATCAAGGGCAGACTAACTCTGAATTTAATAGTCCAACCAGGTAACCCCGACAATAATGCACATCTCCTCTTTGTAGTGAAGCTTTCCACAAAGATTCATTGAAATTCAGTAAATGGTTTCCAAGAAATAGCACAGAAACCAAACTTGGAAGGACGGAATGACAGATTGATGCAAAAACAATATTCCCCAAACCCCAATGATTACATCTGCTGGTGATTACAAATTATTTGATATCTAATGATGGATAGAACATTGTCACTAGTGGTGAACTAGGCCAAAGCGAGGGACGTTTTTTCGCGAACAATGTATTCCGTCGGTGTTGTTATAAAATATCGTAACTACAGCTTAATCGAAGCTGCAGTTACGAGATATTATAACAACACGGACAGTTTGTCAATACAAAACTGTAAACAGAGTTTCAAATTAATAAATATGCCAGAACCTCAGATTCACATTCATTGCGACTCTAGTAAAAGTGGGTATGGGGGCATAAATAACTCAACTGGGGATACTGTCGAAGGGATATGGACCGAAACTGAGAAAGAGGAACATATAAATTATTTAGAGTTAAAGGGGGCTTTTCTCGTTCTCCAACGATTAAACACTGGAACTCTAAACTGTCATATAAGAATATTCCTTGATAACACTGTGGCAATTTCATACATCAATAATTTTGGTGGAAAAATTGAAAAATTGCATTCCCTTAGTTCTCAATTATGGAAGTGGGCTATTTCAAGGAATTTATGGATCAGTGCTGTACATGTTCCGGGATCGGACAGCTTTGACGCTGACCGGTTATCGAGAAAAATGAATGATGATGCTGAATGGATGTTGAAAACACAAGTTTTTAGGCGAATAGAACTCCTTTTTGGGAAATTCGACCTTGATTTATTTGCATCCAAATTAAACAAACAAATAAGTGACTATGTCTCTTTCAAACAAGAAAAAGATGCTTTTGCTATTGATGCTTTTACCCTCAATTGGAATTGCAATAAAACACTTTATGTTTTTCCTCCTTTTTGTGTCATTGGCAGGGTATTATATATATATAGAAGATTGCCAAAGAAGAAGTCAAAAGAATTCTACTAATAGCCCCTATCTGGCCAACACAAATATGGTTTACGACTCTTCTTCAACAAATAGCAGGGCAATCGTACATCCTTCCACGAAATTGTTTACAACTTCCCACCCAGACCAACCGGAAACACCCAATTCGGAATCTTTGACTGGGGGCTTTCATCTTATCAGGCAACAACTGGTCAGTCAAGGATTATCGGAACTCACTGTCGACATTCTCATGCACTCATGGAGAAAATCAACTTGTCAACAGTATGGGTCGTATCTCAGACGATGGCTGTTATTTTCAACTGAAGAAGAAAGTGATCCGTTTAACCCATCTTCCGGAACTCTTTTGAAATTTCTCTCAATTTTATTTCAAGAGGGAAAAAGTTATAGTTGTATAAACACTGCGAAATCAGCAGTTTCATCAGTCTGTGGACTTTTGAGTAATCATAACATTGGTGATGATCCTATTGTAAAAAGATTTATGCGAGGAATCTTCACTAAGAGACCCAAGCTTCCGCAATACCGACATATTTGGGATGTAAATATTGTGTTCGAATATTTGAGAAAATTGCCTTCAAATGAAACTTTATCACTTCTTCAATTATCGGAGAAATTGGTAATTTTATTAATGTTATTAATTGGACAACATGGACAAACCATTCATCTTCTAAGAAAAGGGGATATCCAAATACAAAGTGATAATATTACATTGTTTTTCACTAGTCCACTAAAACATACAACCCCTAAGAGACATCTTGAACCGTTAATACTAGAACAGTATACAGTCCATGAAAAAACTTTGTGTGGTAGCAACTATGAAAACATATTTGGAAAGGACTGCAGGATTACGGGAACCAGGAGTTGACAAACTGTTCATATCAACTGTTCCTCTACATAAAGGAGTAACTAAAAGTACTATCAGTCGTTGGATAAAAAACATTATGACACAGTCAGGTATAGATACTAGCTATTTCCGACCGCATAGTTGTAGAGCTGGATCTACATCGAAAGCCAAGAACACAGGATTACAAATTGGAGCCATCCTTAAAGCGGCGGGATGGAGCACGGAAAAGACTTTTAGACAATACTACAGTCGAGTCATTGGAGAGGGGCAGCACAGTTATGCTATAGTAAGGCCCCCGAACACAGAGTAGGTGCGTAAACTCAGTATGCAGGTACCTTGGCGTTGTGGGTATGTTTGAAAATTTTATTACTTTTCCATACTGATTTAATTATGCACAAATTCTGTGGCAGTTTTTGGAAAGCAAATTTGCAAAATTTGCTTTTCTTTCCAGTCGTGCTTCTCTGCACTTTAACATTCTCTGCATACCACACAACATCTCCCGTTCCTCCTCACTATAAATAGTTCTATCAAAAGCAAAGATCAATGACAAGAACAACCTTTCGAATATTCAATATTGAATTCTATAGTTGTACACAAGATATTCAATTATGTGACCGATGATAAAACATCCAATTAAACATGTGTTAAAAGAGGAGAAACGATCACGTAGTAATTTGCTTTCATTACGGTTCAATAGCCAGTCCAATATCTTTCGTTGAAAATGGGTCAGTCAAGTTTACTGAACTATGAAATATGCGACCCACTTCAAGCACTAAAAATAGGAACTTAGACACGTCTATTTTTAGAATCTTTCTATGCCCAAATTCTTACACGTTTTAATGTCCGAAACTAAACAATGATAGTCGATAAGCCATGCATTTGATCGCGTTCACAATAATTGATTGATCAACTAAGTGGTTATTTTGAGGTTAATGACATAGACATCTTGTCTATACCCAAACCAAAATGCAACTTCGCCGCGAGCTTGCGACGAGCTCGCTATAAGCGTATATTAACTAATGTGATCTTATTTACTTCGCAATACTGTTCGCGCGAGCTAGCACCAATTTTAAGCGCACATACCATTTGCAAGTAAGAGCGTATGTACGCGCTTGTTTTAAGAAGTAAGCGCGCGACAGTGATCTTGACTGCGTGCTTAATTCATTTTAGTTTCACTTATGGACTTAGTGTTTTTAGACTTATATGAATATAGATACATGTACACTGACTAAGCAGATTTTTGTTCTAAAGGTAAAACTTGAAGGTCACAAGGTCAAAGGTCATTATAATTAATTAATGGTCTTGGCAGGAGGTATCCATGTGTGAAATATCAAGGCTCTATCTCTAAATTGTAGGGATGGGAACGAGTACTCGATTAATCGAGTACTCGATCGAACGTTCGAGTATCGATTACCAATATCACTAATCGAGTAATCGGAAAGAAAAAAAAAATATCGGCAGAAAAATGAAAATTCGTTTCCAAACTCAAGTTGTTTAAAATATCGATCGCTCTTTTCCAACACTGTACCGTGCAAAGGGTAGAATATGGAACACCTAGTTGTATGCCGATTATCTAATCCCTCGATATTGTCCTAATTTGCAATCAAGTGCCAACAGCTATTGTTCTCGCTGTCAAACAATGTCATAAATGTTCGCACCTTAGCCGCCCTTTGCTTCGATTTCGGGCGAGGCATTTTAATTGGGCGTCCTTAAGATTTACCTTAGAGTTGATTGGTTAATGCAATATTCAATCAGCCGATTATTGGATTATTGTTATGATTTCATTCTATTGCTATTTGTTTCTCGAAGAAGAAGCACCTCATTCCCGATTACACGCACATAAATTCAAGAAAGTTTAACAATGCCTCCCTTTAAGTCTATAATGACTTGTGTACATCTCACATCATGTGTAAATATTACGAAGGCTTTACTATGAGATGAATAAAACGGTTTTTTTTTTGTCTTTTTTTAATTATTTTTCATGAGTTTAATGGAAAAATTTGACAATACCTAACAATTGTCCATTTTTCTCAAAGTAAGTACTGGTCAAATATCTAAAGATATATTTATAACGAAGATATGCTGCATAATTATATTGGTTATGAACATGTTAGAAAACACTGATACTATAACCAAAAGACAACGTTTCTATCCGAGTACTCGAGTACTCGATCGGAAGGGTGATTGAGTACTCGATTAGTAAAATTGGTACTCGTTACCATCCCTACTAAATTGTAAAAGTGTATGAGATATAGGCAAGGTTAAAGTTGTAAAATAGATTAAACATTAAGGTCAAGGTCATAATGTCAATGGTCAAGGTCTAAAGTAAAAGATCTTGGCAATATGTATCATTGTGTGAAATATCGAGGCTCTGTCTCTTATAGTGTATGAGATATAGGCAATGTTAAAGTTCTTTTAAAGTAGATCAAACTTCAAGGTCAAGGTCATATGTCAAAGGTCATGGTTCAAAATAAAAGGTATGAAAGACATATTCTTGTGTGAACTATCAAGGCTCGATCTGTAATAGTGTGTGAGATATAGTCAAGGTTAAAGATCTTGTAAAGTAGATTTAACATCAAGGTCATAAGGTCAAAGGTCATGGTAAAAAATAAAAGGTCTTAGCAAGCTGAATCTTTGTGTGAAAAATCAAGGCTTTATCTCTTATATTGTAAGAGATACAGGCAAGGTCAAAGTTATTGTAAACAAGAATTGACCGCGGACAAAAAAGCTCGCCCTAATGAAAGCTTGTCACAAAGTAAAGTCATTTCCTAGGTCAAGGTAAAAAGATCATAGCCAAAAATGAAAATTTTTAAAAGTAGGCCAAGCTCCAAGGTCACAAGATCCAAGGTCATGGTCAAATGTGAACTGTGTTGGAAGGAGATGTCCACATGTGAAATATCAAGGCTGTAACTGTAAAAGGACATGAGTTATAGGCCAGCTTTAAGTTTTTTAAAAGTAGGTCAATCTTCAAGGTCAAGGTCACGGCCAAATGTGAACGGTATTGATAGGTTTCATTTTGTAAAATAAAGAGACTGTAGGTGTAAAAGGACATGAGATATAGGCCAGGTTTAAGTGTTTTAAAAGTAGGTTAAACTACAAGGTCAATGTCACAAGGTCCAAGGTCATGGTCAAATGTGAACGGTGTTGGTAGGAGGTGTCCATGTGTGAAATATCAAGGCTGTAGGAGTAAAAAGACATGAATATAGGGCAGGTTAAAGTTTTTTAAAAGTAGGTCGAACTCCAAGGTCAAGGTCACGAGGTCCAAGGTCATGGTAAAATGTGAACAGTGTTGGTAGGAGGTGTCCATATGTGAAATATCAAGGCTGTAGATGTAAAAAGACATGAGATATAGGCCAGGTTTAATTTTTTTAAAAGTAGGTCAAACTCAAAGGTCAAGGTCACAAGGTCCAAGGTCATGGTCAAATGTGAATCGTGTTGGTAGGAGGTGTCCATGTGTGAAATATCAAGGCTGTAGGTGTAAAAGGACATGAGATATAGGCCAGGTTAAAGTTTTTTAAAAGTAGGTCAAATTCCAAGGTCAAGGTCACAAGGTCAAAGGTCATGGTCTCAAATGAAAGGTCTTGGTGAGAGGTATCCACATGTGAAATATGAAGGCTGTAGGTGTAAAAGGGCATGAGATATAGGCCAGGTTAAAGTTTTTTAAAACGGTCAAAAAGTGGGTCAAACTCCAAGGTCAAGGTCACCAAGGTCAAAGGTCATGATTCAGAATTAAATGTCTTTGCATAATGTATCCATGTATTAAATATTAAAGCCAAATCTCAAATAGTTCATAAGATAGAATTAACTTGGTGAAAGTCAGACCTCCCAGTCTAATTCCAGTCCAGTTCCAGTCTATATAATTTAGAAAATTGGAGGGAACTTTACTTGTCTGACATTTTTTCAAAGAAAATGTTTATGAGCAGTATTTCCATTAACATTGAAGAATTATCTTGACACTTAGGGACTCACTAAATGGCAAGACCAAGTAGAGATCTAAGGCAACTTTGGTGAGTCTTCTTCTTACTAAATTTAACAAATTTAAAAGTTCTATTTTTCATACAATTCCCCACCCACATATTGTGTAGCAAATATCGTTTTACTGCTATAAATAGAAAATAAGCGCCCAAGCACGCCGAAGCTCGCGTTGGAGAGCTCGCATGTGCTCGCAAATGTTCGCATTGGTGAGCTCGCGCGTGCTTGCGAGCTGGCGCGAGCTTGCGAGCTAGTTTTCCAAATAAGCGCGCTAGTGTAAGCTTGCGAGCTCGCGCGAGTTCGCCTCGGTTCCAAATGCAAGCTTAACGCGAGCTAACATATGCGCGGTGTGCTTACAAGCTCGCAAGTACACTAACAAGCGCGCTAGAGTAAGCACGCAAGCGTGCATAAGCGTTCTTGATAGCTCGCCACTATGTTCGTTTTAGTTCGCGCACACACTTTGTAAGCTCGCAGCTAGTTTGCCTGGGTTCCAAATGTAAGGTCGCGCGAAGTTAATTGTAATCTTCATACGATCTTAATACGAACTTGAAACAAGCTCGCCATTTTGGTTTGGGTAATAGGCCTTGCTAGTATTCGCGTGTAGCTATAGGTATTTCAAAGCGAAAGTAGAAATCTGGGAAACCAGAATATGTGATGGTATGCTCAAAATGCATAGAAATCAGATTAGCAATCCTTTCACCACTTGGTTTAAAAAACGGTGTTAACTTTTTAATCTATAGATATCACGGTGGATAACCCATGTGACTTTTGGGAAGCGTTAACACTGAAAAAATCGTCCGCTTCAAGGTATGTTTGGTTTAATTTCTCAGCTTATACTCTGTTGATTTTGACGAGATAAAGTGCACGGAACGCGCATTTGAGAGGGCTATTCCCGTTTGTAACTCTGCTCCGATCCCGTGATTTCTTCAAACATTCAAGCGAAAGTTTTCTTCGGTGCATGTGAATGCTTCCCACTTTCGTTTTGCACTTACAAACACTTTGGCTCGAATGTTTGAAGAAACCACTGGATTTGGAGCAGAGTGAGTTAGAGCCGGGAATAGCCCTCTCAAGGGCGCGTTCCGTGCACTTTATCTCATCAAAATCAATAGGGTATAATCTGAGAAATTAAACAAAACATACCTTGAAGCGGACGATTTTTCGGTGTTAACGCTTCCCTAAAGTCATGTGAGTTACCCACCGTGGATTTAGATCTAGATGAATAGGCCTACATAGAATCAAATCAATTTACATTGTTGGTATGTTATCCATTTCCCAAATAGAAACATTTCAGATTGGTCAAAATAAAACAAGAGGGCCATTGGCCCTGAAGCGCTCACCTGATATAATAACTTTTTTTTGTAAACCAATTTTCAGGTTGATTGGACAAAGAATGTGACCTCTAGGGTGCACACAAGGTTTATCTAAGATTTGACCTCGTGACCTAGAATTGATCAAGACAATCATTCTGATCAATTTTCAGGTTGATTGGGCAAAAAATGTGGCCTCTAGAGTGCACACAAGGTTTTACAAAGATTTTACCTCATGGCCTAGTTTATGACCCCAGATGACCCAATTTCAATCTTGTCTGAAAATTGATCAAGACAATCATTCTGATCAATTTTCAGGGTGATTGGGTAAAAAATGTGGCCTCTAGAGTGCACACAAGGTTTTTCTAAGATTTGACCCTGTGACCTAGTTTTTGACTCCAGATGACCCAATTTCAAACTTGTCCGAGATTTCACCAAGACAATCATTCTGATCAATTTTCAGGTTGATTGGGCAACAAATCGTCGCCTCGTTTTTAAGCTGCGCTATCTCCATTTTTGAAAAAATCCTATATTTGGTATCGTTGTGTTCGTATTTTTATGCTCTATCTCCTGAACACCAGATATCGTCGATTGGCGGGCTGGTTTTTGAGAAATCGCGTATGCATATTGCTCTATCTCCTGATTTTTTCTTCAAATTGGTCTTAATCTTATCCTATGTCCAGGACATAAAGCAATCTGTGCCTGAAAATTTCTCTCGTCCAATGAAAATAAGTATAAAAACCACGTGACCTGTTATGTGATACAAACACGAATTCCGATTACAAAATGTGAAAAATCGATTTCTATTGACGATTTTGATAATATGTAAGTACATATATGTTAGCAAGTCAATCGTTAACAAGTTCAAATGCTATTTTAATCAATGGCCGTTCACAATAACACTATATGCATGTCGGCATTCTGATTACCAGTCCTCGATGGGTAGAATAGCCGGATAGTCTTTGAAAAAAATGTAATTGAAATTGATCTTGGCACACAAGTGCTTCAACAAGTAGATTTTTTTCAACTGTACCTTATGTAGCCATTATAACAAACAAAATATATTTCTTTAGGGCGAAAATGATATGAATTTGTTGCAATTTAAATCTACGTAGACTAGAGTCTGTATCCTTTACGATGCCATAAAAAGTTGAAATCAATTAGTACTCGAATATTTCTTTTTACTTTATCTAGAACAAAGGCCACCGGTTCGTAATACAACCGCATGAGTTGTCCAATTTCTACGGCAAAACGACAGTTTGTCTTTTTTTATGATTCGTAAGGTCGGCCTATATAGCAAATAGTGTTTTTCTGTGTCGTTTTGATCTATCTCCTTTAAAAGTGAAAAGCGGTTTTGAAAATGACAGAATTTGCTCTATCTCCAAACAGAAATAATGATTTTTATCAAAAAAATGCTCCATCGTTTCTTATTAAATTGCGCATGTGGATAGATAAGGTTATTTTTGACTGTCATGCAAAATTTGGGTCAATTTCAAGCAAACATAAAAAAGTTATGAAGGTCTGAATCTTTAAAGTCGATTTTCTCGGAAAAGTGGTTTTGGTAGTTAGCGCAATCTAAAAACGAGGCGACGAAATGTGGCCTCTAGAGTGCACACAAGGTTTTTCTAAGATTTGACCCCATGACCTAGTTTTTGACCCCGTATGACCCAATTTCAAAATTGTGCGAGATTTTATCAAGCCAATCATTCTGAGCAATTTTCAGGTTGATTGGGCAAAAAATGTGGCCTCTAGAGTGCACACAAGGTTTTTCTAAGATTTGACCCTGTGACCTAGTTTTAGACCCCAGATGACCCTATATCAAACTTGTGCGAGATTTTATCAAGTCAATCATTCTGAGCAATTTTCAGGTTGATTGGGCAAAAAATGTGGCCTCTAGAGTGCACACAAGGTTTTTCTAAGATTTGACCCCGTGACCTAGTTTTTGACCCCAGATGACCCAATTTCAAACTTGTCCAAGCTTTCATCAAGACAATCATTCTGAGCAAATTTCAGGTTGATTGGGCAAAAGATGGGGCCTCTAGAGTGCACACAAGGTTTTTCTAAGATTTGACCCCGTGACCTAGTTTTTGACCCCAGATGACACAATTTCGAACTTGTCCGAGATTTTATCCAGACAATAATTCTGATCAATTTTCAGGTTGATTGGGCAAAAAATGTGGCCCCTAGAGTGCACACAAGGTTTTTCTAAGATTTGACCCCGTGACCTAGTTTTTGACCCCAGATGACCCAATTTCAAACTTGTACAAGATTTCACCAAAACAATCATTCTGAGCAAATTTCAGGTTGATTGGGCAAAAAATGTGACCTCTATAGAGCACACTAGGTTTTTTTAAGATTTGACCCAGTGACCTAGTTTTTGACCCAAGATGACCCAATTTCAAAATTGTCCGAGATTTTATCAAGACAATTATTCTGAGCAAATTTTAAGTTGATTGGGCAAAAAATGTGGCCTCTAGAGTGCACACAAGGTTTTTCTAAGATTTGACCCCGTGACCTAGTTTTTGACCCCAGATGACCCAATTTCGAACTTGTCCGAGATTTCATCAAGACAATCATTCTGAGCAAATTTCAGGTTGATTGGGCAAAAAATGTGACCTCTATAGTGCACACAAGGTTTTTCTAAGATTTGACCCCGTGACCTAGTTTTTGACCCCAGATGACCCAATTTCAAACTTGTCTGAGATTTTATCAAGACAATCATTCTGAGCAAATTTCAGGTTGATTGGGCAAAAAATGTGGCCTCTAGAGTGCACACAAGGTTTTTCTAAGATTTGACCCCGTGACCTAGTTTTTGACCCCAGATGACCCAATTTCGAACTTGTCCGAGATTTCATCAAGACAATCATTCTTAGCAAATTTCAGGTTGATTGGGCAAAAAATGTGGCCTCTAGAGTGCACACAAGGCAAAGTTTGACGGACGACGGACGACGGACGACGGACGACGGACACCGGACGCCGGACGACGGACGCCGGACACAGCGGTATCACAATAGCTCACCATGAGCACATTCGTGCTCAGGTGAGCTAAAAAAAGCCGTAGCAGACGACAAAATTGGTACATACCTAGATAAAATTAGAACTATTTGTAGATAATACCAAAGACAATATCGAGGTTAAAGTAGAAAATTCTGATTATCAGCAGTTTCTTCTTTCATCCCAATATTCCCCCGAACATTTTCTTTTCGGGCTGTCAAACCCGGTCTTATTTGGGAAAGGGATAAAGTAGTGACGGAACACATGTTTTAGCAAGTAAGACATGTAGTTTTCAGAGATCAAATGCTTTCTAATTAGGGTATAGACTCCTTTCATTTATGTTTTAGTCCGTACCCGCAGAACACTTCCGGTAATCCGAGACTTCTCTGATGAAAATTCGCTCGATGATACTTTGATGTCGCTATTTACAACGAAACGCAGTCCCAGTCAAACACAAAAGAAAATTCCGACACAGCGACATAACTTGTGTCGGAATTTTCTTTTGTTTTTGAATTGGACAGCGCTCCGATGTAAATAGCGACATCCAAATATCGAAGAGCGAATTTTCATCAGAGAAGACTCTGATTAACTTCCGGAGGCAAACAATGGGTTTATGGGAAATTAACATTGTATACATGTGAATTGTTACTAAAAATAGTAACAAATCGACATTTTCAAAACGAGGCTCCCACAAAATGCGGAGAAATCGATGACGACGCACGTGCATTCAATATACAGCGATTAAGCACACGTGCATTCAATATACAGTGATAAAGAGAAGTTTTAAGTGGAACAAAAACTACGAAATTGAATGAATTCGTTGATAGCCGGTAAGATGGTTATTTTATTTGATTTACAGTCAAGAAAATTCGGCATTTTTGGCCAACATTGGAGGGGCTTAGCCCCCCTAGCCCCCCCCCCCCCCCACCCCCCCCCCCTGTTCCTACGGGCCTGTACATCAAATAGATTTATGAACCGTGACCTGTCGCACTAGTCTATTATACAAGAAAACCTACTTCAGAACATGACATTGGGTATAGGAGAACATATAGAGTGCTAGAATGCCTTATAGTCGTTTTCGGCTGGAAGAATTCGACATTTTAAATTCCCTATTTGTTTATGTCAAAGGGGGGTAATTCACAAAATTGACAGATTAGACCTTTATTTAAGAGCTTGCTACAAGTGATAAGAGAGATGTTTTGTGGTTTTTTGGCAACCCGGATATGACCAATTCCGTAAAAATAATGAATCGTTTATCGCGCATATGTGGCATTAGATGAAATTAGCTGTAAATACATTAAGGGCCGTAACTCTGACATTAAAGGAGACAAGGCAATGAAACTTCGACAAAACGATTGCCGAATGCCATGGAAATATTGTAAAAATAAAATCAGGCTTTTAGTTCGATACTTTTTCAGAAACAAGAAATCTTGCAGCGTAAAGTTTTCTCTTTTGTTCAGTATATTTTGCTGATGTGGAATAGACATTATCCTTTCATAATTTGTATTTTGTAACTTTCTAAAAAATCAAATTCAATTAATTACTTTTATCCAACTCCGTGTAATTCATATTGCTAACAACTAGAAAGGCCTTTAGACATAATCAGCAAATTTGCTTTCCAACAGTACTTTCAGTACTTTGATTTTAATAATGACTGTGTAAATTAGCTCTAAAGTCTCGTGGAAACCTAAGAAACACTTAGGTCTGATAGAATGAAGAAATTAATCGAAATTTATTGAAGATTGATTGAAATTCTATCAGACCAGTGTTTCTTAGAGTTTACACCCCCACCTCTATATTGAAGAAATTCAATTTTTCTTTACCCACCCTGATTTGGGAAACACAGTCATTATTTCCTCTAAAGAATGACCATGACCTTCACGCTTTGTTCTCTTGTGTAAACTCTAAGAAACACTGGTCTGATAGAATTTCAATCAATCTTCAATAAATTTCGATTAATTTCTTCATTTAAACATAAAATATCTATACCTTGTTGTAGCGAAAAACGTCCCCGCTTTGGCCGAGTTCACCACCAGTGATTGTATACATGTAAATGTAAACTACACAAAGTTCTTGTCGTCTAGTAATGGTCAAAAGTTGAAAGATTTACAATTACTTTCATTATTTGCCTATTAATGGAAATTTCTCTCCCTCTAAACTGTCTATAACACCCCAGGGCAATTTAAAAACCAAATTACAAGTTGACTTGAGTTACAAATTTTCATTATCTTCTTTAAATATCTTAATTCAGATGTTTTGATCTAGTTGTATTTGAAGGGCTTATTGTTGAATCGAACTTTAACCCTTTCAAAGACAGCAAATAATAAACCAAATCCAATTCGATCCATTCTGAAACAGCTTTTTGACGCACATCAAAGAAAAAAAAAAACTTGAGAAAATTTTAGGCAAAAGAAGAAAATTCTGCTGATCAGCATTTTCTCCTTTTGCCTCAATATTTTTTGTGTTGTATCATACACAATTCCTATCTTTTTTCAATGTCCTTAATTATTGCCATGGAATTAATTCTAAATGTTATTGTATATTGGCATCTGTGCATTAGGGGTAACAATTTCCTTAACAACATTATTTCTAGGCAGGTCCAAAAAGGAGAGGCAATTCAAAAGAAAAAAATGTAAAAGTAGAACATGTTTATAGCATAAGCATGGGAAATAAAAAGGCAAAAGAAGAAAATGCTGCTTATCACCATTTTCTCCTTCTTCAACAATGTTTTTCCTGAGCTTTTTTCTACTTAAGGGATATTAAAACTTGGTTTTGCTTGGCAAAGGGTTTAAATTCTATCATGAAGCAAAGCTGATTAAAATCTGATCCAAATCTGCATTTTGCCATTCAAAAACACCTTTGTGAAGAAAAAACTTAAAATTTATTGAAGCAGAAAATATGTGTTTTCTCATTTTACACAATAAAATGTCCTCCTTCCTCACAATACAGATATCAAGTGGCTTGCTACACTCACAATAAAAAGTAATTTTTGTATCAAATTTTGTGTCTTTTTCTTCTGGCAAGTCATTCATCATTTTGCTGATGAATTCCATGACAGAAATTGGTTAAAGCTGCAGTTAAGATGTTTTGCAAAAACACCAACGAAATGAAATATACTCCTCACAAAAAGTTAAGCAACAAAAATAATTCTCTCAATATTCTTTTCATACACGCGGAAATTTTTTGCAGATTTGTTATTCGGACAGCCATATCTATGCTTTAACACACTTAAAAGAATACTGAATGTTATCGTCTCCAATAACAGCTATCACGTGATTAGAACACACTCACCCCCAAAACATGCATGCAAAATGTGCCGCATAAACGGGATTTCAAACTTGGCATTAGCTCCGTATGTGCTTTAAACGCGTCAATTTGACAACTTTGATGTCATCAACATTTCAATCATGCCAAGACGTCACTTGACTCCAATTGAAGTGGCTCAAATTGTTGGAATGCTACAGGGTGGGGCAACCAAGACTGCTGCTCCCATTCACTTTAAATTTCATCGCAGTATTGACTGAGGAGCAATAACCCGATACAATCAAACTGGACAGATATCAGAGAGACCACGTTCAGGTCGTCTAAGAGTAACAACACCTTGTGAAGACCGTTATGTTGCAACTTTAGTCCGTAAGAACTGGCTTACAACGGCCAGATCGCTGGAAAATGACCTTCAGAGGGTGTCAGGAAACAGACTTTCCATCCAAACCGTGAGGAACATGCTTCACACAGAAGGTCTAAGGTCCAGGATACCACTTCAACGGATCCAAATTCCCCCAAAACATCGACGGCAAAGATTAATATTGGAACATCAACATCAAAACTGAGGGTCACCCGTTGGCGTCACAAACTCTAAACTGACTCGTCAAGATTCTGCCTTGATTCTAATGATGGCATTACATGTGTGTGGAGAAACGGTAATGAACAGTTTGCCGACTGTAACATCGCTGAACACGACCAATATGAACGTGGGAGTTTGATGGTATGGAGAGGTATCAGTGTTTGCCACAGAACAGAGCTGGTTGTCATCAGACGAGGTTCAATGACTGGTGTAAGGTGCGTGTACGAGATCATCACGCCTGTCATCATCCTTCTGGCGCTGTAAACAGATCCAACGGTTATGTTATTGGATGGTAATGCCCGTCCCAATCGTTCTGGAATTGTGACTGAAGTTCTGTGGACCAACAACATCAGACATAAAGACTGGCCTGCTATGTCTTTAGGACTTAATTCGATAGAACATACATAGGACATTCTTTGAGGGCGTGCCTATGGTCACCATGTTCGCCTACAGACTCTGGATGAACTGCAACAGGTCTTGCAGACAGAATGGAGGATCATTCCACAACGGACATTAGACAGACAAATCTGCTTGATGCCAAGGTGTGTTTGGGCGTGTGTTGAAGATCGTAGGGGTCATACCAGGTACTTGATGCTCGATCATGGCCTGAAGTGGCCGGAAAACAACTTTTTACACATTCTGAACTGCTGGCGAGTGACGTTTTGCACCATAGTTTCGTTGGGACGGTTTTCGAGGATCTGTAACTTTGTTATTGTTTGATGATATTCCTTATCATTTAACATAATTTGTGTAATAAGACCCCAACTTTGTATTGTATAAAACATAGATCATTAGATTTGATAAAACACATATGAGAAAGAAAAGAATCTTTGTTGCTTAACTTTTTGTGAGGAGTATACTTTGAAATATTTTCAGATCAAACTTATATCTGTTTTTCTTGAAATTGACCTAATCTGGTGACCCACCCACCCCCTACCCTCATTAAAAAAGATGAATTCCCTAAAGACTTCTGGATCCACCGCCATCATGAATTTGTCCGGAACTTTTGGATTTCTTTCATTACACAATAATTATAAGGTTTTCTTTTTATGAAGTGTAGCCGGGTGTAGTATTGTCCAGCAAGATTAACCCGGGACATCTGCATATGTAATGACCCCACTTCGGCTTTGTTTTGTTAAGACGCTCAACTAACGGACTTTGCACACGAAAATTAAGTTGTCCCGGGTTAACCTTGTTGGACAATATAAGGGGCACTTATACTATCTTGCAGTACAAGCTAGTTTTTATAGCGACGTGGTAGAGTGTTCGCTTAGGGTGTGAGAGGTCCCAGGATCGAATCCCATCAGGAGTGGATAGGATATTTATTTGCGGGTTACAGAATTAAACTGTACTTGATACAGATGGATCATGATAGAAAATGATGCTTTTGCATGCTATTAATAACGCTTCAAATGCTGCATATTCAAGTTACACAGCATATCGTCGGTGTAAATGCAAAACCTCGTATGTCGATTCTTGCGATTTTCAATGTACCAACTTGCGTGCCCGGTTTAGATGATTTTCGCAGGTTTTGAGATATTTTTGCTGGTCAGTATTAAATGACACATTATTATATTTGAGAACAATATGTCCAAATTTCAAGTAAAACATTTCAGTTTGGGAAAAGTTACTACAAATCTTACCAAAATGACAAGTTAGGCTATCAAAAATGCTGTGTCACATGATTCCCCACATTAATTGTGCAATGTTGGCACATAGATAGGTGGATGGATGGAAGGACACAAGAAAGGATACAAATATACATCCACTTTCAGCCGTAAGTGTCATAAAATACAAATAAGCCACAGATTCTCTTAGAATTGTAGTTTTCTTTGATAACTTTTTAAGTCATATTCAATGAATTGAATAACCTGCCCCTGTGAAATGCTTTGTCATTCTTCATGAAGTATTTGATAAATATTCATGAGCTATTCAAGAACTGAAAAAATGAAATCTTCATGAAGAAGAAGTGAACAGAAAATGGCCCATTTTGCATAAATCTTCATAAAAACAGAATAACGAATTTTTCATGAAGTTGGAAATGCATTATAAATCCTTAAACCATGCAGTTTTGCATTCTGAGAAAAAGGCATGAAGTCTTCATGAATAAGTAATCATATAATTCATGAAGACTTCATGCAAGAAAAATACGCAAACGATCTTAAGAAGAAACCATGATTATTCTGTTAAAAATGAGTATGGGCCATTTTCTGTTCACTTCTTTTCAATGAAGAATTCATGAATAATATTTCTTTACAAACTTCATAAAAACATACAGGTTTCTCTGAACACAGAGTAATGAATTTTTTATGAAGTTGGAAATGCATAATAAATCCTTAAACCAAGCAGTAATGAAAAAAAAAACAAACAATCATGTCAAGGTCATGAAAAATACTAAAAAACAATTTGTACAAATATGTTGCTGACGGAACAAAACTTAAGGAACTTTTTGTAGAACAGGTAGTTTCAGAACTGTAATAAGTAACAGGCCATTAAAAATCAATGATTCCTATTTATAGAAGCAAAATAATAATATCCATTTTACAGAATAATTATGTGGGTGGGGAATGGTAAAAAAATAAACATTTGAATTTGTTAAATTTAGTCTAAAGAACACTTACTAACATTGCCTTCCTTGGTTTTATCATTTAGTGAGCTCCTTAATCACTTGATTATAACTAAAAATATTAATTATAACTCTTAACAAAAACATATTTCTTGACAAATAGTCAGACAAGCAAAATTCCCTCCATTATTTTCTAAACCACATGTCATAGACTGGAACATAAATTAGACTGGGAGATTATGAACGCTTTAAGAACATTTTATGAACTGTACACAATCCATTATCAATTCATGATTAGATCATGATTTATTCTTAATACAACAAAACAAGAAGGTTTTATGAAGTACCGGTTTTACTTGCAGTGGAAAATATTCAGAAAAAAATCATGAACAAGTTTCAGGATTATTAATGATTTTTTTTAAATGAAAACTTCATAATAAATCCTTTGCATTCATCATGAAGATTTTAAGGATTTTGTCAATCATTAATATCTTCATAATGTCTTCATGAAGCAATTATCATCATACTTCATGCAGAAAACTTCATGAAGTGTATTAAAGAAGTGATAATGAGTAATGTATGAAACATTCTTAAGATTCATAATATGTTCATTATTTTATGAATTACATTTCACAGGGGTTGCATGAAAGAGTTTTCACTGAAACTCAAATAAATATAACTGTTAAGTTTTTATTTTCCGAAAAAAGTAATTGAAACCCAAGATTTAAGTTTTTTTGATGGTCTAAAGATCAAACATTCAGAATACATTAAGGCGTAATAGCATACTTGTGTAAGAAAACATTTAATAACTTGTATCCTATTATCTATTTATACAAAATATGCCCTCTTGACATTGAAAAAAAACTTACCTTTCAAGTCTATTTTTTTTTCACCAACGATATAAGCAAATATTTGACAAACTATGAATAGTATAGATTCAAACTTGGCAGTCAGATGTCGTTTTAATGCAGTGTTTCCTAAAACCATTATGCGATAAAATTTTGGTTTCTTTATTTTCTGCAGTCGTGCAGTTTTCTAAAATGTGCCTCTCCTAAGGTTGTCAAAATAACATGTTGATTTGGAAAGAATTGAAGTAAGAGCAAACAAAGTCTGCTGAATCAGTGATGAGCCAAAAAGGGTGACCGATCACAAAACTAACTAGTTAACCCTTTCCCAAACGACAAAATTTTAGGGCGATCCACTTCAAAAACTGCCACAAATGACAAAATGGAAGTTATTTAAGATCAAATTTGTATTAAATATGGCATAGAAAATATTGAGATAAAAGGAGAAACTGCTGGTTATCAGCAGTTTCTTCTTTTGTTTCAATGTTTTCCCAAGCCTTTTCTATTAGGGACGTCAAAACCAGGTCTTGTTTGGTAATGGGTTAAAGGATTACTAGGTGCAAACCCCATATTCCATTCAAATTGTTCATTCATGGACTTATTTGTAACTACATTGAGCCTGTATGAAGCCAGATTGTGATCCCTAATCCTACTACATTTGAGCCAGGATCTGGAAAAACGTCCTTTATGGCATTTGAGAACAACCTGGATCCAGACCAGCCTGTGCATACGCACAGTCTGATCAGGATCCATGTTGTTCTCTAATAGCTTCTTTGTGACCTGTAGCAACCATTGAAGAGCAACATCGGTGTATGTAAGTCTTTGCTTAGGCACAGGCTGGTCTTGAAACGTGGATGTCTCAAATGCTTTAAGGGACATTTTTCCAGATCCCGGCTCATTTATACAAATTATGGTTTTATTTCACACCATGACTATTAACCAACCACTGTGCACTCACGGGTCATCATTGGAGATCAAAATCTCCGAGATATTTTCATTTTTTCAAAGTTTTCCAAATACAAACAGCTGACAAGAGAGAAATCTGCAACAACAAACATTATGCATGTATTCACCATTGGCAGATTTAGTCTGATTTTCTTAGCATTTTCATTCGACAGGATAGTGTCTCATTGCATCCAATCAAATAGTTTGACACATCTGGTCAAGTTAAAGCTGCAGTTACGAGTTTTTAAAAGAAAAGTAGCAATACTAGTTCCTCCTAATCTGGTAATGCTCTCCTAATGCAATCTTAGCTGGAAGAAAATGAAATTTGTAGTTCCTTTTCAAGAATATAAGTTTAAACCAAGCTTTATTCAATTTAGAATAAGGACGCAATTAAGTTGAACGGTGTCCAAATTTTATGACAGCTAAGCCTGACTTATCACACATTATATTGAATAATTATCGTCCAATCAGTTGTCAGATCTGACAATTTCTGATCAAATGATAAACACGAAATATCATTATCTACAATTTAATGATCTACAAATTTAATCAAATGTTACATTCCATAGTAAACTATAAACTTCTTCCATCATTCGCAAATTTAGAAGAAAACATAAAAATAAAGAGCTCACAATCTTCAAAGGTTTGTTATGATGATAAAGATCTCTTTTGCATGGTTATTAACTGTGGGTAAGAATCTAATTACTAGCATGGGATTTGTCAAAAACTAAACTTCAAAATCAACCAAAGTCCATTCTGAAAACAGCATTTTGTACTTTTATCGGAACTGAGAAGAAAAAGATTAGGACACCAAGAGGTATGTTAACCTATTACAGTGAGACAGCAAAGTTTTGGACAGTTCCAAATTCAAAGATGATATAGACAACAATTTAAAGTGAATGTAATTTCTCATTTTTGGTCTTTTTGGGTAGAAAACATGGTGGGAAATGAAGAAATTGCTTGTCACAAGCAATTTCTTCATTTTCCATAATGTTTTCCAAAGCCTTTTTTCTGTGGGGTGTCCAAAGAGATCATTACGTGGAAATGGGTTAACATCATGATCAAAATAATTATGATAAGGCAAATTTAATTCTGTCTTTAATCATGAATTTATAGCAATATGATTAATAATTCAAGGACAAATTGAAGTTCATCAACTTATTTATTACATACCATAGAAGAATAATACAAAATACCCCCCCCCCCCCCCCCCCCCCCATTCTTTGTACTTTTGAACCCCCATCACTAAAATCCTGAATCCGCCACAGAATTGTTGAAATAATTGCTAAAATAGTTGACAATTCAGTCAAAATTTTACATTAATATTTTTCTTAGTAAACAAAATATTAATAAAAGTTTTGATTTCAGATCTTGCTCAAATAACAAAGATTGTGAACTTAAATTTCCTTCAAGCTGCATTTACATCATTGTAGTAGACTGTCTTGATGGTGTAGTCCATCAACATTAACCCAGGACATCTACATTATGTAATGACCCCACTTTGACAATGTTTTCTTAAAAGGCTCAACTAACAGACAGTGCAGACAAAAACTTAAGTTGTCCCGAGTTAATTTGGGTCTGCTATAACGTTTAACCCTTTCCCAAACAAGACCGGGTTTTGACGTCCCTGATAGAAAATGCATGAGAAAACATTGAAACAAAAGAAGAAACTGCTGATAACCAGCAGTTTCTCCTTTTGTCTCAATATTTTCTGTGCTATATTTTGCACAAATCTTATCTTTAATGACCAGAGCTCCAGATAGGATGCGTATTTGCGTAAAATATGCATTGATTTGGTCTGAATACGCATTAACTTTTATATGAATGCGTACAAATACGCATTCAAAATAATGAAAAACATTTGATAATTGCCAGTTAGCGTATCAAGATTGTAAAATGTCGAGAAAAAACATACACTAGGAAATTCCAACAATTAACAAATTTTTTGTCTGTAAAATATAAGTTACGGCAGTCAGCTATCCGATATCTATTATGACTTTAATCAGCCAATCACAGCCTTGAATGATTCGGGAATACCAATTACGTCACCACTGTGACCAGCCGAGCGACAATCGGATATTCCGTAGATCTACCGATCGATGTCGAGTGTTGCATTTGTTTGAATTTCAATCAATCGGTTATCTCCGTGAATGCAAATCGTTACCAGATTTAACAGACCATTGCATCAATCTGTAAATCAGAAATGACAACTCGAAGGTGTTTGTTTGCTTTTCAAACCGGCAAACAAGTAAATCCACTGCTGAGCAGATCGTAACTTTAGGTGATTTATGCTGATATTCTTTCTGAAGTGGCCCTACAAGCAAAGATGGCACACGATGGTTATCTTGTTCAGAAAAAAACTGGATGGTCGGAAACATATCACGGTTAGATGTCCTCAAACCCGAAAATGAAAGTGGGTCGTTCCGGTCGGGTGTTCCTGTTTATTTTACTCCTTTCACGAACAAGAAGGTAAATACGCCCTGCCTAAAAAAATTATCTGGAAATACGCATTGGAAAAAATTCTGAGGGGTAAATACCCCTTGCCTCAAAAAATTATCTGGAGCTCTGATGACACCCATTTTGTCATTTGTGGCAGTTTTTGAAGTGGATCACCCTAAAATTTTGGTGTTTGGGAAAGGGTTAAACATTGGAATATAAGATTAAAAAAATCCATACTTACAAGAATTGCAGCTTTCTAAACTCATTGGTTTTCATTCTGGATTTCCCTTCTTAACTTCTATAAATCCATTAAAATGTTGAATATCCAATGTCTAGCAGAAACATTTCTGCTTTGTCTGTCTTACCGATACATTTACACTTCAGTTTTTCTACAAAGTTTGGTAAAAGTTAGCTCACAACATCATTCCAATCGTCCAATGAAGGTAGCCATCATGTCATTGTTCTCCTTTATATCATAAGACATTTCTTTGATGGTGTCACTAATCTATTTTGTTGTGTCTTTTTTTCTTGATAAAATACAATTCTATAAACAAAACAGACATAGTAAGCACTCATGATCCACATGCATCAACAATTCTACATGTATCTTCACATGTATTTTCACACATTATACAATAAATAACATTGTCCCTTTTCAACAACTAGATGCCGAAGGGCAACATGTCGAGCCCGCTCATTTTGAAGAAAGAAGACCATACCTATGTCTACAGCTGTCATTACAATGGCGTTATAAAAGTGGGGACAAAATAAGTTGGAATGATGGGGATCATGGTGAGACAGTTTATTGTTCACAAAATATTACATGTCTATGTATTTATAACGAGATACCAGAATGGATTAATTTGAGTATACATATGTGACCCGTCACGCTAAAAGGGACCTTATGCTAAGTCCATAAAACCAAATTCCGAGAAATATACCAGACCAAGCAGAAGTCCATCCGATGTCGTATTTGGAAAACGAAAATATTGTAAGGTAGAGAAAACATTCTAGATTCAGAAAATACTTAAACGTGAAAAGTTTCGACCCTAGTCAGGCTGCGCGGACTGCGCAGACGGACTAGGTCGATACTTTTCACAAATCCGATAAGGTCCCTTTTAGCGCGACGGGTCACATATAAGGAAAATAAGCCATGCCACTGTGACAACTTTGTCAAGCTCATCGCAAGCGGGCTCAACAAAAATCAACTCATTTTTGATATTTGACCTAAAATTCTGACCTTTACTTTTGAGCTAGCAATCTGGTTCTACAAAAATCAACTCATTTTTTACATTTGACCTCAAAGTTTGACCTTGACCTTTGAGCTTGGAATCTGGTTCTTGCACGCGACACTCCATCTTACTGAGCTTGACATTTGTGCCAAGTTATTTCTGAATCCCTCCATCCATGGTGAAGTTATGGCCCGGACAAGCAAAAATCATCTCATTTTTGACATTTGACCTCCAAGTTTGACCTTGACCTTTGAGCTTGGAATCTGGTTTTTGCACGCGACACTCCGCCTTACTGAGCTTGACATTTGTGCCAAGTTATTTCTGAATCCCTCCATCCATGGTGAAGTTATGGCCCGGACAAGCAAAAATCATCTCATTTTTGACATTTGACCTCCAAGTTTGACCTTGACCTTTGAGCTTGGAATCTGGTTCTTGCACGCGACACTCTGCCTTACTGAGCTTGACATTTGTGCCAAGTTATTTCTGAATCCCTCCATCCATGGTGAAGTTATGGCCCGGACAAGCAAAAATCATCTCATTTTTGACATTTGACCTCCAAGTTTGACCTTGACCTTTGAGCTTGGAATCTGGTTCTTGCACGCGACACTCTGCCTTACTGAGCTTGACATTTGTGCCAAGTTATTTCTGAATCCCTCCATCCATGGTGAAGTTATGGCCCGGACAAGCAAAAATCTTCTCATTTTTGACATTTGACCTCCAAGTTTGACCTTGACCTTTGAGCTTGGAATCTGGTTCTTGCACGCGACACTCCGCCTTACTGAGCTTGACATTTGTGCCAAGTTATTTCTGAATCCCTCCATCCATGGTGAAGTTATGGCCCGGACAAGCTCCATCCGGACGGACGCACGCACTAACGCACGCACGCACTAACGCACGCACGCACTAACGCACGCACGCACTAACGCACTAACGCACATACACCGAACCGCCATTGTGACAACTATGTCGAGCTCACCGCAAGCGGGCTCGACAAAAATCTCGTAACTGCAGCTTGATTAAAGCTGCAGTTATGAGGTTTTTGTTGAAAAGCAACAACATGCTACTTTAGTACATTCTCCTCTTTGCAACCAAGCTGGTTGGACTAAATTCCAAACTGATAACTTTTGAGGGTTAAAACCATTTATGAAAGTGAACACTCAAAATATGTTTTAAAAGTTGATGATAAACCAAGGTGTCAAAAGCATGCTCACCCTATCTGTAATTTAAGTAGTTTAAGTGAAAGTGACATTCGAGACGGTTCACAATGCTCCGTTAATGGAAATCGTCAATAATATTTTTATGACATGAAGTGACTTTGATTTACGAAGATTAATTTTTTATTTGGTATAAAAATGCTCTAACAAGGTTCAACCTGTTCAAACATCTATAAAATCATTTCTCTATTTGTTATGAATAGTTGCTTTTATGATCCAATTTCTTAAAAGATTTTATTCCATGAAGAACATGACCCTGGCAACAGCTTAACATTTAGTCTTCTATTTCATAAAATGTGGACTATCAAAATTACAAAGTTAAATCTGTGATATAAATTACAAACTCTCTGCATGAAGTGAAAGTTTTAACATGAATATACAAAACAAATATTTGGAACCCAAAGTATCATAATTCCAAGGCAAGGGATGACAGCCTTGTAAAAGGTGTCAAGAACTTACTTGATAATCCTCAGCAAAATGTCGAAAAGACAAAAGGGGCATAATTCTTGAACACATTGAGGGAGCATTTGGAAGCTGGTTCTTATAATACAAGAGGACCATGATGGTCCTATATCGCTCACCTGAACCTAAATGATATGAGCAACACTTTTGTTCAATTCAATTAATATTTATTACTTTAAGACTGAAAAAGAACTTATGGTCAATAAGGTTGTGAAAATCTAACTCATCCGAGATCTAAATTATGGTGCCAAACATTGTACAGGGCTCCAGATAAGAGGGGGTGGTGACTTTTCAAACTGCAATAATGCTGTCAGTGATCATCAAACCCTATGTTGTAGGTACCCATTTGTATCGTCTCGTCGAAAAAACAATGTTAGTATGTCTTCACCTCCACTTATCTGTAGCCCTGATTGTATCCAAGTTTTGTCTTGATTGATAGATAATTGTAGATTCTAGAGCATCTATAAGGTCGATAATAGCCGAAAACAACAATTTTGTCAAATTCAAGGGCACAAAACGCTCGACTTTCTGATCAGATCAGACTAAAAATCAAACTCATATGAGATCTTATGGTTCCCAACATTATGTCCAAGTTTTGTATAGATTGATCAATAATTGTAGATTCTAGAATGTAAACAAGGTCGAAACCAGCCGAAAATGGCAATTTTGTCAAATTCAAGGGCACATAACTCTAAACATTCTCATCAGATCAGACTGAAAATCAAACTCATCCAAGATCTTATAGTCCCCAACATTGTGTTCAAGTTTTGTCTTGATTGATAAATAATTGTAGATTCTAGAGTATAAACAAGGTCGAAAACAGCCAAAAACAGCAATTTTATCAAATTCAAGGGCACATTACTCTTAATATTCTAATCAGATCAAACTGAAAATTGAAGTTACCCGAGATCTTATAGTCTCCAACATTGTGTCCAAGATTTGTCTTGATTAGTCAATAATTGTAGATTCTAGTGTGTAAACAAAGTCGAAAACAGTAAAAAACAGCAATTTTGTCAAATTCAAGGGCACATAACTCTTGACTTTCTGATTAGATCAGACTGAAAATCAAACTAATCCCAGATCTTATGGTCCAAAACATTGTGTCCAAGTTTTGTCTTGATTGATTCATAATTGTAGATTCTAGAGTGTAAAAAAGGTTGAAAACAGCCGAAAATGGCATTTTTGTCAAATTCAAGGGCACGTAACTCTTGACTTTCAGATCAGATCAGACTGAAAATCAAACTCATCTGAGATCTTATAGTCCCCAACATTGTGTCCAAGTTTTGTCTTGATTGACCCTTTCCCACACATTGGCGCTTTTGGATGCCCCACAAAAAAAGGCTTTGGAAAACATTGTGACAAGCAATTTCTTCATTACCCACAATGTTTTCTACCAAGAAAGACCAAAAAATGTTAAATTTTGTTCAATGGAACTTGTCGTCTGCAACACCTATGATTTTGGACTAGGCTAAAATTTTGTTGTTTGGTAATGGGATTGTAAATCTATTTATATCCTCTATCAAACTTGATAACTCTACTTATACTGAAGGAAAGTAGTGTCAGAGTTCCTTCCCTTAGATTAACTCTTTTTTTTGAATACAGCAAAAATGTGGCAATTTTGCCCAATTCAAGGGCACATAACTCTCATCTTTCTGGTCAGATCAGACTGAAAATTGACCTCATCCAAGATCTTATGGTCTCCAACATTATGTCCAAGTTTTGTCTTGATTGATCAATAATTGTAGATGCTAGAGTGTAAACAAACTTAAAAACAGCATTTTTTGACATTCAAGGGCAGATAACTCCGCACTTTCAGGTCCGATCAGGCCCATAATCGAACTTGTCCGAGAACTTATGATCGTACTTGTTTTGGCCAAGTTTGATCAAGATTGAGTAACTTTTGTGGATGCTAGAGTGTAAACACCCCAAATGTTGACGGACGGACGGACGGACGCCGGACAAAAAGTGACCACAATAACTCACCTCGAGCACTTCATGCTCAGGTGAGCTAATAATCCACAGTTTCAATAGCAACTACACAACAGTTGTAGTATGAGTTTGGGAACAGTATTTTCATATTTTTGCACAGACAGACTGACTAGTGGGCATGCCGATTCTGATCAAGTGCGGATCCAGTTATTTTTCCCAGGGGGGGGGGGGGCTTACCCCCACCCCCCTCCCCCCCTCTGGGTGTGCATGCAGATACATGTAATACCATGAATGACTAAATATAACAACGGTTTGTCGTGACACACAGGGACAAATAACGCAGTTTATTTGGGACATAACCAGTAATCTTTTTGATAACCCCTTTTTTCGCCAAATTCCAGGGGGGGGGGGGTCATGACCCCCTGACCCCCCTCTGGATCCGCGCATGCTGATTACATGCCCTTAAGAAATAAACATACATTTTGCAAGTTAAAACTAGAGAGTCATTAGTGATTGAGATAATGTGCATGTATTGCCTTTCAAAGTGCCTGTTTCTAAAAGTATTTCTAACTAATTTAAATGTAACTAGTAATCTATTTACAGTGAAGAGCAAAGAACATGAAAGAATCTTGAAGCAATACTGGTTGAAGTGAAGAGAGAAGAGGCAGAGGTTTTCAGAACTTTCCTGCTAGCATTCCAGCTGAGTAGACAGTAGACTGAGATGCTGCTGAAGGACACACCTGGACCGAGTGGGACTACACCACAAAATACTGTAACATTTGTAGACTACTATTGTTTTAAATGAATTGTATGTCTTTCATCTTAAATGCAAATTGTTTTATGTCTACATTGTATAATTTATGTATCCAAGTCGGTATTAAAAGCTCTGTAGAGCTTATGTTATCTGTTGTACTATGTGCCGACTTTGTAAATAAAATTTACTTGACTTGACTTGACTTGCTCAAACTCCTGACCACAGGGTTACTTAACTACCACTGCACTACACAGACTGACAAAACTTAAATTCACAACATCTAAATCCCTAATGATATCAGAGATTACACTAGGATCCCTATCACTTCAATATTTTTCACACTATTTTGTCACATGCTGGTATTAAACTTAATGCACGATGCACTTGGATCCGCTTTATGTTTCTTTAATGCACAATATAATTCGTATTATTTCATATCAAGACCAAAAATAATCAAAGGCTCCATCAAGACTTCAAAAGGACCTTTCCACACATGTACGCTTTTCAGTGCTCTTCAAGATAAAAGCTTTGTAAACACTGTGGAAAATGAAGAAATTGCTTGTCACAAGCAATTTCCTCATTTTCACAATGTTTTCTTACCAAAAAGACCATTTTATGAAATATTCCATTCACCTGAAATAGCCGTCTGCAACACCTTTGAATTTGGTTGTCTGGTAATTGGTTAACACTTTCCACTATCGTAGACAGGTTATTACAAGTAAATACAAGCAAATGATTCACAATTATGAAAATGACTTGATGTGCTGATAAAAATTAACTTAACACTCCAGTGCATGATCTACATATTAACTTTCAATTTCTTCATTTTCAAAATTCATATGAATTAAAGGGGGTGTTCCATTTGTGCCCACGCACAGATTTTCTTGTAACTTTACACATAGAATACCTCTTACCTATGAACTGCAAAAATATATTTCTTTTACTCAAAGAGTGCATATAGGCCTATACGTGGCACCTTAAAATGTTCCAGATTTTCATTAGTACCCGTCTTACAAAAACTCGATGTTGGCTATCTAGTTTTGGTATTCATCCACATTTTTTAATCAAAACAGCAAGAAGAGTCCTTGTAGAAACTTTTGATACCAATAATGTTGGTAGCAACATGCACAAATAATTTTTCAGAAATTTATTTAGTCAGAAATTGTCAGAAAAATAGCCCAGAAAATTTCGAAACCTAAATTTCAATCAATTTTTTTTGTACGTTCCCGTTTTTGTCAACATATGAAATTGATAAGAAAGTTGGCCATACATGTCCCCTATTCGCATGCAAAATTTTGTAAAAATTTGAAACCGGTAAAGTTGTCAAATAATGAGAATTGTGATCATTGGCACCATAAAATGTTCCCAATTTTCAATGGTACCTCTTTAGCAAAAGCCTAATGTTGCATACCCAGTTTTGATATTAGTCCCCAATTTTAAATCAAATCAGCAAGAAGAGACATTTAAGAAAATTTTGAGACCAAAATTGTTGATACCAACATGCACAAGTAATTTCTCATAAATTTATTTAGTCAGAAACTGTCAGAAAAATATCGAGAAATTTTCAAAACCTAAAGTTTAATCAATTGTTTTTGTATGTTCCCGTCTTTGTCAACATATGAAAATGATATGAAAGTTGGCCATACATGTCCCCAGTTCGTATGCAAAATTTGGTGAAAATTTGAAACTGGTAAAGTTGTCAAATAATGGTAATTGTGGTCAATGGCACCTTAAAATGTTCCCAGCTTTCAATGATATCCGTCCAGCAAAAGCCAAATGTTGCCCACCTAGTTTTGATATTAGTCCCTAATTTTAAATCAGAATAGCAAGAAGAGTCCTTGTAGAACATTTTGATAACAATATTGTTGATACCAACATGCAAATATAATTTCTCAGAAATTTATTTAGTCAGAAATTGTCAGAAAAATACCTTAAAAAAAATCGAAACCTAAAATTCAATCAATGTTGTTTGTATGTTCCCCTCTTTGTCAACCTATGAAATTGATATGAAAGTTTGCCATATATGTCCTTTATTCGTATCCAAAGTTTATTGAAAACTTGACTTCAGTAAAGTTGTCAAATAATGAAAATTATGTACAACGGCATCTTAAAATGTTCCTGGTTTTCAATGGTATCCATCTAGCAAATGCTCAATTTTGCCTACCTAGTTTTGATATAAGTTCCCAATTCTAAATTAAAATAGTAAGAAAAGTCATTGTATAACATGTTGGTGCCAATGCTGTTGATACCAAAATGCCCAAATGATTTCTCGGAAATTGTCAGAAAAATAGCCCAGATTATTTCCAAACCTAAAATTCAATCAATTAGAAATAAACCCATTACCCACATTTGGCTCTGATACAGTCATTTTGTTGGCTTTGGTCATCTGTTTGGAATTATTTACGAAACACATATTTCAAGTCACACATATTTCCAGTCACACATATTTCCAGTCACACATATTTCCAGTCGTGATTTCACAGCTTCACATCTCATAACAATTATTTTTGTTTTCATTTGTTTATCTTTAAGTAAGCCAATGGGTTCTTGTAACAGGACAGAATAGTTTTGGCATAGCTTTCTCCAGTTATAATTTTATGACACATATTGATCAATACATTAACCCATTACCACACAGTGACTCTTTTTGACTCCCCTAATGCAAATGGCTTTGGAAAACATTGTGGTAAATGAAGAAATTGCTTGTGACAAGCAATTTCTTCATTTCCCACAATGTTTTGTACCAAAAAAGACCAACAGATTTTAAATTTCCTAATATTGAAATTGTCGTCTGCAACATATTTGAAATTGGACCAGTCCAAAATGTGTCGTTTGGTAATGGGTTAAGTAATACTTTTAAACATATCAATGCCATTTTTAAAACTTATATCATATAATACATTTTAAATCGTTAACTATGTTGTTAACTTAAAGTGCCCTTTGAGACTGTGCGTGTCCCTCTGGAAAAAGAAAATAGATGCATTTAGCCAGCTCTACTATTTGGCATACATGGCATGTGGACCATCTATAATATTAATATCCAAAGGCTTAATGACATACAATTTCGCGTCCATTTTTTTTATCACGTATATGCATCGCGTCCAAAAATATTCTGTAGGACGTGCCATTTGTTGCTGTGCTCCGGTCGTGATGTGCAAGACAAATTTTGTATGTGACTAAGCCTTACATTGAAGAGTTCATTTTCTATTTATCGTTTAGTCTCCTGAAAACTGTTATAGCCTATGAAATAATTATTTGAATTCCAAGTGCTGTAAGTGGTCTCTTGCTTTTTAAGCCTATTAACTACAGTTTGATGATCTTTACGACGTCAATTAACCGTTATTTTTTTAATGTCGTTGTTTTTGATTACTCTTTATATACCCTTAAAACTGAAATAAACCACGATAGAGACGCATGCTTATACGTTGTGGAACATACAAACGGGTAAAAATAAATTCAAGAAATATCATGTGGATTGGGCAATCTGTAGGGGCAGTTAATTTCTATCAAGGAAAAATTCAAATCTTGTTCATTTAGTCATTGGATTCTTAATCAAGTCTTTATATACATGTACATTTACTTACCCTAATTGTTGGTTTCAAATATTGCTCATAGGGAACTAGTCCTCATTAGAAAGTGAAAAGACCTGGTGCCTGAGTGCTAAAATATCTTTGACCCTAGATAATGTGAGGCATTAAAAAACCTGTACTCTCTCACAATCCCCAGGTTCGTCTGACGCCAGAAATATCTATGGGCCCCTGTATGAAAAATACCAGACTCGCGGAAGGTTATAAGTGTGGCATAACAAAATTGGACATAGGCAAAAAGCCTATGCATGTTCTTCACAGATCTGAGATTGGCAAATGGTTTATAAATATGTCATTAAAGCAGTGGATAATTCACCATAATAATAAAAATATTAGCAATTTGGTATTGAAGGGCACAATTGATGAACAATAAAAACTGTTTCTGTGTTCTTTTTATTATCTCGAGCAGTGTAGTAAAGAAATGTTGTATGTATATTAAAGTAGTCTAAGTGCTGATAAGCCACAAAGGAAAGTTTAAAAAGGTGACATAATAGGTAAAATATGTAACATTATTGCATTACTTTTATTTTTCATCTCCACATTTCATTATGCATTCCACTGTTTTAGGCTTTTCCCCCCGCCATTATATTGCGGGTGGGTGGGGTAAGACAAAGTGCCATTAATTCATAAAAAAGCATAATTTTGTGTGAAAATGCTAAAATTCATGTTATACATAAGTTGTTGATGTCAAATCAAGATACAACAAAGCAAAAAGGACTATTTGCGGAATGCATGTAGAAGGTATAAAGTAAAATCTTAAATTTTACATTCTTAGAAATTTAGACCGCTTACACTAAAATTAAAAAATGACACTGTTACCGGTTTTATTTTTACTTAGTATTTTAATATAAGCACAAGCATATATGGGGGCAATTTCAATATAAATTTCATATGTTGACAAAAACTGAAACTGTGTGAAATTTGGAATCAAATTTGGTCAAAATGTCTAAAAGCTAAGAATTTTGTTGATGATGTCATACATAAAGTAATAGCAAATTGTTTTTTATAGAGAAATGTATACTATTTTGATAAATTCTTGAAAAGAAATTAATAAACATTATTTCTGGCGCAAATTTGGCTCGAATACAACAATCCTGAATGTATATGCCCTCTTTTAGTTAGGATACACCCCATTTTTAAGCAAAAATCTTAAAATTCTTAGAAAAATATTTTCCGGAATAGATTTTTGGAAAATATTTCGGGAATAATGCCGTAATACAGAACACTAACTTTATGCCAAATTTCATTAAATTCAGAGCGTGGGCACAGCCCTATGGGAATTTCTAATAGGGTTGAACACCCCCTTTGCATTAAAAACTACACTTCCCTTAACAAAGTTAAGATTTTTCGTTATGAATGAATCATCTGCAAAAGTTATCCTAGGTTTACTCTAAGTTTAATGATCAGAATTTGTAATACTGAAGAGACAAAGCAGCCCTGCGTTCAGTAAGGGTTTATGTGAGCTCATTGTGAGCAACAGTCGCAACTTCTTTGACACAAAATTGACAGAATTGACCAAATATTCCGAATGAAACAGCTCACATAAAACCTGACAGAACGCAGCCCAGATTTTCTTTTCTAATCTATCATTTTGTTTCTTTACCTAATATTTGAATAATTATTGCAGTGCTAACGTTCAACTGCAGATCAAGCAACAATGCATTCTGTAGATTTTGGACTTATCATAGTTGTTTGTTTAGTATTCTACTGGATGAGATCCATTTTTCGAAGGACATCTCAAGATATGGCATCTAGCTTTGCAGACCAATATTGCTTTTTTTAAGCTCACAAATGGTATCAATTGACATTCTGTTGAAAATGCTGAATCGAATAACAATGTAACCTAAAGCAAGTATCTAGATCTAGGTGTCAGCAAAAAGTCATCAAGACAAATTTATTTCCAGCCACTGTGACCAGTTTTATTGCAGTTATAAGGTCAAATTTTAAACCACAATAAATATTAGCATCTTCAGTCATGTTCAAAAATACTGTAATTACTAATTACAGTTGTGGATGCAACCTTTTTGATTATAACAGACAATATGCTTTAAATCTTAGAACATTATTGCTTAACCCTTTCCCAAACAAGACCTGGGCCCGGTTTCTCGAAAAAACTTAAGTAAAATCTCATGCTCAAATCTGAGCACCGTGCTCAAATCGGCCATGATTTTGAGTATGGAAGATGAGAACGGTTTCTCGAAAATTCTCAGATTCAACTTCGTGCTCAAATCACGTGATTTGAGCACGAATATTTGAGCATGCTCAGGGGCTTTCTCAAATCTATTTACAATGCTCAAATATGGCGGATATGTTTGAAGCGAGAGAAATTGAAACTTTGAAAGGCCCAAACTGCTAAAATAAGTTGTTTAGAGAAATGTCAACAATGATATCGTGTGTCCCAGGCCGGAATGAACGATCCCATACGTACAATGGATGCTGTTGTCGGGATCAGAACGAACAGAGCGGAGGCAAAGTTTCGTTGAAACGGAGGTAAATAATCGTTCGAGATTCGAACAAATTAGCAGTTTCTACTGCAGAATTTACTGTCAACAATGACAAGAAGAATCATTATGGTGCAAAAAACTTGTGGTGCGAAATTTATTATGAATTACGTCACAATGACGAATTATAACTCAAGGGAAACGACTCTCGGTTGGGGGATGTTGACAGTGTCAAGGACGCAAGGTTGAATTTCCTAGTTTGAAAATACTACTTTGCATGCAAACATATTGCATTATAAACTGATTGGTTGTAACAGTATTAGATCATGGCAAAGGTACATGCTTCGCCCATGTGATTGACTCTGAGCCTACAGTAAACTTTAATAAACAGCCATTGCCTAGCTCAAGCTGGTGGGTGGGATAAGATTATTTTAATTATTAGATCTATAATGATAAAATGTATTTCATTGTGTTTTTCAAATGACTGTGTTACTGTTAATTAACACATAGGTGTCTGTGTGTATGACAAAACATTTTCAGTGGAAGATCACAAGCTTCATGTTCATTTTACCAAGCTTTCTGTTCATTTTTACATTCTTTACTTTGAAAAATAGGGAAAGAAACTGTTCATTTTGTTAATTTATCTTTTCAGATCAGAGAATGAAAATCATAGAATGTAGCCTGATAGAAAAACAGATGCTAGACCATGAGATTACCAATATTTGAAATAAAAGGTTTGACCTGTTTTATTTACAATGTCAAAGTAAACAATGGTTTGCAAAGATAAGGTCTGATTTCTGAATCTCAGATGCACTTAAGCCCATGACAGCCATGATGTCCTTGACCAATATATCACAGGTTTTCACAGATTTTGTTTCAGCCATCAGCCGTCTGGGGCATCACAGGTTTACCACAGTTCATCAAAGCTTTACATCTAAAAATAATTATTATCTGATTTCTATGATGGGCCTCTATAATTAAAATTGTTGATGCCCAGTTTTCAGACTTACAGACTCATTAAAAAAGGACATGATGCTTGTTTAAAGAAATTCAAAATGCTGATTTTATTAGAAACACTTTTACTGCACAAGTTTTCCATTTTTTTTTTATGGTGGCTGATCTGGATCCATGTTGTTCTCAAATGAAATGCCAAAGAGGCCTTTTCCTGTGAAATGAACCCCCTTCTGAAGCCAGATTAGACCTATTTCATTTTCATGCAGCAGCAGAAATTCAGTCACGATTGTGTAATACTAGTCTAGGAAAAGTAACCCCCTATTTGTATATTTGAACCCCCCTTACAGAAATCCTGGATTCGATGCTGGTTTATTTTGGCATTTTAACCAGTGAAACTGTGATACTTACTCAGAATATAGAGTAGGGGAATAGAAGAAATGGCTGATAACAAGCACTTTCACCTTTACTCCAAACATTTTCTTGTTTTATAATATGTATGGACCTATTTTTACCCTTCCCCTGAATATGGTAAGTTGGTCATTGTCAATGGATTTAATTGAAATACTAGCTGAGCTCGGATACCTCAGTCCGTGAGGACTGAATTAATCGACAAGTGTGTGTGTGTTTGGGGGGGGGGGGGTGTCATTTGACCCTTTCCTAAACTGAAGCTGGTCTGCTGAGGAAAGAAGAAACTGCTGACAATGAGCATATTATCCTTATTCCTCAATACATATTATTTTGCTCTCAAATTCGAACAGTATTAAAGTTTACAGTATGGGTAAGAGATAATTTATCTGCAACTGCTCTCAATATAGAACAGTCTGTTAATTGTGTGACATATGTTTTGTACATGTATTTGTTTAATTAACCTTTTCCCAAACAAGACCAGGTTTTGAAGTCTCTAATCGAAATGGCTTGAGAAAACATTGAGCCAAAAGAAGGAAATGCTGATAACTAGCATTTTCTCCTTTTGTTTCAATATTTTCTTTGCTATTTTGTACATACCGCCTCTCTCTCTATCTCTGTAACATTTGTCGTCTGCAGCATCTTTTGAATAGGACCACCCTAAAGTTTTGTCGTGTGGGAAAGTTTTAAAAGTATTCTGACTTTCTTTCTTCACAGAATCCTGTGAGAATATCCTGTAGACAAACAGATTATATACATGAGGCTCAAGATAGCATCAGAAGATAATGGAATGTCCAATGAAGCTGATCTTGCTCCACAAAGTTCAACTTCTTCAGATATGTTGTGCGAGAGACTAGAGTACAATGTATATTCCTGGATACAGTCCATCACCTCATTCCAAAGTTGGATCACTAACACTAAACAGTCTTACAGATGATTTGATTTAATGGGTTTTACACTGTTTTCAACTGCTATGGTCATATCACGGCGGCTGGAGCACCTATCACCAGTACCACCACAATATCTAAACAGAGCCTCCTGCTGCTCTCTCACATAGATGATTCACACCCATTGGTGAGAGACAAATGACTTTCTTCAAATGTTAGAATGGATACTGGCTAAGCTGGGGTTGGAACTCACACTCCCTGGATTGACAGACTCTGATGTAACTGACTGAGCTATCGGGGCTTGGCCACTAACATATGAATATTTGCAGTGACAATATAATGTCAAATATATTATAATAATGGCTGTCATCTAAAAATCCTTCAATATTTTAAATGAAATATTTTAGACCTAACTTCAGACAGAGAAAGCTTTTTAAAGCATTGAAGAAAACTTTTTGTTTGGAAAAGGGCCAAATAAATGTGACCAAAACTAGGAAATTATTGACTGGCAAAATATTGGGATGAAATAAGAAAATGCTGAAAATGAGCAATTTCTCCCTTTTTCTCAATATTTTTATGCACTACTCTTAACATGCTTTCTGCTTTTGGTACCAATTGATTTGTTATCTGCATTTTCTTTGATATTGGAAAGGCCTAAAACATTCGAGAAAGTGCCACTGTAATGTATATTTAGTGAGGAGGAATGAACACTAAAATGTTTATTTTGTAATTGATTTATCTATTTATTGATTTTGCAAATAATCCTCACTATACAAGATATCATAACACAATGTGGCATGTGAACTCTATTTTTTCCCCCGAATAGCCCCATATTAAATTTTATCTGAAGAACTGTTAGTAGTGAAGTGTTACTTCTTGAAATGATATACAAAACATTTTTATTTTCATTCAGTAATTTAATTAACTTCTTTCCAAATTAAAAGTTTATGTGTGGACTACTTTGAAAGGTGTTGCAGACTTAAAAAATATTATTGATAAAGGTTAGATTTGTCTACAACAAAAATTGAGGCAAAAGGAGAAAATGCTGATCTCCATTTATTTCAATTTTTCCCAAGATCTTGGTATTCAGAACGTCATGATTATTAACAATCTTTCGACCAAATTGTACGGGAAATAATAATGGTAATTTTTTTCTAAAAAACTTGTTAAACTACTTCCTCTTTTGTTTTCTTTATAATCCTAGACCCTGTTGCAAAATGCTATGATGAAGAAAAGTGGTGTTATTTTGTTGTATGAAACCAACTCATGAGCAAATACTGTGAAACACTGTAAAAAGGGTTTGATGATTCTTCACTTTACAAAAACTGGTTTTCATTCCCAGTTATAAGAAGCATGGTAAACATCGAGACAAAAGAGGAACGTGTTGATAACCACTATTTTCTTCTTTTTCCTCAATATTTTCTGTGCTACAATGTTAACAACTTTTTAACAAAATCCATTGTGTTTGTAGCAGTTGGTTTCAAATTACAACGGTCACAGTTTTGACCATTTTTAATGGAGGCTTTCTAGTTCTTAATCATGTCTGTGTGACTCAGATTGGATGTAGCAACATGTAATTGAGCAGGGATCTGGTACAAGGGCCTTTATAGCATTTTAGAACAACATGGATCTAGATCAGCCTGCATATACATTATTATACAAACAGTCTGATTAAGATCCATGTCATTTTCTGGTGGGTTCACCATGCCTTGTAGCAACTATCAGAGAGCAATAATATGTATCATGGAGATCAGGCAGTTCTTGGGCATGGGCTTGTCTTGAAACAGGTCCGTAGGAACAGGGGGACCCCCCCCCCTCCCCAAGTTGGCCAAAAATGCCGAATTTTCCTTATTTCACACTGAAAATTTTTGGAAAATTCAATTTAGCTCCCCCCCCCCAATATTCAGACACTGAGGCTTTAGCCCCCCCCCCCCCCCCCCAATATGAAATTGCTTCCTACGTGCCTGTGAAGCATTATATTCCAAAATGCTATAAATGCCCCTTTTCCAGATCCTCTTTCGTTTACATTTCTGAGAAGATAGGATCATATGGCTATCTTGCAAAATGATCTACCGGGTAAATACATACAAAATCTCCCCTTTCAAAAAGTGTTGACAGCAGCCATAGAACAATTGGTAACGCATCAACTCCGAGTCACACTCATGAGTCCGTCTGTGACCGTCCCAGGTTCAATACCCAGTTCCAGGTAATATCCTTTCGTGTATTTGAATATGTATCACACCTATGTTTGGATGATAGTATACCTAAGTGGGAAAGCAGCTGGGGTCGGAAAGGATGTTGTGGTTGTACTGGTTAAAGAAATGATAGGAATCTATGGTTGAGTGCTCCAGCTGCTGAAATATTATTGTAGAGACTAGCAGTTGAAAGAGGCGTTGACCCCATTCAATCAATCAATAAGTAAAATGTCAGAAATGACTGGCCTGTTTAGGATTCAAACATTTGCAGATATACTACTTATTTAGGTAGAATATCCATAATGTGGCCATTTTGAGATTCATAAAACATCAGCTTTTTCCGAGCTTTGTCATTAAATGTCCGAACCTATTCCGGCGCGGTCGTTAACATTCGGAGGTGGAAAGTTCCACCGCCGAATGTTTTCCACAACGTCTGAACAATTCATACGTCGCGCAAATCCCATTATGTGTGGTATACCTTAAAACTAGGATTTCACAACCAGTCTGTGTTTTTTTTTAATTATGTAAAAGGAAAGCTTTTGAAAACAAATGGCAAACTAGAAGACCTGAAGGTCTTGAGTCGCTCCACAGGCCTGAGTTTCATGTAATATTTAATCCAAGATTAGATTAGATTGTTCAATGCTTGTGTTTCATAGAGCAAAAAGAAAGTTACAAAACTAGATTGTTCAAAATGTTTTGTTCTTGAAGCAAAGAAAGTAAAACTATATGTTTGCCATTTGAGAAAGGGTAAAAGGAAATGGTAGAACATTCCAGCTTTGGATGATACTAGCAATTAAAATTTTCCATCTTCCAAACAGATCTAAATTGACAGACCATTGATTACTCCAAAATATTTCATATTTCTAAAAATAGATTTTGAGCTAAAAATAGAATTGGGGAAATACCATATTCCAAAATTAATGCAAATGGCTGATGAAACCTGAATTTCTTGTCATATCAAGTTTTGACTAAATTTTTCAAAACTTGTTGCTCTTAAAGCAATTACAAAGTAACTAGAAAACTGAAAACACACTCGTATAAGATCAATTGGTTTCCAAGCTTTGTCTTTAATAGAGTGAGTTTGGCTGTTAGAGTGAGAAAAAAGTCACAATTAGCAATTTTGTCAAATTGAAAGGCATATAACTGAGGATTTTATATTCCTATCTAGCTAAGAATAACACTTAAGCAAGATCTTAACTTCACCTACAATTTGTTTAAGTTTTGACTTGATTGTTCAATATTTGTGGATGTAAAGAGTGTAAAATCAAAGTCGAAAACAGCAATTTTGTCAAATTCAAGGGCAGAAAAATCATGATTTAAGATTCCTATGAAGCTGAAAATTACAAACATGCAAGATCTTATGGCCAGTAAGATTACATGAAAGTTTCGTGTTGATTGGTGGATATTTATGGTTGTTTGAGTAAAAATAAGGTCAACAAGGTATCAAACTGTCACATGATACGCCCGTAACACTGCTTTATGTCAACAGGGGGAGCGGGTTGGTAAAAGTTTCATGGTCCTAGCTATTATACTTTACGAGATATGCCCTGGACGATTCAAGTATGAAAACAACAAAGGGCAATAACTCAAAATATAGGCTAGGTAGAGTTAAAATTCTTGTGCACTGCACTCCTCCTTAGTGAGATCTATACACCCATGAAGTTTCATGATCCTAGCTATAATACTTTTACAGATATACTCCGGACAAGATTCAAGTATGAAAAACAACAAAGGGCAATAACTCAAAAAATAAGCCAGGTAGAGTTATGGTTCTTGAGCACTGCACTCCCCCTTGGTGAGATCTATACACCCATGAAGTTTCATGATCCTAGCTATTATACTTTTAGAGATATACTCCGGACAAGATTCAAGTATGAAAAACAACAAAGGGCAATAACTCAAAAAATAAGCCAGGTAGAGTTATGGTTCTTGTGCACTGCACTCCGTAATGATGAGAAGAATATAACTGCCAAGTTTAAAGTCAATCGGACTTAAGGTGACAGAGTTATGCTCCGGACAAAGAAGTGGACGCCGCCGGACGCCCGGACGCCGGACATCACGGGTGATCCCATAATACGTCCCGTCTTCGACGGGCGTATAAAAATGGTAATTTTGCCAATTTCAAGGGCACATAACTCAAGACATAATATTCAGATCAAGCTGAAAATTGCACTCAGGCAAGATCTTATCAGCACCAACATTCTGACCAAGTTTTGTCTTGATTGATAAATATTTGTAGTGGCTAGAGTGAAAACAAAGTCAAAACAGCCATTTTTTTAATTCAAGGGCAGATAACTCCAGACTTTCTGGTTCAATCAGAATGAAATTTAGGAATCTGATAGAGGACCACCTAGGGATCATTCCTGTGAAGTTTGATTGAAATCCATCATGTGGTTTCTGAGGAGAAGATTTTTAAAGAAAAAGTTGACGACTGGACGGACGGACGGACGCACGCATGGACGCACGCACGACGGACACAGCGCCATGACAATAGCCCGCTGGCCTGAAGGCCAGTGGAGCTAAAAAAGAAAATGCTGAGCCTGGCCCTTTTTACTCAATTTAACTTGCTGGAAAATCCATTTTTCTGCGAGCTCTATTTTGTCGTCTGCAATGCATGACAAATGCAAAAAGGCTGTAACTATAGCATGTCTGTCTTAAGGTCTTGAGGTCCCAAGTTCAATCCTCAATTATGGCCATATCCTGCCAGACGTCACTCAACAATGATAGGATCATGGTAAACAAGGGATAACAGCTGGCGGCTTTGAATGGATGCAAAATTGGTGAGAGAAATTAGTGAAAGGAATACATCGCTAGGTGCTCAAGGCATAATTATTTTTATGATGTAACTAGTAACTAGCAGGCTCGTAGGGAGAAATTTCATATTGGGTAGGCTCAAGCCCCTTTGTCTGAAGGGGGGCTAAATTGGATTTTCCCTAAATTTTCGTTGTAAATTTGAAAATTTGGCATTTTTGGCCACCTTTGGGGGGGGGGGGGGGTTGAGCTAAGACCACCCTCCTGTTCCTATGGGCCCGACTACTATGATTTAAAAGGGGAGGCTTAAACACCATTCAATCAATCACAATTGGGTCCCAATGCTTGGGAAAATATTTAGGCAAAAGAAACTGCTGAGGTAGATACAAAGCATTAAATTTTCTCCTTTGCCTTAATTTTTTCTGTACAATATTAATAATATACACAATTTCTGTATCAAATTCAATTCTGTCGTCTGCAGCAGCTTTCAAATTGTAACAATTATGCTGTTTGAGAATAGGTTGACTGTTCTAGGTCACTTGGACCTTTCTGACTCCACTGTAGGCCTATTGGGAATGAACAACTGATAGGGACCCGTCCGGAAATCGCTTAATTCGTCTGGTCGACGAGTGTCTTTTAGCCGTCATAAGGGCGCTTGCGTGTTCTTTTGGCGTCAATCTGGCAATTTAAACATTTTTCATCTCGACAAAAAGCTGATTATCGTGAGTACGAGAGCAATACCGTTTTATGTTTGGCTTTAAACGTATTGACACATTTTCCCGCAAAATGTCAAAACGCTCTTTTTTACTCTCATTTACCGGAGAGTATCGATATTGGAGCCGCTTGTGTTTATGAAAATTAGAAAAAAACCCGTTGAGCACCGTGCTCAGTTGAGCATATACTTAAGTTTTTTCGTGAAACACACTTATCGCCACATGCTCAGTTGAGCAAATTTTCGTGCTCAACTCAAAGTTGAGCATGATATTTGAGTTTATACTTAAGTTTTTTCGAGAAACCGGGCCCTGGTTTTGATGTCCCTAATGGAAAAGGCTTTGGAAAATATTGCGGCAAAAGAAGAAACTGCTGATAACCAGCAGTTTCTCCTTTTGTCTCAATGTTTTCTTTGCTATTTTGCACAGAAATCCCTTCCTTTTTAACATCAATTTTGTCATCTGCAGCAGCTTTTGAATAGGACCACGCTAAAATTTTGTCCTGAACTACAACTTGAATAAGCTGTAATTACAGGGTTTTCAAACAAAGTCAGCCATATGTATATCAATTGCCAGATAGAGGCCACTAAGATGAAAAGTTAAAAGGGTTACCGTAATTGGATTTTAAAATTGAGAAATTGGATGTTAGATTGAAAGGGCTTTTTTGTGTATATTCAAGCTGTATTTAAATGTATCCCTCGATATGATCTCCGAAATGAGCTAAAAAACCTGTACAATTACGATTTTATGGGTTTCTCTGTTGATTTCTTTACCAAAATAACTTTCATTTTTTGTCCCTTTTCACAATTTTGTTATAACAAATAACATTTATCAAATTTATACATTTCAACAATATATAAAATGTACATGGTTCCATTAGCTCAAATCGAGTAGAAGTGCAGATTTATAGAAACTTGCATCCTATGTTAACCATTAGCCATTACCAGACAGCAAAATTCTACCCGTTACAAGACAGCACAATTTTAGACCAACCCATATTCAAAGAAAATCATTAAGACAACAATCTAGGTGATGATTATTTTACCATTTTTGGTCTTTCAGAATAGCAAATATTGTAGGAAATGAAGGACTTGCTTTTTTTTTTTTCATTTTTCACCATGTTTTTGTAAAGCCTATCTGGTTGAGCATAAAAAGGCGTCAAAAAGGTTGGCAAAGAGAACAATAATCAAATTCTGAAGTGATATTTTAGGGGGGACATAGTTCTGGTAAAATGAGTTGTAGCCCAAACATGTGTTGTAGTCCAAAGTTATGACCATGATTGTGTTGTATCCCAAAGTTTTAGCCCTATGTTGTACCCCAAAGTTATAAATATGATCTTTCGTTGGAACCCAAAGCTATGATCATCATTATGTTAAAGTCCAAAGCAATGACCATGATACTATGTTTGCCCAAAGCTATGAAAATGATTGTATTGTAGCCCAAAGCTATGATCATGATTGTGTTCTAGCCCAAAGCTATGATCCTAATAGTGTTATGGCCTACGATCATGATTCTGCTATAGCCCAAAGCCATGATCATGATGGTGTTGTAGCCAAAAGCTATGTTTCTTTTATGGGTTGTAGCCCAATTCTATGACCATGATTGTACTTTATCCCAAAGCTATGACCATGATTGTGTTGTAGCCCAAATCTATGATCATGATTGTGTTGTAGCTCAAATCTATGATCATGATTGTGTTGTAGCCCAAAGCTATGACCATTATTGTGTTGAAGTCCAAGCTATGACCATTATTGTGTTGTAGCCCAAAGCTATGACCATTATTGTGTTGTAGCCCAAATCTATGATCATAATTGTGTTGTAGACCAAATCTACAGGGTTCAAATTTGGCACTTGCTAACTTGCTAAATGCAAGTGAAAATTTGAAAATGCAAGTTGTAAAAACAGTAACTTGCTAAATTTAAGCAAGTTCAGAAATCACTAAAAGCTTTGAAACTCATTAAGGAAAAGGAGAAAATCAGCACACAATCAGCATTTTTTATATCACCTTGATAAGTTCAATTCTATGATCTAGTAAATGGCCTTTAAGACTTTTCAAACTTCAAAAAGCAAGTAGACTTTCAAATTTAGCAAGTTACAAAAATAAGCACTTGCTAAAATAAGCAAGTGGCAAAAATAGTGAAATTTGACCCCTGAAATCTATCATCATGATTGTGTTGTAGCCCAAAGCTATGACCATTATTGTGTTGTAGCCCAAAGCTATGACCATTATTGTGTTAAAGTCCAAAGCTATGATCATGATTGTGTTGTAGCCCAAAGCCATGATAATGATTGTGTTGTAGCCAAAAGCTATGATCATGATTTTGTTGTAGCCCAAAGATATAGCCATGATTGTGTGGTAGACCAAAGCTATGTCATGATTGTGTTGTAGCCCAAAGCTATGACCATTATTGTGTTGTAGCCCAAAGCTATGACCATTATTGTGTTGTAGCCCAAAGCCATGATCATGATCATGTTGTAGCCCAAAGCCATGATAATGATTGTGTTGTAGCCGAAAGCCATGATCATGATTGTGTTGTAGCCCAAAGCCATGATCATGATTGTGTTGTAGCTTAAAGCCATGATCATGATTGTGTTGTAGCCCAAAGCCATGATCATGATTGTGTTGTAGCCCAAAGCTATGATCATGATTGTGTTATAGCCCAAAGCCATGATCATGATTGTGTTGTAGCCCAAAGCTATGATCATGATTGTGTTGTAGCCCAAAGCCATGATCATGATTGTGTTGTAGCCCAAAGCTATGATCATGATTGTGTTGTAGCCCAAAGCGTACGATCATGATTGGCTACAGCCCAAAGCTATGATCATAATAGTGCTATAGCCCAAAGCTATTATCATGATTTCGTTGTATCCCTAAGCTACGATTCTGATTGTGTTGTAGCCCAAAGCTATGACCATTATTGCGCTACAGCCCAAAGCTATGATCATGATTGTGTTGTAGCCTAAAGCTATGATCATGATTGTGTTGCAGCCCAAATCTATGATCATGATTGTGTTGTAGCCCAAAGCTATGATCATGATTGTGTTGTAGCCCAAATCTAAGATCATGATTGTGTTGTAGACCAAATCTATGATCGTGATTGTGTTGTAGCCCAAATCTATGATCATGATTGTGTTGTAGCCCAAATCTATTATCATGATAGTGTTATAGCCCAAATCTATGATCATGATTGTGTTGTAGCCCAAATCTATGATCGTGATTGTGTTGTAGCCCAAATCTATGATCATGATTGTGTTGTAGCCCAAATCTATGATCGTGATTGTGTTGTAGCCCAAATCTATGATCATGATTGTGTTGTAGCCCAAATCTATGATCATGATTGTGTTGTAGCCCAAAGCTATGATCATGATTGTGTTGTAGCCCAAATCTATGATCGTGATTGTGTTGTAGCCCAAATCTATGATCATGATTGTGTTGTAGCCCAAAGCTATGATCATGATTGTGTTGTAGCCCAAATCTATGATCGTGATTGTGTTGTAGCCCAAATCTATGATCATGATTGTGTTGTAGCCCAAATCTATGATCATGATTGTGTTGTAGCCCAAAGCCATGATCATGATTGTGTTGTAGCCCAAAGCTATGATCATGATTGTGTTGTAGCCCAAAGCCATGATCATGATTGTGTTGTAGCCCAAAGCTATGATCATGATTGTGTTATAGCCCAAAGCCATGATCATGATTGTGTTGTAGCCCAAAGCTATGATCATGATTGTGTTGTAGCCCAAAGCCATGATCATGATTGTGTTGTAGCCCAAAGCTATGATCATGATTGTGTTGTAGCCCAAAGCGTACGATCATGATTGGCTACAGCCCAAAGCTATGATCATAATAGTGTTATAGCCCAAAGCTATTATCATGATTTCGTTGTATCCCTAAGCTACGATTCTGATTGTGTTGTAGCCCAAAGCTATGACCATTATTGCGCTACAGCCCAAAGCTATGATCATGATTGTGTTGTAGCCTAAAGCTATGATCATGATTGTGTTGTAGCCCAAATCTATGATCATGATTGTGTTGTAGCCCAAAGCTATGATCATGATTGTGTTGTAGCCTAAATCTAAGATCATGATTGTGTTGTAGACCAAATCTATGATCGTGATTGTGTTGTAGCCCAAATCTATGATCATGATTGTGTTGTAGCCCAAATCTATTATCATGATAGTGTTATAGCCCAAATCTATGATCATGATTGTGTTGTAGCCCAAATCTATGATCGTGATTGTGTTGTAGCCCAAATCTATGATCATGATTGTGTTGTAGCCCAAATCTATTATCATGATAGTGTTGTAGCCCAAATCTATGATCATGATTGTGTTGTAGCCCAAAGCCATGATCATGATTGTGTTGTAGCCCAAATGTATGATCATGATTGTGTTGTAGCCCAAATATATGATCATGATTGTGTTGTAGCTCAAAGCTAAGATCATGATTGTGTTGTAGCCCAAATCTATGATCATAATTGTGTTGTAGCCAAAGCTATAATTATGATTGTGTTGTAGCCCAAATCTATGATCATGATTATGTTGTAGCCCAAAACTATGACCATGATTGTGTTGTAGACCAAATCTATGATCATGATTGTGTTGTAACCCAAATCTATGATCATGATTGTGTTGTAGCCCAAAGCTATGATCATGATTGTGTTGTAGCCCAAATCTATTATCATGATTGTGTTGTAGCCCAAAGCTATGACCATGATTGTGTTGTAGCCAAAATATACAATCATAATTGTGCTGTAGCCCAATTCTATGATCATGATTGTGTTGTAGCCCAAATCTACGATCGTGATTGTGTTGTAGCCCAAATCTATGATCATGATTGTGTGGTAGACCAAAGCTATGTCATGATTGTGTTGTAGCCCAAAGCTATGGCCATTATTGTGTTGTAGCCCAAAGCTATGACCATTATTGTGTTGTAGCCCAAAGCCATGATCATGATCATGTTGTAGCCCAAAGCCATGATAATGATTGTGTTGTAGCCCAAAGCCATGATCATGATTGTGTTGTAGCCCAAAGCCATGACCATGATTGTGTTGTAGCTTAAAGCCATGATCATGATTGTGTTGTAGCCCAAAGCCATGATCATGATTGTGTTGTAGCCCAAAGCTATGATCATGATTGTGTTGTAGCCCAAAGCCATGATCATGATTGTGTTGTAGCCCAAAGCCATGATCATGATTGTGTTGTAGCCCAAAGCTATGATCATGATTTTGTTGTAGCCCAAAGCCATGATCATGATTGTGTTGTAGCCCAAAGCTATGATCATGATTGTGTTGTAGCCCAAAACCATGATCATAATTGTGTTGTAGCCCAAAGCTATGATCATGATTGTGTTGTAGCCCAAAGCGTATGATCATGATTGTGCTACAGCCCAAAGCTATGATCATAATAGTGTTATAGCCCAAAGCTATTATCATGATTTCGTTGTATCCCTAAGCTATGATTCTGATTGTGTTGTAGCCCAAAGCTATGACCATTATTGCGCTACAGCCCAAAGCTATGATCATGATTGTGTTGTAGCCTAAAGCTATGATCATGATTGTGTTGTAGCCCAAATCTATGATCATGATTGTGCTGTAGCCCAAAGCTATGATCATGATTGTGTTGCAGCCCAAATCTATGATCATGATTGTGCTGTAGCCAAAATATTTGATCATGATTGTGTTGTAGCCCAAATCTATGATCGTGATTGTGTTGTAGCCCAAATCTATGATCATGATTGTGTTGTAGCCCAAATCTATTATCATGATAGTGTTGTAGCCCAAATCTATGATCATGATTGTGTTGTAGCCCAAAGCCATGATCATGATTGTGTTGTAGCCCAAATCTATGATCATGATTGTGTTGTAGCCCAAATATATGATCATGATTGTGTTGCAGCCCAAAGCTATTATCATGATAGTGTTGTAGCCCAAATATATGATCATGATTGTGTTGTAGCCCAAATCTATGATCATGATTGTGTTTTAGCCGAAATCTATTATCATGATAGTGTTGTAGCCCAAATCTATGATCATGATTGTGTTGTAGCCCAAATATATGATCATGATTGTGTTGTAGCCCAAATGTATGGTCATGATTGTGTTGTAGCCCAAATATATGATCATGATTGTGTTGTAGCTCAAAGCTAAGATCATGATTGTGTTGTAGCCCAAATCTATGATCATAATTGTGTTGTAGCCAAAGCTATGATCATGATTGTGTTGTAGCCCAAATCTATGATCATGATTATGTTGTAGCCCAAAACTATGACCATGATTGTGTTGTAGACCAAATCTATGATCATGATTGTGTTGTAACCCAAATCTATGATCATGATTGTGTTGTAGCCCAAATCTATGATCATGATTGTGTTGTAGCCCAAATCTATGATCATGATTGTGTTGTAGCCCAAAGCTATGACCATGATTGTGTTGTAGCCAAAATATACAATCATAATTGTGCTGTAGCCCAAATCTATGATCATGATTGTTTTGTAGCCCAAATCTATGATCATGATTGTGTGGTAGACCAAAGCTATGTCATGATTGTGTTGTAGCCCAAAGCTAAGACCATTATTGTGTTGTAGCCCAAAGCCATGATCATGTTGTAGCCCAAAGCCATGATCATGATTGTGTTGTAGCCAAAAGCCATGATCATGATTGTGTTGTAGCCCAAAGCCATGACCATGATTGTGTTGTAGCTTAAAGCCATGATCATGATTGTGTTGTAGACCAAATCTATCATCATGATTGTGTTGTAGCCCAAAGCTATGACCATTATTGTGTTGTAGCCCAAAGCTATGACCATTATTGTGTTAAAGTCCAAAGCTATGATCATGATTGTGTTGTAGCCCAAAGCCATGATAATGATTGTGTTGTAGCCAAAAGCTATGATCATGATTGTGTTGTAGCCCAAAGCCATGATCATGATTGTGTTGCAGCCCAAAGCTATGATCATGATTGTGTTGTAGCCCAAAGCCATGATCATGATTGTGTTGTAGCCCAAAGCCATGATCATGATTGTGTTGTAGCCCAAAGCGTATCATCATGATTGTGTTGTAGCCCAAAGCTATGATCATGATTGTGTTGTAGCCCAAATCTATGATCATGATTATGTTGTAGCCCAAAACTATGACCATGATTGTGTTGTAGACCAAATCTATGATCATGATTGTGTTGTAACCCAAATATATGATCATGATTGTGTTGTAGCCCAAAGCTAAGATCATGATTGTGTTGTAGCCCAAATCTATGATCATGATTGTGTTGTAGCCCAAAGCTATGACCATGATTGTGTTGTAGCCAAAATATACAATCATAATTGTGCTGTAGCCCAAATCTATGATCATGATTGTGTTGTAGCCCAAATCTACGATCGTGATTGTGTTGTAGCCCAAATCTATGATCATGATTGTGTGGTAGACCAAAGCTATGTCATGATTGTGTTGTAGCCCAAAGCTATGACCATTATTGTGTTGTAGCCCAAAGCTATGACCATTATTGTGTTGTAGCCCAAAGCCATGATCATGATCATGTTGTAGCCCAAAGCCATGATAATGATTGTGTTGTAGCCGAAAGCCATGATCATGATTGTGTTGTAGCCCAAAGCCATGACCATGATTGTGTTGTAGCTTAAAGCCATGATCATGATTGTGTTGTAGCCCAAAGCCATGATCATGATTGTGTTGTAGCCCAAAGCTATGATCATGATTGTGTTGTAGCCCAAAGCCATGATCATGATTGTGTTGTAGCCCAAAGCCATGATCATGATTGTGTTGTAGCCCAAAGCCATGATCATGATTGTGTTGTAGCCCAAAGCTATGATCATGATTTTGTTGTAGCCCAAAGCCATGATCATGATTGTGTTGTAGCCCAAAGCTATGATCATGATTGTGTTATAGCCCAAAGCCATGATCATGATTGTGTTGTAGCCCAAAGCCATGATCATGATTGTGTTGTAGCCCAAAGCGTATGATCATGATTGTGCTACAGCCCAAAGCTATGATCATAATAGTGTTATAGCCCAAAGCTATTATCATGATTTCGTTGTATCCCTAAGCTACGATTCTGATTGTGTTGTAGCCCAAAGCTATGACCATTATTGCGCTACAGCCCAAAGCTTTGATCATGATTGAGTTGTAGCCTAAAGCTATGATCATGATTGTGTTGTAGCCCAAATCTATGATCATGATTGTGCTGTAGCCCAAAGCTATGATCATGATTGTGTTGTAGCCCAAATCTATGACCATGATTGTGTTGTAGCCCAAAGCTAAGATCATGATTGTGCTGTAGCCCAAATCTATGATCGTGATTGTGTTGTAGCCCAAATCTATGATCATGATTGTGTTGTAGACCAAATCTATGATCGTGATTGTGTTGTAGCCCAAATCTATTATCATGATAGTGTTGTAGCCCAAATGTATGATCATGATTGTGTTGTAGCCCAAACCCATGATCATGATTGTGTTGTAGCCTAAAGCTATGATCATGATTGTGTTGTAGCCCAAATATATGATCATGATTGTGTTGTAGCCCAAAGCTATGATCATGATTGTATTGTAGCCCAAATCTATGATCATGATTGTGTTGTAGCCCAAATCTATGATCATGATTGTGTTGTAGCCCAAATCTATTATCATGATTGTGTTGTAGCCCAAATCTATGATCATGATTGTGTTGTAGCCCAAAGCCATGATCATGATTGTGTTGTAGCCCAAATGTATGATCATGATTGTGTTGTAGCCAAAATATATGATCATGATTGTGTTGTAGCTCAAAGCTAAGATCATGATTGTGTTTTAGCCAAAATCTATTATCATAATTGTGTTGTAGCCAAAGCTATGATCATGATTGTGTTGTAGCCCAAATCTATGATCATGATTATGTTGTAACCCAAAACTATGAACATGATTGTGTTGTAGACCAAATCTATGATCATGATTGTGTTGTAACCCAAATCTATGATCATGATTGTGTTGTAGCCCAAATCTATGATCATGATTGTGTTGTAGCCCAAAGCTATGACCATGATTGTGTTGTAGCCAAAATATACAATCATAATTGTGCTGTAGCCCAAATCTATGATCATGATTGTGTTGTAGCCCAAATCTATGATCATGATTGTGTGGTAGACCAAAGCTATGTCATGATTGTGTTGTAGCCCAAAGCTATGATCATTATTGTGTTGTAGCCCAAAGCTAAGACCATTATTGTGTTGTAGCACAAAGCCATGATCATGATCATGTTGTAGCCCAAAGCCATGATCATGATTGTGTTGTAGCCAAAAGCCATGATCATGATTGTGTTGTAGCCCAAAGCCATGACCATGGTTGTGTTGTAGCCCAAAACCATGATCATGATTGTGTTGTAGCCCAAAGCCATGATCATGATTGTGTTGTAGCCCAAAGCGTATGATCATGATTGTGCTACAGCCCAAAGCTATGATCATAATAGTGTTATAGCCCAAAGCTATTATCATGATTTCGTTGTATCCCTAAGCTATGATTCTGATTGTGTTGTAGCCCAAAGCTATGACCATTATTGCGCTACAGCCCAAAGCTATGATCATGATTGTGTTGTAGCCTAAAGCTATGATCATGATTATGTTGTAGCCCAAATCTATGATCATGATTGTGCTGTAGCCCAAAGCTATGATCATGATTGTGTTGTAGCCCAAATCTATGATCATGATTGTGTTGTAGCCAAAATATTTGATCATGATTGTGTTGTAGCCCAAATCTATGATCGTGATTGTGTTGTAGCCCAAATCTATGATCATGATTGTGTTGTAGCCCAAATCTATTATCATGATAGTGTTGTAGCCCAAATGTATGATCATGATTGTGTTGTAGACCAAATCTATGATCGTGATTGTGTTGTAACCCAAATCTATTATCATGATAGTGTTGTAGCCCAAATCTATGATCATGATTGTGTTGTAGCCCAAAGCCATGATCATGATTGTGTTGTAGCCCAAATCTATGATCATGATTGTGTTGTAGCCCAAATATATGATCATGATTGTGTTGCAGCCCAAAGCTATTATCATGATAGTGTTGTAGCCCAAATATATGATCATGATTGTGTTGTAGCCCAAATCTATGATCATGATTGTGTTTTAGCCGAAATCTATTATCATGATAGTGTTGTAGCCCAAATCTATGATCATGATTGTGTTGTAGCCCAAATATATGATCATGATTGTGTTGTAGCCCAAATGTATGGTCATGATTGTGTTGTAGCCCAAATATATGATCATGATTGTGTTGTAGCTCAAAGCTAAGATCATGATTGTGTTGTAGCCCAAATGTATGATCATAATTGTGTTGTAGCCAAAGCTATGATCATGATTGTGTTGTAGCCCAAATCTATGATCATGATTATGTTGTAGCCCAAAACTATGACCATGATTGTGTTGTAGACCAAATCTATGATCATGATTGTGTTGTAACCCAAATCTATGATCATGATTGTGTTGTAGCCCAAAGCTATGATCATGATTGTGTTGTAGCCCAAATCTATGATCATGATTGTGTTGTAGCCCAAAGCTATGACCATGATTGTGTTGTAGCCAAAATATACAATCATAATTGTGCTGTAGCCCAAATCTATGATCATGATTGTGTTGTATCCCAAATCTATGATCATGATTGTGTGGTAGACCAAAGCTATGTCATGATTGTGTTGTAGCCCAAAGCTAAGACCATTATTGTGTTGTAGCCCAAAGCCATGATCATGTTGTAGCCCAAAGCCATGATCATGATTGTGTTGTAGCCAAAAGCCATGATCATGATTGTGTTGTAGCCCAAAGCCATGACCATGATTGTGTTGTAGCTTAAAGCCATGATCATGATTGTGTTGTAGACCAAATCTATCATCATGATTGTGTTGTAGCCCAAAGCTATGACCATTATTGTGTTGTAGCCCAAAGCTATGACCATTATTGTGTTAAAGTCCAAAGCTATGATCATGATTGTGTTGTAGCCCAAAGCCATGATAATGATTGTGTTGTAGCCAAAAGCTATGATCATGATTGTGTTGTAGCCCAAAGCCATGATCATGATTGTGTTGCAGCCCAAAGCTATGATCATGATTGTGTTGTAGCCTAAAGCCATGATCATGATTGTGTTGTAGCCCAAAGCCATGATCATGATTGTGTTGTAGCCCAAAGCGTATCATCATGATTGTGTTGTAGCCCAAAGCTATGATCATGATTGTGTTGTAGCCCAAATCTATGATCATGATTATGTTGTAGCCCAAAACTATGACCATGATTGTGTTGTAGACCAAATCTATGATCATGATTGTGTTGTAACCCAAATATATGATCATGATTGTGTTGTAGCCCAAAGCTAAGATCATGATTGTGTTGTAGCCCAAATCTATGATCATGATTGTGTTGTAGCCCAAAGCTATGACCATTATTGCGCTACAGCCCAAAGCTATGATCATGATTGTGTTGTAGCCTAAAGCCATGATCATGATTGTGTTGTAGCCAAAATATACAATCATAATTGTGCTGTAGCCCAAATCTATGATCATGATTGTGTTGTAGCCCAAATCTACGATCGTGATTGTGTTGTAGCCCAAATCTATGATCATGATTGTGTGGTAGACCAAAGCTATGTCATGATTGTGTTGTAGCCCAAAGCTATGACCATTATTGTGTTGTAGCCCAAAGCTATGACCATTATTGTGTTGTAGCCCAAAGCCATGATCATGATCATGTTGTAGCCCAAAGCCATGATAATGATTGTGTTGTAGCCGAAAGCCATGATCATGATTGTGTTGTAGCCCAAAGCCATGACCATGATTGTGTTGTAGCTTAAAGCCATGATCATGATTGTGTTGTAGCCCAAAGCCATGATCATGATTGTGTTGTAGCCCAAAGCTATGATCATGATTGTGTTGTAGCCCAAAGCCATGATCATGATTGTGTTGTAGCCCAAAGCCATGATCATGATTGTGTTGTAGCCCAAAGTTATGATCATGATTTTGTTGTAGCCCAAAGCCATTATCATGATTGTGTTGTAGCCCAAAGCTATGATCATGATTGTGTTATAGCCCAAAGCCATGATCATGATTGTGTTGTAGCCCAAAGCCATGATCATGATTGTGTTGTAGCCCAAAGCGTATGATCATGATTGTGCTACAGCCCAAAGCTATGATCATAATAGTGTTATAGCCCAAAGCTATTATCATGATTTCGTTGTATCCCTAAGCTACGATTCTGATTGTGTTGTAGCCCAAAGCTATGACCATTATTGCGCTACAGCCCAAAGCTATGATCATGATTGAGTTGTAGCCTAAAGCTATGATCATGATTGTGTTGTAGCCCAAATCTATGATCATGATTGTGCTGTAGCCCAAAGCTATGATCATGATTGTGTTGTAGCCCAAATCTATGACCATGATTGTGTTGTAGCCCAAAGCTAAGATCATGATTGTGCTGTAGCCCAAATCTATGATCGTGATTGTGTTGTAGCCCAAATCTATTATCATGATAGTGTTGTAGCCCAAATCTATGATCATGATTGTGTTATAGCCCAAATCTATGATCATGATTGTGTTGTAGCCCAAATCTATGATCATGATTGTGTTGTAGCCCAAATCTATGATCATGATTGTGTTGTAGCCCAAATCTATGATCATGATTGTGTTGTAGCCCAAATCTATGATCATGATTGTGTTGTAGACCAAATCTATGATCGTGATTAGGTTGTAGCCCAAATCTATGATCATGATTGTGTTGTAGCCCAAATCTATTATCATGATAGTGTTGTAGCCCAAATCTATGATCATGATTGTGTTGTAGACCTAATCTATGATCGTGATTGTGTTGTAGCCCAAATCTATTATCATGATAGTGTTGTAGCCCAAATGTATGATCATGATTGTGTTGTAGCCCAAAGCCATGATCATGATTGTGTTGTAGCCTAAAGCTATGATCATGATTGTGATGTAGCCCAAATATATGATCATGATTGTGTTGTAGCACAAAGCTATGATCATGATTGTATTGTAGCCCAAATCTATGATCATGATTGTGTTGTAGCCCAAATCTATGATCATGATTGTGTTGTAGCCCAAGTCTATTATCATGATTGTGTTGTAGCCCAAATCTATGATCATGATTGTGTTGTAGCCCAAAGCCATGATCATGATTGTGTTGTAGCCCAAATGTATGATCATGATTGTGTTGTAGCCCAAATATATGATCATGATTGTGTTGTAGCTCAAAGCTAAGATCATGATTGTGTTGTAGCCCAAATCTATGATCATAATTGTGTTGTAGCCAAAGCTATGATCATGATTGTGTTGTAGCCCAAATCTATGATCATGATTATGTTGTAACCCAAAACTATGAACATGATTGTGTTGTAGACCAAATCTATGATCATGATTGTGTTGTAACCCAAATCTATGATCATGATTGTGTTGTAGCCTAAATCTATGATCATGATTGTGTTGTAGCTCAAAGCTATGACCATAATTGTGTTGTAGCCAAAATATACAATCATAATTGTGCTGTAGCCCAAATCTATGATCATGATTGTGTTGTAGCCCAAATCTATGATCATGATTGTGTGGTAGACCAAAGCTATGTCATGATTGTGTTGTAGCCCAAAGCTATGATCATTATTGTGTTGTAGCCCAAAGCTAAGACCATTATTGTGTTGTAGCACAAAGCCATGATCATGATCATGTTGTAGCCCAAAGCCATGATCATGATTGTGTTGTAGCCAAAAGCCATGATCATGATTGTGTTGTAGCCCAAAGCCATGACCATGATTGTGTTGTAGCTTAAAGCCATGATCATGATTGTGTTGTAGCCCAAAGCCATGATCATGATTGTGTTGTAGCCCAAAGCTATGATCATGATTGTGTTGTAGCCCAAAGCCATGATCATGATTGTGTTGTAGCCCAAAGCCATGATCATGATTGTGTTGTAGCCCAAAGTTATGATCATGATTTTGTTGTAGCCCAAAGCCATTATCATGATTGTGTTGTAGCCCAAAGCTATGATCATGATTGTGTTATAGCCCAAAGCCATGATCATGATTGTGTTGTAGCCCAAAGCCATGATCATGATTGTGTTGTAGCCCAAAGCGTATGATCATGATTGTGCTACAGCCCAAAGCTATGATCATAATAGTGTTATAGCCCAAAGCTATTATCATGATTTCGTTGTATCCCTAAGCTACGATTCTGATTGTGTTGTAGCCCAAAGCTATGACCATTATTGCGCTACAGCCCAAAGCTATGATCATGATTGAGTTGTAGCCTAAAGCTATGATCATGATTGTGTTGTAGCCCAAATCTATGATCATGATTGTGCTGTAGCCCAAAGCTATGATCATGATTGTGTTGTAGCCCAAATCTATGACCATGATTGTGTTGTAGCCCAAAGCTAAGATCATGATTGTGCTGTAGCCCAAATCTATGATCGTGATTGTGTTGTAGCCCAAATCTATTATCATGATAGTGTTGTAGCCCAAATCTATGATCATGATTGTGTTATAGCCCAAATCTATGATCATGATTGTGTTGTAGCCCAAATCTATGATCATGATTGTGTTGTAGCCCAAATCTATGATCATGATTGTGTTGTAGCCCAAATCTATGATCATGATTGTGTTGTAGCCCAAATCTATGATCATGATTGTGTTGTAGACCAAATCTATGATCGTGATTGTGTTGTAGCCCAAATCTATGATCATGATTGTGTTGTAGCCCAAATCTATTATCATGATAGTGTTGTAGCCCAAATCTATGATCATGATTGTGTTGTAGACCTAATCTATGATCGTGATTGTGTTGTAGCCCAAATCTATTATCATGATAGTGTTGTAGCCCAAATGTATGATCATGATTGTGTTGTAGCCCAAAGCCATGATCATGATTGTGTTGTAGCCTAAAGCTATGATCATGATTGTGTTGTAGCCCAAATATATGATCATGATTGTGTTGTAGCACAAAGCTATGATCATGATTGTATTGTAGCCCAAATCTATGATCATGATTGTGTTGTAGCCCAAATCTATGATCATGATTGTGTTGTAGCCCAAATCTATTATCATGATTGTGTTGTAGCCCAAATCTATGATCATGATTGTGTTGTAGCCCAAAGCCATGATCATGATTGTGTTGTAGCCCAAATGTATGATCATGATTGTGTTGTAGCCCAAATATATGATCATGATTGTGTTGTAGCTCAAAGCTAAGATCATGATTGTGTTGTAGCCCAAATCTATGATCATAATTGTGTTGTAGCCAAAGCTATGATCATGATTGTGTTGTAGCCCAAATCTATGATCATGATTATGTTGTAACCCAAAACTATGAACATGATTGTGTTGTAGACCAAATCTATGATCATGATTGTGTTGTAACCCAAATCTATGATCATGATTGTGTTGTAGCCTAAATCTATGATCATGATTGTGTTGTAGCTCAAAGCTATGACCATGATTGTGTTGTAGCCAAAATATACAATCATAATTGTGCTGTAGCCCAAATCTATGATCATGATTGTGTTGTAGCCCAAATCTATGATCATGATTGTGTGGTAGACCAAAGCTATGTCATGATTGTGTTGTAGCCCAAAGCTATGATCATTATTGTGTTGTAGCCCAAAGCTAAGACCATTATTGTGTTGTAGCACAAAGCCATGATCATGATCATGTTGTAGCCCAAAGCCATGATCATGATTGTGTTGTAGCCAAAAGCCATGATCATGATTGTGTTGTAGCCCAAAGCCATGACCATGATTGTGTTGTAGCTTAAAGCCATGATCATGATTGTGTTGTAGCCCAAAGCCATGATCATGATTGTGTTGTAGCCCAAAGCTATGATCATGATTGTGTTGTAGCCCAAAGCCATGATCATGATTGTGTTGCAGCCCAAAGCTATGATCATGATTGTGTTGTAGCCCAAAGCCATGATCATGATTGTGTTGTAGCCCAAAGCCATGATCATGATTGTGTTGTAGCCCAAAGCGTATCATCATGATTGTGTTGTAGCCCAAAGCTATGATCATGATTGTGTTGTAGCCCAAATCTATGATCATGATTGTGTTGTAGCCCAAATCTATGATCATGATTGTGTTGTAGCCCAAATCTATGATCATGATTGTGTTGTAGCCCAAATCTATGATCGTGATTGTGTTGTAGCCCAAATCTATGATCATGATTGTGTTGTAGCCCAAATCTATGATCATGATTGTGTTGTAGCCTAAATCTAAGATCATGATTGTGTTGTAGCCCAAATCTATTATCATGATAGTGTTGTAGCCCAAATCTATGATCATGATTGTGTTGTAGCCCAAATCTATGATCATGATTGTGTTGTAGACCAAATCTATGATCGTGATTGTGTTGTAGCCCAAATCTATGATCGTGATTGTGTTGTAGCCCAAATCTATGATCATGATTGTGTTGTAGCCCAAAGCTATTACCATGATTGTGTTGTCGCCCAAAAGCATGGCTATGATTGTTTTTGTAGTCCAAAGCTATATCCATGATTGTGTGGCAAGACCAAAGCTATGGCATGATTATGTTGTAGCCCAAAGCTATGACCATGATTGTGTTTTAGCCCAAAACTACATGATTGTGTTGTAACTTAAAACTCAGTAAAAATGATGTAAAGAAACTTGCAAGTAAAATCTTAAACAAATTCTGGAGTATTCAAGAAGACATAATTCTAGTTTTAGCTTCAGAAGAGATGATCAAGATATTATTTGTAACTTTCATGTAAAACCTGAACTAAAGCATTGACCAGTCCCCTAGGTATAAGCGGTCCACTACCCATAGAAAAGTTAAGGCTATTGAAAATCGAGGTAAAAAATCCATATGAAGGTGTTTCGTTTGTACATTTCAAAACACATTAATTTTGTGACCTTGTGCTCTTGTTGACTTGTGTTTCGGTAGGTCATTCATCATCATTTGATATTGATTCAATGTCTTATTTCAGATTCATTGAAAACAGTTATAGGCCTTGTTTTGGTTAGAATTAAATGTGTAGTAATGTTTCAATCTAAATGTTTTTTTGCAACCTATAACTAAATCAATTTATTTTTATCAGGTTTTTTTTTTAAAAGATTTCTGTCACTTTAAAGCTTATGCTCTTATTATATTCAACTAATGGAAATATTATGGCTGCAGTAATAAATCCAAGAAAAACTTCATATAGCTAGACGTTGTCCTAACTGAATTTTAAAGGAGTGATATTACATATTTTGTAAAATTGAAGTTTTCAAAAGACAAATCTTACATGTTTATTGATACAACTAATCCTCAATGCAGATATGATATCAAATTAAAATATTTCACAAACACTTTTCACAAAACATACTAATTAACACTTTCCCAAGGACACAAATTAATTTTTTTTTAGACGGTTCCAATTTTGAAACTGTTGCATATGACAACATGGATGCTGATAAGAACAGGGTTGCCACTAGTCAGAGAGAATAAAATTCCCTGACAATATCGAAAAATTCCCTGACATATTTTGTCGCTGTAATTTCGCGGCAACTCGCGATATTTTGAGACAATTTTTTTAACACGATGTTGAAATCATTAATTATATGACACTGCATCTTATTTTTTGAAAATTCCCTGACAATTCCCTGACATTTTCAAGAATTTTCAAATTTCCCTGACAGTTCACAAAATTCCCTGACAATTCCCTGACCTTGAAAAAATTCAAATTTCCCTGACTTTTCCCTGATGCGTGGCAACCCTGAAGAATAACCTTTTTGCACAAAATAGCACAGAAATTAATAATGCAAAAGAAATAAAATGCTGATTATCAGTATTTTCTTCTTTTGCCTCAATCCTTACCCAATCTTTTTCTATCAGTTATCAGATGGTATCACTGTGAACCAATTAAACCTGAATCACAACGTCAGTGAATACTGATTCTCACATCCATAGATTGCACTTTTAATCCATGAAGCATACAGAAGTAGCTTATAAACATCCACATAATGCACTCAGTCATCCTCAATGAAATTTTATTCAACACTTCCCCCTCAACAACCATTTACAGATCAGACAAAAGAGACAAACATCAATGCTAGCAATAAGCAGGATATGAAAGAAAGTTGATACTTTATTAAATAATGGCAATAGTTTGTTCAATCTCATGACATCACCATGGTAAAGAAAAGGATCCTAAGTGTAAAATTTCAGTTTGTTTGATTCTCTACCAGTTTCAATCCCAATAATGTTTAAAAGTTTAAATCCATGTGAACAATAAGCATAGTTCTACTACGATTTCTCAAATTCAAGGTCATTAAAAAATGGTGCTTGCCTGAGACATTTGAATTTAATAGATCATTTGGATGTATATGATAAAAATTGCATCTTGATTGGTATAAGAAAAAGATAGGACCTCACATATCCATGTTACATTGATGCACATATCAAATATCACTTTCACACACCCTTACGATCCTGAATACTGACTGAAGGTCTGAATTTTACCATGAGCATTATAATTGAGCCGTGATCTGGGAGAAGGGGTCACCCTGACATGTCAGGATCCAGATCATTATGTACCAGAAGCAGTCTGATCATGATCCATGTTGTTGAATAATTAGTAGCTACAGATAATAAAGAGCATATTAGAGAACAACATGGATTTTGATCAGTCTGTGCATAGGCACAGTCTGATCAAAATCCATGTTGGTCTTAAAAGCCATAAGGGTCTTTTTGCAAGATCCTGACTCAATTTCGTATTTTATAAATCTGATAAACTGATACTTATTTTTATACTTGTCAAATTATCATGTCTTTTACTACATAAGTGTCACAAAATAAAAGCTGAATTTTTTATATAGAGTTACTTTTCTTAAGAAATCTAACTTATAATTGCTAAAGAATGTCTCTCGTTATCTTTGTAAACCCTGATCATGAGTAGTCTATGCGACTTATATCGTCCGTGTTAATGCAAAACCATGTATTTTTTTTTTATTGAAAATTTTAAAGGGGAAGAAAACAAGTAATAACTTTTCCGAAACTGAAGGATTTTACTTGAAATCCGGACATATTGTTCACATATAATGTGCCATTGATTCTGACAATTAAAAATATTCCAAAACCTGCGTGAAATGTTTTAACTGGACATACATGTTTGTACTTTGAAAATCGCAAAAATCGACATACAAGGTTTTGCATTTACACCGACGATATTTAAACTATTAGAATCTTAGTTTTGGTTGGCTGGGACATTCGTCTGAAGCCAATTAATTCTTGATGAACTTATCTGCGGTCCAGAGCACATTTTCTGTCCATTTCAGGAATTTTAAAAATTCAAAAATATACAGAAAAGTGTTTATATATAAATGACCCCACTGTGCTGCTGTAACCACTGTATATGGTACATTTATTTTTTTTATTCTTTAGATACATGTAACATGAAGCCCCAACCTGTATGGGGGCCACTTTGTTAGATAATTTATATAACGCATTCCTGTATAAATATCTACACTTATTTTCAAACCTGCCTTGCATATTGGGGATAGATATTCTGGTCCATTTTGTGAATTTTGAAAATTCAAAAATATACGGAAAAGTGTTTATATATAAATGACCCCACTGTGCTGCTGTAACTACTGTATATGGTACATTTATTTTTTTATTCTTTAGATACATGTAACATGAAACCCAACCTGTATGGGGGCCACTTTGTTAGATAATTTATAACCCATTACTGTATAAATATCTATACTTATTTTCACACCTGTATATCATTGGTTAAGTTAAAAAAAATGTCCTAACTACAGGTTATTCATGTTGTAGTTACAACATTTTTGAAGGAAGCTGACAATAATGATACCTAACATACAAGGTATACCAGGACATCCTGTGACAGTTCAGAACAAGTGGAAAATATACAACAGAGGTACGAAAAGCTTGACCAAAATCAGGCTGAAGCTGGAAAGGCCTTCAGAATTCTAATTGTATAGGTATAAAGATGGAGCTAAGTAACCCTTTCCAGAGCAAGATCTGGTTTTGACATCCATGATGGAAAAGATTTTCTCCTTTTGTTTCAAAGTTTTCTGTGCTATTTTGCGCACCTTTTTTTACCACTTTCAACACCGATTTTCATTAGTATCAGCTTTCAAATTGGACCACACTAAAATTTTGAAGTTTGAGAAAGGGTTAAAAAAATACCATGAAATATTTTCAAATTACAGGTAGTGACCATGGTCAATACTACTGTCTGTGTGGCAACTTTTTTATGAAAGTGAGTATATATTATAAATTTTCATAAAATCACAAATACAGACTCTAAGATTTATTGCAAGTAAATTGTATCATTAGATCAAATCTCTGTGTATGTGTGTGTGGCCTTTGCTTATTTATACCACTTACCAATGTATGTTTAAAGTCTCATAACTCAAATTTAACAGTTGATTAAACCCTTTCCAAAATGGCGAAAGTATCGACTGATCAATTTTGAAAGCTGCTACAAATGACATAAGTTGAAAGTTGATAAGAATAAGATTTGTGTACAAAAGAGCAAGGAAAATATTGAGGCTAAAGGAGAAAATGCTGATTTATATCAGCATTTTCTTCTTTTGCCTCAATGTTTTCTCAACCCTTTCCTACTAGGGATGTCAAAAACCAGGTGTTGTTTGGGAAACCTTTGAACGTCACTCCCCTCCCCGAACAACCCCACCCCCTGGGTAAGGCACAAAGGTTGCACTTACATCAGATCATACACATTTTGTGCGGTCCTACTGAGATCTGACCACAATAACTGAAGGGTGATCTCTGTCACTGCAACCAGCTAAAGTACCATAATCCAAGATTATCATGGAAAGGGACGTCAGAAGGATAATCTCTATTTAACCCATTCCCAAATGGCAAAAAAAAAATTGTCCCAAATTGAAAGCTGTTGCAGTTGACAAAACGGATGATTGAGACTTTGTGTGCAATAAATATGGGACGTGTGCAATAAATATGGGACAGAAAACATTGAGGCAAAAGGAGAAAATGCTGGTTATCAGCATTTTCTTCTTTTGTCTCAATGTTTTCTCAAGCTAATCTATTAGGGGTTTGAGTTTATTGGGGTTTTACGCCGTTTTCAACTGCCAGGGTCATATCACAGCGGCTGGAGCACCTTACCATGGATTCCTGTCGTTTCTCAAACCAGTACTACCACAACACTCTTAAAGAGCCTCAGGCTGCTTGCCACTTAGGTTAATGATTTCAAACCCATTGGTGGTGACAATTTTGTCAGTAAGGATATTTACTGCGGCCGGGTATTGAACCCGGGACCTCTCAAATGAGAGGCAGATGCGCTACCAACTGCGCTAAGGCCGCGGCGCTATTCTATTAGGGAAGTCAAACCAGGTGTTGTTTGGGAAAGGGTTAATTGTTTCACCTGTAATGCAAAATGACAGATGGAGTCTGGGTTGTACTGAAGCGCATCAAATTCTTTAGTCATTTTTATTTATACCTCAATTTTACAGTCATTTGATACAAATGTGTAATAAATGTCGTGAGGGCTCTATCAAATTTAAGATATTTTCAGCAGGAAATGAATTCAAGATCAAGATCATATAACATGAAAATCTTAAGTGTCCAACATCCCGAGAATTAACCAGCTTTTTCCTAGTATAACACAATTTTGACTTGGTTTCTACATGAAAATGAAATAATCGGGCTGCAGAGTTGGGGGGGGGGGGGGGGGTCCTGGGAGTAAGTTTGAACAGCTGAACCCCCAAAAGAAATTATGTCTAAATTCAAAGGGAGATAACTGTTTAACCCTTTCACTGCCATAGGCGACTTTTGTCGACTATAGGGGGTCCCAGCCATAGGCGACTTTTGTCGACAAATTTATGGGGACGAATTATATGAGTACCAACAACATAAAAAAGAAAAAAAATATTGTCATTTCATAAATTACCTTTAAATTTTGGTCACATATAGGTGCTTCATTTGTATGTATGTGCTGAAAATTTGAAAGGAATCCATCAAATGAGTCAAAAGTTATGCATGTTTTTGTGAACAGGGTATCGAAATTTCTTCGAATTAATTCAGCAGTGAGAAACACATCCGAAAAAAATATTTGGCAGTGAAAGGGTTAACCAGAGGGAATTCAGAAAGGAAAATTGTGTTTTGCTAAAGTTAAACATAATCCTGCGAAAAGTTCATTTAAGTTCAAGAACTGTTCTACAACGTTAAATAGCACTTCTAGAACTGTTATAGAAGTGTCATATAACCCATTACCAAATGACAACATTTTAAGCTTGTCAAAATTGAAAAAAGTTGCAGACAACAATTTTGATATGATGAAATTTCAAACTTTTACACTTTTTGGGGTAGAAAACATTGTGGAAAATGAAGAAATTGCTTGTCACAAGCAATTTCTTCATTTTCCACTAGATGTTTTCCAAAGCCTTTATCTTGTTTGGCGTCAAAAGGCGTCACTGTGAGGTAATGGGTTAATGTTCTAGAACATTCTAGAACAGTTCTTTTACTTAAATGAAATGAAATCTTTTGTATTTTCGATGTAGAAAACATTGAAGGAAATGAAGAAATTGCTGCTGATAAGCAATTTCTTCATTTTCCTAAATCTTTATCTTGTACCGTGTCAGGAAATGGAGAGCTGTAGTGAAGGCCCTATGCCCAACCATGGGCGAAGAGGAGTAAGTAAGTAAGTAAGTAAGTGTCAGGAAATGTGTTCAGTTCACTGGGCATTGTGCACATGCAACTGATGAACTTGTTTCATCATTTGTGCTCGGGGGCCACCCAGCATCTAACAATCAATCAATCAATCAAACAAAAAATTAATCCCTCTAGTTCACATTCCCATATATGATAAAGTGAGACAAGTCGATCCCCAAGGAAGATCTCTTAGTAGACATGACCAATAAACAGTGCTGAAAGAGTGTAGTTAGTTAAATCTCGGCTGATGCCGCAAGATGATGATGATGGCGATGATGATGTTGTCAAAAAGCATCGATGTTTGTGAAAGAATTTTAACCATTTGCCAAACAGGACCTGGTTTTGACGTCTCCTACAGAAAAGGCTTTCTCCTTTTGCATTAATATTTTCTATGCTATATTCTACACAAGTTGTATCTTTATTAATACCTATTTCGTTGTTTGCAACAACTTTCAAACTCACTCACTTTCCCTTGCAAAAAGTTCATTTAAGTTCAAGAACTGTTCTTGAAGTGCCATTTAACATTCTAGAACAGTTCTTGAACTTAAATGAACTTTTTGCAGGGGTTGACCACCCTTAAATGTTGTCGTTTGGGAAAGGGTTAACCCTTTCCCAAACATCAAAATTTTAGGGTGATCCACTGCAAAAACAGCCACAAAGGACAAAATGGGTGTTATTGAAGATAAGACTTGTGTAAATAATGTCACAGAAAATATTGAGACAAAAGGAGAAACTGCTGGTTATCAGCAGTTTCTCCTTTTGTCTCAATGTTTTCTCAAGCCAAATCAATTGGGGACGTCAAAACCAGGTCTTGGTTGGGAAAGGGTTAATACAGCAAAAAAGTAAGTACTCACCTCCAGCCTGCCCAAAACAAGGACTTCCTGCTTGGTAATGTATCAACATGCGATTCCATCTTCTTCTTACAATGTTTTCAATAAGTTTCCACAATTATAAACAACATTAACTTTTTTTTTTTCTAAATGTCAGAATGTGATTTCATCTTGTTCTTGCAATGTTTTCATTATAGGTCCACAATTATAAACATAAACTGATTTTATACATGTCAGCATGAGAATCCGGCATTTTAATGTAACAAAAGCTTTATTATGTTTCCACAATAATTGTCAACAATTTTTAATGTTTTGTAATGCTGATATTTGACTTCACTTGCTTAGGGCAATGTCACTACATTAAACAATTCACTTGGTAATGTGCCATTAATCTATTCTTCTGATGAAAAGTTTCAAAGTTGCACAATAATTATTTATTGACAACATTCAATTTTTATTCCTCCATATTTTGTCCTCTCAACATCACACATCGAATTCCAAAGCACTCAAATGTCCATAATTCTTAATTTTGATTCCTTTTTGTTTGTTTCGGAAAAGTATCTATTATTTATCAAACTACCAGCGCATCAGATTTTATATAGTGTTGTAATAAGGACTGCAACATTAACAATTGTCTCCAACATGCACATGAAATGTCACTGTAATAAATGTTTGATCACATCATAAAATATTTGAGTCTGGATTTGGAAAAGGGGACTTTAACCCTTTTAACCCTTTCCCAAACAAGACCTGGTTTTGACGTCCCTATTAGAAAAGGCTTGGGAAAACATTGAGACAAAAGAAGAAACTGCTGATAATGTTACCAGCAGTTTCTCCTTTTGCCTCAATATTTTCTTAGTTGTATTGTACACAAATCCTTTCTTTTTCAATGTCCATTTTGTCGTCTGCAGTAACTTTCGAATTGGACCACCCTAAAATTTTGTCGTTTGGTAAAGGGTTAAAACAAGACCAGGTTTTGATGTCCCTATTAGAAAAGGCATGAGAATGCAAAAGAGGCAAAAGAAAGAAATGCTGATGTTGAGCATTTTCTCCTTTTGTCTGTGCTATATCATACACAAATCTCTTCTTCTGGAAGATCCATTTTGTCATCTGCAGCAGCTTTCAAATATAACCACCCATACTTTTATCCTTTGGGAGAGGTTTACATGTCATTTGACACCAAAATTATATTGATTCAATCAATTTGATTATATCTATGATCCTCTTCTACAGTTTTTATTGGTAATTTTTAATAAAGTTATAATTAAGAAAACACATATGGATCTTGATCACACTGTAATTGTACATGCCGGCTGATCCACAATTCTCAAATGGAATTTACTTTTTTTCCCAAACAAGTCCTTATCTCAAGTCCCTGAGAGAAAAAGCTATGGAAATATTGTGGCAAAATAATAAAATGCTGATATTCAGCATTTTCTCCTTTAGCCTAAATATTTTCTGTGCTGTAATCCACATTTATCAAATCATTCTAACATCCACTTTTTTGCCTGCGGCAGCTGTTACAAAAATTTGACCACCCTAAAAGTTTGTCAACGGAAGGCCTTTTTTCCCATAACCCAGAGTTTTTGTTCTTTTTTGCATCAATTTATGTGTTTTTGAATCCATATGTAAAACATGTTATAGAGTCTTTTATGTCCATAATAATGTCTTTAAAGTCACATACAAAATTTCAAAGCACTGAAATGTTTCACATTCTTTCAAAATATCTTTTCTTCTGTTTTGCATCAGTTAAAAAGCTTATGTAACGCATAAATCAAACTACCCTACAAGAAGATCTATTTCAATTTATAACATTGTTAAAACTGCTTAAGGTAGAACCGGATACTTTTAAAACTTTAAGCTACGGTCATAAATTTGGTATCTTTGGAAACTAGAAGCTATTTCCGGTTCAAATCCGATATTCATTTCCTCGTTCATGTCGTGACGACGTTACCACGACGATGTCAACATAGGTACCTCGCACGTTTTTTACGTCGAATTTCTAAAGCCCTGAAATGCACAAAACTGCGTTTTAGTCGGGCAATTTCAACGTCATAACAATGAAAATTACATTGATGGAAAGATCTTTTCAAACGTAATAAGATGATACAAGAATAAATTATTTCGGACTGACGACGAAGAAATAAACGACGAATTTTTATCTTTTTTTGTCGTCAAATTTCGAGGAAAAACTAACTTTAGAGCAGAATTTCGTAAAATTTGCCAGAACGATTTTTGCCATTTTTCATTATTATATTGCACGCCCATATTGTAAGCATTTGGCAAGAAATCAGAAAAATTCCCCGTACCGATTTTTAATAAAACATATTTAAATATTGTTGATATGCGTCAAAGGTATGCAGTCGGGCGTCGGCAAATTTTGATTAAAAATCACTTTACGAAGGAATTTCATAAAATTGGCCAATGTGATTTTATGTTATTTTGCATCCATATTGCAGGTGAAATGCAAAAAAAAATCAGAAAAGTTTACTGTATCGTTTTTTGATAAAACGTGTTTGAACATTTTAGGTATCAATCAAAATTTACACAGTCGGACGTCGACGTCGAAACTACGTACGTTGATGAGCAACAAGGATGCAGACGCGCCGGGGTTTTCAAATTACTCAAGGAGGTCACATTTGTGTACTCAATTAGTCGGACAGCGAAAGTAAATCTCTATTGTCTAAGTAAATACCAAGCAAGAAGTACAGAATCGGGATAACAGTCAATATGCTCACGAAAGCCTATTCGAGGGGACAACGAAAACGGGATTGAAATGATACTTTCGAAAAAGAATATGCGGAAAATATTGGTAACCAACGGTAGAGAAATTATGTCATAAAATAATTAAACCACTTCAATTCGCATGATGTGGCAAAATAGACTAGAACTGTCGCAAAGCGGACGAATACCCCCCACAAGGGCCTTTTCACTGAAAAAGTGCTATTGGTCAAAATGTTCTTGACTTAGAGCATGGAAACGGATTTTAAACAAAGTCCAACTGTGACCTTGACCTTTGACCTTGGGGACCCCAAAACAATAGGGCACCTCCATTGGTCATGGGCAACAACTGTGTAAAGTTTCATGATCCTAGGTCAAACAGTTCTCAAGTTAGAACACGGAAACGAAATTGTAAATTTTGACTACTCCCCCCCCCCCCCCCCCTTATTAAAAACTTCAAAGTGGCATAACTCTGAAACTAATGACTGGATCAAGATGAAAATTGCAGGTGCACAACTTCATATGATAGGAAACATCCTGATAAAATTTCAGAAAAATTGGTCAAAAACTGTGGGAGGAGAAGAGGACACAAGATTATGTCCAACCCCCCCCCCCCCCTTAAAAACTTCAAAGTGGCATAACTCTGAAACTAATGACTGGATCACGATGAAAATTGCAGGTGCACAACTTCATATGATAAGAAACATCCTGATAAAATTTCAGAAAAATTGGTCAAAAACTGTGGGAGGAGAAGAGGACACAAGATTATGTCCACGGACGGACGGACAGACGGACGGACAGACGGACGGACGGACAGACGGACGGACGGACGGACGGACAACCTGATTCCAGTATACCCCCCCATAACTTTGTTGTGGGGGGTATAAAAATGTAAAAATAATAAAATGAATAAAATAAATAAAAATTAATGCGAAAATACATAACATCGCAACATAAAAAAAAATAATGTCTTTCGCATTCCATCAATTTCTATCGGATACTTTTTGTTTTATTTCTAATATCAAAATCGCAGTAGTAAATGCAGCTTATTTAATATCTCGTTTAAACGTTGTCATCGGTGAAAAATAAACAAAGACTCTATCATATGCACAGTCAGTATAAATGTTTCACTTCGACCCAAATTTTACAATTATTGACCATTATCTAATCACGATGTGATTTTGACGTCCCGACCAAATGGTTTGAGAAAAAGTTTAGAGAAAGGAAGAAAATAGCAACAGTCACAATTTCTCTTTTTCATTTCAATATTTTCTATGCAATAAAACACACAAATTCCATGTAAATACATTTGCATAAGTTATTTCTCGTGGAGCAGTTTTAAATCCTGGCGCGTCTTCCTACTTGTTGCTCATCAACGTACGTAGTTTCGACGTCGACGTCCGACTATGTAAATTTTGATTGATACCTAAAATGTTCAAACACGTTTTATCAAAAAACGATACAGTAAACTTTTCTGATTTTTTTTTTGCATTTCACCTGCAATATGGATGCAAAATAACATAAAATCACTGTGGCCAATTTTACGAAATTCCTTCGTAAAGTGATTTTTAATCGAAATTTGCCGACGCCCGACTGCATAACTTTGACGCATACCAACAATATCTAAATATGTTTTATCAAAAATCGGTACGGGGAATTTTTCTGATTTCTTGCCAAATGCTTACAATATGGGCGTGCAATATAATAATGAAAAATGGCAAAAATCTTTCTGGCCAATTTTACGAAATTCTGCTCTAAAGTTAGTTTTTCCTCGAAATTTGACGACGAAAAAAGATAAAAAATTGTCGTTTATTTTTTTGTCGTCAGTCCGAAATAATTTATTCTTGTATCATCTTATTACGTTTGAAAAGATCTTTCCACCAATGTAATTTTCATTGTTATGACGTTGAAATTGCACGACTAAAACGCAGTTTTGTGCATTTCAGGGCTTTAGAAATTCGACGTAAAAAACGTGCGAGGTACCTATGTTGACGTCGTCGTGGTAACGTCGTCACGACATGAACGAGGAAATGAATATCGGATTTGAACCAGAAATCGCTTCTAGTTTCCAAAGATATCAAATTCATGACCGTAGCTTTAAGTTTTAAAAGTATCCGGTTCTACCTTAACTTATTCAAAATATGTAGAAATTACATGTCGCTTAGCAGTTTGTATTCGTTTATTTGCAATATTCAGCTCTTGTTGATAGTCAAATACAATTCTTGTCCGTATTAATGGCATTAAAAAATTGGAGTTAAAATCAATAATTGTCATCATAAAAATATCTTGCACAAATTTTGATACATTAGCTATCCCAATTGAACTTAACAAGACTTCTTTCTAAAACCTGTACATTTATGTAAATTATAGCAAAACATTATGCACAATGCATTTATTTTCTCATGCAGCGTTTAGTGGTTTTCTTTAATTTTGAAACAAACAAAATTATGCACACATTAATCATAATGGCTTGATTTATACCTTTAAACATAATTATACTTTTGCCATCATAGTGTTGAAAATGCAATGAATTCAGTGTGTAGGTCAGTCTTGCAATCAAGGTCCAAGCTAAAAAAGATTGCAATACAAATTATTGCTATTAATTTACTCCTGCATGCCTTTCTTTTTCAAAATCAATTTGGTCTGCAGTAGCTAAATAACCCTTTCCCAAACAAGACCAGCTTTTGATGTCCCTAATAGAAAGGCTTGGGAAAACATTGAAACAAAAGAAGAAACTGCTGATAACCAGCAGTTTCTCCTTTTGTCTCAATATTTTCCATGCTATATTTTACACAAATCCTGTCTTTAGTGACATCCATTTTGTTGTCTGTGGCAGTTTTTGAAGTGGATCACCATAAGATTGTGCTGTTTGGGAAACAGTTAATTTTGATATGGACTTTCCTAAAATTTCACCATTTATGGACAGCTGAACATTTATCCAAGATTAGTCCCCATCAGACATTCTGTCTTCGAACATCAAACAAAACCCTAGCAAATATTCACAAAACAGAGAACAGATTTCACGATGTAAACAAACATCCTTTGTTGAACATTTAATATCTTAATGAAAGAAAGGGACACCTTATCATTTACTTATTAGATCCTTTCTTAACCATATCCCAAACAATCTGTGGTTATGACATTCGTGTAAGAGAACATTTTGGAACGAAAACATACAGGGAAAAGAACAAATTATTGAGGAAAAAGTCCTATTAATCAGCATTCCTTTTTATTTTCTCAATGTTTTCCATAGCATTCCCATGTTTAGGACCTCATAACAAGTACTGTTTGGGAAAGGGTGAAGAGAGTCAATCCATCAAATTCTAGATTACAGCAAGAATGTTTCATCATTATAAAGTATTACAAACATAATATGTCAAGTACACAAGAAATGAATCACTGATTTTGTTATATTGTCACTTTCTGTACAAAGAAAAGACAAAATAATTGGCAATTACAATGTATAATTATTGCTGATTATATAGCAGAAGCTCTATCCCTTTCCGTAATACAGCCTGGTTTAGACACCCCAAAAAGAAAAGTTTTAGGAAATATTGAGGCAAAGAAAGAAAAAGCTGATGATAAATTCTTTTCCCCCCTTTCTTGCCTCATTATTTTCTGTGCTATTTTGCAAACAAATCATTTCTTTAACCCTTTCCCGAACAAGACCTGGTTTTGATGTCCCCATCAAAAAGAAAATATTGAGGCAAAAGAAGAAAATGCTGATTATCAGCATTTTCTTTTTTTGTCTCAATGTCTTCTAAGATGTGTTTAACCCTTTCCCAAACAAGACCTGGATTTGACGTCCCTGATATAAATTGCTTGGGAAAACATTGAGACAAAAGAAGAATCTGCTGATAACCAGCAGTTTCTCATTTTGTCTCAATATTTTCCATACCATATTTTACACAAATTCTATCTTTAATAACTTCCATTTTGTCATTTGTGGCAGTTTTTGAAGTGGATCACCCTGGAATTTTGTCGTTTGGGAAAGGGTTAAATAATGCACAAATCCTATCTTAATTTTTAATTGTCATACATTTTGTTGTCTGCTGCTGCTTTCAAATTAGACCACCCTTGAGTTTTGTCGTTTGGGAAAGGGTTAATATCAAAATCCATTTTTCCATTTGCAGCAGCTTTCATATTGGAACAGTCTAAATTTAGGGACGAGGTTGAATTTGCATCTAAAGTTAAATTTAAGAAGTTTGCAAAAGGAAGAAGAATTTGAACAATGATACAATAATGATGTAACTGAATACATCACCAATCCTTACAAATTGTTTAACTATTCATTGTCATGAAATATATTATGACTTTGTTGTAAAGAAAGTACAGGAGAACAAGCTTGATGTGTGGAATACTGCATTATTAGAAATGATCTTTATTGGCCGAGGCTAAGCTAAAATGACCTTAAAATTACGAACAATCACTTTTAATTTTGAAGTGTTTCTATTAGTAATAAAATCTTCAAAGTACAAAGAAAGAAAAGTCCTGCGCAATTATATGTATGCAAGTTAATAGCCTCAAAGACTATAATCAATATACATGTACATAGTTTATGTTGACTTGTAGAGAATTTAAAATAGACAGAAATTCTGTCCCCAAAGAACTACAGTAACAGTTTATGGTCAAGATTCCATTTCACAACATAACAAAATTTAAGATGTATTATAATTTTTATTATCTGTGAGCTTTCAAGTGTTTAATTCTTCCCTTTTATGATCAGATTAATTTCATTTTATAATCCTAACTTTTTCTACATACCTCCAAAAAAGGAAAATGACCACCTTAAAAACTCTATCCAACCTTTTCCAAATGGCAAAAAATAGATAGCCCTAATATTAATATGTGTACAAAACACAACAGAAAATATTGCAGCAGATGATGTGTTAAGGAGACAGACAGACTTACAGACAGAGAAAATGATATCAATATACGACCATCTTCAGAATTATTGGCATATAAAACGCTATAAAAAATATCAACATGGATGCCGATCAGACAGCCTTTTCACAATTAACCCTTTCTCAATGGGTAAAAATTTAGACTGTTCCAATTAGAAAGCTACTGCAGACAACAAAATGGATGTTAATAGATTGGAATTTCTGTACAAAATAGTCCAGAAAATATAGAGATTCAAGATTGTGTTTGTGAAACGCTAATGCCCCGAAAATGCTAATGTTAAGTTTTCTCATTAAGCTTTCGGAATGATAGACAGATGGACAGACACGAATAGAACAGTATGCCCCTAGTCTTTCAATACAGGGGGATAGTAAAAAGTAGAAATAGAGAAGCACAGCACCCCTCCCCTTTCTGATAACTATTTCACAGAACAAAATTTCCAGTCACAATTAATCCTCACACTACGATTTAAAATGTCCACTGGCTATAATTCATGAATACATGAAATACAACTGAAAAACAAAGCCATTTTGTGCACTTAAAGCTGCATCAATAAGATAGTATTCACCTTTGTTCTCACCGATATGGTCAAATAAGTTTCACACTAAGACAATAAATGGCTACGCATTCATAAATTTATAGGTTTTATGGACCCATCACTAAAGGGATAATATTTAGACCATATCGTTGCTTTTCTGCAAAAACCTCGTATCTGCAGCTTGTTTTAAGCTGCAGATACGAGGTTTTTGATGAAAAGCGACAATATAAATTATTCAAACCATAACCACATGGTTAGTTTTGATACATTTGGGAAAGTTTTAGCTTTGAAAATAAAGTGGGAAAATGTTGAAAACCAGTTTTGTCTTCCTCTCCTAAACTTGAATTTCATAGCATAGTAAACATTGAAATAATTCGATTACTTATGTTTAATTCCTCTTTCAATTGCTATGGTCATATCACAGCAGCTGAAGCACTTAACCATGGATTCCCGTTGTTTCTCTAAGGGCACGTTCCCATTGCCGACCAAATCAACTCAATCAAGCAATCAAGTACTGATCAAGCTTGGTCGACAAAAATGATCAGGAATTAATCGACAAGAAATAAAGTTGTGTAAATACATTTGATCGAGTTTAATCTGGTTTGTCGGGGAATTTAGGCGATCAAGTTGATCGAATTGATTTGGTCGGCAATAATTGGCAACGCGGCTTTACTAGTACTACCTCAACTTAACCAAGCCTCCGGCTGTTTGCCCTCATAGATATCTAACCATTTGTGGGAGACAAATGTCAGAAAGGACGTTTATTCAATTGCAGTCAGGTATCAAACCCAAGACTTCATGAGTGGGAGTCTGATGCGCTACCAACTGCGCTATAGGCACAGCCCTAAACATTGATAAAATAGATGAGTGCTGGTCATCAGAATTTTCTTCTTTTCACTCAATACTTTTAGATTTGAGACATCAAAATCAGGTATAATGTGGAAAAGTGTAACTATTTGGCCATAAATCTCCCTTCCCTAAAACATTTTTAAGATTACTGGTAAAGGTTATTTTGTCTTTGCCATCAGACTGAAACAAAAAGATTATGGGATAAAAAGGAGACTAAGGGAATTAACTCGATAAGATGGAAGAAAACAGAGTGTAACATTTCTTCATACAAAATTGAAACTGCAGACAGCTTGTAACAGATCTATTCTTTACAGTTTGAAGCTAATAAAGATAGAATCTGTGAGTAAATCACATAAATGCCCGAAACATAACATTAAGTTTTCGCATGAAATTTTGCAATTAAGTTTGGACAAACATACAGATGGAGAATGGTAAAACAATATGCCATCCATCTTTCTGTGTGTGTGTGTGTGTGTGTCTGGTGGGGGGGGGGGATTTGGGTGGTTATAACAATAAAGTTGAACTCACTTCATCCGAGAATAGTGTGGGAGGGGTCAATGCAAGGGGGGCATAGAAATAAAGTTGAACTCACTTCATCCTAGATTTGATGATGCTCCATAATACAGGATGATGTAGTTTGTCACTGTTGCTGTGTCCACCAGAATCCATATTTAATAGTTTCTGTTTAAACATCCATGGTGGAAATTACTTTGAAGCAAAATGAATTTGGCCTAGATTGTTAATAGATCTTATAGTAATCATTTTCATAATAAGTATACAGTTTCTACCTCATTTATTTTACTTTGATAGGAGAATTAATTCAAAGTTATATTCAACCCTTTCCCAAACATGACCTGGTTTGAAATCTGAAGAAGAAACAGTGTGGGACAGAGTTGATGCAAAAGAAGAAAATGCTGATAATAAACCTATTTTCTCCTCTTGCTTCAATATTTTCTCGGCAATTATTGGACAAATAGTCTAATCTTACTTAATCAATATTGACTTCAATGTCTGCAACTCATTTGAATTAAGACCCACCTATTTTTTTGTTTTCGTATGGGAAATTGTTTACCCATTCCCACATATTGACATTTTTGAGGCCATCTGGAGAAAAGGTCTGTGAAAACATCATCGAAAACGAAGAAATTATTTTGACCACCTATGCCATTCAACACAAAAGATAGAACTTTCTATTACTAAATATTGTCTGCCTAAGAAAATCAGCATGGAAAAAGTTAATTCCACTGTATTTCATTCCTATAAACTGCTCCAAAACCTGCACAAATATGTGATGATTTAGTCTAAGGTCATGATGAATGGCCACTGTGCAGGAAATTAATTAATAAAAGATTTAACTTTTTATAATTCCATGACAACAATTTATTTGAACCATCAACTTGCAAAATATCTGTCCAAATGTACAACTTTTGCAATTTTCCTAATAATCAGTCTTATTAAGAATAATTAAAGCACTAACATTTGTTTAGCAAATCCAACAGAATAATTAAATTAAGCCTAATTTTCTGTTATCAGGTCATCTTGTATGGAAATCCCAAAGTTTATAATCTTAACACCAATACAGTCATGAGAAATACAAACAGCATCATTTAGTTGCCGCCATAACAGGTACTGCTTCAGACTATTATACCGTAGTTATTCTAATTAAAGTCTATTTTCCTTTATCAAGTCATCTTGTATCGAAATACCAGAGTTTATCATATTAGCACCAAAACAGTCATGAGATATACAAACAGTATCATAAAGTTGTCGCGATAATAGGCACTGCTTCAGACTATTTTACCGTAGTTATTCTAATTAAATGAATCCACAATCCCCTGATGTTCTCAGGATCAGCAACATACATCCTAATTAAGTGCAGTCTGCATCAAACATGTCTTTGCCAGAAATGGACTCTACAACGGCTTCATAAATTAATATTCTTAAACCACTACATAAACAAGTACAGCAGTACTTTTTTCAAATACTCCCTTTGGAATGACATCATACATGAAAATATTGAACATTAATAGGATTTTAAAATGTACATTTTGCTGCAGTTTTCATTTAATCTTTATCTCACAATCAACAGTGAATCTTTTTCTAATAAACTTCTTCTTAGACTATGGAAATGACAGTAAAATGGAAAAGGACCTTTGGTTTAGAGATTGCAATGTATTATCTGCTTATATGTACGTTAATAATTTAAGGAGTAATATGGCATCAACTGAGTCAATTAATCTTTATCCAAAATAAGATTGGTTTTGATGTCTTGCACAACTTTTGAAACAATTAAGCAAGATAAATGAGAATGCAGATAGCCAGAATTTTATTCTTTCCCTCATTGTTGTATGCAGATTTTTTAATTTTTTTATGAACATTTGTATAATGTCTGAAACTCATCTAAATTTCGACACATATGTTTGACATTTCATCATCTTGGAAAAGGTTTAATCCCTTACTAGATGGCAAATTTTTGGACTGTTCCAAATTCAAAGATGTTGCAGACAACAATTTCAAGTTGGTGAAATTTTAAAAATGTTTCCATATTGGCCAAGTATTTTTCTTCAGGGGCGTCAAAAAGCGTTACTGTATGGGAATGGGATAATTCATTTATAATAGTAAGACAGGATGCCTAACATTCCTGACATCAGTAATGTTGTCTGCCTCATTTTCAGGTAAACAGACGGAAACTGAAAACAAGTATTTAAATGGATTAAATGTGAAAACAAGTAATCTAAATGGATTAAATGTATTAACTCTTATATTGACCACATGAATTGCATCACAATTATTCAAAAAGGAGGAATTTTAATGTTGTTCATTAGTTCCAGGGCTGATAAATTGTCCCCATTTTGAGCAAGCAGGGACTTTATGTCTAGGTAGCTAAATTCACAGCCCCACTAAGTGTGGTCTGTGTCATCTTTTGCTTCGACTACATTTTCAGAAACTTAGCTAGTTAGTTAATTCTCCACTCCAGTCAGCCACAATAATAACACTGGTAGGCATATCTAGTAATTTTTAACATGACATACATGTAATTTCTCACGAGGAGAACTCACTTATGAGATAGAGCTTTGACATTTCATTGATACCTCCTGTCAAGAACTTTCATTTGGGTCCATGACCTTAAGTTTGCCTTTGTAACCTTGACCTTGGAGTCTGACTTTTCTGACAAACTTCTCATTAAAGCAACTTATGTTGTCCACAGACAACTCTTATTGCAAGTACAGGATAAATTTTCAAACTTGTGAAGTCCTTTCTTTATAACTTATTAATTTATTGAATAATGCTTGCAGACCCAAAAGTAATGTAATAATCAAGAATAATGGCTGTGCGAAATATGTAGGCGTATAGATAACTCCCTTCCCCATTTGTAGGTATATGGGTTCAATGAATTGTGTCAAACATCAAGTTGAACAATTTTCCAGTCATATTGCAGCAGCTGGTCACCTAATCATGTGTTCATGATATTTCTGCCACCAGTACTTGCAGACACGGTGAAGGTCAAAAATATTTTGACAGACACATTCCATCTGACAACACTGGATTATGTCAGAATATTTTAGTTTTTGTCAGACCACTATCTAATGCTGATAAAAAACAGTGTCAGAAGATCGGACTGACATAGGATAAAAAATAAACTTAGTTTGGGGACACAGTCCTTAACCATGACTGGTGCAAACATAATCTAATATGAGCTTCCCGAGCTGATGCTCTCTCATTAGATGGTTCACATCCATTGGTGAAAGACAAATGACTTGTCAAATTTCAGACAGGACATTGGCCAAGGCAGGGTTCTAATCCATGACTTCTGGATTGATACAGTTTGAAGATACCAACTAAGATATCTGCGGCAGTATTCACCAATCAGTCTATAAATAAAAGAAATATCTTCAAAATTACACAACAACCCATCCAATATTGGCATCTCGTCCAAATATATGGCTTGTTATGTCATTTTACCTAAGACAATCAATTTAGAACTGTTTGTGAATACAATCTCTAACCTTATTGACTCTGGTGCAAGGGGACTATAGATATCATTGAATCTTTGGATCAGGACAGGGGATAAATATTGGAAAAGGAAATGTTCAATGAAGTGCAGAGACCTATTTACTCCCATAAATTATCACTTACTCTCTTTTATCACAATTAAATTACCTACCATTACCCCACCACACAACAATGCCCAACAACCAGAGTTGTCAGGTCACAACAAAATTGGGTTTATTGAAACTTTTGTCATCTTTTTACCTCCTTACACATTTAACCCTTTCCCAATCAAGACCTGGCCCCAGTTTCTCGAAAAAACTTAACTATAAACTCATGAGAATATGCTCAACTTCAAAGGGATACTCTCCAATGTTGAAGGGTATTTGATTAAAGTTCACATGGAATTCATGCGATTTGAGCATGGTGCTCAGATTTGAGCATGAGAATGTACATCAGTTTTTTCGAGAAACCGGGCCCTGGTTTAAATGTCTCCATTGGAGAACACATTGGAAAGCATTGAGAGAAAAGAAGAAAAGGCTGATGATCAGCCTTTTCTACTTTTCCTTCAATGCTTTCCATGATATGATGCCAAAATATCCTTTTTTATACCATTCCATTTATTTTGTTTCCTGCTACGTCTTTCCAATAGGAACAGTTATCTTTGAAAGTATGTGAGTCAAACATGAACCATGAGTTCTGGTTGCACAAAGTGTACAGTCTGAACTGGATCAATATCAATATTCTTTGTTCCTTCTGAAGGCCATAATTTCCATGACATAACCAAAATTTGCCCCTAGGATATAACACCTTATAGGGTTATTGGGGACCTAAATTATGATAATTATCAAATTTTCCCATTAGCTAAAATTTTACCGTTTTTTATGTCTTCTTTTACGAGTGACCAAAATGACAGACTAAAATCTCTACCATCAGTCTGTTTTTCATGATAGTGAATGGAAATTGACTGATTTTGGTTGATTGCCATCACAAAATTGGTAATTTTGATTTATCTGTCAGCAATTTTCATACCAGTGAATCCTAAATTACTTGTGATAGTGAATATTTTTAGAAATTGAACTTATATTCCCCCACTGTATGCACTTTCATTCAAATTTCTAGTTGTTGGTAAATGATTATTTAGACAGTTTTTTTCACACTATTTCATAAATAAAATGAATAAACACAAGGAAACGACCGTAAGTAAGATTATAGAAAGCTGAAATTGACAATTACAAACATAATCATATTTTTTTTGTTTCACAAAACATTTCCTATTCTCAGTGGTTTCAAAAGCTTTCTATCTTAACCATTTCACCGAACAAGACACAGCTGCGACATCCATTATAGGCAAGGCTCCATAAAACATTGAGGTGAAAGAAGAAAATGCTGATTATCAACATTTTCTCCTTTTGCTTCAATATTTTCTCTGCTACAATGTACCAAAATCTCTATTATATTAACACCTATATAGTTTGTTGTTTGCAGAAACTTTCAAATTGAAATAGTCTAATTTTTTGCCGTTTGGGAAAGGTTTTTAGTAAAACCAAATAACAAGCAGACATAGTGTTTGGGACAGTATTTAATTATTGTATTTCTCAATGATTTTGAACTTGCCACAGAGTGGTAATGGATTATACCATGGGTCGAGTAAACTACAACATGTTGTTGGCACCCAATATTTGACTAATGATTTTGAACTTGGATCTGAAAAAAGGTCCCTCATAGCATTTTAGACAACCAAATATCCAGATCAGCCTCAGTGTCTAAGTAGAATCAGGAGCTTGTTTCATCAAAACATTTAAGGTATATGACCCATCATTAAAGGGACATTTCATCTCCATTTCAATTTTTTTAAGTATGTCTTGATGCCAAGATTGGTTTTTCTAATGCGTATAAATGCTATCAGATTTTTGAAGTTGTTGATGATAAGCCGTTTAATTAAGTTGAGACAGAAACAACAAATTCTATACACATCTGAACTGTTGTGGACAACAATTTGTTTAATTTTAACACAAAAATATGTATTTCTTGTAAACGGTGCAATATTTTGGCTTGAAATATTCGGAATTTTCATAAGAAAACATGTTCTTTCAGATAAAAATTCTGAAATGTCACTTTAAGAACACCACTTTCTGGCCATATGAAATGCATTTAATTACACACACTTGTAAATACACTTCAAATAAGTTGATTCACCGTGCCGGATTTCAAGATTATGCATCAAGAAGAAAATAATTTACAAATATTATTTTACTGTAAATTCATAATTATGCAAGGGAGGTAATTCAGAACATTTTTGTCAAATATTTCCATAAGTATGCATTAACTCAATATTCTAAACCGTTAAAAATGCTTATGTCTGTATTTGAAATGGAAATGCAACACATTTTAGGAATTACTGGCACTTTTCAAATTTCGCCTCTGGCTCTTTAGTGCTAATGATGGGTTGTATACGTTAAGTCGGTTTTTTTACTTACCACTGTCTTAAATATCGCATAAAACAACACCCGCATAACCCAGATCTTGATAAATTGGCGATACACGTTTCTTGCCCTAAATGTGTCGTAAGTCATCGGTAAGACAAAAATATGTCTTAAATGTTTTGATGAAACTGGCCCCTGATCAGGAACCATGCTGCTCTCTTACAGTAACAGTCGGTCATAAAGAAGTTATTACATCAAAATATTGGTCTTGATCAGACTATGCATATGCACAGGCTGATCTGGATGCATTTTGATCTCAAATGCATTGAGGGACCTTTATCAATTGTTTTTGTTGCTCACATATCATGTATATGAATTTATGGGTGGGTCTTGGTTGTTTTAAAATTAGACAGTTGTACACATAACATCATTTCTCTAACAAAAGCACTAGAATTGTCTGCATTTTCTTCATTTCTTTTTATAAATGTTTATTGTATAAATCATCATTCTTTACTCAAAATGGGTCATTGTTTGAAAAAAGTTCCAGAGCAACAGGTAAGAGGGGGTAAAGACATTCTAAATTTGTTATATCAAATCCAAACACTATGTTGTGGGTACTTATTTGAATCGTCTCCATGAGATGATTCCAATGAGTACCTCTAACATACAGTTTAAAGAACAATAAATGAAACATTACATTTTACCTGTTGCTATGGCCAGATTACATGAAAAGCCACTTACATTGAAGTTGTATCAAAATCTTTATCAACAATGTCATCCACATTTTCTTCTTCCTCTGGGATTTCTTCAATAGGATCCTCCAAATTTGATTCAGCCATTTTCTGAAAATCATTATTTTTTTGGTCATTTATTAACCCTTTCCGAAACAACAAAATCATAGGATGGTCAAAATTGAAAGCAGTTACAAAAGAAAAATTGGCAGTTGATAAAGATACTTTTTCCCTAAAACAAAAGTACAGAAAATATTGTTAAGTAAAGTTTTCGGACAGACGGACAGATGGACAGACAGATGAACAGACAGACAGACGGACGGACACGAGTAAAACAATATGCCCCCGATCTCTCGATACCGGGGCATAAAAAGTAGAATTCCATTTGCTAGAAAATGTTGTCTGCAACATGTTTGAATTTGGACAAATGCAATGTTTCATGATGACATTCCATATAGTGAGTTCCTGTTGACCCTTTTCCAAATGGCACAATTTTAGGGTGGTCAAAACTGGAAGTTGCTGCAGATGACACAATAGAATGATGTTGATAAAGATGGGATTTTTGTACAACACAACACAGAAAATATTGAATCAAAAGGAGAAGTTGCTAGTAATAAACATTTTCTTCTTTTGTGTTGATGTTTTCTCAAATTATTTCTTCTAAAGTCATCAGATCTTGATCTAAAAGTTTTAGAAAGCTCTACAATGGCATTGAATTTCAGCTTGATTTTTCATTAGGCCCAGTCACAATCATACCATCCATGTCCTCATCACGTCCAAAATTATACTGCATGGGAACATTGTTTTAGATGTACTACGTCCGTGATGTGGACCTGGAATAGAGTATGTGACCAGGCCTTTAGGTACAAATACTAGTGTTGTAGTGAATTATCAACTAAGTGTTTAGTAAATTATGGTAATTAACCTGCAATTAACCCAATACACTTAGAAGAAATGAATAATTCTCTGTCTTTATTCTGAAAACCATCTGTTATCAAAACAATAACCTACCTTCCCTGACATAACCGCTCATTTGTTATTACATCTTGTAGAACTGTAAGTTAGATCTTTCAATATAACTATTTCCAAACAAATGTTTGGTATAACTCTTTCCCAAACTGTGGCAGCATTTATTTTATTTTGGTCCACGTAAAATACTACCACACTGAATTGTATTCTTGTGAAATAAGTGACACTTGAGACGTTGTTATATCGTACAAATCAATTCCTTTATTTTGTTTAAACCTTAACATTTGTTTAATTGATTTATTGTAACGATCCTGAAAGCTCAGCAAAACACTCTAGCATGAACCCAATTCAAAATGGCTGCCTACCAGCTTATCCCTTTCCCAAACAAGACCTGGTTTTGACGTCCCTAATAGAAATTGCTTGGGAAAACATTGAGACAAAAGAAGAAACTGCTGATAACCAGCAGTTTCTCCTATTGTCTCAATATTTTCTATGCCATACTTTCACACAATTTATACCTTTATCAACTTCCATTTGGCCACTTGTGACAGTTTTTGAAGTGGATCACCCTAATATTTTGCCGTTTGGGAAAGGGTTATATACCCCTTGTTTCCCGCCAGTCCGTGACAATCGTGATTCTCGCGGAAGCGGGAAACAAAGGGCGGAGTTGTTCCAGGTATACTCCGTCGGCGCCAAGCCCGACGGAGTATACATGGATCAACCCAATATCGCATACTTTGCGACACTCCCGGCGAAAAGATATGGGAAGGCAAAAAAGTACATATTAATAATAATTCTCATAGTAATCCTGATCAATGGAACAGTCACTATCAATTATTTCATCCCCAACACAGTATAGTGTCCATGTCGCACGAAGTATGTATGTCTAAGTGATTGTTTGTGTGTATGAAGGCTCCAATGCCCTTTCACTGTTAGTGTTGTTTGTTTCACATGTTTGTATCTGTTTATTGTCTTCGTCATTGTCTGAAATGTCACTATATACACAGCCGGGAATCCCAGTCATATTTGTTTGTACATCAGTTACATCACACACACTAATTAAATCCACGTTTTTGTTGTTGTTGTTGTAGCTATCGCCGGAAATATCGTCTTCATCGTTTTTGTTGTTGTTGTAGCTATCATCGGCATCGTTGTTGTTGTTGACATCGTCGGCACAGTTGTTGTTACAGTCGACGTCATCGTCGACGTCGTTGTTGTTGCGGTTGACGTCATCGTCGGCGTCGTTGTTGTTGTCGTCGACGATGGCATCGTCGGTATCGTTGTGGTTGCTGAATAATTCCAGGTTAAACATAGACACATAGTCCTCGTCATTTGTAGTATTCTCCATTTCCCACAATAACTCCACGATTGTTTCATCCTCACTAGCATCATCATAGTATGGGTTGGACGGCATAATATTACCCCTGCGCGCTGATATCGCCTTTTCCCGAGCGTCCGAGATTGTAAAACTATGACTGAACACTAAATGCCTCGACAAATAACTCCTTCTGACAAATTTCGTTGAGCATCCTTGCTCGGTACATCTCCAATATTCCACGAGCGAATGTTTCTCGGCAATATGTCGTTTTAAGTTCCTTTTGTGTTTGTACTCTTTAGAACACGTATCACATTTATATCCCATTTTGATTATTTGTCGTAACTTGGATAATTTTGCTTGTTGTTTGACTGACCGTTGAACTTGTTAAGAGAGAAATCGTTCACATTTGACACTGATTATTGCACGTGCAGACCGAGGCGTAATTGTTGTGAGTATACCTGCAGATTGTTTGCTCCGTCGGCATACTCGCTCACAAATCCGCACGTGCAAAATCCCTTTTGATTGCATGGTTGACTTGACTGCTCCGCTGACCAAAATCATTGCTCCGTTGAAAATCCGTATAATAGGGAACGATTTTATCAGATAAACAGTCTGTTTTTAGCACAAATTCGTTGCTATTAGTCAATGTTTACACCTTTACCACACAACATTTTTCTGATATTTGTTTCGGCTGTGATGGCCGATTGACGTTTCGGTCTCTTCTCGCATCGTGTACTCTCATAATGCATATTTTCACTTTTTTCGCGCAATTCATTTTCACACGAAGTTTCAATTGGATAGAGTAAATTGATCGGTCTACTTAGCAATCGGCCCGAAGCGAGTAACACCCTAGCAGACCGAACCTCACCATCTTTGCTTTGTCTTATCTCCGTGATTTTACCCATTCTCCAGCAACCTCTTGGGCTTTCATCCTTTATAAGCACTACGTCACCTACTTTCGGACGTTCGTTCAGCGCGTTACGTGAATGTTTGAAATGCGACTGAGTTCTTTCTCTCAGACTTGTGAGATACTCATTTCTCCATAAACGCCAAAAGGAATTTAGTATAATTTGTCATTTTTTCCAAATTCTAAGTAGCTCATTTGCTGGATTATTGGATGTGGTATAATCAGGATCCTTAGAACCGTTGGAGTCCTCACTTTCTGGAATGCCTGTTCTCGGATTCAGTGTCAAGAAATGAGCTGGCGTTAGTGTTATGGTGGAATTTATGTCGTCTCCAACGTATGCTAAGGGTCTACTATTGACCACTGCTTCGATCTCCTTAAGTTGGGTTTGCAGTTGGATGAACGAAAGCAGCTTTTTTCCTAAGGCCTTACGCAAATTTCGCTTAACAACACCAACCAGTCGTTCATAAGTCCCACCCATCCAAGGGGCCATTTCAACAGTGAAGGTCCATTTAATCCTTGAACTTGATATGTAGTTTTGGACATCTGGGGAATATTTTACACTTTTCCACACAGACTTCAAGCACGTATCGGCTGCCTTGAATTGTTTTGCATTGTCACTTAAGATCTCAACTGGGGCACCTCTCTGGCTTATGAATCGTTTTAAGCACATCAAAAACTCCGCTGACGTCATATCCTGTACCAACTCTAAATGAACTGCTCTTGTTACTAGGCAAGTAAACAAACATACCCAAACCTTTTTTGGCCCTTCGTGGCATTTGACATAAATTGGCCCAAAGTAATCGACGCCTGTTCGGGAAAACGCCGTTGACTCCGTCACACGATTACTTGTTAACGGCGAAAATTTGGGTAGTTTGTATGGTCCACCTTCATGACGTCGGCACACGTGGCATTGGCGTAATACCGAACGAACAGCGGAACGACCTTGAAGAATCCAATACTTCATTCTTACACTACTGAGTGTTTGAGACACTCCACTATGAAACAATGCTTCATGAGTTTTATTTATCAGTAAACTTGTGAACGGGTCTCTTGCGGGTAAAAGAATAGGCTGTCTTGCACCTTCACTTAGACAAGAGAATTCAAGTCTACCCTTACACCTTAGAATTCCTTTTTCGTCAACGAATATCCCCAGTTGCTTTTGTAAGTTATGTGGTTTGTTTTTCGAGATAGCTTCGAATACCTCGGAAAAACGTTTATGTTAAATGTTTTGAATCCACATATCTTCACTTCTTTGTAGTTCATCTGAGGTTAAATGCTCTGATTCAACCTTTTGTTTCTTCAGTTTACGAATGAAACGCAAAACAAGGGCCATAACTCTTATCAGCTTTGTAAATGACGAGTATTTGTTGATATCAATGCACATTTCGTTACTTTTCTCCGAAACGGACACTTGAGCACTAATTTCTGTTTGTTCTTTCCTAGACCCTTTATTCGCCCGAATTTCAGACTCATATTTTGCTTTCTCATCATCATTGTCTTTGTTTTCATTTGCCTTTGCAGATGCGTCATATACCACACGAAGCTTTGTTGTTGGTTTTGTTGGGTTTATGACAACATGGTGAGGTAGGTAATGTATAGGACCATCAGTTTTCTCACTCCCTACCTTTTCAATGACGCCCTTCTCTAATTGATCTTCTATGACTGTATTGTATTGTTTTAGCACTTCAGATTTGTTCTTAAGTTTCGAGACCACTGATCTTAGCCTACCTACCGCTAGTTCTCGATTTCTTGGAAGTTCAGGGTCCTTGCTTTTCCAGGGCCACGTGACTTGATATCTGCCATTCTCAAACTTAAGAGTTCTCTTAAACTCATTACTTGCGATTTCATCTTCCCAATCGCACATGTTATCCTTCACTCCAATCGATTCTATTTTCCAGTAATCTTCAATGTCTGGTTTCTTTTCTAGCACTGGGTCCAAATCTGAATATACACTTGTTTTTGTTATATTAGTCCCATGTGTCAGTATAAGCATACTTGTACTGTCAATGTCTCTTTCAGAGTCCCGTGTGCGACCAGTAAGAATCCAGCCTAATTTCGATGCCAAGAGATACAGTCCTGGCTGTACTTCAATCTTTTGCGACAAGATAATGTCTAGGTAGTAATCATTGCCAATCAACATCTCCACTGTACTTGATTCATTTACCTTTGGAAGAGTGTCAGATAACTTAACTCTGTTTAATAAATGTTCTAACTGAGATTGGCTCGGAACTTTCACTGCCTTTCTACTAACAGTACCGCTGATTACTGGGACCACATTAGCACTCAACTCCATTAGAGATCCATTGTTCAGTTTTAAGTGCATTTTCACTACCCTTGTCTTTAGAATTGTCGGTCGATCACTACCAAATGTCACTAGATTTATTTGCTCCTCTTTATCACTTTTCAACCCTAACTTTCTTGCAAGATCTTCAGTGATATATGTTCTTTGAGACCCAGAGTCCAGTAATATTCTTACTTGCCGTTTTAATGCTGAATGGGGATTCTTCACTTCTGTCAATGCTGTTTGCATCAACACCATTTCTCCTGAGGATATTAGAGCCTTTTCAGTTGTATTTTGTTCTGGCGCTAAACAAGATTCATGCGCTAACTGAGCAGATAAGACAGTCCCAAATTTCTTAGGACATAAACTCCTATGATGCGAATCCACTTCTCCACAATGAACACAAGTCTTGTTACTTTTACACTTTTTTGCCATGTGCCCGACTTTTAGGCATTTGTAACAGCTCCCTTGAATACGACGTTTGCGTTCATCAATTGTTGTGTAGGTAGGACACTCATCACTCCAATGTTCCATTTCACAATATCTACAGAGATTGTAGTAGCTCTTTCTATTGCCAGTATTTGTATTGGCCAGTAGAGCTTCACTTGAGGACACAGATGGTTTGTTGTTATTGTATGAAGCTTTATGTTTCTTCTTTGGCTGATCATTAGATTTATTAGATCTACTCACGTTTTCTGCGTTTTGAGAATTGTCTGTCTGCGATCTTTCTCTAGCGATGATGTAAGAAGATAAGTGCTCACGTAATTTCTGAATAGTTCACTTACCGTCAGTGCCATTCTTTAGTTCCAGTTGGAAGAGTACTTCTTTAGGAAGTTTTGACTTAACTATTGACACGAACACTGCCTGATTAACATTCTGATCTAAAACCTCCAAGCTCCTAAGATGCCATTCAATCTTGTCGTTGAAAGATCTTAGATTTTGTGTAGTATTATCAACACATTTCAGATTGATAAGCTCGTTATAGTGAAGATCAATCACTTCTTGAGAATTTCCAAAACATTCATTGAGTGTTTTGATAGCTACCAGGTAATTTGCACCCGATAAATGGATCCCTGAAATTGACCGGAGTGCCTCTCCATTCAATTTACTGCGCAAGTAAGTGAACTTCTCAATATCCGATAATTTCTTGTTTTCGTGAATCGATGATGTGAAAGAATTCCAAAACTCCAACCACTTTAATTTGTCACCACTAAACGGAGATATATCCAGTTTTGGTAACCTAACTGCTGAAGAAGCCTCTTTGTCCTTGAGACTTTGTTTCTCAAAAAGAGCGGTTTGTTGCTCCATCTGAGCATATAGCATGTTCTGAAGTTCTATGTTTATTTGGAGCAAATAGTCGGCACTCACTTGCTCCGTCGTATGGCTTGTCACTTCTTCCTTTAATTCTTTAGACATTAACGACTCCTTTAGTTGTTGAAGTTTTAAGTGACAATCCATAGCTTCACTTTGTAACACAGTATCCTCCTCAAGCACCAATTCTAGATAGTCAGAATCTGACTCGTCAATAGAACAAACAACCTTTTCCGTTTCAACTTCAAGTTTGTCGATGTATGTCTTTATTTTTTGAGAACACACACCAATTTTATTTATTTGCTCATCACTCTCAAACAAACTTACATCACAAGACAAGATATTTTCCCCATCTTGAATTGCCCTTTCTAAGGTATTCCGATATCTTGTACGAACACCCTTTAGGTAACTCAAGTTAACCTCCATTTTTGTTCACGTGGAATAAAGACACTTTTGTAATTGTAAGTCCCGGGTTCCGGCGCCAAACAATGTGGCAGCGTTTATTTTATTTTGGTCCACGTAAAATACTACCACACTGGATTGTATTCTTGTGAAATAAGTGACACTTGAGACGTTGTTATATCGTACAAATCAATTCCTTTATTTTGTTTAAACCTTAACATTTGTTTAATTGATTTATTGTAACGATCCTGAAAGCTCAGCAAAACACTCTAGCATGAACCCAATTCAAAATGGCTGCCTACCAGCTTATATACCCCTTGTTTCCCGCCAGTCCGTGACAATCGTGATTCTCGCGGAAGCGGGAAACAAAGGGCGGAGTTGTTCCAGGTATACTCCGTCGGCGCCAAGCCCGACGGAGTATACATGGATCAACCCAATATCGCATACTTTGCGACACAAACAGCAAACTTTCAGGATACTCGGAATTATCCTTTTCTCAAACAAGAACGTTTTGACATCATTCAAGGGCGGATCCAGCATTTATTTTCCAGGGGTGGGGGGGTGGGGGGGTGTTTGGGTCAAAGCCCAAATGATGGCTTTTAATAAAAAGTTAAATAGTCAAAATTCAATTTTCAGCCAATTCCAAGGGGGTCATGACTCCCTGACCCCACCCCTAGATCCGCCCTTGTCATTAATAGAATAGGCTTGGGAAGAAATTGAGGCAAATGAAGAGAATGCTGATGATAAGCATTTCCTCCTTTTGCCTATATATTTTCCGAGCTATATAATCCTTTCTTTATCAGCAGCTGTTTTGTTGTCTACAGCAGTTATCATAATATTAGACTGCTCTTAATTTTTACAGTTGGAGAAAGAGTTAAAAGGTGTTGTCGACTACAAATCAATGTTAAATAAAGTTGACAATTCTGCACCAGAGCAACATGGAGCCTGATGATGGCTGATCTGACAGCAGTTAAGGTAGTCGACCCCTAATTTGATTTACAAGACATTGGAATTTGTCAGCCAACGTAATTATTCTGCCATGGAAAGTCATATTTTTTCCAAATTGTAATATTTCTGTCTGGACCCAATATGTGACAAACACTTATGACATCACACAAAACAAAAGTTGTGTGAATCTCATTACAGGCTTATCTAAAAGTGCATTTTTTTCAAATGCTATAAGGGACTCTTTTCAAGATCCCAGCTCATGTATAATACTGGAGAATAAAAGTTGAAAAATCTTACCTTATCTCTCACTTTAACAATGTAAAACAAGTAACAAGCAAAATGTCCAACTTTAAAACTGAAATTAACTCAAAGAAAAAAGAAACAATCATGCCAAAATATATAAGTGCATCACTTAAAAAAACTTTTTCAATCGAGCGGAATAATAATAGGTATTTAAATTCTCACATGCTATTCAGCGCCTTTCCCACGCTTTGTTAACTTTCTAATTTGGTTTTTGCCAATATTTCCTTTATTTTCAATATTACCTATAAAACATTGTACGATAAATATTTATTGTTTTTCACTATAATTCTGCTTTTCTAAAATTGATTAATAAGCATAAGATTATCAGAAATTTGGTTATGCCAATGTAAACCCTCTTCCATTTAAGACCTGGTTTTTGATGTCCCTAATAGAAAATGCTTTGGAAGATATTGAAGCAAAAGAAGAAAATGTTGATTTACAGCATATTCTCCTTTTGTATCAATACTTTCTGTGCTTTATTGTGTGCAAATTCTTTCTTTATGAACATCAGTCTTGCGAAGGATTACCAATTGGTAGGAGACACAGTGGTTGGAGAAAATGTTAGTTGTGACCTTAGATCAAACCCCTGACCTCAGAATTTAAAGTTTGACAGTCTACAATCTTCGCTTATAATAGAGGTGGCAAAGACACTCCAGAACACCAACATTTTCTCCTTTTCTGCCATTGCTTTTAACCCTTTCCCAAACAAGACCTGGTTTTGACGTCCTTAATAAAACAAGCATTCTGAAGTATTGCAAAACAATACCAAGTCCCCTACCGGCTTTATATATGTGTTTAGAAAAAGAAGCCCAAAAAATTTCAAAGTCCAGTTGCTGGCATCCGTATCTTACTCAAAAATACTGGACCGGAACAAAACTCAACCTTGTTCTGTAACTTATCAATGCGGGTCTACGTACCAAAAATCAGCTCAATAGCTGCAAGCATTAAGAAAAAAAGTCTGGAAAACTGTGATTTCCCAGAAATTTTCCAAGTCCAGCATCTGTATCTTCCCCAAAAATCACTGGAGCAGAACGAAACTCAAACTCGTTCTGTATCTCATCAATATGTGTTCATATACCGAAAATCAGCTCAATACCTGCAAGCGTTTAGAAAAAAAGTATGGAAAACTGTAATTTCCCAGTAATTTTCTAAGTACAGCATCGATATCTTCCTCAAAAATCACTGGACCGGAACGAAACTCAAACTTGTTCTGTAACTCACCAATGCAGGTCTACATACCAAAAAATCAGCTCAACAGCTGCAAGCATTAAGAAAAAAAGTCTGGAAAACTGTGATTTCCCAGAAATTTTCTAAGTCCAGCATCCATATCTTCTCCAAAAATCACTGGACCGGAACGAAACTAAAACTTGTTCTGTAACTCATCAATGCGGGTCTGCATACCAAAAATCAGCTCAATAGCTGCCAGCATGAAGAAAAAAAGTCTGGAAAACTGTAATTTCCCAGAAATTTTCTAAGTCCAGCATCCATATCTTCCCCAAAAATCACTGGACCGGAACGAAACTCAAACTTGTTCTGTAACTCATCAATGCGGGTCTACATACCAAAATTCAGCTCAATAGCTGCCAGCATTAAGAAAAAAAGTCTGGAAAACTGTAATTTCCCAGTAATTTTCTAAGTCCAGCATCCATATCTTCCTCAAAAATCACTGGACCGGAACGAAACTTAAACTTGTTCTGTAACTCATCAATGCGGGTCTACATACCAAAAATCAGCTCAATAGCTATCCCCGTTTAGAAAAAAAGTCCGGAAAACTAATTCACCGGACTGACGGACGGACAGACGGACGGACGGACGGACAGACGGACAGACAGACAGACTGACTGACGGACAGAGTGCAAACCTAAAGTCCCCTTCGGCTTCGCCGGTAGGGGACTAATAAGCTTGGGAAAACATTGAAACAAAAGAAGAAACTGCTGATAACCAGCAGTTTCTCCTTTTGTCTCAATATTTTCTATGACACATTGTACACAAATTCTATCTTTAGTAACTTCCATTTTGTCATTTGTGGCAGTTTTTGAAGTGGATCACCCTAAAATTTTGTCGTTTGGGAAAGGGTTAATGCCATCTCCATAAACTAAGCAATTTTATTTCGGTTGTCTGTTACTTCTTTCAGTTGGAGACTTCTCAAAATGTGTCAGTCTGTCAGACATGACTAACTTATAGTCTGTCTTAACCCTTTCCCAAACGACAAAATTTTAGGGTGATCCACTTCAAAAACTGCCACAAACGACAAAATGGTTCTTATTAAAGACAGGAATTGTGTATAATATTGGGCAGAAAATATTGAGACAAAAGGAGAAACTGCTGGTTATCAGCAGTTTCTTCTTTTGTTTCAATGATTTCCCAAGCCTTTTCTATTAGGAACGTCAAAACCAGGTCTTGTTTGGGAAAGGGTTAAGTTTTTCAGTTCTCTGTCCAACTGTCTGATAGTCTTGCGGGTGTCATTTAGCCTAAACGATTGACAATTGAAAGTTTATTCAGAATTATAAATTTCTTTCTTTTCATCATGAATTTTTTTTTCAATTTATTATATACTTACTATTTCTAGAAACACTTGTTTTTGTAGAAAGCGATTTGGCGCTTAATTGGTCTGACAGATTCTTTTTCAGACTGACAGATTTTCAGACCTTGTCAGACTGAATGACCGACATCTTTTCTGAACTTCCTGGATGTCTGCAATTTGGTTCATGCCAAAGCTTTGCTAGCTAGACAAAAAAATTCTTATATAAATTTGACCTAAACACATCAGTTGAAAGGCCACATCAGTATATAAATGAGCCGGGATCTGGAAAAACGTCTCTTAAAGCATTTTTAAAAATTGAGTTTGAAGATCAGTCTGTTGTCAAATGCAGTCCAATATGCATCCATGCTGCTATCTTTAAGTTACTACAGGTCACGAAGAAGCTATTAGAGAACAACATGGATCCTGATCAGACTGTGCGTATGCACAGGCTGATCTGGATCTATGTTGGGCTCAAAAGCCTTAAGGGACGTTTTTTCAGATCCTGGCTCAAATGTATGTAGCAATTATCAGAAATAATTGAAACTTTTGTGGTCAAATAATGGTCAACTTCTCACAAATTATAGACTAGACTTTTTACCTATTCAAAAATTTGTCATTAACCCTTTCCCAAACAAGGCCTCATTTAACATCCCTGATAGCTTGACAAAACATTAAGATAAAAGAAGATAATGCTTAAATCCAGTATTTTCTCCTATTATGTCTCATTCCTTTTGCTATATCAAACACAAATTGTATCTTTATTAATATCATTTTACCTTCAGCAGTTTCTAACAAGTGCAGTCTGGGTTTTGCTGTTTGGGAAAGGGTAAACTAAACAGGTATGTACGAATTAAAATAGTTTTAGACATGCAGTCTGATCATGATCTACTCTGTACATTCACTGTAGGTTTTATTGGGAATAAGATGTGTCTGAAACATAAATGACTCACAAAAATGACTCCAAAATAATTAACCATTACAAGACTGTATTTTTGTAAATTGGTCTCAATTCAAAGATGCTACAGATGATAATTTAACATCAATGAAATTTTGCATTTTTTTCTTACTTTTGGGGTAGAAACATTGTGGAAAATGAAGAAATTGCTTGTCATAAGCAATTTCTTCAAATTGCTTGTCATAAGCAATTTCTTCATTTTCCTAAATTCTTTCAAAAGCATTTAACTTGAAGGGCGTCAAAATGCGTCACTATGTGGAAATGGGTAAAGCCTTTCCCAAACAGTTACACCTTTTGACAAAGCTGTCTTGTGAAGAAAGGATAAAGTCTCAGTCACACAGCCTTCCACGAGTCGATCACGTGTAATTTTGCCAAATTTTTCATTTTTTTTGTCTACATGCGGTGAAAAATCAGCAAAATTTTCTCAAACATGCTAGACACGCGCATGACAAGTGGACCAAACGCGCGCGTGTGCTCAGCGTGCCCATTGAATGTCCACCACGGGTCCTCCGTGTGTGAGCGCTTGTGGTCAGAAAATGGGGTCACAAGTGATCACACGCAGCGTGTAATAATATTGGGCTCCGAGCGCGCGTAAAATTTTTCGCACTTGTTATTCGCGAGTCCTCCATGTTTCATTCACTTGTCATTCACTTGTGACCGCGTTTACTTCACCTATGACACTTTTTCCTCGCGATACACTTGTGATCAACTCGCGGAAGGCTGTGTGACCGGGCCTTGCAATGACAGACAGAATGGACCAGGGCAACAGATAAGAGGGAGTGAATCCTAAATTTGTTATTTATAATCCAAACCCTAAGTTGTGGGTACTCATTTGAATTGTCTCAATGAGACAATTCAAATGAGTACCCACAATATAGGGTTTGATACACAATAAAGGAAATAAGGCATTTTGAAAAGCCTTCACTTCCTCTTATCTTTAGCCCTGATGGTCTATGGCAAAACAATACCAGTACGACCCTATCTGTTGATATCAGGCATGAAAAAGACAGAATTCTATAATATATTTTCAAAAATCTTTTATTTTTTATAATCAGTGTAACAAAAATATTCAACAATGATTTGTATTTCTATATAGAGCTTTTACATAACATGTTTCAACCCTTTTCTAGATGGCACAGTCTTAGACTGTTAAAAATGTTCAAACAATAGTGAAGAGTAATTAAGGAAAATTGCAAATTATCAGCAATTTCTTCTTTTCTTATTATGTTTTTCCAAATCATTTCTACTATGGATGTCAAAACGAAGTCTTGTTTGGGAAAGGGTTAACTTATAATGTGTCACTGCTAGGATGATTACTAGGAACCAAATGAAATGTGGAATATTTTATTTGTGAATCTCAAATGTATGACATTTATCCAAAGATATTCCTGGTATCCCTATATATCCATTTAGTCGCCCACAGCTGCTTTCAAATTTGGACATATACATACTTTTGTTTAAAACCTTTCCCGCATAAGACCTGAGGCGCTTTTGGTAAAGCTTTTTTTTTTTATTTTTTTCTGTATGTAAAATTGTACATCATTTTGGGAAATGTTCACTGCTACAAATGATATTTGATAAAGAATTTCTTTAGAATATCTTCATCTTTAATGTTTAAGGAAAATAAATAAATATTTTGTACAATCAAATTTATTTTATGAATCACATCTAAAAGTATTGCACTTTGCAATATACAAGTATTACTCCCATATTACCATACATTCAGAAATCATGTTTCATGTATCATATTTGCCTAGTATGTAACCTGTCTCACAAAAAATAAACATCTAATCTAGGAAGTGCAAAAAGTATGAACCCTATTGTTGGCGCAAGATCGTATGGCACATGTTTACGTTTTGTTCAAATGTAAACAAAACATTGTTCGCTGAAACGCAGAAAACTCAGAACAGTGAACAGACCGCTCTTTCACTGTACCTGAATTTTCAACATGTCTATGTCACTACTTATAAAGAATTTATTCATCTTTTTTACAACTCTGTTTTGTTTACATTTGGACGAAATGTAAACATGTGCCATACGATCTTGCGCCAAAAATTGTCAGTCTGCGCAAACTGTGCAGGCTATCTAGGGTCAAAACATTTTGCTGTGACTTTTTTCTACCTTACTATGTGTTCATTTTTGAAAAGTGATATTCAGTAATTGTTGACCTTTGCTGGGTCCAATCCTTTTTTCAAGTTATGGATGGAGGAATTTCCCATATGGTGATTTCTCATGTCAAGAGTTGCATAATCAAATGTATCATCACCCTTTTCCAAATATGACTTGGTTCTGAGGTCCCTATAAAAAAAGGCTTGGGGAAAACGTTGAGGCATAAGAGCATTCGATCAAAGCTCCCAACCATTTATTCCTATTCCTAGAAGACTATTCATTCCATGGTAAGAGACAAGTGAATTTTGTTCAATGTAAGAAAAGATATTGGAAATGCAAAGACCATAACAAAAGCGAAAATTAGATGTAAAGTAAGAGTGAGTTTTTTTAAACATCATAACTTAAGTTGGACATTTTGTTTCTATTTGTCGACTGCATTGACAGTATTTTCATTGGCGATATTATTGTCTAACATTTTAGTTTCTGGTTGTTTTATATGAGCACCATCATTTTGATTATCACCATCAGGTGTAACAATCACATAATCCTCTTGCATAAATCCATTAACAGTATCACAGTTTGTATTTGAAATGTGTTCAGAGTTAACACCCACATCTTTATTTTCCACACCATTAGCACAATCCTGTTCACCATTTTCAGTATTCTCATTACTTTTTGGCACAATATCTGATAAACCAGCATCAGTTATGTCAGTAACCCTATCTCCATTTACACTATTTATACCGGTATGTTCATTTTCACTAGTTTGCCTTTCTTTCTCATCATTCCTCACACTTTTCAAGCCAACACTGGCATTATATGGGATGTTACAATTTTCACTTAAATTATCTTTAATATCTTTTTTCTTATCACAATCTGTTACAGAAGAATCTGCATTTGATGCTGAACATTCTGATGCTAATACATTACCTGCAAACTTTGCAAGTAATGTATTAGCATCAGAATGTTCACTCTCTGTACCTACATCTTTATCATTATGCATTTCAACCCCTGTTGTATCAGTTTGTGATTCAACTAGAGTCTCATGACCTGATGAATTGTCAGTAGTTTCCTCACTTTTTGAACCATGATCTTTACTATTTTCTATCAAATTGTTTTCACTTGTATCAGCATTTGATTCCATGCAATCCTGATCACTTGGTGATGAATTCTCACTAACTTGCAGTTCATTTGACCCTTTGTCATCATTTGTTTGGATTTCCTCAGCACTATTTTCTATCCCTTCCTCAGAAGTAAAAGACACATCATCTTTGTAGTCTTTATATGAACTTTGAACCATATAGTACAAGTGTAAAGGACTACTTTTATCCACAAGATCTACATGACGTAATGTCAAACTGTCAAAACTTTGTATTGCATGGTTTCGCTTCAAATTCAACAACATAGACTGACTACGGTCAAATGTTTGACTATGTTTAAGGCACATGGATTTATCAAAGGATTTGATTGATAAGGATAGTTTAAGTTCTGGCGAATGAAGTAAGGAAGTGCTATGATCAAATGTCTTGCTTCTTTTTAACGAATGACTTTTATCGAAAGATTTAATATCATCGAAGAGTTGAGCTTCGGTGGATTTCGTTGAATCAGCAGAATGCTCCAACGGAACAGTAGTGGATATGTTTTCTGAAACATGGGAAATTAAAAAGACTTAAAATTGGAAAAACAAGATGTGTTTGTGAAACACCAATGCCCCCAAAATGGCCATTTTTCTGAATTTTTAAGTGTTCGTGTGAAGGGTTGATAAGGGTTAACAGATGACCTTGAGGAAGGTCAAATTGCATGGAACAGATAGACATCATTGAAAGAAGGTTGCATACCAAATTTGAGCTTTATATGTCAAAAACTTTTGGAGAAACGGCCAAGGTTAAGTTTTTGGACAGACGGACGGTCAGACAGATGGACAGACAGACAATAAAACAATATGCCCCGATCTTTCGATACTGGGGCATCATAAAAGCATCAACTTGCATCAAAGGCAGTTGAATAACAGTATTAAGATCTTCAATAGCAAACTGAACAATAACTGAACAAATCAACAGAAGAACAAGAATAACAGCATAAACAGGTAAACCCATTACCAGATTGCAACATTTAAAACTGGTCCAAATTCAAAGGTATTACAGATGACAATTTCGAGTGAAAAGCATTTTACAATTTTTATTCTTGTGGGTAAAAACATTGTGGATAATGAAGATATGCATGTGCGACAAGCAATTTTTCTCTTTTTTTTTTCTTTTAATCAATAATTCAGTTTGCTTTTAAGGTTTATAATGTTTTGATGATATATTTTATGTGTACATGTTTGTTTTAGTACATATATATTTTTTAGTTTGTAAAGCGCTTTTGAACGTACTCCAGTATGATAAAAGCGCTATATAAGTTTGGTATTTAATGATAATAATAATTTCTTCATTCTCCACAATTTTTTCAACAGTCTTCATCTTGTGGGGTGTCAAAAAGTGTCATGTGGGAATGGGCTAATATAAACTTATCATAGGTGTAAAGTTTGCTCTAACAACACTTTCAACAGTCATGCATAACCCAAACTTTCCTAAACTTTAACAATTACACCTACCTGTTTTCACTGCAGGACTGTTGACACTGAGTTCTGTATGACTAGCAGACTTTGTTCTTCCTTGTGACTTTAGTAATAGCTTCTGCACATCAGGACTCTGTAAAATACAAGTGCAAATATAGTAAGATAGAATAGATAGATATAAGCTAATAAGTGGATTTTAAAATATCTGAATCTATAAATTTAGCTCCATAAGAAAAGTTTAACTGGAAAATTTTGAGGGTGGCTTATTTGAGAGTGGATGCAGATGACAAATGTGTGTTGCTATAGAAACAAGATGTGTTTGTGAAACACCAATGCCCCCAAATGGCAATTTTTCTAAAATGGTAAGTTTTTGTGTAAAGGGTTGATAAGGATTAAAAGATGACCTTGAGGAAGGTTTAATTGCATGGAACAGATAGATATTGTTAAAAGGAAGTTGAATACCAAATTTGAGCTTTGTATGTCAAATGCTTTTGGAGAAAAGGCAAATGTTAAGTTTTCGGACAGACAGACAGACAGACGGACAGACAGACAGATGGACACGAGTAATACAATATGCCCCGATCTCTCGATACAGGGGCATAAAAATTCAGGACATAAGATGGTCAGCATTTTCTACTTTTGCCTCAAAGTTTTCCAGATCGTGTTTGGGAAAAGATTAAAAAGGGATTTTGACATTGACCAATGTGACCTTAGAACATAGAAGTTCCAAAAGCATATCATATGGATGCAGAGTTGTGTGTGACCAGGCCTTTACATGTTTTTGTTTGAGATTTATTACCCTTATAAGATGATATGGTGTGTGTCCCTCCCTGTTTTTTACGTCTGTCTGTGCTCCGTTATACAGCAATATCCGCACAACTTCAGCAGCATTATGGGATGTGGCAACATGTAGCGGCGTGTTTCCCATCACATTCGCTTCATTCACTTGACTAGAACTCTGTAATAACAAGATAGCACATTACCAAACGGCAAAAACCCTATCCCAAACAAGGATGAATTTTCAAAAACATGATTTAGAAAGCTTTGAAAATACATTGAGAGAAAAGAAGAAAATACTGATACACAGCATTTTCTCCTTTTCTCTTAATATTTTCTATGATATAATATACACATTTTCTGCCTTTTATATTGATTTTGGCATCAGAAACTCCTTTCAAATTAGACTGGTGGGGAATTTAGCTGTTTCAGTTTGGGACAAGTTCAAGACAGATAGTTTAAGCTGACATTACATGGTTTGAAATAAAGTTTGCCTGATATTCAAATATTCCTATTACAAAATTCATCAATTGCTGTGCTCACTCATACTTAAACTGTGACTTAACCCATTACCAGACAGCAAAAGACGGGACTGTTCTAATTTGACAAGAGGGCCGTTGGCCCTAGGTCGCTCACCTGAGATGGGGTTTTAAAACAGATCAGATTTCTTACAGGTAATGCAATAAAGGGTCAAAGATCATATGAACGCCGCTATGCGATTTCAAACCATAGAAAACCCAGAAAACTACCTTAGTGCAATATCATATGGAACTCAAATATGAAGTTTCATCCAAATCGGCTATGTGGTTATGGAGAAATTGCTTTGGACAGATGGAATTAAAACAAAACATACAGACTAACAAACAAACACAAATTTACAAATTGACCTAGATCTATGACCTTGAACCTACCTAAATATATATTTCAAATAGAACATCTACTCATGATAAAGAACACATTTACCCATACATTTTTTAAAATCCATGCATAAATGTAGATGATATGCCCCTGATAAGCATATTTTTACAAGAAGTCCCCTTTTTCTGTGACAAGGTTTCATATTGAAAAGCAAAGAAAAGTACCTCTTAGCAATATCATAAGCAATGCAAATATTAAGTTTTCAAATTTGGCTATGCGGTTATTGAGAAATTGCTTCTGACAGATTTCGTGTAATTTCTCTTTTTCTGTTGCCATGGCAACCAGAGTTTTTTTTTATAAATTGCAATTCTGTTAGTAATTTTTTAAATGTGACCTCCTGCCTAGTTTGGTGGAAATAAGCCTGTTAGTTAAGGAGGAGATATCATTCAACAATGTCATTGAGATTTGGTGGAAAATCTCCTTTTCTGTTGCCATGGCTACCAGAGCTTTTAAAGGATTTCAATTCTTTTAGAAATTTTTAGAAGGAACCCCCTCAGAGATATTTCTGCCAAGTTTGGTTGAAATTGGCCAAGTAGTTTAGGAGGAGATGTTGTTCCAAGAAATTATTGAGAATTAGTCAAATTTCTCCTTTTCTGGTGCCATGGCAACCAGAGTTTTTTGTCAATTTCAATTCTTTTAGCAATTCTTAAAGAGGACTTCCTTAGAAATATTTTTGCCAAGTTTAGTTGAAATTGGCCTGGTAGTTTAGGAGGAGATGTCGTTCAAAGATGGTATTAAGATTCAGTCAAATTTCTCCTTTTCTGTTGCCATGGCAACCAGAGTTTTTTATGGATTTCGATTCTTTTAGCAATTCTGAAAGGGGGTCATCTAAGGAACATTCCTGCCAAGTTTGGTTGAAATTGGCCTGGTAGATTAGGAGATGTCGTTCAAATATAGTATTGAGATTCATTCAAATTTCTCCTTTTCAGTTGCCATGGCAACCAGAGTTTTTTTATGGATTTCAATTTTCTTAGCAATTCTGAAAGGGGGTCACCTAATGAACATTCCCGCCAAGTTTCGGAGGAGATGTCGTTCAAAGATAGTATTGAGATTCAGTCAAATTTCTCCTTTTCTGTTGCCATGGAAACCAGAGTTTTTTATGGATTTCAATTCTTTTAGCAATTCTGAAAGGGGGTCACCTAAGGAACATTCCTGCCAAGTTTGGTTGAAATTGGCCCTGTAGTTTAGGAGGAGATGTCGTTCAAAGATAGTATTGAGATTCAGTCAAATTTCTCCTTTTCTGTTGCCATGGCAACCAGAGTTTTTCATGGATTTCAATTTGAAAGGGGGTCACCTAAGGAACATTCCTGCCAAGTTTGGTTGAAATTGACCTAGTAGTTTAGGAGGAGATGTCATTTAAAGAAATTGTTGACGGACGACGCACGACGGACGACGGACGATGCACGGACGCCGGACAAAAGGTGATCACAATAGCTCACTTGAGCACCTTGTGCTCAGGTGAGCTAAAAAGGTTGCAGACAACAGTTTCGAGCTAATAAAATTTTAAAAATCTTTTCATTTTGGGTTATAAAACCTTGCAGAAAATGAAGAAATTGCTTGTAACAAGCAATTGCTTTATTTTCTGCAATATATTTTACCAAGCATTTTTCTTAAATGACATCAAAAAGCGTGACTTTGTGGGAATGGCTTATGTACCATATGAACTGTCCAAGGAAAGCTTCTAACAATTCAAAGTCAAGCTTATAAATTAATGAGTTACCTGTATAAGAAAGGCCACTATATCGGGATTTTTCTTGGCACAGGCCAGGTGTAGGGGTATTTCTCCATGCAAGTCTACAGCATTGACTTTAGCACCACATTTTACAAGGGTCTTGGTCATCTAAAGTTATGAAAGATATTTGTCATGTAGAAAGATATCATAAAGGATTGATTGTGGTTAAATGCCTTTTTCAACTGCTATGGTCATATTGTGGCCTCTGGAGCATCTAATCATAGATTCCTGTCCTTTCTCATACCAGTACTACAGCAACATCCTTATCGAACCTCCAGCTGCTCACCCACATAGTTTAACAATTATCAAACCATTGGTGGGTGACAATTTTGTCAGAAAGGATATTTGCCGTCGCCGGAGATCATACACGGAACCTCATGAGTGAGAATCTGATACACTTCAAACTGTGCTATAGCGGGACCAAAGATATGAAGCATAAATATTATGCAGATTAATTAACATAAAACCATAGGCTTCCTTTCCTTAAATATTGAAATTGTAAATTTCATGTAGATCTACTTATATTTTCAAGATAAAAATCAAGGATTGCTTAAGAAAATAAAAGAATATACAAACCTCTAGACTATTGCAGTAGCATGCTAGATGTAAAGCTGTCACATGTTTTATTGTCTGTATGTTAACGTTAGCCCCTCGTCGTATAAACAGTTTGAAGGCATCCATATTCTTTTCTATAACAGCTATATGGAGTGGAGCAAAACCTTTCCTGTTTTGACTGTTTATGGTTAAACTTGTCCTTCCACTAACCTGTCAAACAGAAGTGTTTTCTTATTGAAAACATAAATCCACTGAATCTTCATTGGAATTAGAAATTAGTCATATTAAAGATTACAAGGCACCATTAGATACCAAAACCTTTTGGTATCTTCGGACATAATCCATGGCATAGGAAATTAACAAGTTATCCATGTCAATTTCTGAGCGCGAGCTGTGGCAACGGAAAATGACACATGGAGTGTTTTGCAATTAATGATGGGTTGTAATCCTTAAAACAAAAACCATCTGTTTCTGATAATATTCTATATAATTCAATTTGTAATGGAGGACAATTAAGAGATTCTTTCTTGTTTTCCATGAAATTCTTTAAAGAAAGACTTTTCTAAGACCATTAAAACAAACCCAAGATTTTCCTGTTATCAAAATATTACATATATCATAACCCTTCGAGAAACAAACCTTGCTTAATCTATTCTTTATCATCACCCATTAAGCCATCTGCAACAACTTTTTTCAAATTGCAATATTCCAAATATTTACCATTAAGAAGTGGTATGATTTTCATATCATTTGAAGACTGACCTAGACACAAATAGACAGATTGATTTAATAGGGTCTAACCCCTCTTTCAACTGCTATGGACATATCCTGGCAGCTAAAGCACCTTAAATAGATTCCTGGTATTTCTCGCACCAGTACTACCACACTATCCAAACCCAGCCTCCAGTTGCGCTTTCACATAGATGATTCACACAAATTGGTGAGACACGAATGACTTTTGTAAAATGTCAGAATGGATATGAGCCAAGCCAGGGTTCAAACTCATGACACCCTGGAATAACAGATTCTTGACGTTACCGACTGAGCTATCCGGGCTGGGCAACAAATCACTGATCACATTCGAAAATGTCTTATTTAAGCTGTAGTTATGACGTTTTCGAATGTGACCGACGAAATAGACAGACACATATGTAAACACAAATACCTTACGCTAAAATGCCCTGAACTTTCAATGTTCATAGCAAATAAAACATAGATACACATACATGATCATAAAATCTTACTTTTTGTAGTGGATGACATTTACTGCACTGACAGAGTGGATGACACAGAGTTTTGATTTGTGGTGATGTGGGGCTATCATCCTCGTCAGAGTCATCCGTCTCTGATAAACCCAGGTAATACTTGATCTGAAACATTGTAAATAAAGGATGACATTTACTACAGAGTGGATGACACAAAGTTTTGATCTGTGGTGATGTGGGGCTATCATCCTCGTCAGAGTCATCCGTCTCTGATAAACCCAGGTAATACTTGATCTGAAACATTGTAAATAAAGGATGACATTTACTACAGAGTGGATGACACAAAGTTTTGATCTGTGGTGATGTGGGGCTATCATCCTCGTCAGAGTCATCCGTCTCTGATAAACCCAGGTAATACTTGATCTGAAACATTGTAAATAAAGGATGACATTTACTACAGAGTGGATGACACAAAGTTTTGATCTGTGGTGATGTGGGGCTATCATCTTCGTCAGAGTCATCCGTCTCTGATAAACCCAGGTAATACTTGATCTGAAACATTGTAAATAAAGGATGACAGAGTGGATGACACAAAGTTTTGATCTGTGGTGATGTGGGGCTATCATCTTCGTCAGAGTCATCCGTCTCTGATAAACCCAGGTAATATTTGATCTGAAACATTGTAAATAAAGGATGACAGAGTGGATGACACAAAGTTTTGATCTGTGGTGATGTGGGGCTATCATCCTCGTCAGAGTCATCCGTCTCTGATAAACCCAGGTAATATTTGATCTGAAACATTGTAAATAAAGGATGACATTTACTACAGAGTGGATGACACAAAGTTTTGATTTGTGGTGATGTGGGGCTATCATCTTCGTCAGAGTCATCCGTCTCTGATAAACCCAGGTAATATTTGATCTGAAACATTGTAAATAAAGGATGACAGAGTGGATGACACAAAGTTTTGATTTGTGGTGATGTGGGGCTATCATCCTCGTCAGAGTCATCCGTCTCTGATAAACCCAGGTAATACTTGATCTGAAATATTGTAAATAAAGGATGACAGAGTGGATGACACAAAGTTTTGATCTGTGGTGATGTGGGGCTATCATCCTCGTCAGAGTCATCCGTCTCTGATAAACCCAGGTAATACTTGATCTGAAATATTGTAAATAAAGGATGACAGAGTGGATGACACAGAGTTTTGATCTGTGGTGATGTGGGGCTATCATCTTCGTCAGAGTCATCCGTCTCTGATAAACCCAGGTAATATTTGATCTGAAATATTGTAAATAAAGGATGACAGAGTGGATGACACAAAGTTTTGATCTGTGGTGATGTGGGGCTATCATCCTCGTCAGAGTCATCCGTCTCTGATAAACCCAGGTAATACTTGATCTGAAATATTGTAAATAAAGGATGACAGAGTGGATGACACAGAGTTTTGATTTGTGGTGATGTGGGGCTATCATCTTCGTCAGAGTCATCCGTCTCTGATAAACCCAGGTAATACTTGATCTGAAATATTGTAAATAAAGGATGACATTTACTACAGAGTGGATGACACAAAGTTTTGATCTGTGGTGATGTGGGGCTATCATCTTCGTCAGTCATCCGTCTCTGATAAACCCAGGTAATACTTGATCTGAAACATTGTAAATAAAGGATGACAGAGTGGATGACACAGAGTTTTGATTTGTGGTGATGTGGGGCTATCATCTTCGTCAGAGTCATCCGTCTCTGATAAACCCAGGTAATACTTGATCTGAAATATTGTAAATAAAGGATGACAGAGTGGATGACACAAAGTTTTGATCTGTGGTGATGTGGGGCTATCATCTTCATCAGAGTCATCCGTCTCTGATAAACCCAGGTAATACTTGATCTGAAATATTGTAAATAAAGGATGACAGAGTGGATGACACAAAGTTTTGATCTGTGGTGATGTGGGGCTATCATCTTCGTCAGAGTCATCGGTCTCTGATAAACCCAGGTAATACTTGATCTGAAACATTGTAAATAAAGGATGACAGAGTGGATGACACAGAGTTTTGATCTGTGGTGATGTGGGGCTATTATCTTCATCAGAGTCATCCGTCTCTGATAAACCCAGGTAATACTTGATCTGAAACATTGTAAATAAAGGATGACATTTACTACAGAGTGGATGACACAAAGTTTTGATCTGTGGTGATGTGGGGCTATCATCTTCGTCAGAGTCATCCGTCTCTGATAAACCCAGGTAATATTTGATCTGAAACATTGTAAATAAAGGATGACAGAGTGGATGACACAAAGTTTTGATCTGTGGTGATGTGGGGCTATCATCTTCGTCAGAGTCATCCGTCTCTGATAAACCCAGGTAATACTTGATCTGAAACATTGTAAATAAAGGATGACAGAGTGGATGACACAGAGTTTTGATTTGTGGTGATGTGGGGCTATCATCTTCATCAGAGTCATCCGTCTCTGATAAACCCAGGTAATACTTGATCTGAAACATTGTAAATAAAGGATGACAGAGTGGATGACACAGAGTTTTGATTTGTGGTGATGTGGGGCTATCATCTTCGTCAGAGTCATCCGTCTCTGATAAACCCAGGTAATACTTGATCTGAAATATTGTAAATAAAGGATGACAGAGTGGATGACACAAAGTTTTGATTTGTGGTGATGTGGGGCTATCATCTTCGTCAGAGTCATCCGTCTCTGATAAACCCAGATAATACTTGATCTGAAACATTGTAAATAAAGGATGACAGAGTGGATGACACAAAGTTTTGATTTGTGGTGATGTGGGGCTATCATCTTCGTCAGAGTCATCCGTCTCTGATAAACCCAGGTAATATTTGATCTGAAACATTGTAAATAAAGGATGACAGAGTGGATGACACAGAGCTTTGATCTGTGGTGATGTGGGGCTATCATCTTCGTCAGAGTCATCCGTCTCTGATAAACCCAGGTAATATTTGATCTGAAATATTGTAAATAAAGGATGACAGAGTGGATGACACAAAGTTTTGATCTGTGGTGATGTGGGGCTATCATCTTCGTCAGAGTCATCCGTCTCTGATAAACCCAGGTAATACTTGATCTGAAATATTGTAAATAAAGGATGACAGAGTGGATGACACAAAGTTTTGATCTGTGGTGATGTGGGGCTATCATCCTCGTCAGAGTCATCCGTCTCTGATAAACCCAGGTAATACTTGATCTGAAACATTGTAAATAAAGGATGACAGAGTGGATGACACAAAGTTTTGATTTGTGGTGATGTGGGGCTATCATCTTCGTCAGAGTCATCCGTCTCTGATAAACCCAGGTAATACTTGATCTGAAATATTGTAAATAAAGGATGACATTTACTACAGAGTGGATGACACAAAGTTTTGATCTGTGGTGATGTGGGGCTATCATCTTCGTCAGAGTCATCCGTCTCTGATAAACCCAGGTAATACTTGATCTGAAACATTGTAAATAAAGGATGACATTTACTACAGAGTGGATGACACAAAGTTTTGATTTGTGGTGATGTGGGGCTATCATCTTCGTCAGAGTCATCCGTCTCTGATAAACCCAGGTAATACTTGATCTGAAATATTGTAAATAAAGGTTGACAGAGTGGATGACACAAAGTTTTGATCTGTGGTGGTGATGTGGGGCTATCATCTTCATCCGAGTCATCGGTCTCTGATAAACCCAGGTAATATTTGATCTGAAACATTGTAAATAAAGGATGACATTTACTACAGAGTGGATGACACAGAGTTTTGATTTGTGGTGATGTGGGGCTATCATCTTCGTCAGAGTCATCCGTCTCTGATAAACCCAGGTAATACTTGATCTGAAACATTGTAAATAAAGGATGACAGAGTGGATGACACAGAGTTTTGATTTGTGGTGATGTGGGGCTATCATCTTCGTCAGAGTCATCCGTCTCTGATAAACCCAGATAATACTTGATCTGAAACATTGTAAATAAAGGATGACAGAGTGGATGACACAAAGTTTTGATTTGTGGTGATGTGGGGCTATCATCTTCGTCAGAGTCATCCGTCTCTGATAAACCCAGGTAATATTTGATCTGAAACATTGTAAACAAGCATTCTGAAGTATTGCAAAACAATACCAAGTCCCCTACCGGCTTTATATATGTGTTTAGAAAAAGAAGCCCAAAAAATTTCAAAGTCCAGTTGCTGGCATCCGTATCTTCCTCAAAAATACTGGACCGGAATGAAACTCAACCTTGTTCTGTAACTTATCAATGCGGGTCTACATACCAAAAATCAGCTCAATAGCTGCTAGCATTAAGAAAAAAAGTCTGGAAAACTGTGATTTCCCAGAAATTTTAAGTCCAGCATCCGTATCTTCCCCAAAAATCACTGGAGCAGAACGAAACTCACACTCATTCTGTATCTCATCAATATGTGTTCATATACCGAATATCAGCTCAATACCTGCAAGCGTTTAGAAAAAAAAAGTCTGGAAAACTGTAATTTCCCAGTAATTTTCTAAGTCCAGCATCCATATCTTCCCCAAAAATCACTGGACCGGAACGAAACTAAAACTTGTTCTGTAACTCATCAATGCGGGTCTACATACCAAAAATCAGCTCAATAGCTGCCAGCATGAAGAAAAAAAGTCTGGGAAACTGTAATTTCCCAGAAATTTTCTAAGTCCAGCATCCATATCTTCCCCAAAAATCACTGGACCGGAACGAAACTCGAACTTGTTCTGTAACTCATCAATGCGGGTCTACATACCAAAATTCAGCTCAATAGCTGCCAGCATTAAGAAAAAAAGTCTGGAAAACTGTAATTTCCCAGTAATTTTCTAAGTCCAGCATCCATATCTTCCTCAAAAATCACTGGACCGGAACGAAACTTAAACTTGTTCTGTAACTCATCAATGCGGGTCTACATACCAAAAATCAGCTCAATAGCTATCCCCGTTTAGAAAAAAAGTCCGGAAAACTAATTCACCGGACTGACGGACAGACGGACGGACGGACGGACGGACGGACTGACGGACTGACTGACGGACAGAGTGCAAACCTAAAGTCCCCTTCGGCTTCGCCGGTAGGGGACTAATAAAGGATGACATTTACTACAGAGTGGATGACACAAAGTTTTGATCTGTGGTGATGTGGGGCTATCATCTTCGTCAGAGTCATCCGTCTCTGATAAACCCAGGTAATACTTGATCTGAAACATTGTAAATAAAGGATGACATTTACTACAGAGTGGATGACACAAAGTTTTGATCTGTGGTGATGTGGGGCTATCATCCTCGTCAGAGTCATCCGTCTCTGATAAACCCAGGTAATACTTGATCTGAAACATTGTAAATAAAGGATGACATTTACTACAGAGTGGATGACACAAAGTTTTGATCTGTGGTGATGTGGGGCTATCATCTTCGTCAGAGTCATCCGTCTCTGATAAACCCAGGTAATATTTGATCTGAAATATTGTAAATAAAGGATGACATTTACTACAGAGTGGATGACACAAAGTTTTGATCTGTGGTGATGTGGGGCTATCATCTTCATCAGAGTCATCCGTCTCTGATAAACCCAGGTAATATTTGATCTGAAACATTGTAAATAAAGGATGACAGAGTGGATGACACAAAGTTTTGATCTGTGGTGATGTGGGGCTATCATCTTCGTCAGAGTCATCCGTCTCTGATAAACCCAGGTAATACTTGATCTGAAACATTGTAAATAAAGGATGACAGAGTGGATGACACAAAGTTTTGATCTGTGGTGATGTGGGGCTATCATCTTCGTCAGAGTCATCCGTCTCTGATAAACCCAGGTAATATTTGATCTGAAACATTGTAAATAAAGGATGACAGAGTGGATGACACAGAGTTTTGATCTGTGGTGATGTGGGGCTATCATCTTCGTCAGAGTCATCCGTCTCTGATAAACCCAGGTAATATTTGATCTGAAATATTGTAAATAAAGGATGACAGAGTGGATGACACAAAGTTTTGATCTGTGGTGATGTGGGGCTATCATCTTCGTCAGAGTCATCCGTCTCTGATAAACCCAGGTAATACTTGATCTGAAACATTGTAAATAAAGGATGACAGAGTGGATGACACAGAGTTTTGATTTGTGGTGATGTGGGGCTATCATCTTCGTCAGTCATCCGTCTCTGATAAACCCAGGTAATATTTGATCTGAAATATTGTAAATAAAGGATGACAGAGTGGATGACACAAAGTTTTGATCTGTGGTGATGTGGGGCTATCATCTTCATCAGAGTCATCCGTCTCTGATAAACCCAGGTAATATTTGATCTGAAACATTGTAAATAAAGGATGACAGAGTGGATGACACAAAGTTTTGATCTGTGGTGATGTGGGGCTATCATCTTCGTCAGTCATCCGTCTCTGATAAACCCAGGTAATACTTGATCTGAAATATTGTAAATAAAGGATGACAGAGTGGATGACACAAAGTTTTGATCTGTGGTGATGTGGGGCTATCATCTTCATCAGAGTCATCCGTCTCTGATAAACCCAGGTAATATTTGATCTGAAACATTGTAAATAAAGGATGACAGAGTGGATGACACAAAGTTTTGATCTGTGGTGATGTGGGGCTATCATCTTCGTCAGAGTCATCGGTCTCTGATAAACCCAGGTAATACTTGATCTGAAATATTGTAAATAAAGGATGACATTTACTACAGAGTGGATGACACAAAGTTTTGATTTGTGGTGATGTGGGGCTATCATCTTCATCAGAGTCATCTGTCTCTGATAAACCCAGGTAATATTTGATCTGAAATATTGTAAATAAAGGATGACAGAGTGGATGACACAAAGTTTTGATCTGTGGTGATGTGGGGCTATCATCTTCGTCAGAGTCATCCGTCTCTGATAAACCCAGATAATACTTGATCTGAAATATTGTAAATAAAGGATGACAGAGTGGATGACACAAAGTTTTGATCTGTGGTGATGTGGGACTGTCATCCTCGTCAGAGTCATCCGTCTCTGATAAACCCAGGTAATACTTGATCTGAAATATTGTAAATAAAGGATGACAGAGTGGATGACACAAAGTTTTGATCTGTGGTGATGTGGGGCTATCATCTTCGTCAGAGTCATCCGTCTCTGATAAACCCAGGTAATATTTGATCTGAAATATTGTAAATAAAGGATGACAGAGTGGATGACACAGAGTTTTGATCTGTGGTGATGTGGGGCTATCATCTTCATCCGAGTCATCCGTCTCTGATAAACCCAGGTTATATTTGATCTGAAATATTGTAAATAAAGGATGACAGAGTGGATGACACAGAGTTTTGATCTGTGGTGATGTGGGGCTATCATCTTCATCCGAGTCATCCGTCTCTGATAAACCCAGGTAATATTTGATCTGAAATATTGTAAATAAAGGATGACAGAGTGGATGACACAAAGTTTTGATCTGTGGTGATGTGGGACTGTCATCTTCATCCGAGTCATCCGTCTCTGATAAACCCAGGTAATACTTGATCTGAAACATTGTAAATAAAGGATGACAGAGTGGATGACACAAAGTTTTGATCTGTGGTGATGTGGGACTGTCATCTTCATCTGAGTCATCCGTCTCTGATAAACCTAGATAAAACTTGATATGTAAGTGAAATATCAATAAATCATCAGTGTTATTGCAAAACCTCATAACTCCAGCTTGATCAAAGCTGGAGTTACGAGGTTTTACATTAACATTAACGAAATACTAGGTGACATTTACTACAGTGACAGAGTGGATGACACAAAGTTCTCGGTCTCTGATAAAGCCAGATAATACTTGATCTGAAAGTCAAACAGATAATCATAAAGTTTATATAAATTACATCTTTTATCATTATCTCAGATTTGCGACAACAGCTGCAGCATCTCACCATTGATTCCTCTTGTTTCTCTCCCCAGTGCTACAACAGTATCCTTTAAATCCTCCAGGTGTTCTTCAACATAGGTTTATCATCCTGATACTGGTGGCAGACAAGTATTAGAAATAATGTTAGTTGCAACCAGGCCCTGGTTTCTCATGAGTACTTAATCAACTTCAAAGGAATACTCTCCAACTTTGAAGGGTATTCGATTGAAGTTCACATGGATTTCGTGTGATTTGAATACGGTGCTCAGATTTGAGTCTTAGAACGTACTTAAGTTTTTTCAAGAAACCTGGGCCAGAATCTCAAATTTTAGAGTCTTATGAGCTACAACCTACCATGGCCCCTTCCTCATAAGTAACCCATTCATACATTGAAAGTTTACATAGTAGGAAAGGCTTCAGGCCTAAGTATTTTCATTAAGTAGTTGTTTTTACATGAAATAGCTTATATTCTTGATCTACTTTCTTTCATGATCAAAGAAAAATCAAATTTATAATTTAAAAATTCTCAAAAACTTCTTAACACTTCAGTGAGTCAAAATGCATCACTGTTGAGAAAAGGTTTAACAGTTTTCAAAACAAGACCTAGTTTTGATGTCCCTAACCAAAGGTCTTGAGAAAACATTGAGGCAAAAGAAGAAAATGATGATAATCAACATTTTCTTCTTTTGCCTCAATTCTCTGTAATATATTGTACACAAATCATATCTGTATTAGCCTCTATTATGTTGTTCACAACAGCTTTCAATCTAGACCACCCAAAAATCCCCCCTTAATCGTTTCCCAAACAAGACCTGGTTTTGACGTCCTTAATAGAAAAGGCTTGGGAAAACATTGAAACAAAAGAAGAAACTGCTATATTCTGTGCAATATTGTACACATTTATCATATCTGTAATAGCCTCTATTTTGTTGTTCACAACAGCTTTCAATTTAGACCACCCAAAAATCCCCCCTTTAGGGAAAGGGCTAAACTTCATGGTGGATAATCACATGATACAAAATTTTCAGAAAATCTTCAATAATTTTGTTAATACGGGACCGATTTGAATTCGGTTTGAAGCAGAGAATGTGGACAGACGTCACGCATTAGACGGACGTGGCCGATTTTTGCTAAATCAGCTGATAAAAAAGTTATTGAAGATAAACCAAAATTTTGGTTTATCTCCAACAACTTTTTTATCAGATGATTTTTTATAAACCCACTACGTCTAGGTTATTCCTATCATTTTCCCACCTTCTCTGCTTCAAACCGAATTCAAATTGGTCAAGTATTAATCAAATTATTGAAGATTTTCTGAAATTGTTGCATTACATGATTATCCACCGTGAACTTACCAGTGGTAAATCTTTATTTGCTATAGCCTTGAAGAGTTTCTCTATCTGTCCCAGAAATACAGAGTCCAAGTTTGTAACGGGGGTGCTGATTGGTGCCATCATGGATTTACTGGAGGTGCTCTCCAATGTAACAGATGATCTGATTGGTCCATTCGTATCTATCACAACATAGTCTTGAGGGGCCTGGAAAAAAGGCATTGTTACATGTCTTGGCTTATTCAGCAATATCTCACATAATAGGTCAAAATTTAGTCAAATAGGTGGGTATAATTTTGCTAACATACTTTTTAGAGATATGGAACTTGGCAAACAATTTTGTGAAAGTGTCACAAACATGTACAAAGTTTCAGAGCAATAACTAAAGAAACTTGCATTGTAAAACCTTAACCAATGCATTACTTTATTATGTCTGCAGCTTAAGTAGCTGGACTATCCGGGAAGTTTTTCACAAAAAGAGGTCAAACTCTTGGGTCAAGATCATCATGTCAAGTCATGGTCCAAAAGGATAAGTATTGGTATCCATTGGTAAACTATAAAGGCTTTATCAAATACAAGTCATAAGATAAAGACCAGATTAAAGTCTTCGTCTATGTAGTTGCCGCTGCCACTGACTCTATGGCTGTGACAGTAGCCCCATGGATATAAAGTCCCAACTTACTAAAATACTAAAAGAATAAAATTGTTAATCAGCAAGAAGACTATGCATTTTCCATTATACTAACAAGACATATAAAACAGCAAGATTTACTTAACCCTTTCCCAAACAAGACCTGGTTTTGACATCCTTAAAAGAAATTGCCTTGGAAAACATTGAGGCAAAAGAAGAAACTGCTGATAACCAGCAGTTTCTCCTTTTGTCTCAATATTTCCTGTGCTATATTTAACACAAATCCTATCTGTAAAAAAAATCCATTTTGTCATTTGTGGCAGCTTTCAAACTGGACCACCCAAAATTTTGTCGTTTGGGAAAGAGTTAACCCATTATTTCCTTCCTTTCTCACAATGTTTTCTATCCAGAAAAGAGCAAAAAAAGTAAAAAAAATTCATACACCTAAAATTGTCTTTTGCAAGAACTTTGAATTTGGAGTAGTCTTAAATTTTGTCTTTGGTAATGGGTTTATGCAAGGGGGAAAAGGTTAAGTTATAGCTACCTGAGGAGGAGAAGGCTGTGATGTTGAAACACTAGCGTTGCTGTGTGAGGGTCGACGGTTGGAGATGTGTGCAGAGTGGATAGAGGTAGGTTGGGTAGGAGAAGTGGGTGGGGGGTCTGAAAACTGGAAATATTTATTGAAATAAATCTAAGTGCCACAAATTGTTTTCACAGAGATACAGATAAGAAGGGGTGAAGACATTACAAATTTGTTCAAAGCCAAACCCTATTTGTGGGTACTAATTTGAATCATCTCAATGAGACGGTTCTAACGAGAACCCACAACACAGGGTTTGATGAACAATACATGAAATATTGCATTTTGAAAAGCTTTCACTCTCTCTTATCTGTAGCTCTGGTTTTCAGTAGTTAACATTTTAAAGACATTTTTTCATATACAGTCGAAACTTGTTATGTCGACTTTTGTGGGCCACTGAAAATATCTCGACTTATCCGGAGTTCGACACAAACACCAGCCATCCAAAACTGAGTTTTCACGGAAGTCTTCTAGAGAATTCAGGGTATGGATAATATGACGATCTGTATAACTCTTGGGAGGAGGGGTCATATATACCCGTGTACATGTAATTATTATACGATGATGAAGTATTTCAAATAAAATAAAAACGGAAGCTCATAACTATTACTGCCGTTGACAAAATTAGAGTAACAAGCGTCGTCTGCACATAGCCTTTCTTTCGCGAGTATTTTTCACGGGTTGTGCAATTTTACTGTGAACCGACAGCAGAATGCTATCATCCGGTTTTCACCCAGTTTTCACACCTTTTGATCAAGTTTTTAATCCCTATTGTTCGAAATTATGTTAATGAGGGTTTTGACAGCCTAGACAAAGTGACTATGCAAATCAATTAATGACCTGAACAGGTAATTTTAAGGTGAAATTTGTCTACCGACTGGCAAAAAAATTAGACTCATCCGAAGTTGACAATTTTCCCAACTCGATACAAACATCTAAATTTATATGAAACAAAGAAGGGACAAAGTCAGGACTTTGAAAACACTTCGACTTATCCGGAAAATCGACTCATCCGATGTCGACACAACGAGTTTCGACTGTAGAATTTAATATTTCAATATAATTGTTCCGATCTAGCCTACAAGGAACATTCCGAGACAATCACTGCATCAAAAAGACCAAAATTTAACTTTGATAAGGCTAGCCTTTCTCACTACTACTGCATCACATTCGAATATTCTCGGATCTTATCGTTACTCAAGATCCACTCGAACGGATTACAGTTGCCGGCATGAGCCGATCCTGCCCATATCTCTCCGGAAGCATAACAACGGTAGTCAGGTCAATAACAACGGAAGCGGACCAAACTACCATTTAAATCTACACCAGAAAAATATTTGAAACAAACAGTGTTCTAAAGTCAACTGTATCCTCATAAATGTGACAAAATTTTACCAGATAAAATAATTGATGTGATTTACCGATTATTGACAGTAAATTTCACTTGAATTATAACGTTAGCTAAAGGATTGATTTGTTTTGATGATGTCATTTACGCGTGTCTACTTTCACGTTCAATATGGCGGTCACTGTATTACGCTCGAGATCATGTTGCAACCACGTTCCAACGCGGCAAAAGGTTGCAAACAGTCTCGAGGGTCGCGATTGACTGCATCAGGGATGGCAACCAGTCTATAGAATATTGGAGGTTCCCATTCTAATTTCCTCATTTTTGAAGAGAAATTTGATAGATAAGCCACTTAAATTTTCAAGACATGTTTCATTTATTTTTCGCCTTCTGACTTCTGCGAGTCTTCGATCATGAGACTAAGTCTCTTCTTTCACATGCTCTTCTGGAAGAGGAAGAGGGATAATCGCATAGGCCTAAGTTGCTGATAATACTACCAACTGACTGTCCAACTGACCACCGGACCTACAGGCTGATTCCAGTATACATCCCAAACTTCTTTTGTGGGGGTGTAATAATTAGCTTACCCCTGGATAAGGCACCATAACAGGTAAAGGGTCATCACAGGCTGTTTGTAGTTGTTGTTTAATGGAGGGATTCTGAGCTACATCTAGGGGAGTCTGTCTCTTACGATTCCTCGTTAATGGATTGGCTTCTGACTCCAACAGGAATCTAACTATACCCTCTGAATGAAAAATAAATACAATATGTATATAAATCAAACAAAGTTTGAAAAAAAAAGGTTTTCCATTGATTAGGAAACAGATTCTAACAACTTAAAATAATCCCTCTCTATTCTGCTTACTGAAATCTACATCAGTACTTCCTATAAATGTATGGATGAAAAGAACAACATCCACAACTGGGAACCAAACTTGATACCTTGTTGTCTCAAGTCCAACGATTTTACAGTTAATCCAAGACATATCTCATATTTTAAATAAATTTTGAATTATTAAAGTTAGCCTCATTTTTTTTTCTTTTTTTTTTAATTTGAATTTTAATATTCCCCATTCCCACATAACACATGTCTAACAAAGTGTAGAAAATGTATTTACCCATTACCAGACAACAAAATTTTAGACCCGTCTTAATTCAAAGATGTCGCAGATGACAATGTTGACATACGTGAATGAAATATATTTTTTATGTCTTTTTGGGTAGAAAATATTGTGGGAAATGCAGAAATTGCTTGTGACAAGCAATTTTTTCATTTTCCACAATGTTTTCCAAAGCCTTTAACTATTGAGGAGCCAACAAGAGTCAATGTGTGGTAATGTATCAATTATATTTACCATATCCCCATTTAGCTGCCAGATGAAGTGGTGTATCTCCCATGTCATTTTTAGCATTCACATTCAACTTGTTCTTCAAAATGTCAAGAAACAGAATGGCTTTCACACACTGAAATAAATGGCAACTCACTAGTCAGTAGCCAATTAAAATAGCAAATACATTATAAGGCAATCTTTTTAATAATTCCTAGTGTAGAATTTTCAATGTCAAAAGAATATTTCCTCTACATCACCACAAATTATTCAAAATGACTATACAACTAAGCATAGATATAGAAATTTGTAAAATATAAATATCTTCAGTAATATTGGTGCTTTTCTTTCTTGTAAAAAAGCAGAGATATAATGAACATGTATGTTGTTTTTCTTTTAACCCTTTCCCAAACAAGACCTGGTTTTGACGTCTATAATAGAATTGGCTTGGGAAAACATTGAAACAAAAGAAGAAACTGCTTATAACCAGCAGTTTCTCCTTTTGTCTCAATATCTTCTGTGTTATGTTACATCCTTTTCATGTCTATAAGAACAAAAATTATGTCATCTACAGTGGCTTTGGAATGGGAACAGTCAGAAATTTGGCTGTTTGGGAAAGGGTTAAGACTTTTTACACACTATTTTACTTACTTGATACTTGTTAAATGGGAAATGGCATACATTTGTGTGTAGAATTCTGGCAAATGAGTTTTGAGATGTGTTGAATTGTAAAGATACTGCAATGAAGCAAAACATCTGTGTAACGAAATCCCCCCCCCCCTTTGCTATATGAAACCCAAACAAGACTCCTGTTCCATAATTGTTACTTACATCTTCATGTCCATTTTTGGCACACAAATGTAGCGGTGTATTTCCTTCATTATCCACTGTACTGATGTCGGAACCAAAATGTACTAGCAGTAGCTGAAATGATGGAAAACAAGTTGTCATCATCTAAACATAGCAAAAAACTCTAAATATTTGAATATCACGAGATTTAACAAATGAACTATAATGCTTCAAGGGACCATATGGAAAATGTGAGAAATATCGACTCTAGTCAGTTTGTGCAATAGACTGACTACGAGGGGCGTTCAATTAAAAGTGGTACTAATGTTCCTCCATACCTTACGGTTCTATAGAACTAATGGTGCTTCCGACTATTAAACGGGAAAATTACTGTCTATATTTGGTCAAAATTTGAGACAAATTTGTTGACTCTTTCAAAAGTTGTTGAACTTTTAGTTGGTTCAGTCATATACACTGGCTATTTCGCTGTGCGCAAAATGGAAAAAGAACTGAAGTAGGATGTACGGGTTTACATTAAAGGTCGCATAGACTTTGAAATATCTGCATCACATATATATGATGAACTATATCAGATTCGTGGACATTCGAACGTTGAATATACGTCAGTTTTTAGGAAGATAATAAAAATTAAAATTGGTAAAACTGGCCTGAATGATGCCCCCCTCTCAGGCAACCCGGGTAGAGCTAGTACTGAAGCAAATGTTGCTGTAGACTCCGACATGATAGAACAAGACACATGGTCCAATGTGTAAAAATAGCAAATAAAGTTGGTTTTTCATCGGGGACATGTTATACTATTTTGACTAAAGGGTTGAAATACAGAAAGGTTTATGTCCATTGGGTCCCCACCTGCTGCCTAAAGGACAGAGAGCCACCCGTGCAAAATATATTTTGAAATAATGCAATAAATGCAACAAATGTGGGCTTTCTGAGCTTTATTCATATGATTGAACAATAATCTACTATTATAAGCACCAATGGCGTGTCATTAGCAAGCAATGGTTGTGAAAAGATCAGACAAGGTCCGTAATAGCCAAAAAATTAAAAACGCGGCAAAAGTTTTATACGCGGTAATTTTCAAATGTAACGAGTGTATTGTTCAAATTACTGTTTCAAATAGTACCACTATCTCCGGTCATTCATACAAGTAATGTATGTCGGCGAAAGTAAAGAAATGTCACGAAAATAGTAGGTCTAGGACCGGCTAAAGAGGCATGTACCAAATCCATGACAATGGAGCTGTCCACAGGTGTCATCTTGTCCAAGACTTCCTGAAAGAGACACAAGCAGCACATCGTCTACTTCCACCTTTACAGCTGGGCATAAGCCTGTGTGGCTTTTTTGTGTTCCCCTGATGACGAAAAAAGCCTCTGGTCGTCGGTATAGGCCTTCATGTTCCATATGCAGTGCAATTTACCAGTGTCTGCGGGATGTTCCAAAAGAGGCCAATTTATTGGCATATAAGTAATGGATCTCAAAACTTCAGAAGTGTGTGGGTGTCAAAGAGGATTACTTCGAAGGATTGAAGAAACTTAAAATTGAATTGCGACATAACTATGGCTTATACAACCCCAGTTCCAAAATTAATTGAACGTCCCTCGTAGGGTTAAACTTTTGTTTTCTTTGTAAGCTGATTTTCTGAATTTCGTTTTTCCACTTTACTTCATATTCATTTTTCAAAAGTGAAATCTGGTTGACCTTTGCTGAATCTGTTTCTTATATATTTATTTCATGGACTTCCAAGATGGTAATTTATGTAAAAACAAGATGTGTTTGTGAAACACAAATGCCCCCGAAATGGCCATTTTTGTAAAATGTTAAGTTTTCGCAGAGTAAAGGGTTGATAAGGGTTAATGGATGACCTTGAGGAAGGTCAAATTGCATGGAACAGATAGATATCATTGAAAGGAAGTTGCATACCAAATTTGAGCTTTGTATGTCAAATACTTTTGGAGAAAAGGAAAATGTTAAGTTTTCGGAGTAAAATGTTAAGTTTTCGCAGAGTAAAGGGTTGGTAAGGGTTAACAGATGACATTGAGGAAGGTCAAATTCAATGAACCAGATAGATATCATTGAAAGGAAGTTGCAGACCTAATTTGAGCTTTGTATATCAAATACTTTTGGAGAAAAGGCAAATGTTAAGTTTTCGGAGTAAAATGTTAGGTTTTCGTAGAGTAAAGTGTTGATAAGGGTTAACAGATGACCTTAAGGAAGGTCAAATTGCATGGAACAGATAGATATCATTCAAAGGAAGTTGCATACCTAATTAGAGCTTTGTATGTCAAATACTTGTGGAGAAAAGGCAAATGTTAAGTTTTCGGAGTAAAATGTTAAGTTTTCGTAGAGTAAAGGGTTGATAAGGGTTAACGGATGATCTTGAGGAAGGTCAAATTGCATGGAACAGTTAGATATCATTGAAAGGAAGTTGCACATCTTATTTGAGCTTTGTATGTCAAATACTTTTGGAGAAAAGGCAAATGTTAAGTTTTCGGAGTAAAATGTTAGGTTTTCGTAGAGTAAAGGGTTGATAAGGGTTAACGGATGACCTTGAGGAAGGTCAAATTGCATGGAACAGATAAATATCATTGAAAGGAAGTTGCATACCTAATTTGAGCTTTGTACGTCAAATACTTTTGGAGAAAAGGCAAATGTTAAGTTTTCGGACAGACAGACAGACAGACGGACAGACGGACGGACACGAGTAAAACAATATGCCCCCGATCTCTCGATACGGGGGCATAAAAATATATCGTTCAACAATAACCATTGCCCAAATTCCAGTAAAACTGTATCATCAACCACTGGCAAACAAACTTTATCTGCAGAAAATCTAAACAATAGTATTATAAGACACAAATCTTAAAACTGTTTCCTTGCATATCTGACCAGTGTGCTTGACAAATGCTGTTTTATTTCGAGACTAAACAAATCTGACTTACTATAATATTTTGGTGACCTTTCTGACAGGCCAAATGTAGCGGTGTATACCCCATAAAATCTGTAGCATCTGTTAGAGACCCATTTTTAGCTAGGATGTCTATCAGTTTGGCCTGCCCATAGAAGGTTGCTATGTGTAGAGCTGAAAGTCAAAAGGAAAAAGAACTTTGCAGAGCGGCAATATACGCCCCAGAGGGGCTTGCCAGTAAAATTGGCCATTTAAATAATTGCACATAAAAGCCCTGCAACTTTGAGAAAATGTGGTGGAAAAATGCTGGTTATCTACAGTGCATATTATTCACAATAAAAATGTATTTCAACAAGTTGTAAGTATATCTACTGTAAACCAGGATAAGTTCGCGTCAAGAAATGTTCGCGTTTTCATGCACTCGGGCTTGTTCGCGGCGTTTTAAGTTCACGGTTCAATGCTGTCCGCGTATCGTGCGAAACAAAACAAGCTATGGGGGAATTGAAGAATTGATATGTTGAAACATATGGAGAATCGGATAATCGGATAATTACATATTGAATTATGACTGTATTTACGATATTTTAGTCGCCATTGACAGTTTGATCGAAGTAACTTTCAATCGGCCCATTGTTTTATTTCACACTTTGTAGTATACTGGATTATAGTTTGTAACACAATGCATTGAATTTGAGTGTTACATTAACATCACACCTATTTACCTATAGCGTTGAGAAGCGATAATGATAGTTTTATTCAATATCATCGAAAGACTATTCAAACCTCGTAGCTGTGGCTAATTTCAAACTACAGTTACGAGGTTTTAAACGTCAATCGACGTTTGCTATCATACTCGGCATTCGAATGCCAAAGGATCCCTTTTCTAAATTTCAGGCAGGTATATCTAGTTGAATAAGTTGGTTTATCTTTCAATGTCGTGTTTTTCAATATGTCACAATATCTACGTATTTTTGGATAAAATCGAAAGTAGTCTAAAATAACAGGGAATATTCCTCTTGAATATTCATCATTTATTGCAGTCTAAAATACGACGATTTATTTTGTTTACCTGAACACCGGGTGGTGCTGCATTATTTTTACACATGACGTGAGAAAAACTAACTGGTCCAAAGAGGGCGCTTTACAATTTGAGCGCGCTTTTCCGTCAACCATTTTGGAAAAATAAAACAAAAACTAAATTTCGCTTGTTCTGAAAATTACGCTGTTCTTTGATCCAGTCATGCCTCATACGAAACAGAAGCATACTCGTAGAAGACGGGCTCCATACAGGGCGCGTCAAAACGCTGTAGAAAACGTCACAGAGAGCCAAGAATTGAGTGCTGGCAACAACGTCAACGACGCAGTTCTAAATAATGGGCCACCGGAACGAGTTGTTTTGGCGTCAGACGAGGAGGGTTCGGGTAATGTATCGACCCTGAACTCGTTTTTTTCTTCTCTTCTTGGTATGGGTAAAGAACGAATTGAGAGCCTAACACATGAGCAAAGTTTTCAGGATTTCCAACTGCCTGACAATTTTCTGTCCTGTGCAAACGACGATTTGACACTACACGTCTCGAAGGACATGATCAATCAAATATGGGCTGGCGAGTATGTTAATATTGCAAGCTTGCTTCCAAAGACCGAGTCTCTGCCTTCCACGCTTGTTTTGGGTGAATCTGGACAAATTGAGCTTCGGCAAAAACCTGCCCGGTCTGTGCAAAATATCCGGGAGTGGACAGATGCATTTATCATTTTTGCTGCAGTCACTATTAAAAGATTCCCTGGTAAAGCGTATGAGCTTTTGCAGTACATGTCAGTGATAAGAGAGGCAGAGGCAAGGTCCTTTGGAACTTTGGCTTGGCGTCAATATGATGAAAGCTTCAGAATCAGACAAGCAGTCCAACCGAAGCCGTGGTCAAGTTTAAACCATGATCTTTGGATCAAGATAATGGCTCCACTAGCGTTATCTTTGATGGGATCCAATGCTAAACCTGCCTTAAATAATAAAAGTTCATCTGGGTCAACAAATAACGCCTCAACTGCAATGGGTACGCCAAGGCGAGGTCATTGCTTCGATTTCAATTCTGGAAAGGGCTGCTCGCGTCGGAATTGCAGATATGATCATGTGTGTGGAGCTTGTCGGGGTGCACATACCATGTTAAACTGTCCAAGAATGCTCGGTCAAAATTTTCCATTGCGTAGAGGTAATGCATTTAAGCAGCAAGAGAGAAATTTCAGAAGGTAGATATTCCCTGGCCCGTACTCCAGTCCAGCTTGAGGCCATGGTACCATATTTAGAAAAATATCCAGATCGTTTGGCAGCAAAAATTTTGTATGATGGCTTCCGGAACGGTTTTTCGTTGCAATATGAAGGCCCAATTAAGTCGTATGAATCGAAAAATTTGAAATCGGCCCTTGAGAATAGTGAGGTTGTTGCGCAGAAGATTAAAAAAGAAATTGATGCTGGTCGTGTGGAAGGCCCATTTATTTGTCCTCCATTTGAGCATTTTAGGGTTTCGCCTCTTGGTTTGGTTCCGAAAAAAGAGCCAGGGGATTTCCGTTTAATTCATCACTTATCATATCCAGAGGGGGATTCGGTTAATAGCTATATTGATCACAACTTATGTTCGGTTCAGTACATGAAATTTGATGCGGCGGTTCAAATGGTGCAGCGCTTAGGTCGGGGAACATTGCTAGCGAAGGCTGATATTAAATCGGCCTTTCGACTTCTTCCAGTTGCGAAAAAAGATTATAAAATTATAGGGTTCAAATTTCGTGATCAATATTATTTCGATAAGGCCTTGCCATTTGGTTGCAGTATCTCTTGTGCAACTTTTGAGCGATTTGCACATTTTTTACAGTGGGTTGTACAGTGCAATTGCACCGTTGGTGAAATTGAGCACTATCTTGACGACTTTCTATTTGGCGGTGAAAAGGACACAAATAAATGTTATATTATCTTGAACACTTTCTTCCAATGCTGTCAAGATTTAGGAATTCCTATTGCTGATGAAAAAACAGAAGGCCCAACAACAGTGTTAGTCTTTCTCGGACTAGAGATTGACTCTATATTGATGCAAATAAGGGTGCCGGCTGAAAAAATTTCTATTATTGTCGTGCAGATTGAGAACATTCTTCAACATAAGCGTTCTGCAACATTGAAAGAGATACAATCTTTGATAGGTTCACTCAATTTCATGTGTCGTGCTATTGTGCCTGGTAGACCATTTTGTAGACGGCTGATAAATGCAACATGTGGTATAAAGAGACCGGAACATCATATTCGTTTAAGTAACGGGTTTAAAGATGACCTCAGAATGTGGTTGACATTCTTTAAAGATTTCAATGGTGTCTCCATCTTCAATGACAAATTCTGGTGTAACAATGCAGATGTTTCTCTTTTTATTGACAGTTCAGCAGCCATTGGTAATGGTTTCGGCGCGTTATGTGGTAATCAATGGACCTACGCCATTTGGCCAAAATCATGGGTTGAACAAGGGCTCATTGAGGACATAACTTTGCTGGAATTGTTTCCAATTTTAGTCTCCATTTACATTTGGGGGGACCAACTTAGGAACAAAAAGGTTCTTTTTCGGTGTGACAATCAATCATTGGTTAAAATCATTAATAAGCAAACTTCTAAGTCGCCACAGATCATGGTGCTTGTCAGGGCTTTAACACTGAAATGTTTGCAATTTAATCTTGTTTTGAAGGCTGAACATATTCCTGGTGTCCATAATGCAATTGCAGATAGTCTGTCTCGTTTACAGTTGGACCGCTTCAGGGAATTGGCACCAGACGCAGAGTCGGAACCAGCACACATCCCCAGCCATCTTTGGAACATCTTCAACTTGGAGCCCAGCAGCTTTTGAATGCTGGCTTGTCGTCACATACTAGAGCAGTTTATGACCAGGCGTTGAACCTTTTCGACAGCTTTCGGAAACAATTTAATATGACGACACAATGGCCTGCACCTTTTTGTCAATGGAAATTTTTCATTGCATTTATGTTTAGCAAGGGTTATGCCTATGGTACAGCCTCAACATATATTTCAGCCCTTCGCTATCACCATCGCATTCTGAATGTACACGATAACACATCTGAATTTACTATCACAAAAATGCTTGAGGGATATCGTAGATCAAGATCACATCCTGATTCACGTCTGCCTATTACTTACGACATTTTGATCAAAATTTGTTCTCAGTTAAAACATATTTGTAATTCCAATTATGAAACGCTTTTATTTCGAGCAGCGTATACACTGGCGTTTTTTGGCTTGTTCAGAGTAGGCGAATTGGCATATTCTACTGACAATCATCCTCTCCAATTAGCAGACATCACAAATTTAAGGATTTCAGAGGGGTTCCAGGTCCGTTTGCAACATTCCAAAACTAATCAATGTGGGCCGCCACAAATTATTCCCATATGTGCTGTGAATAGTGAAGTCTGTCCTGTTCGGGCAATGTCAGCATATTTAAGTGCTCGACCTTTGCAAGCTACACAGAATATTCTTTTTTGTCATTCTGATAGCAGCCCGCTGACACGTTATCAGTTTGGTGCTGTATTACATAAAGTTATTTCAAAATTGGGACTAAACAAATCTCTTTTTAAATCACATTCTTTTCGAATAGGTGCAGCTACCTGGCTAGCTGGACAAGGAGTTGATAATACAACTATACAAAAAATGGGTAGATGGACATCAGATTCATTTAAACAAGAGGGCCAAGATGGCCCTGTATCGCTCCACTGGCTTTTAGACATTTAGACTAAGAACTTCTTGAAGGAATACAATAGAGGTCTATTCAAAGAAGATTCATGCTACACCAGAATGAAATCCAATATGTGATTAAGGAGCAGAAATGTTTTTAAAATTTTCTTAAAATTACACTGTTTCATATAGCAAAAAAAAAAAAGCCTAGCCCACAACGACCAAGCTTTTCGTCCGATCGTGAAGGAATTTGGAAGAGATTCATGCAAGGAAGATTCCTGTGAAGTTTGGTTAAAATTGGTCCTGTAGTTTTGGAGAAGAAAATTGTTTAACAATTTTTCGAAAATTCAATTTAATTAAATTTCATTTAAATTCAAGTTCTACACGGAAATTATTTTTTTAAGGAATTTAGGAGATAAATGCAAGGAAGATTCATGTGAAGTTTGGTTAAAATTGGTTCAGTAGTTTTGGAAAAAAAGATTTTTCAAAAAAATTTAATTTAATTTAATTAATCAAAATTTATGTTCTACTTAGATTTTTTTTTTTGAAGGAATTAAGAAGAGATTAATGCAAGGATCATTTCTGTAAAGTTTGGTTGAAATTGGTCCATTAATTTTGGAGAAGAAGAATTTTTAAAGATTTTTCAAAAATTTAATCTAATTAAATAAATTAAAATTTAAACTCTACATAGAATTTATTTTTTTTGAAGGAATTATGAAGAGATTAATGCAAGGAACATTTCTGCAAAGTTTGGTTGAAATTGGTCCAGTTGTTTTGGAGAAGAATTTTTTTTAAAGATTTTTCGAAAATTTAAATCAATTAAATTATTTAAAATTCAAGTTCTCCACGGATTTTATTCTTTTAAAAGAATTTAGTAGAGATTCATGCAAGGAAGATTTCTGTGAAGTTTGGTTGAAATTGGTCCAGTAGTTTTGGAGAAGTAGAATTTTTAAAGATTTTTCGAAAATTCAATTAAATTAATTAAAATTCAAGTTCTGCATAGATTTTATTCTTTTGAAGGAATTTGGTAGAGATTCATTCAAGGATGATTCTTGTGAAGTTTGGTTGAAATTGGTCCAGTAGTTTTGGAGAAGAAGAATTTTTAAAGATTTTTCGAAAATTTAAATCAATTAAATTAATTAAAATTCAAGTTCTGCGCGGATTTTAATCTTTTGAAGGAATTTGGTAGAGATTCATGCAAGGAAGATTTCTGTGAAGTTTGGTTGAAATTGGTCCAGTGGTTTTGGAGAAGAAGAATTTTTAAAGATTTTTTGAAAATTTAAACTTAAATTAATTAATATTCAAGTTCTGCATGGATTTTATTTCTTTGAAGAAATTTGGTAGAGATTCATGCAAGGATGATTCTGGTGAAGTTTCGTTGAAATTGGTCCAGTAGTTTTGGAGAAGAAGATGTTTGAAAATTGTTTACGCATGGACGGACGCACGGACGCACGCACGGACGCACGACGGACACAGGGCCATGACATCAGCCCCGCTGGCCTTCGGCCAGTGGAGCTAAAAATACATTCGATAATCTAAGCAAAGATGCCTAAATGGTTAAAATAACCTATTTCAGCAGTTTTGCCGGTACATGTAAACTTTTCAGACCTGCTAACTTTGAATATTTTGTCAGTCATGTGGTTAGAAATGCTGGACTATTTGTCCAAACTGTGAACTAAAATTTTGTCAACAGGCATCGGGTTCTTCGTCAAGGCTGGCAATTACTTATACCAGTCTACAAGTCTTTTTCAGATGTCTGGGTAATAGGCGATTCATATATACATTGGGCACAACGAAGGGCAGCCAATAGGAACATGCACATGGATTTGGGCTTACCTAATACCGCAATAAAATGGGTTGGTATGCGGGGTATGAAATGGAATCAGTTGATGGTGAAGGTTCAGTACTTATCACTGTATAACCCTGTACCAAAAGTGATTGTTGTACATCTGGGTTCGAATGACCTTTGTGAAATTACTTGTTGTGTTCTGCGGCAAATGTTTCGTTCAGATTTACTCCTATTATCTAGTTTATTTCCGGAGTCGACACTGGTGGTGTCCTCAATGTTGCCGCGCTTAAACTGGCCTAATAGCTATAGTTTAAGTGCGGTCGAACGAAAGCGCAAGCTGCTTAATCGCTTTCTGAAAAGACAGGTAGCCTACCTCAATGGTCATTTTATTGAACACGAGGATATCACCAGTGACACACAGGGATTATACTACCGTGATGGAATCCATTTATCGGATGTAGGGTCCGATCTGTTCTTAATGTTAATCAAGGATACTTTAAGCCAGCTTGTAAACTGATTCTGGAATTTTGGGGCGAACATGGTTCGTGTGGCAGAAAATTCCAGTTGAATAGTTTTTGGTCCGTCCGAGAGTACTAGTATATTTGTTACCTTAAGCAGTAATTTGCAAGAAATGGGAACTGGCTAGTGGACGATCCATTTGCATACCTACATGGTAGGTTTGTTGCGAAGCCCGGTGACTGTGTGTCTAGCGCTGGGCTTAGTCCAGCGATTGATTGTCTAACGTTGGACTGGTTTTTTGGTAAGCTACCCGGCCAAGCCAGCTCCATGAGATTTCTTCCATGGAGCAGTAGAGCTACCCGGCCAGTGTCTGTGAGTCTAGCGCTAGGCCATCTCCATGAGAGTTCTTCCATGGAGCGGTAGAGTGGAAGGTTTGATGCCATCTCCATGAGAGTTCTTCCATGGAGCGGTAGAGTGAAATATAATTATTGTGGGGAGTCCTAGTCCAGTTCCTATATCCTATACCAAATGCTATTCTTCTGTGATTTTTTGCTACTGCATTGTCCATGTTCTGCCACAAACAAAATTTAAGTATATGGCTTCACAAACAAAGTTTAAGTAAATGGCTTAAAGGGATAGAAATGTTTTTTAACTAAATGAAGCTTTGTAAATTTAGTGATTATTAAAATTGTTGTTTGATTCTATATGTCTTGTTAAGTATTTTAGCCGTCATGTAATAACAGGGAATATTCCTCTTGAATATTCATCATTTATTGCAGTCTAAAATACGACGATTTATTTTGTTTACCTGAACACCGGGTGGTGCTGCATTATTTTTACACATGACGTGAGAAAAACTAACTGGTCCACAGAGGGCGCTTTACAATTTGAGCGCGCTTTTCCGTCAACCATTTTGGAAAAATAAAACAAAAACTAAATTTCCCACCCATCCTCCCTGTTTTTGCTTGACGGCTGAAATATATATCTAACTTTAAGGATATTACATCATCATACTTTGTTCTGTTAATTGTAGTTTGAGGCACTGATATATGCTTGTGTTGGTATGGTGTTGGTCATGAACGAGTCCGGGGGAATGCCCGATAGACTAGCTATACAGACAATCTACATGGATAGCCATACACATTATCTGAGGGAGCCTGTTATGTGGATACGGTGAAAAGCTACCAGAGAGAGGTTGTGTTTTGGTAAACGGCGATCATATATGGATTTTTCGGGCAGACATCGATGGGGATTGATAAGGATTGCGTTCGATGAAATGGCTCAATAGACTATCCGTGTAGCTAGAAAATTGTTAGTGATTTCTCACAATGTTAATTACCAACACCTAGGACTTGTTCTTTACAGTGTGTGTTTAATTCCTATCTCTAAGCTTCATCTTTTGACAATAAGTAGCTAAGGGATTGTTATGTAACTCTTCACACTATCAATTACCAACACATAGGACTTCTTTCTTAAAGTGCTTAATTTCTATCTATAGCTTTAAAACTTGTGACATTGAGTGGCTAATGATTTCATGTAACTCTTCACAGTATTAATTACCAACAGCTAGGTCTTGTTCTTTAAAGTCGTTTAATTTTTATCTATAGGTTTCAAATTTTGACAATGAGTAGCAGAAAATTCCAGTTGAATAGTTTTTGGTCCGTCCGAGAGTACTAGTATATTTGTTACCTTAAGCAGTAATTTGCAAGAAATGGGAACTGGCTAGTGGCCGATCCATTTGCATACCTACATGGTAGGTTTGTTGCGAAGCCCGGTGACTGCGTGTCTAGCGCTGGGCTTAGTCCAGCGATTGATTGTCTAACGTTGGACTGGTTTTTTGGTAAGCTACCCGGCCAAGCCAGCTCCATGAGATTTCTTCCATGGAGCAGTAGAGCTACCCGGCCAGTGTCTGTGAGTCTAGCGCTAGGCCATCTCCATGAGAGTTCTTCCATGGAGCGGTAGAGTGGAAGGTTTGATGCCATCTCCATGAGAGTTCTTCCATGGAGCGGTAGAGTGAAATATAATTATTGTGGGGAGTCCTAGTCCAGTTCCTATATCCTATACCAAATGCTATTCTTCTGTGATTTTTTGCTACTGCATTGTCCATGTTCTGCCACAAACAAAATAAACTTTTCACTTACATCCTGTTATGAAAAAGCTATTTCCCTTGTTTACTAAGTAACAAATACATCTAGTGTAAATAAAACATCTCCCCATAGGTTTTCCCGAAACAAGAACTATCAAAGCGATAAAAGTTCGCGTTTTTATTGAAAGTAGCCTATTTGCGGCGTTTTAAGTTCGCAGATCACACCCACCCGCGAAAGACGCTAACTTAAAAAGCGCGAAATAATTTCCTGGTTTACAGTATCTTACTTGATATCTTGGATAAATAAACTAACCCAAAAAGAAATTCCCAAACTAAACAAAGAAGATATAATATCATTATCCAGCTTACCTATTCTGCCCATATCATCTCTGGCATTAATCGAGAACTTGTTAGAGCTTTGTTTACTTTGCTTCAGTATCTCAGTACACTTGGGACAATCACACAGCGGGTGACAAAGTTTGGATGAAACATCCTCCTCGGACTGGTCAGATTTCTTCAACATTAGTCTGACAGCAGCCTCGTCTCCATATTGCACATACTGAAATAAGAGGAATGAGAGTGGTGGACAAAATCTACTGCTATTGATTGCTTGCTGATTTGCAAAAGGGAACTAGAATCTATCACTAATAGTGATAAAATACCCCTGCCACTTCATTAGTCCAGACAAGCATTTTTGTTGACAAAGGGCAAGAACTCCACAAATATGAGCAGCAGAATAATGGTTCTTATGTACAGCACCTCTTAACTAGAAAGACCTGAAGGTCTTGAGTCGCTCCACAGGCCTGAATTTCTTATGGATCCAGCTGAAAATTACACAAAGGCAATATCTTATCGTCACCAACATTCTGTTCTAGTTTTGTCTTGATTAGTCCATATTTGTAGATGCTAGAGTGAAATCAAAGTCAAAATAGAGCCAAAAATGGCAATTTTGTCAATTTCAAGGGCACATAACTCATGATATAAAATTCAGATCAAGCTGAAAATTATACCAAGGCAAGATCTTATGGTCACCAATATTCTATACAAGTTTTGTCTTGATTAATCAGTATTTGTAGTTGCTAGAGTGAAAACAAAGTAAAAATAGAGCCGAAAATTGTAATTTTGTCAATTTCAAGGGCACATAACTCATGATGTAAAATTAAGATAAAGCTGAAAATTACACCAAGGCAAGATCTTATAGTCACCAACATTTTGTCAAAGTTTTGTCTAGATTTGTCAATATTTGTAGTTGCTAGAGTGAAAACATGTCAAAATAGAGCCGAAAATAGCAATTTTGTCAATTTCAAGGGCACATAACTCGTGATGTAAAATTCAGATCAAGCTGAAAATTATACCAAGGCAAGATCTTATAGTCAACAAGATTCTGTACAAGTTTTGTCTTGATTAGTCAATATTTGTAGTTGCTAGAGTGAAATCAAAGTCAAAATAGAGTCGAAAATGGCAATTTTGTCAAATTAAAGGGCACATAACTCATGATATAAAATTCCGATCAAGCTGAAAATTACACTCAGGCAGGATATTATGCTTATATATATTCTGTCCAAGTTTTGTCTTGATTGGTTGATATTTGTAGATTTTAGAGTAAACATAAAGTCAAAACCAGCTATTTTTGACATTCAAGGGCAGATAACTCGGGTTATTCTGGTTCGATCAAAATTCTTTGAAGGAATCTGAGAGAGGGTCACTCAAGGATCATTCCTGTGAAGTTTGGTTGAAATCCATCCAGTAGTTTCTGAGGAGAAGATTTTTAAAGAAAAAGTTTACGGACGCACGGACGCACTGACGCACGACAGACACATCGCCATGACAATAGCCCGCTGGCCTGAAAGGCCATAGGTGGGTTGATCTGATCTCAGATCAACCCACCTATGAAGTTTCATGGTTCCAACTTTAATAGTTTTTTAGTAATGCCCAAGACAAGAATTGTACACAGATGCACAGAAAGATTGGCTGATTCCAGTATATCCCCTAAAATATTCATTTTGCGGGGGTATAATAACCTTGGGCATAGAGACAAGCATAACAAAGTAGCTATATATTGTTGGTTTTATTTGAAAATTCATACATACAGCTTGTTTAAGTTTTCCTGCCATTTTGAAACCTTGCCTAACAGCTACAGCAAGCAGGATAGACTAAAATCATAAGTATCAGCATTCCACATATGTTTTCCAAAACCATACTCAAAGCTGATGGTGATCAATTCAATGTCCCGATATCAATCAAGAGTATCAGTGAGTGGCAAAATAAGGCTGACATAGCCTTGTCAGTGAAATCGGGTACTTTTTCAATTCAAGGGCAGATGATTTAAGAACGCCATGAGTTATAAGATAAAATGCACATTACGCCATACAGAATGCATCTCCGAGATTTATTATGGTTCGTTTGATCTTCTTTAGTCACGGTGGTTAATCATGTGACTCAGAATGTCAGAAAATCATCAATATTTTTGTAAATATTTGGCCAATTTGAATTCGGTTTAAAGCAGAAAAGGTGGGTAAATGCCAGAAATAATCTTGATGTGGCAAAGTTTTAAAATATCGACTGATAAAAAAGTTATTGAAGATCAACCAAAAGTTTGGTTGATCTTCAAGAACTTTTTTATTAGCTGATTTTTTCGAAGGTCCCTTACGCCCATCTAATGCATGATGTCTGTCCACCTTCTCTGGTTCAAACTGAATTCAAATTGATCCCGTATAAACAAAATTATTGAAGATTTTCTGAAATTGTTGTATCACATGATTATCTACCGTATTAGTGCAAACATTAATTGCTAATTGACAAACAGAAAGATGGACAGACAACCAGGGCCGTAAGATGATAAGAACCTTTGAGTGTATATTTATACCTGTTGCCCTCTATCAGGCATGTAAAAGAGTCGTAAAATACTTGTAAACAATCAATTCCATTTACCTGAAAGAATTTTTCCTTGGTTGACGTTGATCCACCTGATATCTGTCTCTTTATTGAAGCTTCATGGGTGCTTGTAGGCTTGCTCACCTGAGAGGAATGATCATATATTTTTTATCAACCCTTCTCCCAAATAAGACCTGTTTTTGACTCCCCATAAGAAAAGGCCTGGGGAACATTGAGGCAAAAAATTGTAGCCAGCATTTCCTTTTGACTCAATATTTTATGTACTGCATTGTAAACAACAATGTTAACATCCATTCTGTTGTGTGAGCAGCAGCTTTCAAATCGGAATGGTCATAATTTTTGCTATTTGGAACACAGTTTAAACAAGATATTTCTCAAAATTCTGTGTGTTAAAAACAGAAAACATTTATTGTTGCGAGTTTTGTTTTCCCACAAAACTGAATACCCTGGTATCTTCTCTTGGGTAAACTGCATTGAACAAACTCTATAATCTATACACATTATTTTTACAAAGTATTAAAGTACACAAAACACTTATGTATTGTAATCAATTTGCCTGTGATGGGAGATCAACAAAAGCTGTCAGAGGACAATAAAGCCTGACTTTCAAGCAATGGACAAAATTCCATTAGATTAAATGTGAAAGTAATGAATCTTTGCCTAGAGGCTTATATTATAGGCACAAAAGCATTTGCAAAGTTTCAGTGAACAAGCTTTGGTAGAAACAGAGATGTGACACTTGTATGTGAAACCTAAACCAAAACATTACGCCAACACTAACCACCAAAACCTGGGTGACTTGAATAGCCCGTCCCCTTCTACTAATAGTCGAACTAAAAACTTCCAGCTTTATTAACCCATTACCAGCCCGCAACATTTTGAACTGTTCCAAATTCAAAGATGTTGCAAACAACAATTTCAAGTGAATGAAATTATACATTTTTTGGTATTTTTGGGAAGAAAACAATGTGGGAAATGAAGAAATTGCTTGTCACAAGCAATTTCTTCATTTTCCACAATGTTTTCTTACGTCTTTATCTTGAAGGGCGTCAAAAAGCGTCAATGTTTGGGAATGGGTTAAAAAGTAGTTTCAATCTTTTGACCTCTAACTGAGCTGAGGACTTACTTTTTGTGGAGAGAACTGTCTACTATCTATCTTCAGTTCACCACTTGTTATGTAGTTCAGGGCAGCTTCTACTGTGGCTAGGTAATAACTGAAATTATACAAGATGTTTTTGTGTAACTTTTTCATTTAAAAGCATATCAAAATAGAAAGGTAGTGGATATCATTAAAGAGCAACAGATAAGAGGGGTGAAGATACCCTAATAATTTTTTATTTCAAATCCAAACCTCATGTTGTCTGTGCTTATTTAAATCATCTGAGTGAGACGATTCCAATGAGTACCCCCCCCCCCCCACCCCCCCCCCCCCTCAACATGGGCTTTGATCAACAATTACTAATATTTTGGGTTTCAAAAAGCCTTGACCTCCTCTTATCTGTAACTCATGGTAAGTTGTGTATATTAAAAAAGATGACTTCGATGAAGGGCATATAGCATAAAGCATAGGGGAATTTATGTCAGGAAGTCATATGCATTCAAACCTTTTATATGGGGACAAAATCAATATTCTACCCTTCCTTCAAATGGTCGATAAAGAAATTTCACAGAACCTTGGTGGTACAAACCCTTACTTGTTGGTACTGACCTTATTTCATCCTTGTCTACAAGTGTCACCTGTTGAAAGTGTTTCATGTACATCAAATTGGTTGACCTAAAATCAAAAGAATTAAGTGACAAAACAGTTGTAGTCTCAATACTCTCCAAACATCAGTCATTTTACTTCAAAATCATTTTCCTATGCCTACAAGAACAGCTTTAACCCATTTCCAGACAGCAAAATACTGACAAGTCCAAATTCATTAAAGTTGCAGAAGATTGAAGCATATGGAAATTTATGGTCCATCTGAGTAGGAAATATTGTGGAAAGTGAGGAAATAGCTTGTCACAAGCAATTTATTCATTTTCCATTATGCTTTTCTAAGTTTATTTCTTGTAGGTGTCAAAATGCGTCCTTATGTGGAAATGGGTTAATGTGTAATCTTTTGACTTCTGCTAGATTTCGTCATCCAGCCGTTAGCAGTAAGAAAGTCATAATAAAAGGAGAATCTGACAACAATGTTCATTTGCTTTCAAAATTACATGACACCATTAACAAATAAAATCAATTTATTTAGGGCCAATCTGAGCAATTCAAACTGTCTTGCCAAAACGGACCATCTGGGAAATGTGAAAAATATCAATCCTTAACATTCTGTCTGGACAGCAAAGGTTGACAAGGATCAAATTGTTCTACAATACACTGATTTCCTGAATCTATATACTTTTTTTTATCTAAACCCTTCCCCACACATTGACGCTTTTGGACGCCTTGTAACAAGCAATTTCTTCATTTCCCACAATGTTTTCTACCAAGAAAGACCAAAAAATGTTAAAATTTTGTTCAATGGAACTTGTCGTCTGCAATACCTATGAGTTTGGAATAGGCTAAAATTTTGTTGTTTTGGTAATGTGTAAACCTATTTCTTATTTCAAAATGTAAAATCTTGTTGACATTGGTTGGTTCCAATCTGGTCTCCCTATATAAGCTAAACAGATGGTCCTCTTTTGTGTGATGAGTTACAATTATACAAATAAGGATTTTTACTCACCAGTTTGGAATCTGTGACTTTATAATTAAGTATATCAGCAGTGGTAAAATGTCATCTGTAGTCATAACAATATCTGAAATGCACATCAAGTTTTCCTCCAAATTTCAATTTCCAAAGACAACATACATTTCTTAACAGAGCAACAGGTAAGAGGGGGCTGAAAGCATTCTATATTTATTTCAAATCCAAGCCCAATGTCGTGGATACTCGTTTGAATCATTCCCATGAGACAATTACAATAAGTGCCTACAATATAAAGTTTGATGAACCATAAACAAAATATTGCATTTTGCAAAGCCATCACCTCCTCTTATTATCTGTATCTGTAGCTCTGTTGTCTATATTTATGTGACCCGTCACACTAAAATGGACAATTTCAAATTTTTCAGACTCAGCACAACTCAACCGGATACTGTATGCGAAACATGAACATATAGTAAGATAGGGAAAACATTCCAGATTTCGAAAATTACATACCAGTGAAAAGTGTAGGCCCTAGTCTGGCTGAGCGGACTGCGCAGACTGGCTAGGTTTGATATTTTTCACACTTCATATAAGGTTCCTTTTAGTGTGATGGGTCACATATGGATAATTTGACAACTCTGTTCTGGAATTCCAGGAGTTTATTGAGGACAAAGATTTATTGATGGAATTTATACTTATCAAAAGGCATATTTTTTTCATTTACAAGAATTTGAAATTTAAACCTGCATCAAAATTAATTTATTGGGAAAAGATGAAATGATCTATTTACCACAGTTTTGCTTTAAAGGTTTTGTTATAGCACCAAACACTCTCTTTAGACACAATATTCTACCCATAGGCGTGCTATATTGGTTCAACATGGCTATTTCTTTCTTCGCAGCAGGTAGGTTTTCTTCAAACTCCGCCCTCACACCCAGCTGATGGAGACGTATATCTACGAGGTTACGGGTTTTCTTGTTTATCGTGGCGTCTGCAGATTTGGTGTAGAGTTGTACAGCTGAGAATAGGTGCTTGTGAACGGCATTCATCATGTACATCTAACATGGGAAAAAGAAAATCTTAGGTTAACCCTTTCCCAAACAACACAGTATTAGGACAGTCTAAATTGGAATCTGATTTAAATGACAAATAGATACAGATAAAGATGGAATTTGTGTGTGTTTTAGCACAAACATATATTCAGACAAAAAGAGAAATTGTTGATATCAACAATTTCTTCTTTTGCCTAAATTATAAATATTTCCCAAAGTCATTTATTTAAGAGACATCAAAACCAGGTCTTGTTTTAGAAAATGTTAATATAGAGATTTCTAAATCGAGGCCTGGTCACAAGTAACTCCTTTAAAACATCCAAAACATACACTTCACAGATGACCTGTGTTGGTTTTGCTGTGATAAGGCAGCAAATGTGTGTTTGTGTGTCACACATCTTTAAGTAAAATATGGCCAGTATCACTCTATTCATATAAACCAAAATTACAGTTTCTAATAACAAGACATTTGATTTGTTGTTTAGAGCCAATTTAGGACGAAGAGACAACTGCACAAGATTGAGATATTAAGGTAGTCCACCCCATATGAGATTCATACGATGTTGGAATTTTTGGGGCAATGTCTTAAATATATGACAGTGGAATGCTTTTTTTCTTTTACATAATGTGTCTGTATAGCTCAGATATTTCATGATTAAAACCAATGTTTAAGATGTTGCACGAACATTTACGACATCGCTTGAATCTCATTAGGGGTGGACTACCTTGAGTCAATCTAGATTTCCTTAATTTTATTGATACATTACAAATCTTTCAAATTTTGCTTGTAAAACAACAAATAAGAAGGCTTGTCTAAATTCAAAGACATTGTCGGTGGGATAATGAGAATTAACAGGGCAGAGAATTTTCATCATAATTATGGTGTGGAAGAAATTAATCCTTTCCCAAACAAGACCTGGTTTTGACATCCCAATAGAAAAGGCTTGGGAAAACATTGAGACAAAAGAAGAAACTGCTGATTACCAGCAGTTTCTCCTTTTGTCTCAATATTTTCTGTGCTTTATTGTACACAAATCCTACCTTTTAACATCAATTTTGTTGTCTAGAGCAGCTTTCGAAAAGGACCACCCTACAATTTTGTCGTTTGGGAAAGAGTTAAGAGAAAACAAGGATGTATTTACCTCTACAGCTATGCGTAGGTTTGTCATGAAGGCCTCATTATGCTGGACTGATCTTCTCTATAATGTAGAAAACAACAAGCATTCTGAAGTATTGCAAAACAATACAAAGTCCCCTACCGGCTTTATATATGTGTTTAGAAAAAGAAGCCCAAAAAATTTCGAAGTCCAGCATCCGTATCAACCTCGAAAATCACTGGACCAGAACGAAATGCAAACTTCTTCTGTAACCCATCAATGCGGGTCTACATACCAAAAATCAGCTCAATAGCTGCCAGCGTTTAGAAAAAAGTCTGAAAACTGTAAATTCCAAGTATATTTCTAAGTCCAGCATCCGTATCGTCCTCAAAAATCACTGAACCAGATAGAAACTCAAACTTGTTCTGTATCTCATCAATATGTGTTCATATACCAAAAATCAGCTCAATACCTGCAAGCGTTTAGAAAAAAAGTCTGGAAAACTAAAACTAATTTACCGGACTGACGGATGGACGGACAGACAGACGGACGGACGGACGGACTGACGGACAGAGTGCAAACCTAAAGTCCCCTTCGGCTTCGCCGGTAGGGGACTAAAAACAAATCTCTATACACTAATTTGTGATAAAAACTTGTAAATGCAGTATTCTGAATATAGTTTAACATATTATAGCGTTTTAGTTTTCTTTATCTCCCTTTTTCTAAGTTAAGTCTGTCATCTTACAGTGGTATAAGATTAACTAATTGAAACAAGAGGACCATGATGGTCCTATATCACTCACCTGAACCAAAATGATATTAGGCACAGTTTTATCCAATTCAATTAATATTTATGACTTTAAAGGGACATTTCATTCCATTTTCAATTTTTTAAAGTATGTCTTGATGCCAAGATTGGTTATTATAATGAGTATAAATACTATTAGTATTTTTAAGTTGTTGCCAGTAAGCGAGAAACACGCATTTAAAGTTGAGACATAATCGATAAATTGCATATAAATCCAAACTGTTGTCCACAACAATTTGTTAAATTTTAACACAAAAATACAAATTTCTCATAAACGGAGCAATATTTTGGCTTGAAATTTTCAGAATTTTCATAAGGAAATGTGCTCTTTCAGATAAAGCTAAAAGTAAAATTTATGACAAAAAATTCTGAAATGTCACTTTAAGACTGAAAACAAACTTGTGGTCAATAACATTGTGTCAATTTTTGTTCTGATTAGTCACTATTTGTGGTTGTCCAGGTAAAATTTGAAGGGCAGATCTTTCGAGATCTTATGGTCTCCATCATTGTGTCCAAGTTTTGTCTTGATTGATAAAAAATGTAGATTCTAGAGTGTAAACAAGGTCGAAAACAGTTGAAAACAGCAATTTTGTAAATTTAAGGGGCACATAACTCTCAACTTTCTGATCCCATTGGGCCAAATATCAAACTAATACGAGTTCTAGCAGTCTCCAACATTGTTTTCGAGTTTTGTCTTGATTGGTCAGCAATTGTAGATTCTAGAGTGTAAACAAAGTCGAAAAGAGCCGAAAATGGCAATTTTGTAAAATTCACGGGCACATAACTATCATCTTTCTAACCAGACTGAACAAGAGCCGTCACAGACGGATTATGCTACCCGAATAAGTGTTTGTCACAAAATAAAAACTATCATACATTAAGCCCCCTTTTCCCATGACAGCTTTTTTGTACACACATTATTTATAGAATATGGTCTAGAACATCCTATTTATTACATATGAGCACAAAATTTCATAAAATTCTGCCCATTAGATGAAGAGAAATAAGAGAAAAACTAATTTTTACACTAAGGCCCCTTTTTCCATGACGCAGCCTTAAATTTACAAACGGAGAAAAAGGTCCGTAGGTATTGACCCAGGGAGTTCACATGTGAAGTTTCATTGAATTTGGTCCAAGGGTTGCTGAGATATGGCTGTGGACGGACGGACGGACAGACGGACGGACGGACACACGGACGGACGGACAGCGTGGCGACTATATGCTCCCCCGAAATTTTTTCGGGGAGCATAAAAATTAACTCATCCAAGATCTTATGGTCCCCAACACTGTGTCCAAGTTTGGTCTTGCTTGGCCAATAATTGTAGATTCTAGAGTGTAAACAAGGTTGAAAACAGTCAAAAACAGCAATTTTGTTAGATTCAAGGGCAGATAACTTAGGACTTTCTGGTCAGGTCAGATCAAAATCAAACTCATCCTAGGAGATGCTAGGGTGTTAACAATGTCAAAAGTAGCTATTTTTACTTTCAAGGGCAGATAACTCCAGACTTTCCAGTCTGATCTGACCCAAAATCGAAGTCATTCAAGATCTTATGGTCACTAAGATTGTGTCAAAGTTTTGTTTTGATCAGTCAATAATTGTAGATGCTAGAGTGTAAACAAAGTTGAAAACAGTGAAAAACGGCAATTTTGTCAAATTCAAGGGCCGATAACTCAAGATTTTCTAATCCCATCAAACCAAAAATCGAACTCATTCTAGATCTTATGGTCAACATTTTGTCCAACTTTTGTATTGATTGGTCAATATTTGTAGATGTTAAGAGTGTAAACAATGTCAAAAGTAGCTATTTTTTACATTCAAGGGCAGATAACTCCAATCCTCTCAGTCTGATCTGACCCAAAATCGAAGTCATCCAAGACCTTATGGTCACTAACATTGTGTCCAAGTTTTGTCTTGATTGGTCAATATTTGTAGATGCTACAGTGTAAACAAAAACGAAAACAGTGAAAAACGGCAATTTTGTGAACTTCAAGGGCAGATAACTCAAAACGTTCTACTCCGATCAAACCAAAAATCCAACTCATCCGAGATCTTATGGTCTCGAACATATTGTCCAACTTTCGTATTGATTGGTCAATATTTGTAGATGCTAGAGTGTAAACAATGTCAAAAGTAGCTATTTTTTTCATTCAAGGGCAGATAACTCCAGACTTTCAGGTCCGATCTGACCCAAAATCCAACTCATCCGAGAACTTATAATCATACATGTTTTGACCAAGTTTGGTCAAGATTCGCTTATATTTGTGGATGCTAGAGTGTAAACACCAAATTGTTGACAGACGGATGGACATGCAGACGGACGGACGACTGACAAAAAGCGATCACAATAGCTCACCTTGAGCACTTCGTGCTCAGGTGAGCTAAAAACTAACAGATCCCTTTGCAATCTTTTTTTCTATTTAACCCAAACCCAATCAACAAAATTTTAATGGGTTGTTCATCTTGAAAGCTGTAACAGATGACAGAATAAATGTCGCTGAAAACAGAAAATTAATAATTCACATTAGAGCACATACTTTCTTTAGCCCTTTCCAAACCAAGATTTTGGGAAAAAGCATGGCAAAACATTGAGGCAAAAGGGGCTGATGGTAATTTCTTCTTTTGCCTCAGTATCAATATATGCCACAACATACACATTTTCTGCTTTTGACATCAATCTCACGGTGGATAATCATGTGATACACCAATTTCAGAAAACCTTCAATAATTGTTAATATGCGTCCGATTTTAATTCGGTTTGAAGCAGAGAATGTGGACAGACGTCACGCACTAGATGGACCAGGGCTCTCCACACTCTCTGAAAATGGGGAGAAGTGACTTCTCCTCAGACTGAAAATAGGGAGAAGTTTTCCAAGATGGGGAGAAGTGGAGAGAAGTGATCAGGCATGGGGGGGGGGGGGGGGTCTACGTTATTAGAGGGGTCTATTTTCATTATGTTTGATTTATTTAGGTTAAAACATGTCTTTTTGTATGTATTGCCTTACAAAACTAGATCTGTAAACTATATTTCTTTAATTTTGGCAAGCAAAGATGAAATTTGTTAAATATGCCCAAATTTATGTTATGATGTACTTGATGTTTAGATATCAGTGTGGAAAATGAATAGATTGCTTACCAATCAGAGACAACCAATTTCTTCATTTCCCAGAAAGTTTTCAACATAAAAGAAAATAAATATTCGTTTACCAATCAGTGACAACCAATTTCTTCATTTCCCATAAAATGGAAAAAATGCTCTGCCCCCCCCCCCCCTTAACCCCTTAATTTGTTCTAGGTTTGCCATCTGGAAAAGGGTTGTGCAAGTGTAGCAGAAGAAAGTGTCATAAAGACAAACTATCCAATTTAAAAAAAAATGAATTCTCCCCCTTCCTCATTTAAAAAAAAAAGAGTTGCATCATAATCTATTTTGTGAAGTGGATCCGTTTTAAATTCAATACAGTTCAAAAAGCAGTAAAAAGTCAAATAATTGATCTGAAATACATCAGAGTTGCTACTCATTAGTTAGTAAAAAACACAACAGATTTAGTGCTGATTATAGGTAAGGGTCACGAATCATGACGTCATGTAAAACTCAACCATCCATGAGATCAAAGAAAAGTCTATTTATGGAAAACCAATTTGTGTTGTAAATACGCAGTTTTCAGAGGCTTACAATATTTTGTGTAAGGACAAAGGAATTTCCTTTTTTATGCTTACTTGGATCACATTCTAGACAAAGAATCGATATAGTGCGATTTTCTTTCATTAAAATCAGTTTGTGAAAGTATATCCTTTTCTCAGTATTCGCGTATGTGAATTTCTATTTCTGAGACTGAATTGTGGACATACAGACACTTACATGAATGGAAAGTATTGCCGATGAAAGGTTTGTAGAAATCAAAACTATAATTTTACTTCACTTTGTTGATTATTTCCTGTGTTATTAAGCAGAAAATTACTTGGTTTTATTTTCGTTTGTGGTGTTTTCTTTGTCAAAGATAGCGATCCACCGATTCCTGAAGTGGTGATTATTTGTACTCGTTTTCTTCATTAGATCTTATAGTTATATCAGCCCGATGGGATAATCTCTAAATTTCATCTGTCCCAGACCGAAAGGCCGACTCGCCATGAATCACTGATTTATGGGAGAATTACGTTCAGAAATTGAATTTTAGATCGGAAAATTTTCTCACGATTAAAAATTGAAAGTCTACATTTCTATGTGATTGTGTTGTTATATATATAAACTTAAGATACGTCAAGCATCGTAGCTTAGGAATAGCCGTAACCATTCCTTTCCAAATAATTAATTTTTAACGTGAGCTGCAACCCCATTTCTCATGAAAAGTATTTGTTGAAAGGCAGAAATATTAGACAATCGACTTATTAACCCGGTTATATTTAATGCGCACGGCACCAAGAGTTTTCTCTCGCTTTGTCAGTCATGTTTCGTCATTCTGTTGGACTCCGCCTACGTTACGAATAATCGGAATAACTGCTTCCGATTGGCTGTAAGCGTTCTTGAATGCCACGCCTGCCGCCTTTGTCTACCTGACTTCGATGTTAATTTACATTGTACATGTAATATCTGTCTTGTTTATACACTTATAATAGAGGGTTTTACCACCGACTTTATGCAATGGCCAGCGAGATAACAAAGGAATATTAAAGATAGATGACTCGAGACAATTGCAACTGCCAAATAGCGGTTAATTGTAAACAGTAAGATAGCATTCACTATCATTTTATTAACCCTTGACCAGGCGACATCCCGATAATTTCGGGCGACTTCGACTTCGCTTTTATCGGCGGTTCAGGCGAAGTTTCATGACTTTGAGCGAAAAAGTCGCTCAAGTCGCCCGCTTTGGTGAGCCCTGTGGACGTGTTGGATTTTTGAAAAATCAACTGATAAAAAAGTTATTGAAGATAAACCAAAATTTAGTTGGTTGATTTCTCAAAAATCCAACAAGTTCAGCTTATTCCTGGCATTTTACCACCTTCTCTGCTTCAGGATCGAAGAAGAAACAGACCGGTCGTAGAGTCTACGGACTAATGTATAGACCTCGATGGAAAAGTAAAGTAAAGTAAAACGGAATTCAAATTGGTCAAGTTTTAAAAAAGATATTGAAGATTATCGGAAATTCTGAGTCACATGATTATACACTGTGAATCTAGTGGTCTGCAGTGAGTAGCTTTTCAAATTAGAACAGTCCTAACTTTTGCCATTTGGGATAGATTTTTACTTTAGATTTTCTGTTTGGTGTTTATTTTAATTTCATCTTGGTAAATCGAAAATAATCTCATACTCACGATGTTTTGATCTTTCAACACAGTCTGCATGGCTTGTGTCAGCTGACTTGAAACTATTTCCTGTACAAACAAGCAGATTGTTATAATATTTTGTATAATTTTCAGTAATTATATATTTGTGACCCGTCACGCTAAAAGGGACCTTATCCAAAGTGTGAAAAATATCGACCCTAGTCAGTCTGCGCAGTCCGCGCAGCCAGACTAGGGCCGACACTTTTCACATTTATGTAATTTTCTAAATCCGGAATGATTTCCCTATCTAACTGTATGTTCATTTTTCTCATACAGTATTTGGTTCACTTGTGCTGAGTGTCACAAGTTTTTCAAAATTTGGATTATTGGAGTTCGGATAAGGTCCCTTTTAGCGTGACGGGTCACATATAATTACCAAACAAATTTTCTTGACCCTTTCTCAAACAAGTCTTGATTTTGAAAAAGATTGGGAAAAGACTGAGGAAAGAAAATACTGATAACCAGCATTTTATTCTTTTGCCTCAAAACTTTCTGTGCTACAGTATTTACAACATCTATTTCAAGTTACATCTATTTAGGACATTCCAACAAATATTTGCCATTTGGGAAAGGGTTATAACAATTCTTTTTTGCATGAAAAGTTACAACAAAATATTTTACCACACTGGTGAACAACTACCTGACATAAGCAGCAAACCTGTGTAACTACAGTCAACACTTGTTGTGTCGAAGTCGGAGGGGCCATCAAAATACCTCGACATATCAAGAGTTTCACTCATCCGATTTGGTTTGGCTTCGAGATATTTGACCGTTTTTTAAACTTATAGATCTAGTACAAATATTATTGAAATATAGTAGGAAAAGGAAAGAAATTGCTCGTGTCGAGCAATTTCTATCCTTTTCCTACTATATTTCAATGGCTATATTCAGTTCGAAATTATTTTGTTTTGAAAAAATTATGTCATGAGATGAGGACGGGACCAGATTTGAACTTCGACTTAAGCGGAATTTCGACTTATCCGATGTCGAGATAACGAGTGTCGACTGTATCTTTCTAAACAATAGTCATCATTCTGTCTTTAGCTACACCATTCTGCTGCCTGCCATAAGCTTCACTTTTGATCCATACCCTTACAAGGAATGTTCCTCCTTTGGGTAAAGATAAACAGAATATTTAACCCTTTCCCAAACAACAAAATTTTAGGGTGATCTACTTCAACACGGAAAATATTGAGACAAAGGGAGAAACTGCTGGTTATCAGCAGTTTCTTCTTTTGTCTCAATGTTTTCCCTAGCCTTTTCTATTGGGGACGTCAAAACCAGGTCTTGTTTGGGACAGGGTTAAATTCATTTGGAAAAATCAGACCACTCCAACTGCTCACAGTATAAACATACATGTAGCTACATAAAAGAGGGGGTCATGTTTTCCAAAATGAAATATTTCACTCGAGATGATTCAAATAAATACCCACAACATGGGGTTTGGATTTGAAATAACAAAGGATGGGTTGCAACAAGGGGTCAAACAATAGATTTTCTTCAAATTTTGTGAATTGATAGGGTTACATAATATCTTTAATTTGTATGTGTAAAAAATCTGGTTTCGGCATATTTTCCAAGATATGGGTAAATAAAGTGGGTGGGGTAAGATGGACTGAAACACAGTAGGGGTCATTCTAAGTCACTTATCTTTCTTATTTGTAGTCCCAGATGTGTGAAAATTTGTATGTATGTCTTGTGATATATGCATTAAACATTTATGGGCTTATATTTGATATTCCCTGTTTATCTTTTCCGTAATACTCATTCTTCTTTCTTTCGCAAAATTTCGCTATTTTTTAACGACCAACTTTACCAAACTATTTCCACATGTTTTATTTAAAACACGATTTTTATGAAACTTTACAGATGTATTATCAAGATATTAATGTAACATCCTTTGAAATGTCTTCACCACTCTTATCTGTTAATCTGGTACATAGACTTAAAATAACTTACATTTAGCTGTTTTGTAAATCCTTCATCAATTTCTATACCCTTCCCAAACAAGACCTGGTTTTGACGTCCCTAATAAAAAAGGCTTGGGAAAACATTGAAACAAAAGAAGAAACTGCTGATAACCAGCAGTTTCTCCTATTGACTCAATATTTTCTATGCCATATTTTACACAAATCCTATCTTTTATAACATCCATTTTGCGATTTGTAGCAGTTTTTGAAGTGGATCATCCTAAAATATTGCCGTTTTGGAAAGGGATACTGTACACGAAAAAAACACTTTCACCACTCTATCAGACAGACAGATAAATTTAACCCTTTCCCGAACGACAAAATTTTACGGTGATCCACTTCAAAAACTGCCGCAAATAACAGACTGGGTGTTATTAAAGATAGAATGTGTGTAAAATATGGCATAGAAAAAATATTGAGACAAAAGGAGAAACTGCTGGTTATCAGCAGTTTCTTCTTTTGTTTCAATGTTTTCCAAAGCCTTTTCTATTAGGGACGTCAAAACCAGGTCTTGTTTGGGAAAGGGTTAAACAACTTACAGCCAGATGCTCAATAGTTCCTTCCTCTAATTTCTGATATTGTACACAGAACCCTGTCAATACTCTGTCAAAGTTCTCCTTGGTTTTATTGGTTGCTGGAATACATTTATATCCAAGTCGTATTTTTTTTCCTTTTCATCTTGATTTATTTCTTAATCATTGCTAAAACTAACACTGCTGCCAAGCCATAAAATATGCCCTACTTATGATTTTCGTGCAATGCTAACATTATATACTTTACATGATATTTTATTTGAATAAGAAGAAACAAGATGTATTTTTGAAACACAAATGTCCAAGAAACTTGAAGTTTTGGTATTAAATTTCCATGTAAAGTTTCTGAAATATTAACAAGAGTAAAACAATTATATTACCACAAATCTTTAGACACAGGGGTATAATAAACAAGTATCTGGTGTTGTATGCAACACATAAAGTCCCCTACCGGCTTCACATTGACTCAATATGGTAATCAATAATCGATTAAGTTGCAGGATCCATTTTTTGCCATATTTTCACTATTTCCGTTACCATAGCAACCGCACTTTTCGTCAAAGAACAAAGATAAAATGATGTGCATAATCTACACATTGCCATCTAGTCATATACCAAGTCTCATCAAATTAGCTTGCTTACTTATTAACTTATCGCAGGATCCAATATTTTTTGCCATATTTTCACTATTTCCGTAACCATAGCAACAACAATTTTAGTCTAAAAACAAAAATAAAATGATGTGCATAATCTACACATTGCCATATAGTCATATACCAAGTCTGATCAAACTAGCTTGCTTAGATATTATCTTATCGCAGGATCCCATTTTTGGCCATATTTTCACTATTTCTGTAACCATAGCAACCTCAATTTAAGTCGAAAAACAAAAATAAAATGATGTGCATAATCTACACATTGCCATCTAGTCATATACCAACTTTCATTAAAAAAGCTTGCTTAGTTATTAAGTTATCGCGGGATCCAGATTTGAGCGGACAGACGGACGGACGGACAGACTGACGGACGGACAGACTGACAGACAGACGGACGGACAGACAGACTGACGGACGGACGGACAAACAGACGGAGGGCAAACCTATAGTCCCCTCCGGTGTGAACACCGGTAGGGGACTAACAAACAACATCACATGTTTAGATGTAGTGGTAAGTAAACACCATGATAAATTACCTGTGTTTCTCCAAAGAATATTCAAACAATCTTCATAGTTGGACGGCGGTTTTGTGAGCTTGTCCTCCTTGATACTGGCTTCTAGGGACTCTGGATAAAACAAATAAACTACATCAAAATTGAGTCTAAAAGATTCGAAGGACAACAAGCTATTCTCGCCATGTAATAAAGACTGTCCGCAGACAACATAGCTTGCCTTAATAAAATTTGTCACAAATACAATGCTCAAACTCCAAGGTCACGACTCACGAGGTATAGTCATGATCCCAAATGTGAGAGCTCTTGGTAGGATTTATCCATGTATGAAATGTCTGGCTTCTATCTCTTAAATATATAATAATAAAAGGCTTAGGTCAAAGTTCAACAGGTTAATTTAAAGTCTTCGTGACATGACACTAGTGCTGTGATGTTGGATCTGTGGACATAGACTGCTGGCTTGCTGTAAAGAAAGGAATGAGTTTAAAAAATAATACAAACGAGAAGATTTAAAGTCACATTTCACATTTAATTCATTTTTTAAAAGTATGTCTTTATGCAAAGTTTGGTTATTCTAATGCATAGAAATGCTATTAGTCTTTTGAAGTTGTTATTTATAAGCGAAAAATACGCCTTTGAAGTTGAGACAGAAATGACAAATTCTACATAAATCCGAACTGTTGTCCACAACAATTTGTTGAATTTTAGCACAAAAATATATATTTCTCGTAAACGGTTCAATATTTCGACTTGAAATTTTCTGATTTTTCATAAGTATAGATGCTCTTTCAGATAGAATAAAAGTAAACTTTATGTAAAACAAGAGATGTTTGTAAAACATATATGCCCCCTCAAGGGCCTACATTTGATGTAGGTCAAAGTCCAAGGTCAAGTTAACAAGGTCCAAGGTCATGGTCAAATATGAAAGGTCTTGGTAGGAGGTGTCTATGTGTGTAATATCAAAGCTGTATATGTAAAAGTAAAATGAAACAAAGGCCAGGTTAAAGTTTTTAAAAGTAGGCCAAATGCCAAGGTCAAGGTCATGGTCAAATGTGAAAGGTCTTGGTTGGAAGTGTCCATGTGTGAAATATCAAGGCTGTAGGTGTAAAAGGACATGATATATATGCCTGGTTTCAGTCTTTTTAAAAGTAGGTCAAACTCCAAAGTCAATGTTGCAATATTCAAGGTCATGGTCAAATGTGAAAGGTCTTGGTAGGAGGTGTCTATGTGTGAAATATCAAGGCTGTAGGTGTAATAGGACATAAGATAAAGGCTAGGTTAAAGATTTCTAAAAGTATGTAAAAATCAAAGGTCAAGGTCACACAGGCCAAGGTCATGGTCAAATGTGAAAGGTCTTGGTAGGAGGTGTCCAAGTGTAAAATATTGAGACTGTATAGGTAACAGGACATGAGATATAGGCCTAGTTTAAGATTTTTAAAAGTAGGTCAAACTCCAAGGTCAAGGTCCAAGGTCATGGTCAAAAGTGAAATATCTTGGTTGGAAGTGGCCATGTGTGAAATATCAAGGCTGTATATGTAAAATGACATGAAATATAGGCCAGGTTAATGTATTATTAAAGTAGGTCAAACACCGAGGTCAAGGTAACAAGGTCCAAGGTCATGGTCAAATGTGAAAGGTCTTGGTCGTAGGTGTCCATGTGCCAAATATCAAGGCTGTATGTGTAAAAGGACATGATATATTGGCTAGGTTAAAGTTTTTTCAAAGTAGGTCAAAGTCCAAGGTCAAGGTTACAAGGTCCAAGGTCATGGTCAAATGTGAAGGTCTTGGTAAGATGTGTCCATGTGTGAAATACCAAGGCTGTATGTGTAATAGCACATAAGATATAGGCCCAGTTTAATTTTTTTAAAAGTAGGTCAAACTCTAAGGTCAAGGCCACATGGTCCAGGTCATAGTCGTATGTGATAGGTCTTGGTCGCAGGTTTCCATGTGTCAAATATCAAGGCTGTATGTGTAAAAGGACATGATATATCGGCCAGGTTAAAGTTTTTAAAAAGTAGGTCAAACTCCAAGGTCAAGGTCACAAAGTTAAAGGTCATGGTCAATTATGAAAGGTCTTGGTAAGATGTGTCCGTGTGTGAAATATCAAGGCTGTATTTGTAAAAGGTCATGAGATATATGCCGGGTTTAATTTTTTTAAAAGTAGGTCAAACTCCAAGGTCAAGGTCACAAGGTCCAAGGTCATGGTTAAATGTGAACGATGTTGATAGGAGGTATCTATGTGTGAGATATCAAGGCTGTATGTGTAAAAGGACATGACATATAGGCAAGGTTAAGAATTAACTATAAAAATCAACAAAGGGCAATAACTCAAAAAATTTGATCGGTAGAATTACGGTTCTTGTGCACTGCACCTCTCCATAATGAGATCTATCCACCTGTAAAGTTTCATGATTCTACCTTACATACTTTTTGAGTTATGCTCCAGACAATAATCAAGTTTGAAAATCAACAAAGGGCAATAACTCCAAAAATATGATCGGCAGAGTTACAGTTCTTGTGCACTGCACCTTTCCATAATGAGATCTATTCACCTGTAAAGTTTCATGATTCTACCTAACATAGTTTTTGAGTTATGCTCCGGACAAGAATCAATTTTGAAAATCAACAAAGGGCAATAACTCAAAAAATTTGATCAGCCGAGTTACGGTTCTTGTGCACTGCACCTCTCCATAATGAGATCTATCCACCTGTAAAGTTTCATGATTGTACTTTACATACTTTTTGAGTTATGCTCCGGACAAGAATCAAGTTATAAAATCAACAAAGGGCAATAACTCAAAAAATTTGATCGGCAGAGTTACGGTTCTTGTGCACTGCACCTCTCCATAATGAGATCTATCTACCTATGAAGTTTCATGATTATACCTTTAATACTTTTCGAGTTATGCTCCGGACAAGGTTTGGTCTACGGACAGACCGACCGACATACGGACCGACCGACCGACCGACCGACCGACCTTCCGACCGACCGACACTTGCAAAACAATATACCCCCATTTTCTTCGAAAGGGGGCATAATAATTGTGAAATGTCACTTTAAAGTAGGGATGGGAATGAGTACTCGATTAATCGAGTACTCAATCGTACGTTCGAGTATCGATTATCAATTTCACTAATCGAGTAATCGGAAAGAAAAAATAATTTCAACAGAAAAATGAAAATTAGTTTCCAAACTTTCCAGAATATCGATCGCTCTTTTCCAACACTGTACCGTGCAAAGGGTAGAGTATGTAACACCTGGTCGTCTGCCGATTATCTAATCCCTCGATATATTGTCCTAATTTGCAATCAAGTGCCAACACTTTTGTTTTCGCTGTCACAAATGTCATAAATGTTTGCACCTTCGGCGCTCTTTGCTCTGATTTCGGGGGTCATTTTAATTGGACGTCCGTAATATTTACCTTTGAGTTGATTGGTAAATCCAATATTCATTCGCCAAATATTGTTTCGATTTCATTCTATTGATATTTATCACTCGAAGAAAAATCATCTCATTCCCGATTACACGCGTATAAATTCAAGAAAGTCGAACAACACCTCCCATAATGTCTATAGTGACCTGTGTATATCTCGCAACATGTATAAATATTACGAACTAATTTGGAGATAAATAACGAAAACTTAGCGGATTTTTTGTTGATTTTTTACGAGTTTAATGGAAAGATTTTGACACTTTCTGTAATTCTCATCACATATCTAACAATTGTGCGTTTTTTCTCAAATTAAGTACTAATCAAATGCCATCTAAAGAGACGAATTGACCGAAGATATGCTGCATAAATCGCATATGAACATATAAACACTGATCATACTGTGACCAAAAGACGACGTTTCTATCCGAGTACTCAAGTACTCAATCGGAAGGGTGACCGAGTACTCGATTAGTAAAATTGGTACTCGTTACCATCCCTACTTTAAAGTAAAATGACATTCACAGACACAATTGTTTTACCTTCGATTCAGCACAAATTTTTTTTCAACATTCTTTCCTCTTATCATTAGTAGCACCAAAATCCTGTTTTCTTTAGGTGAGCATTTAGGTGAACACAGACAAGTTGCCTCAAGACTAAACGAAACAAAGATAACTTACCATTTTTGTTGAAGAAAGCAGATATACAGAGGACTCGGTAACTTTCATCTTTAATGTTGTAGAATGTCTCCTCAAATAATATGTCTACCTGCATGAACAAACATTGATACGATTTTAATAACTTTACCAAGTTGACTTTGCAAAAATAATAGCATTTTTTGAAACCAAAAATTGAATGGCTTAGGAAATCTTTGTACATAATTAGTAGAATTCAGATGCATGATCATTTAGCTATGTATCAAAGTATGTAATAGTGATACAAGAGCCGTCAGAGACGGACAATGCTCCCCGAATAAGGCATTGTCACAATAAATATATGCCATGCAGAGCTAATATAAAGCTAACAAATATTAAGCCCCCTTTTTCCATGACATGTTTGTATATCCAAATTTTAAATAGTTTATTGTCAAGGGCATCTTATTTGCTACTCAAATATGAAATTTCATCAAAATCTGACCATAAGACTAGGAGAAATTAGAGAAAAACTGTATTTAACCTTAAGTCCCCTTTTCCCATGACGAGGCCTCAAATCCAAAAACCGGGAAAAGTACATCGGCATTTTGTCATAGGGAGTTCACATGGTAAGTTTCATTTGATTTGGCCAAAGGGTTATGGAGAAATCGCTTCGAACGGACGGACGGACGGAATGACGGACGGACGGACAGACAAAGCGGTGACTTTATGCTCTCCCTTCGGGGAGCATAAAAATACTAAAATGGCAAGGAAACATTTTTCTGTCATAGTCCTTGTTAGAGTTATTGGAAATAACCATGTCTTGTGGTACCTGTTTACTCATGCAATATAGAGAAGGAGATATAGGAACTTGCCTGTAAAACCTTGATGAAGCATTCATTATCCAGACCAAGATAGCCAAGCTGATCTGAATAGCTCTGCAAAATATAAATCTTTAAAAATTCTGGCTAAAAATACCTTTTCTATCTTTCTGTAATACCATGACTTAAACAAGAGCTTCGCAAAGCGGCGCATATACGCCCGAGAGGGGCTTGTCAGTAAAATTGGCCATTTTTTCGATTCAAGGGCAGTTAATTCAAACATGAAAAGTTATCAAAATTTTGTTTGCACAAAAAGACACCATAGAGATTCATTGTGACAAGTTTGATTAAATTCTGGTTGAAACTATAGGAGTTGCACACAGGAGAAAATGGACATTTTTGAGAAAATGGGCATTTTTTCTTAAATTCAAGGGCAGATAATTCAGGAACGAAAACAGTTATCTAAATTCTGTAAGCGGTGTGCACAACTAGACACCATGGAGATTCATTGTGGCAAGTTTGATCAAATTCTGATCAAAACTGTAGGAGGAGTTGCGCACACAAGGAAATGGGCATTTTTTTAATTCAAGGGCAGATAATTCAAGAATGAAAAGAGTTAATTAAATTCCGTAAGCGGGATGCACAACTAGACACCATGGAGATTCATCGAATTCCGATCAAAACTGTGGGAGGAGTTGCGCACACAAGAAATTGCTAACGGACGGACAGACGGACAGACAGACGAGCGGGGCCATAACATAATACGACCCTTCGGGCGTATAATAAAAATGAATACTCTTACAAAATTCACCTTTTTCTGATAGTTGAATCCTTTTTGCAGATTTATCTGTCCTTTCTCTATTCTAACCTCCTACAATAAAAGACAAAATATACTGAGATGAAAAAGTTTAGTCAGTGTAAAGTTTTTGGTCAATAATTTTGTCTTAAACGTTTAACAATGCCAAAATTTTTACTCATAAAAATCTTCAACCAATTTAGAACAAGTCGGTGAAATTCAATTGGCATCCATGTTTTACTTAACCTTCTTTTCGAAAATTCATTCCAAAAGGGGTCAAATTGAAAAGTCACAGCTTCAGGAGTGACTTTTTGTAGAGTCTAAATTCCTGGTAATGAAAAACATGAAAAATCGATCTTTGTATCATTTCTTGGTAGAATAGAAGTCTCTTTGTTGACTGTGAGTGAGAAAACTTCTTTTTAATGGAATTTACAGTAGATTATGGTGACTTACGCACCCAACCTTTTGCTCCTAGCATTTTACTGCATTTTCAAGAAATCGTTCTATCAGGACCAGTAGCTGGTTTACCACTGATACAAAGTTATTTACTGTAGACAGACAATTAGAAAAAAATACATGACATTCAATATTTGCCAAACAATGCCTGAGATCTGGCTGAGCCAATGCTCGAAAAGCAAACTCTCGGGAAAATGACCAGGCAAGTAAAAGACACACTTTTTTTTAACAAAATGTCATTATTGAACAAATTGGTTACAGTGTAGTCAATTTTCAATATTTTTGTGTCAGATTGGACGTGACGTAACTTGATGACGTCACAAATAACGTTTATTCCAGAAACGTTGTTTTCAGAGGTATCAATGACCAAAATCTCATGCATGTGCCAATTTTTGACAACAACTACTCCAATGCTGAAAACTGGAAGTGCTTGCCAAGTTCAAACTGTAGGAAACCGCCAGAGTTTGTAGGTTAGGTAGATGGTTTCTAACATTGCCATTTTTAGCCAAATTGATCAAACCAGGGTGCTAAAATCATGTAAGCTGGTACCAATTTTATTGTGGATTTTTTGTATCTGAGCTATTGTCTATGGTTTGTATACATTTATAGAGGAAAAAGACTTGCGCCTTAACTGCAGCAAGTGCACCTGTCACATTTTGAAATTCTTATAGCACAAACCTAAAAACTAAAATTTAGCAACATTATTTGAAAATTTTTGTTGAGCGTTGATTGAACAAATATTGTGTGAAATTTTACACTGATATTTTGTATTTTGGCCGAATAATTGACCATCAAAAATACTGACTAAACTTTTTCTTTTGAGTATACATGTGTTTCTACTTCTTTTCTAAGAAACTTCCGTCTTGCATAGTGAATTAGTTCTAAAGACAAGAGCTGTCCGAAGACGGCGCGCTCGACTTTCTAAGTTGCTTAGTATAAAGGGGGCATAACTCCAAATATAGTGAAGCCAGGGTCATGGGCCCTGATAGTAAGGTAGAGGGTGTGATGGTGAATAAGTATTCCAAGTTTGGGTTGAATCCCTTTGATAGTATGGAAGTTATTGATGTTTGAAAAAACTTTAACCTTTGTTGCAACGCCGACGCCAACGCCGACGCTCGGGTGACAGTATAAGCTCTCATTTTCTTCGAAAAGTCAAGCTAAAAATGAAATACATGTAACTTAACTTAACAATGCTTGAAGCAGTTTGAAATACATTTCCACTAAACAGCTTTAAAATATTTGTTTGCAAAAGTATTTATGTAAATCTAAGCAATTTTTCAGTCATATCACAACATACAGGACTTAGCTTTAGGGTGAAATCCAAAACCTTGTAAATAAGTGACCCATTACAATTAAAGGGACTTAGAAATCTTAGAAATCATCGACCCAGTGCAGTCTGTACAAAGAGACTGGGATAAAAACTTTTTACTTGCATATTTTTCTGAATCTAGATTTTTTTCTATATTTCTATATTTTCTAGATAGAACACTTGGTTGACCTCTGATGAGTCTTAAACATTTCTCAGATGTTGGTTTCTTTATAAACTTCCTGAAAGGTACCTTTTAGTGTGAGAGGTCTTATATGAAACAGATAAGAGGGAGCAAAGGCACTCTAAATTTGTTATTTCAATTTCAAGTCCTATATTGTGGATACTCATTTTAATTGTCCCAAAAAGACAATATAATGAGTACACACAGCAAGGGGTTTGGAGAACAACTAATGAAATATTTCATTTGAAAAGTCATTAACCCCTCTTATCCATAACCAAGACTTACACATCCAGATACAGTTTGAAACACATCTCCAGTATAAGGCTTCAGAATGTGGTCTTCATAATCCTTCTGTGTTAGTGACTCTCCCTTCACTAGGACAAATCTAGGAATGCAGATCTACAAATAGAACATAACAACCTAAATCCCTTACCTGATGGCAAAATTTTAGATTTGTTCAAATTCAAAGATGTTGCAGGCACAACTTCATCAAGTGAATGGAATTTAAGATTGACATTGTTAGGTCTTTTTTGGTAGAAAATACTGTGGGAAATTACAAAATTGCTTGTCAAAAGTAATCTTTTCATTTCCACAATGTTTTCCAAAGCCTTTATCTTGTGAGGTGTTGAAAGATGTCCATATATATTATGATTTTTAATTTTAAAACAGGAAACAGAGTTACAAAGATTGATCGATAACACTATGTTATGATCCAACACATAAAGTTTCAAACCCCAAGCATGAGAAAATTCCAATGAGTACCCAAAGCATAGGGTTTGATAAAAAATTAGTGAAATATTAAAATTGTATTTGAAAAAGCCATCACTTCCTCTCATCTGAAGCTCTGGCTTGAGAACTATGAGTTTTCCAAACATGGTGTCAAAATTTCTTATTTTATTTTTCAGTATTGTACTTTTTTTAGTTCTTAATTATGATCTTTTAACAGTTTTCAAGAAGAAAAAATTGTCAAATTCATTTTATAGTGTGATAAAAAGCTCACAATCCATCTATTTGCAGTGGCCTCGTGGAACAACTTTTCAAAGCGCTGCTCCAGGGACATGAAGAATGGATTCTCGTACAGGTCTTCATCATATCTTGACATTGTTCATTCTTGACTGTCGGGCATCTAGATATACATCTGGAAATAATAGAAAAAAACATGTGACCGTCATACTAAAAGGAACCTTATAGGAAGTGTGAAAAATATTGACCTTACCTAGTCAGACTGACTAGGGCTTAAATTTCACACACTTATCATGTAATTTTCTGAATCTTGAATTTTTTCTGCCTTGCATTTTCTTTCATTTTTCAAATACAACATCTGGTTAGCTGGGTCTGCAGGGATGTTTTGAAGCAACAGATTTCATTTGGAAAACAACAGTAACTGTTGAGTTTATCTTTTGACTGTGTACCTCATGTTAACAGTATAACTTTGCAGCTAAAAAAAAACAAAACAATTTTTTGGTGATGGTTTTGATTGACTATCGGTTATGGTTTTGATTGACTATCAGTTAACTATGACATCCTTGGATCTGGGCCCGGTTTCTCGAAAAAACTTAAGTAAAATCTCATGCTCAAATCTGAGCACCGTGCTCAAATCGGCCATGATTTTGAGTATGGAAGATGAGAACGGTTTCTCGAAAATTCTCAGATTCAACTTCGTGCTCAAATCACGTGATTTGAGCACGAATAGTTGAGCATGCTCAGGGGCTTTCTCAAATCTATTTTGAATGCTCAAAAATGGCCGCGACACTCGACTCAGAGATTCAGCAGGGGAAAAGGAGTATTTTGTAAACGTTTTCGAATGAAAATCCGTAAGTTTCTAGTCTAGATTTTCCCGTAAATGTGCTTGATTAGTGATTTTGATCGAAAGAAACGTGCGTTCGCTTTATCGGAGCACCCGACCTGTGACCTGTCATTTCGCCTTCGATCACTCTTTATTTCGATTTTATGGCGAGAAATTTATTAATATTACACTGTTTTAACTAAATAAAAGCTAAATTATGTTCACTAAATAGTATTTGAAAACGAAACCATTCGTTCATATTAGTTCCAACCAAGTAGACCAAGTGGGTGGGGTAAGATGCAGTATTTCGCTTGACAGCTACAAGAAAAACTCGCAAATGGAGGCCGTCATCGCTGATATGAGATGTAAAAGTTACCAATGTGTAGGGATTTTGTCAGTGAAAAGATAAATAAGCTATCACTTTCGTGGAAAAGTACATTAGCTTTCAAAATTTGATATATTTCATTTGTCAACTTCAAAGTTCAATACAGATTTTGATAATCATAGTTATTTCAAAGTAATGTAAAATGTATTTTAAGGCCCTATTAGGAAGAGCAATGTAAATCATGTTATTTCCAAATCAAACTTTTTGTTGTTGATAACTTGATACCCAATAGAAACAGAATCAAATTTATTTGAAATTTCAATTGTGTACCAACAGCACAGTTTTTTTTAAATAATATTATTCATTCTTATCATGGCCTTTGCATTTCAGTATTTCTCCCACATGACCAGAACTTGGCTGGCAGATCCAACTAATCTAAAACAGATCAAAGAGGTCAAGGGCTACATAGATCGGATCCTACAACAACAGTTAACAACGGTAAATGACAAGTTTTGCACTTATCGTTTTATACAAACCATCGCTTGACTCAAATGATCTGGCTCCACAAACATGCTAGAATTTCAGGGTCAATATCTTTTGTAGCTGAGTCCGGATATTTTAGTTAGTGAGTAACTGCATCTTCGCAAGCCAAGTGTGAAATCTACGACGTAATGTCGTTTCTGTATTCACCCTTGGCGTTACGGCACATTTAGTCCGATTTTCTTTGTGTCCTGGAAAGCGTTTTCATTGGTTCCAGCGAGACCTCAGCGAGAGCTTGCTGGAACCAATTAGATTGGTCGAAACATATATTTGTTATGAGTAAACAATTCATGACAACGGGCGATAAACAGTGTTGCATTTGCAATTCAAAAACACGAAGATGAGGGATTTTTCGTCAAAATTTCTTTTAATAAACAGGTTTTTTTATTCAAGGAAATACTGTATTTGCGATAATTCGAATAAAAAAGCAGCTATTTTTTGCCTAGTCCATATGGAGAAGAACGCAAAAATAACATGTTTTAATGACATATTCATTAATCTATGAAATAATGTCAAATGCGTTTAGAACGCAATGTTTGATTGGTTGCTACTCCATTAATCCGAGTTTTCTCTGATGAAATTCGTTCTTTGATATGTTGATTTTGCTCATTTACATCAGAGCGCACTACCACTTAAAAACAACGGAAAGTAGGTCATTGTAATCAATGGCTGTTCAGGTGAGGGTTGTTGCAAAACATTGCCTATAAACCTTTTAGATATATACTTTTTGGTCTTAAATTTTTCACCAGGCATGACAATAAATGGTTCAATCATTGATCGGTATCATAAGGCGTTTTAAGAATATCCTTTAAGATCGGATGGTGAACAAAGCGCCACAACTTGTCGAACTTTCCGTTGCTTTTGAATGGTAGTGCGCTCTGATGTAAATGAGCGACATCAACATCAAAGAGCAAATTTCATCAGTCTCAGAAAACTCGGATTTGTTGTATCTATATTTTCAGGGAATGACTGAATTGGACCATTAACAGAACAGCTGAATACAAAATCATGATGTTTTACTGGTGTTTTCATCTGTGGAACATATGTTGAAGGAACTTAAATGAGACAAAGAGAGGGGAAAAAGATGACAATGATGATTTACTGCTGCTGAGGAGGGCTGGTTAGGATACCAAGACTTTGACTGCTAGTGCTATAGATCGAGCTTCAGTGATTGGCAAACTTGACACTTTCCCAAACAAGATATTGTTTTGATGTCTGTAGAAGAGGCTTGGGAAAACTTTGAGGCAATAGATGAAAATGCTGATATTCTGCATTTTCTCCTGTTGTCTCATTATTTTCTGTTGTTTTGACTGATCCTGTGAAATCAAATCTAAACACATTTCGTCATCTGCAGCCCCTTTCAAATTGGAAAACCCTGACATTTTGCTGTTTGGGAAAGCGTTTATGGAATAAGTGTCTTTAATTGGAAGATGACTATGTTTGAAAATAAAGTAGTTTGTTTAATCCGACTATCTGGCTCTTTCTATATTATAAGGCTCTAAAGTTATTTATACCCCTTTGTGCATGACGGCTGGCGCAAATATTAAATCAGATTTGCTTCTATAACTTAGTGGAAAAAGATGAAACTGTTAATACAAGCATCCTTTTCCCAATTGGTGCTTTCAAAAGCTTTTTTTCTTGAACACCCAACTGGTCACTGGTTCCTTCTTTTCCCACTGGGGTATTTCTGATGATATTTTAAGCTGTATTTGACATATTTCTATGGAAAGTCTGTAGTAAAATTTAACCAATGCCACATAATGACTCTTTTTGACTCCCTACAAGATAATGGCTTTAATAACAAGAGGACCATGATGGTCCTATATCGCTCACCTGAACCAAGATGATATGAGCCACAGATTTGTTCAAATCAATTACTTGTGACTTTAAGACTGAAAACAAACTTATGGTTAACAACATTGCGTCCAAATTTTGTCTCGGTTTGTAGCTATTTGTGGTTGTTAGAGTAAAAACAGTCGAAAACGGCAAATTTGTCAATTTGAAGGGCTCAGCAAACTCAGCAAATTCTACTCTAATTAAGCTAATTCAAACTGGTGCAAGATCTTATGTTCAGCAACATTGTGTCCAAATTTCTTCTTGATTGGTCAACAATTATTGTAGATGCTAAAGTGTAAACAAAGTCCGAAACAATCGAAAACATCAATTTTGTCAAATTCAAGGGCATATAACTCATGACTTTCTAGTCTGACGAGACTGAAGTTCAAGCTCATCCAAGAAATTATGGTCACCAACATTGTGTCAAAGTTTCATCTTAATAGGTCAATAATTGTAGATTCTAAAGTGTAAACAAAGTCGTAAACATTCAAAAACGGGAATTTTGTCAAATTCAAGGGCGTTTAACTCATGACCTTTTGATCTGATCAATCTGAAAATCAAACTCATACATGATCTTATAGTCCCTAAGATTGTGATCAAGTTTTGTCTTGATTGGTCAATAATTGTAGATGCTAGAGTGTAAACAAAGTCAAAAACAGTCGAAAACGGCAATTTTGTCAAATTCAAGGGCGTTTAACTCATGACTTATTGATCCGATCAATCTGAAAATCATACTCATACAAGATCTTATGGTTCCTAACATTGTCTCAAAGTTTTGTCTTGATTGGTCAGTATTTGTAGAAGTTAGAGTGTAAACAAAGTCGAAAACAGTCGAAAATGTCAATTTTGTCAATTTCAAGGGCACATAACTCAAGACCTTCTGGTCTGATCAGACTGAAAATCAAACTCATCCGAGATCTTATGGTCACCAACATTGTGTCAAAGTTTTGTTTTGATTGATAAATAATTGTAGATACTAGAGTGTTAACAATGTCAAAACTAGCTATTTTTCGCATTCAAGGGCAGATAACTCCGGACTTTCTGGTTCGATCTGACCCATAATCGAACTCATCCGAGATCTTATGGTCATACATGTTTTGACCAGGTTTGGTCAAGATTGGCTTATATTTGTAGATGCTAGAGTGTTAACACGAAATTGTGGACGGACGGACGGACAGACGGACAGACGGACAGACGGACGACGGACAAAAAGTGACCACAATAGCTCACCTTGAGCACTTCGTGCTCAGGTGAGCTAAAAACATTGTGGTAAATGAAGAAATTGCCCATGCAATTTATGCATTTTCCACAATGTTTTCTTCCCAGAACGACCAATATTATGTCAAATTTCATTCATTTGATATTGTTGTCTGCAATATCTTTGGATTTGGATCAGTCCAATTATTGCCGTTTGATAATGGCTTTTAACCTTTTCCCAAACAAAACCATGGTTTTGACGTCCCAAATAGAAAAGGCTTGGGAAGACATTGAGACAAAAGAAAAAAATGCTGATATTCAACATATTCAGCATTTTCTCCTTTTGCCTCAATATTTTCAAGGCTACATTTCATACAAATTCTATATTTATCAACATCCATTTTGTGGTCTGCAGCAGCATTTGAAATAGACCACCCTAAAAGATTGCTGTTTGGTTAAGGGTTAAGTCAACAAAGAAATTATCCTGCGATTGACTGGAGCTGTTATTTTTATGTTCCTCGAAAAATTTTCGGGGGAGCATATTCAAGTCGCCATGCTGTCCTTCCAGCTTTCTGTCCATATTACCGTCACTCCGTCATGTATCCCTTTATACTTGCTCCCATATCAAATGAAGAGTTCACAGTATAATTCAGGTTTGCATTATTGTCAACAACCATTTTCATTTTGGACCAGTCTAGCAGATAAGAATTAATCCATTACCACATCATGATACTGTGAAATTGATGACCCACAGGATAAAGGATTATGAATATAAGTTATAACATTGTGGAAAATGAAGAAACTGCCTCTGAAAAGCAAGCAATATTTTCATCTTCCACAATAATATTTTCAAGCAAGAAACTTTTGAAAGATAAAAACATAAAATATTGTTCACTTGAAATTGTTATCTGCAACATCTTTGAATTTGGACCAAACTAAAATTATTTGAGAACAACATGGATCCAGATCAGCCTGTATATTATACAAACAGTCTGATTAAGATCCATGTGATTCTCTGGTGGGTTCGCCATGCCTTGTAGCAACTATCAGAGAGCAATAATATGTATCCTGATCAGGCAGTACTTGGGCATGGGCTTGTCTTGAAACATTATAGCCATAAATACCCATTTTCCAGATCCTGTTTCGTTTACATTTCTTAGATGATAGGATCACATGGCTATCTTGCAGAATGATCGTAAAAATGGTCTACCGGGTATATACATTCAAAATCTCCCCTTTCAAAAAGTGTTGACAGAGGCCATAGAACAATTGGTAGCGCATCAACTCCGAGTCTCACTAAAGAGGTGCTACTGTGACAGTCCCATTTCCTTTCGTCTATTTGAATTTGTATCGCACCTATGATTGAATGATAGTATACCTAAGTGGGAAAACAGCTGGGGTCGAAAATGATGCTGTGTTTGTACTGATGAGAGAAATGACGGGAATCCATGGTTGAGTGCTCCAGCTGCTGAAATATGATTATAGAGACTAGAAGTAGAGAGAGGCGTTGAACCCCATTCAATCAATCATTCAATCAATAAAATGTCAGAAATGACATTGGCCATTTTAGTTCCAAACATGTGCAGAGATACTACTTACCTCAAGGTAGAATACCCATAATGTGGCCATTTATAGATTCATAGAACATCAGCACTTTCCGAGCGTTGTCATTACATGTCCGAACCTATTCGGGCGCGGTCGTAAACATCCGGCGGTGGAAAGTTCCACCGCCAAATGTTTACCACCGGGCCCGACATCACGCGATTCTCATTATGGGTGGAATACCTTAACACTAGGATTTCCCAACCAATCTGAGGTTTTTGAAACCATGTACAAGGAAAGCTTTTGAAAACAAAAGGCAAAAGAAGAAAATGCTGAGCATGGCCCTTTTCTTTAATTTTACTCGCTGGAAAATCCATTTTTCTGCAGGCTCTATTTTGTTGTCTGCAATGCATGACAAGTGCAAGAAGGCTGCAACTGTAGCATGTCTGTCTAAACTAAGGGTCTTGAGGTCCCAAGTTCAATCCTCAGTTATGGCCATATCCTGCCAGGCATTTGTCACCCAACAATTATAGGATCATGGTAAACAAGGGATAACAACTGGCGGCTCTAGAGTGAACGGATGCAAAATTGGTGAGGGGAATTAGTCAAAGGAATACAAGGCTAGGTGCTGAAGGCATGATATTTTTTATGGTGTAACTACCAGGCCCGTTGGAAGCATTTTCAAATCGGGAGGATTCAATCCCTTTTGTCTGAATATTGGGAGGCTAAATTTGGGTTCCCTAAATTTTGTGTAAAATATGGAAAAAATTGGCATTTCTTGGGGCTAAGCCCCCCCCCCTCGCCCCGTTCTTACGGACGTGACTACTGTTAAGCGTTAAACACCATTCGATCAATCACATTTACATTGCAACAGATCAAAACTTTGTGGCCTGTGTACGGATTAACCATGGGTGGATCTAGAGGGGGGTCAGGGGGGTCTGGACCCCCTGGCGTTGGACTAAGCCTATTGGGACTGTCAAACGTCCGATGGCAGCTGCGGATCCAGGATTTCTGTGAGGGGGGTTCGAATATGCAAAAAGGGGGGTTCGTTTTCCTAGTTTTACACAATATTGACTGAATTTCTGCATGAAATTGAAATAATCTGGCTTCAGAGGAGGGTTCGTCATTCGAATATTCTCGGTTCTTATCGTTACTCAAGAACCCCTCGAATGTATTACAGTTGCCGGCATGAGAAGATCCTTCCCATATCTCTCCGCAAGCAAAACAACGGTAGTGCGGTCACAACAACGGAAGCAGACCAAACAACTATTTAAATCTACGCCAGAAAAATATTTGAAACAAACAGCGTTCAAAAGTCGATTGTATCCTCGTAAATGTCACAAAATTATACCAGATAAAATAATTGATGTGATTTACCGATCATTGATAGAACATTTCACTTGAATTATAACGTTAGCTAAAGGATTGAATTGTTTTGGTGACGTCATTTACGCGCGTCTACTTTCACGTTCAATATGGCGGTCACTGTATTACGCTCGAGATCATGTTGCAACCACGTTCCAACGCGGCAAAAGGTTGCAAACAGTCTCGAGGGTCGCGATTGGAGGGTTCGTTTGAACACCCCCCCCCCCTCCCCCCCCCCGAACCCCCTCTGGATCCGCCACTGGATGGGGAACCCATCCGGTAATCGCTTCGTCTGGTCGACGAGTATCCACTGTCTTTTAACCGTCATAAGGGCTGTAATTGTGTGTTCTTTTGGCGTCAATCTGACAATTTAATGTATTGACACATTTTCCCGCAAAATGTCAAAACGTTCTTTTTTACTCTCATTTACCGGAGAGTATCGAGATTGAGGCCGCTTGTGTTAATGAAAATAAGAAAAACCCCGTTGAGCACCGTGCTCAGTTGAGCATATACTTAAGTTTTTTCGTGAAACACACTTATGGCGACATGCTCAGTTGAGCAAATTTTCTTGCTCAACTCAAAGTTGAGCATGATATTTGAGCAAATACTTAAGTTTTTTCGAGAAACCGGGCCCTGGTCTGTTTTTCTGACAATGAGGGGTTTTTTTTGGCTTCACATAAGGTCCCTTTTAATATGATGGGTTATGAATATTTTGCGAAAATACAGCAGCTCATAGGAAATATTTTGTAATTATATTTACGCATAATTTCAGAAAAGCAATAGTATTTCCTCCGTGAAATTTTACAAAATTACAACTATGGCTTGATCGAAACTGTGGTTACGAGTTTTTATAACAACACTGACAATTTATCAATCAAACCAGTCTACCTTTAGCACAAACAAAAGAATATTTCTATGATCTATCGAAAAAAAAAATGAAATTTGCTGACAATAAAAAAAGCCATAATATTCATACAAATTGACCTGTTGTTAACTAGCAGACCAATTAGTAATTTTGCTAAGTTAGCAAAAAAGATATTGAAAGTAGAATTTTAGAGTGCAGTCAGTCAATCACTTGTTATTTTATTATGATTTTGGTTGAAATTGCCCTAAACAGTCACAGGGCAGGTGCAAAACATTCATGGTGCGAAACGGATATTCTGTTTATCGCTGAATAACATGCGAGCAATCATTCAAATAATTTCCCTATTATGTTATCTAAACTTTATTCATTTCTTTTTATCGTGTAAGACTTACATTTTAAGGAATGAACATGCAAAATAGTTAAAATTTAATTTTTGTTTCCGTGAACTTTCTAGGAAAATGGTTCCCCGCTCTGATTCAGTTAATTTAGCGGCTCAAAACGCCGGAGGTATCATCGAATGTATGCAAATATCCCTAATTAGATCTAGATATTTTAAAAAGTTCTTGGCAGAAGAATAGGAATTATTTTTAACCCTTACCCAAAATAAGACCCATTTAGACGTCCTAAAGAAAAGAGGCTTGACAAATCTCTGAGAGAAAAAAGAAGAAAATGCTGATTATCAGCATTTCCTACTTTTGAACCGATACAAGTCCGGTAATAGGTGCAGTTGCGTTCTGCACTTTGCGACTTAAATATTTTGAGAAAATGAATTTTCGCAGAAATAACGATAATGTGGAGACCTAGATGGTGATTGCCACAATAATTGTTGAGTGTTTTCAAGAAAATCGTTGGAACGGTTTTGGTGGCAATCAAATCCCGGCTATATCCGGTGTAACGTAGTAAAGTGACCCCCATAGTAAACTGACCCCCCGGTCACTATTCTATATAGAATACTGACCCCCGGTCATAATATTATAACCGGGGGGGTTATAGTATTATGACCTCCCCACACGTAGAAAAGTGACCCCTCACGTAGAATTGTGACCCCCCATAAAATATTGACCCCCTTCCCCACATGCACACCAAACGTCCTACTCTAATATAAACCAAACTATGGTACACGTACAACATCATTATTTCCATCGATAGGCATCGGAGAGGTGCAATGGCACTCGTCCGTGCATGCGTCTGTCCGCACATACAGAGTGCTTTGACCACAACTTTTTTATTCATTATTGGGCGAACCCGATTCAAACTGACTGGTTAGACGCTTCCACCGCATCTGAATTGATTTGATTTATTGGAGTTTTCAACTGCAATGGTCATATTGCAGCGGCTGGAGCACCTAATATGGATTCTTGGTATTTCTCGCACGCGTACTGCCACCAAATACAAACAGAGCCTCCGTCTGCCTCCGTCTGCTCTCTCATAGACGATTTACACACATTGGTGAGGGACAAATGACTTTTGTCAAATGTCAGAATTGATTGGCAAACTCCCGACGTTACTAACGAAGGTATTCGGTCTCGGGGCATATGTACTGGTTCTTATTCGTATGTACATGGATTACGACCTGACCGAAAATCACTTGTCCCTCAGTGTTGTGAGTTCGAAGCCTACCAGAGTTATGTACATGTATGTGTGTCTGCCATACGCACTTTCATATCTGGTGGTTGCATATTAGAGTGGTTATGTTACCATTTAGTCACTTTAGATAGCGAGATAGTTATCTAGGCTTCTCAATCTGATTAAAATCCTGTGTTGACTTGACAGTAAAATATGACAGGCACCAGTAAGGGGTAATCTTCCTGACCAAACAAATAAACTTCAACGATTTGCGAAACGGTTTAATCCGAAAACTAGGACATGTTTTCGAATGTGTCTGTCATGAAAAAGAATGCAAAACCTCGTATCTCGTTTTTGGAAAATTTTAAAGGTGAAGGAAACCAGTGTGATGACTTTTTCCCAAACTGAAAGGTTTTACTTGAAATTCGGACATCAGCATATATATATTATCTCAAAACCTGCAAGAATATTGTAAACTGGACATACAATATTTTACTTTGAAAATCGCAAAAATCGACATACGAGGTTTAGCATTCACATCGACGATATAAGTAACCCGTCAAGCCAGGCCCGTAGGAACAGGGGGCTAGGGGGGCTTAGCCCCCCCCCCCCCCCCCAAAGTTGGCCAAAAATGCCGAATTTTCTTAATTTTACACTGAAAATTTTGGGAAAATCCAAATTAGCCCCCCCCCCCCCCCAATATTCAGGACAAGGACTTTTATATATCCACCCGTGCACGCAAGGACTTTTTGTTTTACCGCCAACAGCTCTCGGTGTCGCTTTTGTTTCCTGTTGTGTTGACAGAGCGGTTTTTAAGGGGGGATGCTCCAGTTTCCTCAATTTTCCCCAATAATAGAATTTATTTATTTTTGTATGTTGAAATATCTTGTTACTACCAATTGAAAAATGAATTGAAAGTGGATGGTCATCGATCTTGTTTGAATTTTATAGGCATTCGTATCACACACCTCTACGGCGAAAAAATGCACAATTTCTTGCACTTTTCCAAGGTCACTAAAATGCTTTTAAAAATGCTGTATTATCATCGTTTAGTCCCGAAAATGGATTTAAAGTAACGTCTTACATTTAATAAAAACAGAGAATCCAAAATAATCAGTGTTATTATAAACGCGAACATGTATAAAACAACATGCTCACTTGTTAAGTTAGATCAACGAAGCTGAAGTGTTTTATGAAAAAATGCATATTTTTGGAAATGTTTTAAGTTCTACATAATAGAATTTGATAGAACTCCCTTATTGTATTAACAACATGTTCTGGTGGTAATGCAAAAAGAAAAGGTCATCGCACTTATTAGTGAATTACAGCAATTTTGATCAGGTACACATGCATAAAACGACGCAAAACAGTTGTACCTGCAAACACACTTACAACTGTCTTGCTCTAATAAATAGATTTCCATTTTGAGGAAATCAGTTTCGCATAATAAATACGCTTTTACCTTCGAAAATGATAAATTGTAATGACGTGTTATAGACCCTATTATTGGAAATATGGTAGCGAAACATAATATGGTACGAAATATGTCATTTTCTACAGCAATGACCGAGTGTTCCGAAAAACTGGAGCATTGCCCCTTAAAAAGTAAATCATAAAGACTGTTTCCGGAAATGATGCAGACACCACCAAGTTTCATCATTTTGACTACTAAGAGTTACCCAAAGTCTAGCTTTTTAGGACAATGTCGCCGAGGTATGAATAAAGGCTATCAAACATCAGACACAGAAGAAAATAAATGATGCAATCAATTAAAAAGACAACCGATGATAATAACAACAACAGCAACAACAACAAACAAAAGCCGTTAATAGTGTGTGGTGTAAATAATCTGAAGAATTACTCAAATATAAAATGTCAGTTAATTCTATCTAGATTAAAAGAAAAATGAGAAAACACTTCTACAATAAAGCCCCTTTTCCCATAACACGTACAGCATAAAACTGAGAAACCGAGAGAAAAGGTTCTTGACAGAATTTCACGAAGTTCAAATTTAAGTTTCGTCCAATTTGGTGCAAGAATTGAGAAGACTTTGCTTAGGGCAAACTCTAGACGCACTGTTATACATTAAGTCCCCTTTCACATGACATGATTTTTGTACATGAATTGTTAATAGAATAAGCTACAGAACATCGCATTGATCACTGAAGAACAAAATTTCACTGAATTCTGGTCATCGAATGAAAAGAAATTAGAGAAACACTAATTTCTATATTAAGGCCCCTTTTTATGAGACGCAGCCTCAAACTGAAACAACAACAACAACAACAAAAACACGAGAAAACATACTCAAAAAGTATTTCAGGGATAACACTTGTGAAGCTTCATTGATTTTGGCCTAAAGGTTGCTGAGATGTGACTGTAAACGGACGGACAGACGGACGGACAAACAGACGGACGGATGGATGGATGGAGATATAGCATGGCGACTAAATGCTCCGCGAAACTCTTTTCGGGGAGCATAATAAAACGGATGTGATTTGAATCGATATACATGTAGTGTATGTTAAATAAGCAATAAGCTATAGGTGGGAGTCAGTATTTTATAGATAAAATCAGGGGGGTCATTATTTTACAAGGGGGTCAGTATTTTATAGAAAGGGGTCAGTATTCTATATAGAATAGTGACCGGGGGGTCATTTTACTATGGGGGTCACTTTACTACGTTACACCGGCAGGTTTGGTACTTTTTGCCCTATTGTATCATTCATTCCATGAATCGAACAAGTTCTTTTCATTACACTCATTCTTTATTTTCTGTGTTAGGTCTAGTAGGCCTATGCTCGCTTATATTTCATCTTAATCAACATCAATTTTTTACGCTGCGACTTTCAAATTGCACCACTCTATACAGGAACGGATCCAGAATTTCTGTGGGGGGGGGGGGTGGTTCGAATATACAAATGGTGGCGGTGTGTGTGGGGGGGGAGGGGGGGGGGGGAGGGGTCGTTTACCTGTTATTACACAATTTTGACTGATTTTCTGTATGGAAATAAAATATAACTAGGCTACAGAGTTGGTTCGTTTAAAAAAAAAAAAAAAAAAAAAAAAAACAGAACCCCCTCTGGATCCACCACTGCCTATAAAACGTTGTTGTTGTTTGGGAAGGGGTTAAAGCATCTCACCAATTGATAGGCCTAGTTCTAGACTCTTTGCTAGTGATTTGGCTATATGTTGCGTATAACCATAGGCTATTCATATTACCAAATTCCCATTAGACAGTCACCTGTCACCAACAAATACTACAAGATCTTGATCTCCTTACCAACTGGAGTTAAGCAAATGCGGACTAGCCCATCTTCCTCTCCCCTTTTCCTTCAATCACGATGGTTAATCACGTGACTCAGAATTTGAGAAAATTGTCAATATTTTTGTCAATACTTGACCAATTTTAATTCGGTTTGAAGCAGAGAAGGTGGGAAAATGCCATGAATAAGCTGGATTTTGGTTTATCTTTAATAACTTTTTTATCAGTTGATTTTTCAAAAATCAGTCACGTTCATCTAATGTGTGGCGTCTGTCCACCTTCTCTGCTTCAAACCGAATTGAAATCGGTCCCATATTTACAAAGTAATGGAAGATCTTCTGAAAATATTGCATCACGTGATTATTCATCGTGAAATTCCCATTAGACCTGTCACCAATAAATAGGCCTACTACAAGATCTTGATCTACTTACCAACTTGAGTTAACCCATTACCAAACAGCAACATTTTAAACTTGTTCAAATTCAAAAATGTTGTAGAAGTGAATGAAATTTAAAATTTGTTGTTCTTTTTGGATAGCAAACATTGTGGTAAATGAAGAAATTGCTTGTCACAAGCAATTTCTTCGTTTTACACTATGCTTTCCAAAGCATTTTTCTTTAGGAGCGTCAAAAGGTGTCAATGTTTGGCAATGGGTTTATTAATGGAATGTGGACTATATCTGCATTCCCCCTTTTCCTTCAATGCTTCCTAGAGATAACTCTGCTCGGGGCCTCTACATTAACGGCGACGTCTAAATTAGCACTTGATTTTGACGACGACGTAAGAAATATCTTCTTTTCTTTCCATGTTTTCGATTTTTTTAATATCGGGGATGTCAAAACCAATGCTTTTTAGGGACAAGATCGATACTTCTTGCAAGGGCGGATCAAGAGGGGGTTCCGGACCCCCCTCCCGGCATTGGTCAAAATATCAAATGTTGACCATACAGATCTAATTGTAGTGTAATGGTACATATCGCTGCTTTTCAACGAAAACCTCGTAACTGCAGCTTAAAACAAGCTGCAGTTACGAGGTTTTCGTTGAAAAGCAACTATATTTTTAAGCCATCATTTGGGCTTGGGACCCCCCGGAAAAAATCTGGATCCGCCCTTGGCTTGCATTCATTTATGTTACCCCATCATTTTCCCGTTTACAGCTCCTTTCAAATTTGACTAGACTAGAAATTCTCAGGGTTAACCCATTCCGAAAGAAAATAATTTCATACTTGTCCGATTTGCATGAAAGCGGATGAAGACAACAAAACGGATGTAGGCCTAAATTATAGGTATTAAATGGAAAATATAGCAGAGACATTCAGAAATTAGGCATATCAAGGCAAATGGGCAAATTTCTGATCGTCAATATTTCCTTCTTTTGGCTCAATATTTGTCATCGCATTTTCTGATTGGGACGTCAAAACCAAATCTCGTTTGAGAAAGAGTTAACTCTTTCCCTAATCTGGTTTTGGAGCCCCACAGAATATCACGATGGCTCAGCGTGAAACAGTTGTAACTGCCTATAAACATAAATGCAGTTACAACTGTTTTCGCACTGAGCCATCGATTAGTTCCCGTGAGAGAAAAGGAAGAAAATGTTGATCATCTGTCTTTTCTCCTTTCCCCTCAATAGTTTCTATATTTTTATTTCCTGATTTCGTACTGTTTCGGTTTATATTAATGTTTAAGCCTTTTCAAAACATGACCTCTTTTTACGTCCAAAGAGAAAAGTTCTTAGAAAACATTGAATGAAAATAAAAAAAAAAATAGCTGATAATCAGCAGTTTATTCTCTTCCTAAAAAAAAATTCTGCTATAACATACAATTAATTTTGTGTATATAAATTGTTTTCTAGTCTGCAGCCACTGTCAAATTGGAGCAGTTCAAAATCTTGCCGTTTGGGTAATATCTAAAATGTTGTAGAACAAAAGAATTTTGGTTACTGCGTATAAAAGAATGCGGTATCTCAAGTATTCATCATTACCCTATTCTACTTATTTGTAAATCAATCTTTCAATAATATTGGATAATGGCCATTCATGGATTACAAAAAGGTAACTTGTTTTTATTACATTGGTACTAAATATTTTTATAACTAGCATTTTCTCATTTTGCTTCAATATTTTCCGAGCTTTATTATACACAAACGGCAACCTTAAAGTGACATTTCAGAATTTTTTGTCATAAATTTTACTTTTATTTCTATCTGAAAGAGCATATTTCCTTATCAAAATTCTGAAAATTTCAAGCCAAAATATTGCGCCGTTTACGAGAAATTTATATTTTTGTGTTAGAATTGAACAAATTGTTGTGGACAACAGTTCGGATTTATATGCAATTTATCGATTATGTCTCAACTTTAAATGCGTGTTTCTCGCTTATGGGCGACAACTTAAATCAAAGTACTGAAAGTACTGTTGGAAAGCAAATTTGCTGATTATGTCTAAAGGCCTTTCTAGTTGTTAGCAATATGAATTACACGGAGTTGGATAAAAGTAATTAATTGAATTTGATTCTTTAGAAAGTTACAAAATACAAGTTATGAAAGGATAATGTCTGTTCCATATCAGCAAAATATACTGAACAAAAGAGAAAACTTTACGCTGCAAGATTTCTTGTTTCTGAAAAAGTATCGAACTAAAAGCCTGATTTTATTTTTACAATATTGCCATGGCATTCGGCAATCGTTTTGTCGAAGTTTCATTGCCTTGTCTCCTTTAATGTCAGATTTACGGCCCTTAATGCATTTACAGCTAATTTCATCTAATGCCACATACGCGCGATAAACGATTCATTATTTTTACGGAATTGGTCATATCCGGGTTGCCAAAAAACCACAAAACATCTCTCTTATCACTTGTAGCAAGCTCTAAAATAAAGGTCTAATCTGTCAATTTTGTGAATTAACCCCCTTTGACATAAACAAATAGGGAATTTAAAATGTCGAATTCTCCCAGCCGAAAACGACTATAAGGCATTCTAGCACTCTATATGTTCTCCTATACCCAATGTCATGTTCTGAAGTAGGTTTTCTTGTATAATAGACTAGTGCGACAGGTCACGGTTCATAAATCTATTTGATGTACAGGCCCGTAGGAATAGGGGGGGGGGGGGGCTAAGCCCCTCCAATGTTGGCCAAAAATGCCGAATTTTCTTGACTGTAAATCAAATCAAATAACCATCTTACCGGCTATCAACGAATTCATTCAATTTCGTAGTTTTTGTTCCACTTAAAACGTCTCTTTATCACTGTATATTGAATGCACGTGTGCTTAATCGCTGTATATTGAATGCACGTGCGTCGTCATCGATTTCTCCGCATTTTGTGGGAGCCTCGTTTTGAAAATGTCGATTTGTTACTATTTTTAGTAACAATTCATATGTATACAATGTTAATTTCCCATAAACCCATGGTTTGCCTCCGGAAGTTAATCAGAGTCTTCTCTGATGAAAATTCGCTCTTCGATATTTGGATGTCGCTATTTACATCGGAGCGCTGTCCAATTCAAAAACAAAAGAAAATTCCGACACAAGTTATGTCGCTGTGTCGGAATTTTCTTTTGTGTTTGACTGGGACAGCGTTCCGTTGTAAATAGCGACATCCAAGTATCATCGAGCGAATTTTCATCAGAGAAGTCTCGGATTACCGGAAGTGTTCTGCGGGTACGGACTAAAACATAAATGAAAGGAGTCTATACCCTAATTAGAAAGCATTTGATCTCTGAAAACTACATGTCTTACTTGCTAAAACATGTGTTCCGTCACTACTTTATCCCTTTCCCAAATAAGACCGGGTTTGACAGCCCGAAAAGAAAATGTTCGGGGGAATATTGGGATGAAAGAAGAAACTGCTGATAATCAGAATTTTCTACTTTAACCTCGATATTGTCTTTGGTATTATCCACAAATAGTTCTAATTTTATCTAGGTATGTACCAATTTTGTCGTCTGCTACGGTTTTTTTTTATTTTGACCAATCTGAAATGTTTCTATTTGGGAAATGGTTAACATACCAACAATGTAAATTGATTTGATTCTATGTAGGCCTATTCATCTAGATCTAAATCCACGGTGGGTAACTCACATGACTTTAGGGAAGCGTTAACACCGAAAAAATCGTCCGCTTCAAGGTATGTTTTGTTTAATTCTCAGCTTATACCCAATTGATTTTGATGAGATAAAGTGCATGGAACGCGCCCTTGAGAGGGCTATTCCCGGCTCTAACTCACTCTGCTCCAAATCCAGTGGTTACTTCAAACATTCGAGCCAAAGTGTTTGTAAGTGCAAAACGAAAGTGGGAAGCATTCACATGCACCGAAGAAAACTTTCGCTTGAATGTTTGAAGAAATGACGGGATCGGAGCAGAGTTACAAACGGGAATAGCCCTCTCAAATGCGCGTTCCGTGCACTTTATCTCGTCAAAATCAACAGAGTATAAGCTGAGAAATTAAACCAAACATACCTTGAAGCGGACGATTTTTTCGGTGTTAACGCTTCCCAAAAGTCACATGGGTTATCCACCGTGATATCTATAGATTAAAAAGTTAACACCGTTTTTTAAACCAAGTGGTGAAAGGATTGCTAGTCTGATTTCTATGCATTTTGAGCATACCATCACATATTCTGGTTTCCCAGATTTCTACTTTCGCTTTGAAATGCCTATAGCTACACGCGAATACTAGCAAGGCCTATTAGACAAGATGTCTATGTCATTAACCTCAAAATAACCACTTAGTTGATCAATCAATTATTGTGAACGCGATTAAATGCATGGCTTATCGAATATCATTGTTTAGTTTCGGACATTAAAACGTGTAAGAATTTGGGCATAGAAAGATTCTAAAAATAGACGTGTCCTAGTTCCTTTTTTTAGCGCTTGAAGTGGGTCGCATATTTCATAGTTCAGTAAACTTGACTGACCCATTTTCAACGAAAGATATTGGACTGGCTATTGAACCGTAATGAAAGCAAATTACTACGTGATCGTTTCTCCTCTTTTAACACATGTTTAATTGGATGTTTTATCATCGGTCACACAATTGAATATCTTGTGTACAACTATAGAATTCAATATTGAATATTCGAAAGGTTGTTCTTGTCATTGATCTTTGCTTTTGACAGAACTATTTATAGTGAGGAGGACCGGGAGATGTTGTGTGGTATGCAGAGAATGTTAAAGTGCAGAGAAGCACGACTGGAAAGAAAAGCAAATTTTGCAAATTTGCTTTCCAAAAACTAATAGTATTTATACTCATTAGAATAACCAATTTTGGCATCAAGACATACTTTAAAAAATTGAAATTGGAATGAAATGTCCCTTTAACATCGGCTGGCAACATCCATTTTGTCAATAACTGCATCTTTTTTGCCAAAAAACGAACAGTCAAAATTGCAGTTTTTGCAAGGGCTAAAAAGAAAAGAAAAGAAGAAAAGAAGAAAAAAAACGACCAAGTTTACTGATGACAACATATGCCCATGCCCGGATCCAATTTTCGCGAAGCCCCTCTCCCCCGTGTTTTACACTCATTTTGAGAAGCTCTTATTTACAAAAAAAATGAACCCCCTCTGAAGCCTGATTATTTCATTTCCACATAGAAATTCAGTCAAAATTGTGTAATATAGGAAAACGACCCCCATTTGTACATTCGAGCCACTTCACATAAATCCTGGATCCGCCACAGACCAAGACGGTCCCTTTTGGTGTTATTACCTAAGTCTTAAGTTTATGAAACAAATGATAAAGTGCGACTAGGCCTGCCTGCTCGTATTTTAGACTAACACTTGCTAATGATTTTTTGAAGAATTTTTCAATGCTTCAACCCATTACAAAACGGCAACATTTTAGGGTAGGCCAAATTGAAAGATCCTGCAGACGACAATTTCAAGTGAACATGTGAAAGGAATTTTTAATTTTTAGGTCTTTTTGAATGAAAAACATCGTGGGAAATGAAGAAATTGCTTGTCACAACGGCCATTATTTTGTTGGTAGTCAAAAAGAGTTGTTATGACTTATACATTGTCGACTATCCCATTAAAACATTAATTATAAAATCGCTAGTTTCCCACAGCCTGGCCGTCTATTGTTTATACAACGCATATTTGTGAACAGTAAATTTGATTTTCACGTCATTCTCTGGGTGCTTTTAGAGCGACAATATTACTGTGTATTGCTGAATATCGCTGGAAAAGCCAAAATAGTTGGTATGTTGATTTTATTCATTATTTGTTCTAAATGCTTTTGTTGACTGTAATAGTACTTTAAATTAATGCATACAGATTTGTTTGTAAAATGTTTAGCATATTTTGTCATTGTTGAGAGCAAGCAAATTCTTATACTAATCTAACAAATTCTGCTTCCTTGAATATTGATTTGTAAAGTACAATAGTCGGCACTTGTATGCATTCTGATCTAAGCCCATATTATACATTTATCAATGTATTTTAATTGGATTTTGCTTTTATATTGAGTTAAATATGTTTGTTTTATCTTACCGTTGTATTTTTGTTTTGTGTATTTAGATTAGCATTGTAGTAAAATGGTTGTATTATATTTTCAGTAAATCGTATCCAGTTATCCAAATTTACCAGGAAGTGTTGGCTTCATTCATTTATTTCCACGGGATAAGGGGCGCATTTACAAACTTTGGGATTTCTCTGGTTCTCTGGTCAGCAATCGTACATTATTTACAACTATTTTGAACTGTCATTATTTACACATGGGCTATTGAAGATGGCACATTCTGACATAGATGTGAGACAAAGCCAGAGAGTGCGGATTATGACAGAACGGGGAAGATCATATGAAGAAGAGAGATGTGCTGAGCGACGAAAAAGAACAGTGAAAGTCTTAGTGAAAAGAATAAATGAGCTGGATTATTTGATGCAAAGTGAAAACTGTGAACTTGTGGAATTTCAAGCACAATATTCGGATTTCCTAGGTGTTTATGAGGACTTCACCATTGAACATCAAAGATACCAAAACTTACTGACGGGGCCTGAAAGGAGCGAAGATGATAAACTGAACTTCACAGAAGTTAATGATAGTTTTAAAGACTGCAAAATTAGATGTGAAAATTTTATTTTGAATAAGCAAATTGTCAAGAAAGATATGCAAGAGGATATACAGCCAGCAGATAGTGCTTCACAAGTCCGATCTCACTCCGGGTCATCAAGTTCTGGCCGATCTTATATTTCAAAGGCTAAGGCAATGGATATAAGACGACGGGCGGAACTTGAAGTGAGAGCAAAGGCTCTAGAGAAACGTCGCTCTCTAGAGCAGGAAATGCTTCATTTGAAATTAGAAAAAGATGAATTTGAATTAAAGACGGAAATGGAAACAATTGATGCACAAGACAGGGCATTGCAGAATTTTGAAATGCAAGGTTCTGCAATTGACAGAAATAACGAGTCAAGCCAATTCAAGTCTGTGCCAATTGATTCAATCTCCGTTAAACCTGTTAACTCCGATAGCATGAAATCTGAAATATTAGCTTTAACACATGAGTTGAGGAAACCTATTCCTGAAATTAAGCCTTTTAACGGAAATGTGTTAGAATTTACGTCTTTCATGAGACAATTTAATGCCAGAGTAAATGCAACAACTAGTTCGTTTGATGAGAAATTGAATTATTTGTTGCAATTTACTACTGGCGAGGCACACAAAATAGTGCAAGGCTATTCATATTTGAGAGCAGACGTAGGATTCAATGCCGCAATAGGCGAATTTCAGGAAAGGTATGGGAATGCAGATGCTATTGCACATGCGTATGTAAAGAAAGCATTGGACTGGAAACCTGTCAAAGCAGACGACGTTAAAGGCTTGGATGAATTCGGTATTTTCCTCAGGGAATGTCAATTCGCTGTAGAGAATGTCGAATCGGCACAAATACTAGAGTATTCCGAAAATATGAAACTTTTGTTAAAAAAGTTACCTTATTACTTGCACGACAAATGGAGAAATATCGTTTTTGAAATTAGAGAAAAGGGTAATATCGTCAAATTTTCTAAATTTGTAGAATTCGTCCGCCGAGAAGCGCGAAAGGCGAACGATCCTACGTTCGGTAGGGATCAAGTCAGTACGAATAAGTCCGATCAATCGTCGCACAAGAAGTCGGGAAAGGGTCTTAGTCATTCGAAAACGCTAATTGCGCAAGTTTCTGATCAAGCAAATGCAAGCAATTTGCCGTTGTCGAATGTAGATACTAAACATGAGTCAAACTCGATAAAGGGTGTAGCATTTATTAACCTATGTCTTTTTTGCAACAATGTTACTCATTCCCTCGATAACTGTAGTGTCTTAAGGGAACGTACTTTGAAGGAGAGGTACGAGTTTCTGAAATCTAAGGGGCTCTGCTTTGGTTGTCTGAAGTCTGGGCATTTCAAGGGTTCATGTAAAAAGAAATTGGTGTGTACTATTTGCAATAAGTTGCATCCATTTATTCTGCATGTTGACCAAAAACCCAATTCTGAGACTAATTCGACTACGTTTTGTAGTGACACAGGGGCCAGAAAACAAACTCTACCTATTGTTCCTGTCCGCGTTAAGCATAGTGATAGTCACAAATACATAGATACTTACGCATTTCTAGATACAGGAAGCACTGCTACGTTCTGCACCGAATCCTTAATGAATCACTTAGGCATTGAGGGTCAGAGGAAAACAGTTACATTGCACACTATGGGTGAAGATAAGACGGACAAATGCTTCATGTTGAAGGGTCTTGAACTGTGCAGCTTGTCTAATTCAACGGTGATAAATTTGCCGACGGTGATAAGTCAAAAAGAGTTACCAGTTTCTAGCTCAGACGTTGTAAACGCGTCTGATTTAAAAGATTGGCCGTATCTCAGGGACGTCCCTTTGTTAAGAATAAATAGCAATGTTGATTTACTTATAGGGGTGAATGTACCTGCAGCAATGGAACCATGGCAGGTAATTCAAAGTCAAAACAATGGGCCTTTCGCGATTAAAACTGTTTTGGGTTGGGTAATCAACGGCCCAACAGAACTTTACGAATGTTCAAGTCAGCAAACGTCAGCACATGCGTCTGTTAATCGCGTTGCTGTAACGTTAAAACCATCCTTGGAAGAACAACTTCTTCACCATTTTAATCAGGATTTCTGCGAAAAAGCTGTGAATGATACCGCAGAGTCATCCAAGGAGGAAAGAAAATTCCTTGACTTGGTTGAAAATTCAGTTTCAAAGAAGGATGGCCATTACGTTATAGATTTACCTTTTCGAGAACAAAACACAACAATGCCCAATAACAAAGATCAAGCATTTCATAGGTTATGGCTTCTAAAAAAACGATTTAATCGTGATAACAGTTTTTATCGGGAGTACACCGAGTTTATGCAAAGAATTATAGACAAAGGTTACGCACAAAAGGTGCCTCCTGATAGTTTAGACCAGGATGATGGTAAGGTTTGGTTTTTGCCCCACCATGGAGTTTACCATCCTCAAAAGCAAAAGTTAAGGGTAGTTTTTGATTGTGCAGCACGTTATCAAGGCACTTCATTAAATGACAAACTTTTGCAAGGACCAAGTCTTACAAATACACTTGTAGGTACTTTGTTACGTTTTAGAGAGGAAGAAGTAGCTTTCATGGGGGACATTGAGAGTATGTTTTATCAAGTGCGAGTTCCTCAGTCTCATGCCAGTTTTTTAAGGTTCCTATGGTGGCCTGATGGTGATCTTAGTAAGCCGGCAACGCAATACCAGATGACGGTGCATTTGTTTGGTGCAACTTCTTCTCCAAGTGTTTGCAATTTTGCTCTAAGACAGACAGCTTTGAATGGTCATTTTGATAAAGAAGTGGTTAGCACAGTTTTGAAGAACTTTTACGTTGACGATTGTCTCAAATCGGTCGGGTCTTCTGCAAAAGCACGGTCTATGATAAATGATCTTAAATCTGTGTTAAGTGCTGGTGGTTTTCATATCACAAAATGGGTTAGTAACAGTAAGGACGTTATGCTGTCAATTCCAAAAGAGGAGTTGGCTTCTGAATTGAGAAATCTGGATCTTGAGCGGGACACTCTGCCTATCGAACGAGCATTAGGTGTCTTCTGGAATGCAGAAACTGATACATTTGAATTCAAATTAGACTTGAAAGAGAAACCTTTCACGCGTAGAGGCGTTCTTTCAGTTGTTAGTTCAATATATGACCCTATTGGACTTTTGTCTCCTGTTATTTTACCTGCAAAATGTTTGATCCAAGAGTGTTGTAGGTTGCGTTTGGATTGGGACGATGAATTGCCGGACGATTTGAAAATCTCTTGGAGAAAGTGGTTGGGTGAAATTGGTCTGATAAAGGATTTTAGAGTACAAAGGTGCTTAAAACCTTCAGGTTTCGGAGAAGTAAAAGAGGCAATTTTGCATCATTTCTCAGACGCTAGTATCTATGGATATGGGGTTGTTTCATATCTGTATTTACAAAATGTCAAGGGCGATATTCATGTTTCGCTGGTAACGTCAAAGTCACGCGTTGCTCCGCTGAAGCAAATTACTGTTCCAAGATTAGAACTGACAGCAGCTACTGTTGCAGTTAGGCTTGACCGTATGATCAAAAGTGAAATAGGTATTCCTATCGATAAGTCCTATTTCTGGACTGATAGCATGTCGGTTTTGTACTACATTCGTAACAATACCGCTAGATTTCAGACATTTGTGGCAAATAGATTGACAGTTATTCAAGAAGGTTCAGATCAAACTCAATGGATGTACATTCCTTCGAAGTCGAATCCAGCTGACTTGGCTTCAAGGGGATGCACTGTTAGGCAATTCCTTGAAAATAGGGAATGGGCTTGCGGGCCAGCATTTTTGAACGCCAAGTCGGTCCAATGGCCAGATCAACCACCGTCATTAAATGTCCAAGAAAATGACCTTGAAATCAAAAGGAGTAAACAATGTCAGGGTTTGGTTGTTTCTAGTGCCAATATTGTTCAGCAAGACTCTGGTTTTGAAAACCCAGTAACGAAATTGGCAAGGCATTTCTCAAAGTGGACTTCCCTGAAAAGAGCTGTAGTTTATCTTTTGAGGTTAAGAAAACTTTTGTATGACAAATCAACCCAGAAAGGTTCTGTCACAAGGTCAAGATCGAAGTCAGTCAAAGAAAATCAGTTGATTTCACTAGAAGAGATTGACGAGGCAGAAAAGACTATTGTTCGAAATTGTCAAGCGAATTACTTTTCTGAAGACATTGCCTGTCTTAAAAGTGGCAATCCTGTTAAGGATAGGAGCAAGATAAAGAATCTAAATCCCTATTTAGAAGATGGACTGCTAAGGGTAGGGGGTCGGTTATCTAGGTCATGCATGCCAGAAAAGTCGAAACATCCATTTCTTTTGCCAAAGAATTGTAGGGTATCGGATTTAATCATTGGTGACATTCATGAGCGTGTTGGTCATCTAGGTAGAAACTCAGTTTTAGCTCAATTGCGAGAGACGTTTTGGGTAATAAATGCTCAATCGGCCGTTCGAAAATTACTTTCTATGTGTGTTATTTGTCGAAAGATCAGGGCTCAGCCAGGCAAGCAGCAAATGGCTGATCTACCCGATGACAGGCTTGTTCCGAATGAGCCTCCATTTACAAGAGTAGGGATGGACTATTTCGGCCCAATTGAAGTGAAACTAAAACGTTCTATTGTGAAACGATATGGAGTAGTTTTCACATGTTTTAATACTCGCGCAATTCATTTAGAAGTTGCTGATAGTTTGGATACAAGTTCATGCATAAATGCTATAAGAAGATTTGTAGCACGACGTGGTCAGTGTACAAAGATTTTGTCGGACAATGGTACCAATTCAGTGGGAGCACGCCGTGAGCTTCTACAGTCTATCAAGGAATGGAACGAAGGTCAAATTCATGGTTATCTGTTGCAAAGAAACATTGATTGGCGTTTCAATCCGCCGTCCGGGTCTCATTTCGGTGGTGTATGGGAACGGATGATCAGAACAACGCGTCAAGTTCTGTATGCAATTTTACAGCAACAAACATTAAATGATGACACTTTGAATACCGTTTTGTGCGAAGTTGAGGCAATAGTTAATGACAGGCCGATAACTAACTTGCCTGATAGTCATGGAGATTTAGAAGCTCTTACACCAAACCATTTACTTTTACTTAAACGCAATCCATCTTTGCCACCAGGTTGTTTTAATGTCAACGACAAATACAGCACACGGCGATGGCGACAAGTTCAATACATGACCAATCTATTTTGGAAAAGATGGATTCGTGAATATCTGCCTCTGCTACAAGAGAGACAGAAATGGCTTCGTCCTAAGAGAAATTTCTCCGAAGGAGATGTTGTTCTTATCATAGATGAACATGCTCCTCGAGGGTCTTGGCCTTTGGGACGCATAACTAAAACCATTCCTGACAGGCATGGTAAGGTGAGACGGGTGTTTGTGAAAACTCAAACTAACGTCTTGGAAAGACCAGTACATAAGTTGTGTTTACTTGTCGAACATGAAAACTAGAATTAAACTGATATGGGTGATAACACTGATCTGGGTGTTAGCAAGATAAGGTTGATATGTATAGCCATATGTCTTGTATTTCTATTATGTTTGTTTATGTGTATGTTTCCATACTTGGTAATTGCTTTCTTAAGCACTTTCTTAAGACGCAATTAAGGGGCCAGAATGTTATGACTTATACATTGTCGACTATCCCATTAAAACATTAATTATAAAATCGCTAGTTTCCCACAGCCTGGCCGTCTATTGTTTATACAACGCATATTTGTGAACAGTAAATTTGATTTTCACGTCATTCTCTGGGTGCTTTTAGAGCGACAATATTACTGTGTATTGCTGAATATCGCTGGAAAAGCCAAAATAGTTGGTATGTTGATTTTATTCATTATTTGTTCTAAATGCTTTTGTTGACTGTAATAGTACTTTAAATTAATGCATACAGATTTGTTTGTAAAATGTTTAGCATATTTTGTCATTGTTGAGAGCAAGCAAATTCTTATACTAATCTAACAAATTCTGCTTCCTTGAATATTGATTTGTAAAGTACAATAGTCGGCACTTGTATGCATTCTGATCTAAGCCCATATTATACATTTATCAATGTATTTTAATTGGATTTTGCTTTTATATTGAGTTAAATATGTTTGTTTTATCTTACCGTTGTATTTTTGTTTTGTGTATTTAGATTAGCATTGTAGTAAAATGGTTGTATTATATTTTCAGTAAATCGTATCCAGTTATCCAAATTTACCAGGAAGTGTTGGCTTCATTCATTTATTTCCACGGGATAAGGGGCGCATTTACAAACTTTGGGATTTCTCTGGTTCTCTGGTCAGCAATCGCACAAGAGTCATTGTGAAGTAATGGGTAAACCCTGTCATAATGATAAATCGCGGTATTTGAAGACTGCTCTCATTTGAAAGCCGTTGCAGAGAAAAAAGAAGAAAACTTGACGAAAGGTAGAAAATGTATACACTTTGTTGCAACATGGTGCATATTAAAACTATTGGGAGAAGTGAGGAAGTTATGAAGTAATTATTGGCCATTTTTCCTATTCTCTCTTTGATATTCCGATCTATTTCTACAAGAAACGAGGTCTTGATTGGAAGAGGGTTACGTTAAATGGGGATAAATAGTTAATGGACTTCATAGTTTATCACCTTTAAACAATAGTTAGATCGTTTTATTACAATTAATACTACAATTTGATACATAATGGTTTAATGGCCTATAATATTATAGCCGTACTTTTCGATCTGATAAGTATTGCACATGCTGGATTTAACCTAGATTGGCACCCGTGCTAGTTTGAAACAAGCTTTTTTTTAAAAACCCTTTTGCCAAACAAAGCTTGAATTTGACTTTGTTGCTTGGGAAGCGATGAGACAACCTGTATACGATTAACTGACTGAGTAAGTTTAATTCTACGACACAGCGACTTACTAATGGCATTATATTATTTTAATTTGAGTTACGAGCTTGACCTGCGAAGAAGTGCTTTCAAAAACGTCGATGGAAAAGAAGAAAATGCTGAACATCAGCATTTTCTTCTTTTTCATCGATGTTTTTATGATATATTGTGAACATTTAATTTTAATGGCATTTTTATGGTATTATATTGTCGTCTGCAGCATCTTTGAATTTAACCAGTTCTATGATAGTCGTTTGGGTAGCGTTTAGACAACCTGTTATTTTAATTCTGCGACACAGCGACAACCTCATAATCGATAAGAATCTCGTCTGCTGACTGACTAATGGCGCATTTTCTTCCGTAAAAATGCCAACATTTGATCTGAGAAAAACCGATAGAAAATTCCTGGTATTGTTTTCTAGCGAATTTTGCTTTTAGAGGCCAATATCCAAGCGTCAACAGTAATGTGTGTTTGTGTGAAAATCTCATTACACACTCGTTTCACTTGGAAACCAATTTATTTGTAGGTCTTTTTTATTCCTGGGATTTTGTGTCTTTCTTTTTTGGTAAGTAGTCTTTCTTTCTTATGGTAGTCCACCCCTAATGAGATTCGCTCGACGTCGGAATTATTCGGGCGACGTCGAAAACATTCGGCGGTGGAACTTTCCACCGCCGAATGTTTACGCCCGCGCCCGAATAGTTTCGGATACGTAACGACGCCGCTCGAAAAAGCCGATGTTTTATGATTCTCAAAATGGCCACATTACGGGTTTTCTACCTTAATCCATTCCCACATAATGGCGATTTTGACGCCCCACAATATGAAGGCGTTGAAAACATTCTGGGTAAGGAAGAACATACTTATTACTAGCAATTTCTTCATTTCATATAGTATTTTCTACACAGATTTCCCTAAAAAGGGTATGCTTTGACGATCCTGTAGTGCAGAAAACCTCGAAGAAAAAGGATAACATGATAATCATGAACAAAATAATGTGTTTTTGTGTGAAAATCGCATTACACACACTTTTCACTTAAAAACAATTCATTTGTTTCGCCTTTATTTATTCATTTATTTATTTATTTATCTATTTTTAACCCTTTCCCAAACAACAAAATTGGGGGGGGGTCCAAATGGAAAGCTTCTGCAGACAGCAAAAATGATGTAGATATGATAGAATTTGGGGTATAAAATGGCTTAGAAAATATTGAGGCAAAAGGAGAAAATGCTGATAATCAGTTCTTCTTTTGCCTTAAATGTTTTCCATGTCATGAGTTCAAGGGACGTCAAAACCAGGTCTTGTTTGGGAAAGGGTTAAATCTATATATGTGATGTTTCTTTTCCTGGTAAATCACACTAACCTACGATTGTTTGCTTATTCATAATCATCTAGTACAAATTTAACCCATTACCACACAATGACTATTTTTGACTCCCTACAATATAATGGCTTTGAAAAACATTGTGGAAAATGAAGAAATTGCTTGAGACAAGCAATTTCTTCATTTCCCACAATTTTTTCTACCCAGAAAGATCAAAGAATGCAAAATTTCATTCAATTCATATCGTCGTCTGCAGCATCTTTGAATTTGGACAAGTCCAAATTTTGTCGTTTGGTAATGGGTTAAACTTTTTGAATGGCAAAGTAGGCCCCTACTAGTAGGTATGCGGGCTGAGCAGGCTGTGTAAGGTCTACAGTTTTCACATGAGTGTAATCACTGTGTATAATAACGTGACTCAGAATGTCCGATAATCTTCAATATCTTTTTTTAATTCTTGACCAATTTGAATTCGGTTTGCAGCAGAGAATGTGAGAAAATGCCAGGAATAAGCTGTTTGTGTTGGATTTTTAAAAGATCAAAAGTTACTGATGAAAAAGTTATTGAAGATAAACCAAAATTTTGGTTTATCTCCAATAACTTTTTTATCAGTTGATATTTCAAAAATCAACCACGTCCATCTAATGTGTGGCGTCTGTCCACATTCTCTGCTTCAAAACGAATTCAAATCGGTCCCATATTAGCAAAGTTATTGAAGATTTTCTGAAATTGTTGTATCATGTGATTATCCACCGTGGTAATGTAGCTCAGGACTGTTATTGTGAATGCATTGAAGGAAATGTGAAAACACAAAACTACTCGTCAAAATTGATAGATCTATTTCCGAAACAGTGAAATTTGGGTCGACATAAAAATGCCTAGGCTACTTTGCTAATGTAGCCTTGGCATAGTTATGTCGACTCAAATTCCATTGTAATTAAAAATTGATGATGCCAAAACACCGAAATATAAGGCATGGGATGTTGTGAAATAAAAAAGACCTTTCCAAACTTAAAGCAAAGTTCTAGACATACATGTATAATTATATACAAAACATATACAAAGATGTTGCAGACGACAATTTCAAGTGATTTTTTTTTTGCATTTCTTGGTCTTCCTGGGTAGAAATCATTAAGACAAATAAAGAAATGGCATGTAATAATCCCCTGAATCCGCTTATTTCCGTTAGTTGAAGAAATCTATTTCACAGTCTACACGGAAAGTTAAGTTTTTATGTAGGCTTACACAGCTTTGGAATTCTAAACCCATGGGCGGATCAAGAGGGGGTCGGGGTTGTTCCGGACCCCCCATCCCTGGAATTCGACGGGCCCCTACGAAAAATATGGAGAAATCAAATTTTTACGTAAAAAACTAAAGAAAATTCAATTTTTTAGCGTTAGAACGTTTTCAATTACGACTAACATTCACTTGTCATCTGGGCCTGGAACCCCCCCCCCCCCCCCCCCTGGAAAAAGGGCTTGGAACCCCCCACCCTCCCCACCCCCCAGGAAAATATTTCTGGATTCCTCCTTGAAACCCTAGTAAATAGGATCTATTACATAGATCTGTAAAATTGATATGATTAGATTCTAATTTCGTTTCTACTAAAACGTTTTGGCCACTCCCAAACCTTGTCCAACGAATCTTTCGAGATGATCAGCGCACAGCCGAAGTTGAACATTTTTGTTTTTGATTTAATTAGCATAAATGATACAGGAGTGACACCATATCAATGAACAGAACCAGAACTCCTCAGGTGTTGTCGAGCTATCAACATCCCTCGGATGCAATCGGTGGCCATCTTGTACAAATTATGTACCAATTGCTCTGCAAGCACAATGCCGAAATCAGATGACATTGTAGTTGTTTAAGGATACAAAATATTAAAAACAAACAACATTCAATTTAACTCGATAACATCCTCATTTGTGATAAAAAGTTTTTTACCAGATAATGAGTGGATGTGATTGGCCGGTTGTTGAAAAATATATTGATATTTATCATGTCATTTACGCGCATTATACTAGTACTTTCACATTCAATATGGCGACGCCCGTAATACGGACAATGTTGATTTACGATACAACGACAATGCCTTACAAAAATTATCACTGCAGGCATATGAATCACGTGACCATGGTGAATGTCACGTGATGTTGTAAAGATGTCGGATATTTATTTATATTTCTGAAATAATTTTTTAAATCCATATATTTTTTATTTGGATTCATATCTGACACTTCATATTCTTAAAACATCACTTAAAGCATGTTTACTTTAAAAAAAATCAAAAAAAAAAAAAAAAAAAAAAAAAAAAAAAACTGAAATCTTGGTAACTCAAGCTGTGCCGACAGAGATCTCCCCAATCCAGATTCAGGGGAGATTACTGCGAAGAAGATTGACATCCGAGGTATGAATCTATATAGATTTGTACAAGGTACTCCGAATGTATACAGATTATGTTTGCATGACGTCATCGTGTTAAAAAGACGTCATCTCAATAGATAATAGACTTGCATGTGTGTAATAAAATGGGTATGTTTACAACATTTTTATTAGATCTAGATCTACATCTAAATCTATTATGAACTCATTTTGTTGAAAGCAATTCTTCAGTTATAGATCTAGGGGTTTGTAAACACTGTAAAAAATCACTTGTCCACGGACTAGTTTTCCAAGATCGATTGAAAAATTTAAAAAATCAAAAATTCTGTGCTAGATCTATATCTAGTTTATACACAGATCCAATCTTTATCAATACATTTTTTATGGTTATTTCGTTTTGGACAGCTGTGCTTCACTGACGAATGAAATTTGAATATAAATTAACAGATACATATGAAATAAACATGTGTCACATTATATAACCATATGTCACATTTGCTTATGATGAGGTTTACAATCCTTTTAAACACAGAATTCAAATTTCAACATACATTGTACATTGTATCTACAGGCCCGTAGTAAGCAATTTCATATGGGGGGGGGGGGGGCTAAATCCCTTGTTCTGAATATTGGGGGGCTAACTTGGATTTTCCCAAAATGTTCCGTGTAAAATTAAGAAAAAATTAAGAACTTTGGGGGGGGGCTTAGCCCCCCCCCCCCTAGCCCCCCCCCCCCCGTTCCTACGGGCCTGTGTTTTTCACCAACACATCTTGTTGTTTTCTGCAGCAGGTTTCAAGTACAGTCGACACTCGTTATGTCGACATCGGATAAGTCGAATTTTCGCTTAAGTCGAAGTTTAAATCTGGTCCCGTCCTTCATCAATGGACATATTTTTTTCAAACAAAATAGTTTCGAACTCAATATAACTATTGAAACATATACTAGAGGAAAGAAGTAACGCAACAACTATTTTTTGTCATTTCTCTTAATTCTTTTATGTTATTAAGTCAAACTTGTTACTGATTATTACAGGGTACTGTATCTTGATATCGATCTTTGTGTTTACGTTAGAACCAGGGTAGAGACTAAATACTAGTAGGCTCAAGTCGAAATTATGGTACGAAATGGTTGTGGTACGAAATGACTACTAACCGTTACCGCAACCGGGTGGCAGTCATTTTACTATTGAGACATTTCATTGTCATTAGTCGTTGCTCATGGCAACATTTTAGAAGAAAAAAATCAGATTCGTCGTCTTTCGCGGCGCTTAACAGAAAGTGTTGGGGTTTTCTCGTTGTTATATTAATGCGCGCGCATCTTCGACTTGAACCTGCTAGTATTTAGTCCCTACCTAGAACCAGTCTTACTTGTGAGATAACGTCAAAAAAGACGTTTACACGTTTTGCACGTGCAAACTTTTAAATACCCAAACTTTACATAAAACTCTTTTGATTTGTATAGATGCACGTCGACTCAACAAAAGGTAGTGATTTTCGTTTGGATTTAATCCCTCATATCATTTTGCGACTTAATCAAAGACGTCATCCGGTAGAAATTGTGATGTTTAAGAATGGAACATCTCAACCCTCAATTGCTGCTGACTTTGGTGTACTTAGAGATTATTACACGGCTGATGAGGGCCGGAGAGTGATATCGGCCCGCAACCGCGATATCTGCACCGAGGTCTTTAGACCGAGGTCAGATATCAAGGTCAGGGCCGATATCACTCTCCGGCACGAATCAGCCGTGTGATAATCTCTAAATATTACATTCTTTTTGCGAAAAAACTTCATTCGATGAATAAATCTTACCTTTATATAAAGTTTCCACAGATTTTTCATTTGAAATAAACTCATTTTTATACATTTTTCACATTACACGCACTCGAAGTGAAGACAGATAACGTTACGACGGCAGCCATTTTTGTAAACAACATTGCGTTTTTCTGACGTCATTGACGTTTCGCGTCACGAAAAGGCACGTGCAAAAGATCTGTACCTATAGTTTTCAGAATAAATTCCTTAGCAGCGGGCAGATATCGCATATCTGCCCGCTGCTAAGGATTCACGTGGATATAGCTTTTTCGGCCCGCCCGATATCTGGCCGATTCTAGCCGAAAATGTTACTATTTATAGTAACAGAATGTAATATATCGGTATATTACATTCTGTTACTATAAATAGTAACATTTTCGGCTAGAATCGGTCAGATATCGGGCGGGCCGAAAAAGCTATATCCACGCGAATCCCTAGCAGCGGGCAGATATGCGATATCTGCCCGCTGCTAAGGAATTTATTCTAAAAACTATAGCTACAGATCTTTTGCACGTGCCTTTTCGTGACACGAAACGTCAATGACGTCAGAAAAACGCAATGTTGTTTACACAATTGGCAGCCATCGTAACGTTATCTTTCTTCACTTCAAGTACGAGTGAGGTAAAAATATGTATGAAATGGAGTTTATTTCAACTAAAACTTTATTCAAAGGTAATATTTATTCATCGAATGGAGGTTTTTTTTTCGCAAGAAGAATGTAATATACAGATTATTACACGGCTGATGAGGGCCGGAGAGTGATATCGGCCCTGACCTTGATATCTTCCCTCGGTCTAAAGACCTCGGGGCAGATATCGCGGTTGCGGGCCGATATCACTCTCCGGCCCTCATCAGCCGTGTAATAATCTCTAAATATTACATTCTGTTACTATAAATAGTAACATTTTCGGCTAGAATCGGCCAGATATCGGGCGGGCCGAAAAAGCTATATCCACGTGAATCCTTAGCAGCGGGCAGATATGCGATATCTGCCCGCTGCTAAGGAATTTATTCTGAAAACTATAGGTACAGATCTTTTGCACGTGCCTTTTCGTGACGCGAAACGTCAATGACGTCAGAAAAACGCAATGTTGTTTACAAAAATGGCTGCCGTCGTAACGTTATCTGTCTTCACTTCGAGTGCGTGTAATGTGAAAAATGTATAAAAATGAGTTTATTTCAAATGAAAAATCTGTGGAAACTTTATATAAAGGTAAGATTTATTCATCGAATGAAGTTTTTTCGCAAAAAGAATGTAATATACAGATTATTACACGGCTGATTCGTGCCGGAGAGTGATATCGGCCCTGACCTTGATATCTGACCTCGGTCTAAAGACCTCGGTGCAGATATCGCGGTTGCGGGCCGATATCACTCTCCGGCCCTCATCAGCCGTGTAATAATCTCTAATGACAAAATATTGCTTGAGATAACGTCATAAAACGAACAGAACAACTGACGGTCGCCCGAAAAGCGATGGTTAGCGTTTAACGTCACGACGTCAGACCCATAACGTTCGTTTATTTTTCCTACCGAAACAAATTCTCTTATCGCATAAATTCAAATTTCAGCCAGGAATCGTTGACGTCTAATTGGATTGCGTGCAAGAGCGCATTTAACATTGACGCCAGACCCTTCTCATTTAAACGTATATTTATGGCACGTACAACATGTGACCTTGATGAAACTTTGACTCTAGGAAGTCAAATGATGAAGTTTAACTATGCATTGAAAAAATTACTCCAATGAAGGTGATTTTGAGAAAGACAAAAACAAAGGGTATGATCAAATTTATTTTTGTTGCGTTTCATTTTTCCTTTAGTATAGTAGGAAAAGGATAGCAATTGCTCGAAACGAGCAATTTCTTTCCTTTTCCTACTATATTTCAATAATAATCGTACTTGATTAGTATCAAAAACAGTCAAATATCAACTTTATCGAAGCCGAACAAAATCGGATGAGTCGAACTCCGGATATGTCGAGGTATTTTGGCGGCCCCTCCGACTTTGACACAACGAGTGTCGACTGTAGATCTTAATCGCGACCCTCGAGACTGTTTACAACCTTTTGCCGTTTGGAACGTGGTTGAAACATGATCTTGAGTAACGATAAGATCCGAGAATATTCGAATGAAGTAGATCTAGAACTAGAACCAGTCTAAAAATTTGGAAAAGGTTTAGCAAAATTAGATCTAACACTCTCCCTAATAGAAAAGGCTTGGGAAAATATTTGAAAAGAAAGAAACTGCATGCTGATAACCAACAGTTTCTAATAATAATAATAATAATAATAATAAAGACTTTATTTTAAGAGGCAACACAGTTGGGATTAACCCAGTCTTCCCTGTGAGCCTCTAGAATATTTACATTTACATCAATACAAACAAAACACATTTTATATACAACAACAAAGATAAACAAATACAACAAACAGATTGTATTAAGGATTATACTGTATCCTGCTAAATTTATAAATCCTTTCCAAACAGACTGATCATGCTTTTGAGTTTTGATGTCCTGAAATATGAAACTTAAAGAAAAGATTGAGGGAAACGAAGAAAGTCTGATGACCAGAACTTTCTCCCTTTTCTTCAATGTTTTTGTGTTTTAACATTTAAAGTTCAATTTGCTTTAACATTCATCATGTCATCTGCAGAATTTATTTAGTTGAATTGGCCTAAAAATTGTTGTTTTGGTTAATAAGAAAATAGATACATATATTCAGAAAATTCTGATTTTCCATTGGCAAACTGATTATACTTATATCAAGATCAGACTGCATAGAAGTTTGGGAAGTCATTATAGACAAAGATCAGACTTAACTAATGTCAAGTCTGATCCATGTCTATTATTCTTGCCAGTTATACATACAATTTGATATAATTTCTGATATTAGTCAAGTTACAATAAAAATTAAATAACTACTGGTGATAGGAAAATTACCACATTTATAACTTTGAAGATTAAGCACAAAAATGAATTAAGTGCATAAAACTATATGCACTTAATACAGGTTTGTACCACGCCTTCATTTAATGTTCATGAAATAACATTAACACTGAAACTGTCTTTCCCACCAGAGTTCCACCAAGATAAGAAAGTTGTCTTGAACTTCTGTATACTGTCAGAATTTTTGATATAGATGGGGATCTGATTCCAAATTTAGGGCCTGAATATGCAATTGATTTGCGGTAAAATTCTATCCTTGGTTTTGGAATGTTTAGTGCTAAGTTTGTATTTGATCTTAGGTTTACATTTTCTGACTTAGTGAAAAGATCAGATATATAATTAGGAAGCTTTGCATTTGCAAATTTGTACATAAACAGTGATTTTTTGAATATGATGCGGTCTTGAATTGTAAGCCAATTAAGCTCTTTGAAAAGATCAGCACTTGGAAAGTCAGTGGTCTTGTCAAGGATAATTCTGGCAGCTCTTTTCTGGAATTTATGTAGCCTCTCCAACAATGCTGAGCCACAATTTCCCCAAATAATGCAGCAATAGTCTAAATGTGGTAGAATATAGGCATTAAAAAACATTTTTCTGACTTGTATACTAAGGAATTTTCTAATTCGTAAAAGTAGATATAAAAGTGAATTGCATTTCTTGATAGTATTTTCTACCTGGGTTATCCAGGACAGTTTATGATCAACATATACTCCAAGTAATTTCTCTACATCTGAGAATTCAATTTGTTTATCTTGTAGATACAATTTGTTATTTTGAAGATTTTGCATTTGATTGGTAGAAGATATTATCATAGCTTTTGTTTTATCTGGGTTTGGTACCATGGCATTTTTACTACACCAATCATGAATAATATTCAGGCTATTTTGCAGTAATGTACATACTTCATTAACTGACTTGCCAGTAACACTAACTGTTGTGTCATCGGCAAATAAATCGGTAGAAGAGACATCTAGATGTAAGGGTAGATCATTAATGTATAATAGAAAAAGAATCGGGCCTAAGACAGAGCCTTGAGGTACTCCACATGTTATATCTTGAGAAGAAGACAATTTGCCTCCAACAGATACTTTCTGTGTTCTATTTGAGAGATAAGATTTGAACCAAGATAATGTAACATCAGTTATGTTATATTTGGTCATTTTTTGAAAAAGAATAGAATGATTTATCAGATCAAAAGCTTTTGTTAAATCAAGGAAGACAGTACCCACAACTTCTTTATTATTAATGGCATCAATCCACGAGTCAATAATAGCTGTGAGAGCTGTTTCACAAGAGTGATTAGTTCTAAACCCAGACTGATTTTTATGAATAAGCAAATTCTCTTCCAGAAATGTTTTCAGATTGTCACTAACATGTCGTTCTAAAACCTTAGATAAAATCGGTAAAATGGAGATTGGACGATAATTACTAACATCAGACTTTACACCCTTTTTAAGGATTGGTACAACTTTAGCTGCTTAAAGACAGATGGAAATTGACTTTTCCTAATACTTTCATTAAAAATGTATGCAATTGGTTTGGCTATGGTTTTGGCACCAAGTTTTAAAAATTTTGGCCCAATGCCATCGAGTCCAGTAGACTTATTTATGTCCAAGTTTTGAAGTTGTTTGAAAATAAAATCTTCCTCTATTGTTGGAATGATAAAATTGTTCAATAAGTTTGTCCTCTCCATTAATCCAGGATTAAGATCTGCTGTAAGATTAATATCAGTATTGTTACAAGATCTCAGTACACTGGCAAAATACGAGTTAAAAAGTTCAGCTTGAGTTTGAGCATCATCTGTAGGATTTCCCTGCTGGTCTAAAATACAAGTTGACTGTTGTCCTTGTGACTTACCTGACAAATCTTTCAGATTTTTCCAAAGTTTCTTGGGATTTTTCTTATTGTTATTAATTGCATTGTCATAAAAGGACTTTTTTGCTTGAGATATCAGAACTTTTAATTTATTCCTCCAATACCTATGAAGTACATTATTATTTGATGATTTAGCTCTATCGCGTTGTTGAGAGGCATGTCTAATTTCTTCATTGTACCAGTCAGGGAGATAAATGTGTTTAACACGTTTTTGTTTCAATGGAGCATGTTGGTTTAATATGTCATTGAATAACGAGATAAAACAATCCAAACAATCATCTACATCATCATAAATTTCTATTAACGACCAAGGTTGATTTTCAAGGTCTCTAATAAAATTCTGATTGTCAAAATGACGCAGATTTCTGTATTGTATTATGTTGTGCATTGACTTAGAATTACAATCAGAATTTAGCTTACGTGAAAAGCAAACTGGGTAATGATCACTAAGTGCAATTTTGGGCACAAAAACATTTGTAATATTTTGAGGGTTGTTAGTATAGACATGGTCTATTATGGTTGCTGTTTCATTGGTGACTCTGGTGGGTGTTTCAACAAGTTGCACTAAATGGTAACTGTGTAATATATTACTCCAAGTTTGGTTTGAGCATTTGGAGTTAGAAAAATCAAAGTTAAAATCTCCTGTCAAAATAATTTCCTTGTTCTCAGCATATACAGTTTCAATAATTTGTTCCATATCATTTATCCAGTCATTTTTTGCAGATGGGGGCCTATATACATGTCCAAAAATAAAAGGTTTTTGCTTTGAGTGTCTAACTTCCAACCAGATTGCCTCAATATTCTTTCTTTCAAGGTCATGTCTTTGTATACTGTGGTATTTACATTTAACATATGTAACCAAACCTCCACCAAGCGAGCCTCTATCTCTTTCTCCCTTTGTCTCAATATTTTCTATGTCATATTTTAGTAGATTTACACAGATTCTTTCTTTAATAACTTCCATTTTGTTATTTGTGGCGGTTTTTGAAGAGGACCACCTTCAAATTCTGCTGTTTGGGAAAGGGTTAAAGAAATAACTGGCCACAATCGCCGAAACAATGAACATTATCCGCGAAGATTTATCAAATATCAGTGTGGTAAAGGCCTTGTAACGGCGATAGAAGATTAACCTTTTCCACATTGTAAGTCAAAATTCAGTTGTTTTTTATTGATATGATTAAGAACAGCAACGTTAATGTACTTGTTGATATTATAGGCCTAGTCCATATTTTGAAAATTCAGAATAAAAAGTTTTCGGGGTTTTAAAATATTAAAATTATATCACCAAAGGAAAGGAAGAATGGTGGTTTTCGGTTGCTTAAAATGGTTGCTTTAATGGGGAATTACCTTTGGAAACTATTGGGACAAAAGAAGCAAGAGGGCCTTCTGATGAGCAGTCCATGTTTTATTATATAGGCCTAGATCTAATACAAAAAATCAGGCCTAGATTTTCTTTTATCCGTGGTCTTTGAAATTCGACATGGCTAAAACTTTGCCGTTTTGGAAATTTATGGTTAAATGCTGGCCTTGATATTGATATGTTAAGGTTTACGAACTGAGAATGAAAACACCACTTTCTAGTCATACGAAATGCGCCAAATTACACACACTTGTAAATACGCTTCATAAAAGTTGATTCACCAGGCCGGATTTCAAAATTATGCTTCAAGGGAGGTAATTTTGAACATTTTTGTCAAATATTTCCATACGTATGCATTAATTCAAAATTCTAAACCATACAAAATGCTTATGTTTGTATTTGGAATGGAAATTTAACACAGTTTAGGAATTACGGGCACTTTTCAAATTTCGCCTCTGGCTCTGCATTTCATTCTCAGTTCGTAAACCTTAATTGTCCAAATAAGATTAAGGTTGGATAAACCCGTTGTTGAGATTCGTGCGACGTCGGTGTTTTTCGTAATCATTCGACGGCAGAAAATACAGATTTTTTCCTCTTCGTATATTATCCGTAGATCGTATATCGCCGACCGTTTACAAAGTCGCCCGAAATTTTCCGACACCATATGAATCTAAAAACTGGCATATTACAGATATTTGAAATGTATTTTTTCCTGGTAGTGAAATCCAAGAAATATTCAGTGAAGTAAATTTTAATTCGATTGTGATAACAACCGCGCCACATCCCATTCTTGTGAAATAATTTTAATATCGAATTATATAAGCTAGTTTTAAAATCTCTATTTATCACACCGCTTCTTTTCAACGAAAACCTCGTAACTGCAGCTTAAACAAGCTGCAGTTACGAGGTTTTTGTTGAAAAGCGACGACATGCGGCAGTACTTGGACGATAAAGGATTAGGGATTAATGTCCTGGGTAGTAAATCGGATACTTGTATGTAACAATCGATATCAAACTGACCAGTCACAAAACAAAACTGACCATTTACATTGTTTGACCGGTGGCTATTTATGGAGTAGGGACGGAAACGGGACAATATACCACAGGTTCGGACAGTGCTGATTTTAAAGGGATTATTACTTACTTGGATTTAGATTTAGGTATAGGAAAATTCTTATTTTAATGGTATTTTTTAGTGAGTTCTATTTCATTTTATAGATTTATTTATTCATCAGATATTTATTTTCGGATAACAAACGTTTCAGACTTTTTCATATTGACATTTTATTTCTCTAGGCCTACGTGCGTCCGTGTAGTTTATTTATGGTAGAACTAGTTAGCCTGTTGAAAATGTGTGATAACTTGAAATTGTTCTCGTATTTGAATCATTTCATTTCATTTCTGATTAGAAAATAACTGAAGAAAAAATCGGAATTTTTTATGCACCAATGCAGTCGCTGCCCCTCCCCTCTTGAACACACCCCTCTGAGAAAAAATCTGAATCCGCGCATGAACATGGTTTAAACAGAATTAGTTAAGATAAATATGGAAAAAGAAGAATTTGCTGATAATCAAACTATATAGGCTACATTGTAGGCACTAAGTACTTTGATATCAGTTATATTGTCGTCTGAAAAATACTTTCCGATTGGACGGGTTTACAATTTGGCCGTTTGGCAAGTGTTAATCATAGTGGAAGCCCTACATATTTCATAATGGGTCTAAAAAGCCTTAAAGGGATTATTTAACTTAAACATGTAAATTTTGGCCAGATTATTAAATCATATTGATTTATATGCACACAAGTGCAAAATAAATACAATCTTTATTGAGATTCTCTTCTCAAAGCGTCTCTATCAGCCTATATCAGACGGGCGGATTCCTTCATATCTTTAACCATTTCCCAAACGACAAAATTTTAGGGCGATCCACTTCAAAAACTGCCAATAATGACAAAACGGATGTTATTAAAGATAGGATTTGTGTAAAATATTGAACAGATAATATTGAGACAAAAGAAGAAGCTGCTGGTTATCAGCAGTTTCTTCTTTTGTTTCAATGTTTTCCTCAGCCTTTCCTACGGGCGTCAAAACCAGGTCTTGTTTAGGAAAGGGTTAATATTTCCCCAGAACAACGAAATATTAGACTGCTTCAATTCTAAAGCTTCTGCATTAAATTTCCATAAACATTTACCGTCTGGTGATTAGGTACTAGTATGTGTATGCTACCCTTTTCTGTGACGCAGCATATAAAATGGAAAACATCTACAAATGCAAAAGGTCGCTGTCAGGTGAAAAGGAAATTCTATATGAGAAAATTCAGTCTTAAATACGAGATGGTTGACATTTGACTAATAGCAACTTTTCCAAAACATTGAGACGAAAGAAGAAAATTCTGATAATCAACATTTTTCCGTTTGTCTCAATAGTTTCTGTGCTACCGGTATATTGTACTCAAATCCTATTTTCATTAACACAATTTTGTCATCTGCAGCAGTTATCGAACTGAACCTCCCTAAATTTTTCTCGTTGAAGACGTTAGAAATAGGCATAACCACCTATATCAAGACCAAGAAAGTAAATATCGTCGCTTTTCAACAAAAACCTCGTAACTGCAGCTTGTTTTAAGCTGCAGTTACGAGATTTTCGTTGAAAAGCGACGATATACAGAAAAGATACACCTAGGGCTAGGATGCACAATAAAAAGTCTATTATACACTCTTAAGGGTTTTAACTTTCAAACAAAGGAAAGAATTTATGTTCCACCATAAACCATTTATGGCAAAGTAAATATAAGTGGTAGATGAAATTAACGTTTGGGACCGGTGATTTGATACTGTAAACCCATCACTTTTAATTTCTCAACCCTCTATCAAGTTTCCTATGTGCGTGTACCTTGATTTTAAAGCTAGGCTTATTTAGGCCTTAAGCTCTTTCAAACAAAAAAGTAGATCTAAACGCCTTTTGCATTGGACAACTTATTAAGAAAAGAAGAATCTACTGATTTATAACTAGCAAAGCATTTAACATACTACATGTCTTTTGGTTCTGACATTCTTAGGAAAACAGTTCTGGAAAACAAAGTGAATGCAGAAAATGCTGGTAATACGCGCTTTAACCAAATTTTTGGTATATAATGTATTTATATAAGAATACCATATCGCTGCTTTGCAACAAAAACCTCGCATTTACAGCTTGTTTTTAAAGCTACAAATACGTTCATGCTGAAAAACGAAGTTAATATGGTACGTATTATCAGAACTTTGACAATCATTCCTCCCACATTTATGTTCCGAATAAAATGCGTTTGATCATTCAGGTAGCGACCATTTTCATTCCAACTGGCACGCATTCATTCAATTACACGCAAATTGAATCACATTTATTTATTATTTCGTTAAGCATTTCTACGCTATCAATCGTGTTCAAACGTGACAATAGGGAACGATTTTATCAGGTTAACCATGACATAATTTCGGACAAACAAATAGTATTTCGTGTGTGTTGTTATAAACTCTCGTAATAGTCTACCTACCAATTCCGAAAAAGTGGCTAGAAAACATTTTCGTAGGCATTTTTTGAACATGGAGTTTTGATGTATTATTTGCAAAGTATAAGGCTTGCCTGATTTGCTTAGACCGGTAGTCGCCTCAGTCGGCCGTATTAAGGTCACAAAACAAGGTCAAGGGTCATTGGGTGCAAAATTCAACTAAGCCCCCCTTTAAATGCGTATAACTCCGTCACTTATAGGTCTAAATGCACGAAAATGCTTTTAAATGAAAGCCCAATAAATTGTCTTGCATATAAATTATAGTTAGTGATACTTTTCTCATCTGCAAATTCATAAATATTTGGCGAAATGTAAAAAAAGGCCAAAAATGTGCAAAATTTGAACGTTGTGTAAATGGAAATCATGCTCCAAATGAAATATTATTGCAATTTCAATTACACAATTGTGCTGAAAAATTTCTATAATCCCTATGCAAACATTTTAGATCACGTTTGGCAGTAAAAAGTCACTATTTCTAAATGTAGGTACAGCTCAAAATCAGTTGGGGTCAATATATGTAACGGTCGTCGCTTTTATACAGTGTACATTCCATTTCAACGGTATTGATGGAACTTAAATGATATCATTTCTTTTGTCTGGATATTGACTGTAAATAGATCATATTAATATATAATTGCGAAAATAACATTTGAAACAATGCCTTGACGTTGTAAATGTTAAAAAAGTGTGTAAGAGTTACCCCACCCACTCAAATAACCTAGGAAATTGGTACAATTCACTTTGGCGCCCAAAACATTTCAAGTAATGTAATGAATAAACAATAACAATCTAGAACAACTTGTTTATAGTATTTAAAAGAAAAATAACACTAGTTTGGAAATGGTTGACATGGTTACATCAAGCACACATAGGCCTATACACACGTTTAGACTTACTTCGCCTCGCTACCTATAAATTCTGGTTACTGTACACTAGTAAGTTTCAGATTGGAAAGACTGGAGGCAAACATATTTCATTAGGCACATTAAAGCTTATTCAATAAATAGAAAAATGATTTCCATGGTAAGTTGTTACGTGTAGGCTCGTAGGATCAGGGTGGGGCTAGGGTGGGGGCTGAGCGACACCCCCCCCACCCCCAAAGTTGGCCGAATATGTCGAATTTTCCTTATTTTACACTGACATTTTGGGAAAAAATCCAATTTAGCCCCCCAATATTCAGACACCGGGGCTTCAGCCCTTCCAATATAAAATTGCTTCCTATCGGCATGACGTGTACATGCAGAAGTAGCAAAAATGGCATTTTCTATTCATTGAAAATCAACCTTTGGTCAAATTAAACAATAATTACTTTTTTCATAGAAACTGAAAAACGAAGTCAATTTCGTCAACGTGATATGCAATTAACTACTTGTATTTTCATATTGGTTTGCTTAACTTCAGTGCGTGTATATAGATCTAAACAATGAAGTGGGAGCAAACACCAAAATTCCAAAATATACAAGTGAGATCCGAACAATATTTTAGGCAGGTTTCGGTGAAAAGCAGTAGCAAAATGATATATCACATGAATTCAGTACTGGTAATGATACATCAAAGCAACATCCGGTATCCAGTTCTTTCTGACATTGCATATGCTAGCTTGAAACAGTGGAACCGGCGCACAAAGGAGAAAAATGTAGAAACTGAGGGATTTTTCTCAATAAGTGGTATTTTGCAAATTTTGATTGCCGAGTAAAAATTTAGATTCAAAACAGCTTTAAAGTAGGTTGACACAGGACAATTCTTGTACTTTTTAGTCCCAAAATTCAATGACCTGGTTTGATAAGGTTCTATTGGCTAGAGCCTTCGTTCAAACATCCTTCCATATACCTACACATTTCACAGGTGAAAGAAGTTTTAAGGACAAGCAAGACGATCGTCCTTTTATGATCCATCCGACAGCTGTATCCACGATGAGCCAATCTTTTAAAAGCAATATAGTCTGTTTCTATGGACAATTGACGGAAAGTACGTTCACAAGAACCATTGGAATTACATGTATTTGCGTAAAAAAGGTCGAGGATGTGTTTGTGGTTGACATTCATAAATGTTATGGCCCATAATCAGTGAAAGACAATATGATCAATCTTAATAAGAACTAAACGGAACTTTCAGAATGTTACCAAAGCGAATTGAAAATATTCCGTCTACGCTACTTAACGTGCAAAAATTCAAACTATCAGATATTGAATCACGAAATTAGGGCCATTTGTGATTATTTTCGACATAGGCGAAGGAAGAGGGGGCAGGGGGTGGGCGGGGGCAGGCCCCCAATACTTTAGAAAAGGGGCCTGGTCCCCCTATGGCCCCCATAATACACCCATATTTCCATTTTCTTTAACGTTTGCCCCCCCCCCCCCCCAATATTATAAACCTTCGTACGCCAGTGTTCGATGCTTGTAGGGCGTTGTGTATTGAGGTGTCAGCATTTGGACTTGGTTGGAGTTCTCAAGGAGATATCAAAAAGTTTTGAGCCTCGGGTATTTATTCCATTCGGATAGTATATTACTTTACACTGTTATGCACGAGTATTAGTATTTCAAATGCAGATTGATTGTGAGATAATCTTGCTAGATGTTATGATATAGCCGCAAAAATATTGTTTAGGGACAATATCCTACCCCCAAAATATCGAACAAATGGACAAGATTGAAAACAGGGTTGCGATGATGTTTCTAGTCCAGGAGGCTAAATATGCCAAATGTGAAGAGCAATTGTCCGTAGTTTATGGAGAGTACTCTCCTTTTTGCAATCATCAAACTCTAGGTGAAGACATCCAAAGATGCGGGGGAAGTCAAGAAGATGAAAATTGATTAAATGACTGCTACTGTGGATGACCGGTTAACTATTGGCAAAATAGATGGAGAAATGGTATAGTATGATGTTCGAAGAAGTCTTAGAGGAAAAAAAAGTTTTGATATGAATATCTGGTTCTGTGTGTACGAGGCTCAAAACGTTTTGATCGCCTGTTAAGACACAATGGCAGAATCATGGTATTCACTGTATGTTACAGTACAGACACTTTAATGTAAAAGCTATTGATAACAATGTTTGAATATGTCTATAACACTGTAAACGTGATACTATACATTGTATATCAGTAGGAACAGTTTTTACCGGACCACCCGTTCTCGTAGTACGACGAAATTTCTTCAACTAAGTTTGATTCGCTAAACATGAGCACAGACTAGTCAATGTAGACATTGAAATAGATTAGACAATCTATGTACAAGAAGAACACTGTGTGAAGCTTGGGTCTAGTCGTCGGTATACAATGTGGCGAATATGATTTAAAGACATCAATGCATGTTCAATTGTGGTACAGGTACCTGTGAACAGCAATAGAGAAACAGCAAGACATTGTTAGACTAGAAATCAGACCAAATTGCGTGGTGCACAGCATTATCTCGGAAGAATACCCAGAGTCCATTTGAAATGTTTTAGAGGTCATGAAACAAAATTGCCATACGATTCTAGGTTTTTTTTTATCGTATTCCAACCCTTTCAAAAAGAGGTCTCGCTAAAAGCGTTGTCAAGTCTGGTAGATGATGAAGGTTTTCCGCCCGTTATTAGATACAAACACTTTGTGTAATTTTACATCCATCTCCAGCGTGTCCCGTTACCATGCAAATTGACAAGGGTATCTGGATTTTAAAAATCTGGATATCCTTGTCAATCACTGTTGCCACTGATGACGCCGAGGATACACGATATATTTCGCATCTATTGACGGATGAAATGTCCCACAATAGTTATTCGACGTAAATAGTTATCCAAGTATAGCTGATATGATCAAGCCTTCATCATTTAGACCTTCTGAAACAACACCTGTTGCCGAAGAGCACGCTCCCTTCCCAAGTTCTTTCCCATAGATGCATTCCCAGAAATATTTGTAATTACGTCTCTGATTCTACAAAATAAGTCCGGGGATTTAGTGCCCTTAAACTTCACAAATGGACGTGGATACTGAGAATCTCTTGCATCGACAAATATTAAGATTTCCAAGCAAATGAACTCTGCTTTGTGGTCATAGGATTCTCTTTTTTCGTATGTTTTGTGATAAGGTACAACAATACTATACATATACAAATGAAAGATAAACATTTGATTATAACGAAAATTATTATGGAATGAAGAGTTTTTAGTTATGCTATAAGTTAGTTAATGCCCAGAAGTTTATCAGGTATATTCTAATGAGGTTAGCTAAAAGCAACCACAGGTTCATATATTGCCACTACTTATGTTCAAAGAATTCCTTGTGGTGCCAACTCCACAACCCATCAGTTGTGAATTAACATGGTAAGGATTGTGCAGGATGGATGAGCTACCGATCGTTGTGTCTTTATTTTTCTAATATTCACCGGTAACATAATGTAATATGTTATATTAAAGATCGAGTGATTTGCATTAAAGATACATACAGAATCATATTTAGCTCAATTTCAAAAACAATTAAAAGCTTATTGGTTACAAAATCAAATAGACCAAAGGACTTAATCTCCTGTTGTCGCTAATGAAAGCATGTACATATCTAAGTATATACACGTATTGGTGCCTTCATGGGCACTGATATAGACCTCCATATGATATACCATAACAGCGTATCAGAACAGTCAGCCTGATGATTGTGATAATTTTTTCCAATAGATCCGTTCCTAATTACATTTTATATACATGTTGAAAAATGCTATTACATGTTCGAATGTTCTCGTGCGGCTACCAGGTGTAATTACCAAAATTGCAATAATGAAATTTAAAGTTCGGTTTATAGAAAGAAACTACATCATCAATGAACGAAACGTGTTGAAACATAAATGCTTACCTTTTATGTCTTATGATAGTGAGATAGTGAAATGAATACTTTCAGCTGCTGCTTATTCTTAATTTCTGTTTTATTTCGGTCTTGTTTTATGTAGTTGCACTTTTCAATGACCAGGTATTCGTTCAGAGAGGCATTGTTTTGGCTTTGTGAAGTTGATATAAACTATATATAGTTCTATTCATGTTTTAATTAAATCAATGTTTTTTTCCTTAAAATCTTATTATAATTTAGGAAAATGCACCGAAAGCTATAAAAATTCCTGAAAATATGATTTTAGAACAAGAATTTGCAATAAAACGTCGAACAAATATCGTAGAATAACATTTATGTGAAAGGCGTATTGCTACACCAAAGTTTGTGTTTTTTGTATTTTTTGGAAAATTTACCCCACCCACTTTTAGCTATGGCTACAAGGTTAAGTTAAAGACTAATTCTGTAAGCAAATATATATCAGTAAACAATGGCTGTCTAAGCAATTTTTAAGTATAATGTCAATCATCCAAACATACCGTTTGTATTTTTTATGATTTTTTTACTTTTCGAAAAAAATATTTTTGTGATTTTTTGGACAATTTTCGCTATATTTATCAAAAAATTACAAAAACACAAATTCGTAAAGTTGCATATTGATGTTTTAGGTAACAGTACAAATCATCAGCTCTATTTAGGTACCAAAATGATTGTTTTAGCTTAATAAATGAGTAAGTTATGGGGTATTTTAGGGAGCATGTGCGAAATTGTACCGAATGACCTTTGACCTAGTTTATTTCAACCAATATCGCCTGCTAGAGGCGACTACCGGGCAAGCCGTACGTACCATGCCTTGAAGATATCACTGGGCATGGTAGTCGCCCGTGTTCAGAGAATGCCTACGAAAGTCACATTTTTCGACTTAGTAGGTAGACTATAACTGCCGTAGTTACGAGATATTAACAACACCGACGGTTTATCAAAACATAACGACAAACCCGGTCTATTTTTAGCACAAAATTTATTGCTATTATTTTCGGTTCTGTATATCACATTCCTAATATTGCATACTGTGCATGTCAAATAATTGAGGAAATTGTCTAACAAAGACGGGTTTGTGTTTAAGGCATCACATTACAATTTATATACGACTAGTTTCGGGTACATTGCATGTATTCAATGTCTTCTCAGAGCTACGGATAAGAGTGGGTGAATGTGTTTTTTTTTTTTAAAAAACAAACATGAGTTGTAGTTGATAAAACCCTATTTTATGGGTACTCATTGGATTCGTCTCGATGAGACGATTCCAATGAGTACCCACAAAATAGGGTTTGGATTTGAAATAACAAATATAGAATGTCTTAACACCCACTTATCTGTTGCTCTGCGTCTGATTATACAGAGGAGTAGGAAGTTTGAAAGTCTTACAGAATTACAAATGAAAGGGAATTATGGTTTTTCAAGTTGGATGTTATTTATTTTTCATTAAATTTTAGATTGAAGGAGTGTACGTACTCTCAATCTGACTAGGCCCCGGTTTCTCGAAGAAACTTTAGTACATATTCATGAGTACATGCTAAACTTCGATTGAATATGCCTACTCTCCGAAGTTGAATGATATTCGATTGAAGTTCACGTGAATATCGTGTGATTTGAGTACGATGCTCAAATTTGAGTCTGAGAACGTTCTTAAGATTTTTGGAGAAACCGGGACCAGCATCCATGTCGGACTCAAATAACACGAGGTTTTTTCTCCAGATCTCGATTCTTATCATATTTTCTCTCTTACAGATTAACCAGACAGAGGCTAATTCGACAGAGAAACGGAAATTCCACTGACTCCATGCTATCTTGACTGCTTGATATTCCATCCCAGGCTGCACAAGCACCATGGCTGTCTGTGGCACAAGTCGAGCAAAACTCCGGAAAATAATCGGGATTGGACTGGTTCTACAAGTGATCGTTTTTACCACCTACGTGATGGTGTTTCAACACGAACAAGAAATACAGATCGCCCGACAAATTCAACAAGCCATTCGATCAAGTAGTGTTAAAACAATTACCACCTCAATTTCTACAAAATTAACACAAACTAACGTTACATGTGAAAAAGATAGTTTCCAGAAGAAATGCTTCGACAATTTTGATAAAATTATAAGTTCTTGTAAAGATTTGGTGTTTCCTGGACATTTATTACAACGAAATACGTGGCAAAGAGTGAATGCTGAACGCAATGGTTACGTGTTCTCGGCGTATTATGGCGGAAGTTACTTGAAGATTCTCGGTATATCCACTGGGAAGCTGGGCCCTGTGTCCTGCCAGTTGTGGTATAGGGGTAACTCTAGTCTGGAAATGGTATACACCGCGGGAAATGTAGCTGGGCTGCCAGAGGGGCACGGAAAACGGTATGTATCAAATCTAGAATTTTTTGTATGTGTTCTTATAATTGCTTTATATCGATGCTTCTGAAGTAAAACCTCGTAGGTTCATCTGGTGTTAAGCTTCAGTTACGAGGTTTTGTTGAAAAACGACGCTATGAATCAGAATATAACATGAATGTTGCATTCGTAAGAAAGTTACAATAGAAAAAAATGAATAAACCGATGAAAGGACAGAAAAACTCCTCTGATGAAAAGACTATGATATACAAGTTTCCACTAAGACCCCCCCCCCCCCCCCCCACACACACAACAGCCACCGGAAGTCGTCATTGGAGTCTTAAAACGCCACTCCAACGTATATTATTTGTTATTTTTAGTAACAATACTCTCGAATCCATTTAGCAATTTAGTAACAATACTCTCAATCCCAAAGCGTGTTGGTAACAATAATCTCAAACCCAAAGCGTTTTAGTAACGATACTCTGGAACCCAAAGCATGACCGTGTATACGAAATCACAACGTTTCAATGTTAATTTCCCATAAACCCATTGTTTGCCACCGAAAGTGTTCTGCGGGTACGGACTAAAACGATCATTGAAAGGAGTCTATTTCATATAATAAAAATTGTTGCCTTTCAAAAAGCTATTTATAACTAGGCCTACTTTAGATATCATATCAAGACCATTTCTGCTTTCAGACCATTCTCATGATAATATCAACCCTAATTAGCTGTTTGAATATACATATTCGTTTTCAACCAGGTATAGATAGACAACGACCAGTGAATGATCAAAGATCAGCGAATCTAAATCGACGGGGGAAGAGGGATTTCGAATTATAAAAATATGTGACTCGAACCCGTCTCCCTGTAATAAATCGACGACGTATTATCTGGATAGAGCTACTGAACTGACACGGCATCGCGGACAGCACGCGATACCTGTCATTTGTTTGCTTTTATTCAGCAAAAAGACAACTCCTCCCTATTTACATGTATTGGAATATACCGTAACCTTTCGTCACGGCCCATGATTCGATGTCGAGTTATACCTTCATGCCTTAGTAACGGACAAGGTTTTGAAATAAAAGCATGGCTATTAGTTAGATCTATTTTGATATGGAATGCCTTAGACCCCTATGGACCTTTTGCCAAATTGTCGTAGCGCATCTTATATATATCTTAACCGCATTTCACAAGACAGGCAAACAAACGCTGTGCATAAGACAGGAAAAAGAGAAAGATTAGAATTGTGCGTAGAATCTTTTATAGTTAACGGGATATTTTCTAAACGAATTCCATAATAATGACGTCTTTTGACACCCCATGAAATAAAGTCATTTGAAAAATATTGTAGAAAATGAAGAAATTGCTTGTGTCAAACAATGTCTTCATTTCCAACAATGTTTTCTATCCAGAAGGACAGAAAATGTTGTCATCTGGTAATGTGTAAAGTCTGCGTAACTGAAACATAAACAAAGTTGCTGAATTTCGCTTAACCCTTTCCCAAACAAGATCTGGTTTTGAAGTCCCTGATAGAAAGTGCTTGGGAAAACATTGAGGCAAAAGAAGAAAATGCTGATGATCAGCATTTTCTCCTTTTGTCTCAATATTTTCTTGGCCTATTCAATACACAAGTCCAATTTTATCAACATCCAATTTGTTGTCTGCAGCAGCTTTGAAATTGGTGCACCCTAATATTTTAGTGCTTGGGAAAGGGTTGATTGACAGATCGTTGCTGCCAATCTAATAATCGATTGAACAATTAAACAATCCAATAGCTCTGTATTATGCCGATTGTTAATTGACAAGGTAATTTCTTAGCCTTTTTGGTAACAGCGAAATCAGCAATGTAATACAATAGCTGTCTTTAAATTGACAAATTGACATGACCGCTGATGACTAGAATTTTCTCCCTTTTCCTTTTCCTCAATATTTTCTACTCTTGTAGGTCGACAAATTCTTAAGATTATATCATTAGTATACCATTAGTATAATTTTACAGGTTTGCATTTTTGATAACTCACCTTGGTTTTGATACTTTCCCAAAAGAAGACCTATGGCCAGTTTCATTAAATCATTTTTAAAAGACGTATTTTTGACTTACAAAAATCCTACGAAGCGCTTAAATCAACAATCATGCTACCAATGTGTTGATAGATTTGTGATACACGGTTCTTGTTCTAAAAAAGGCTTGAGAAAATATTGGGACAAAATATTTTGCCTCAATATTTTCTCAGCTACAATGTATATCATTCGCAAATGTTACCTTTAGTAACATCTATTTTGTCGTCTGCGTTAGCTTGTACCACCCTTAAAGGGCGACTGTAACAGATGGTCTAATTGCAAAAAATGAATTTTTTTTGAAAAAATATGCAAAATTTTTGTGTTGACCACCTCGGGATGGTTAATAATATGCGATTCGGACACAGAATGAGCCGAAATTACAAGACAGATAGCTGAATTTAGGGAGAATCTAAACCTAAATTCAACCCCGTCTCAGATGGGGTTAGAATTATTTTTAAATTGCTGCGCATGCGCATACAGCGCGGACCATGATTCAAACGAGATTCATACTTGAATTTCAATATGACGTCATCATGTATGTTGTGACGTCATTTAAGAAAGTCGCATGTCCTACTGTTTTGACCTACTTTCGACATCGCTTCATGAATTTGGTATCAAATTGCGAAAAAATGAGTCGTTGCTTCAATAGTTTGTCGTAATCATTTAATCAGGTCATATAGAGCTTAAAAAGTGTACATTTCGTTTGTATTTGACAATTTTTGGGTCCAAATCTGAGAAATAGTAGCTTTAAATTTTGCTACTTGGAAAAGTGATCCAATGACCAGCGCGACAAACATTATAGAGTCAGTTTTCAAAGCGGCCTTCATCATTGAATATTTCATTAAAATCAATCTTATGTATCGATTATGGCATTACTCTGTAAACACAATTAGTTGGACCAATACCTATCGATTTTCAGGTTAATTTAATTAAAAGATTGTTTATCTCGTTTGAAATAATTTCACAAGTTCGCCTATCTACATGTATAAGTACTGACACGCAAAAAATGTGCATTGGTTACGTGAGAATATTGTACACTTATTTAAGCAAAATAGTGTTATTATGTGGTATCAACATTTTTCAAAAATGTATTGTAGGATTGTTAATATTTAACTGCAATTTGACCATTCACATGCTCATTTTCTTACGAAAATTCTGAAAATTTTAAGCCAAAATATTGCGCCGTTTACGAGAAATATCTATAGAATACTTTAAAAAATGAAATTGGAATGTTATGTTATGAAAGCCGTACCTTGTCGTTTATCTTCGAAAACCTCGTAACTGCAGCTTAAAACAAGCTGCAGTTACGAGGTTTTCGATGGAAATGAAAATCGACGACATGTAATCCATTTTTACAAAACACTACTTTACGTGACGGGTCACATTACAATACCAAGATAGGATGAATACTGTAAACCAGTTTTACAACACAATCACTTTTGCCAATAAAATAGACCCCCTTCTATTGTTGTTCTATTGTTGTTTTTTCTAAAAAGGTCCGTAATCTCCTAAATCGGATTTATGTATATAATCCATTACACGGGTCATCTAAGACCTTTGTAAAGTACATGTCGCTGCTTTTCTTCAAAAACCTCGTATCTGCAGCTTAAAACAAGCTGCAGATACGAGGTTTTTGCAGAAAAGCGACGATGTATTATGTCTCTTTGACACAGTACATGTCGCTTACATTCGGTTACATTCGTAAATGTTGTAACAACAGCTTATTCAAGCTGTAATTACGACCTTTTCGAATGTAACCGACTATGTTTTGGTTTGAAATATTGGTCAGTGCATGCTAAAATAGACCGCCGAACAATTACTAGTAAAACTATTATTGCTTTTGTCAATTTTCAATGTAGAATTGATAATTATATTTTTCACAAACTAAAACCTGATTTTGGCTACGCTAATAATACCCCCCTCACACATAGCTCGCGACTTTACTGCGACCTGAAAACTAGTAAAATAGCATTTTTCTTTCGAAATTCGTTTGCTTTTCTTTCAAATTTCCAAATTTCTCTCGCCGACGGTCCGGGGCTCCACAGTCTTGTGTTCTGTTTGTTTTTCTGTACGTCCTCGATACGACCCTTCTACGTCCATGGCGTTTCCACTGCGACTGTATTGCGTCCCTACGGCGACCCTACGGCGACCCCACGGCGATCATCGGCGACCCAGCTGCGACTGTGCTACGTCCTTTGCGTTCTTACGGCGACTCTACGGCGACTATTGCGTTTGTCCGGCGACTGTTCTGCGACTGTAAGACGACACTACTACGTCCTTGCTACGTCTATGAAAATAATACTTTTTTCCAGTAAATATCATTTTGAGTCTGACCTTCAACGAGTGAAGGCGTATTTTTAATTAGTTTAAAGTTAAATCATTTATACTGAACAAAAGTGAAAACGCTACACTGCAAGATTTCTTATTTCTGGAAAAGTATCGAACTAATAGCATGAAATATATTTTGACGTTCTATCCCAGGCTTTCAGCAATCGTTTTGTCGAAATTTCATTGCCTTGTCTCCTTTATTGTCAGAGTTACAGCCCTTGATACGCTTAGAGCTAATTTCATCTAATGCCGCATATGCGCATGCGCAGAAAACTCTTCATATTTTTATCGGAATTGCTCATATCCGGATTACCAAAAACTCATTTAAAATCTCTCGTAGCAAGCTCTAAAATCAAGGTCTTATCTGTCAATTTTGCGAATTACCCCCCCCCCCCCCCCTTTGATATAAACAAATAGGGAACTTAAATGTTTGATAGTCACAAATTTATCACGGTTTTCGATTGATTTTTTTTTGCAACATGAAGTAGGCCTTACAGGGGATTTTTGAACCCTTTCCTCGACTAGGATTGTTCCCAGATGTCCATGCAACTGCGATTTCAATTTCTTATGGAGATTACGTTGTAAAATTATCAAGCTTTGGAACATAATGAAATATCTGCTTTTCAAACATCGTTTTCTAAACCCTGCAACAATTTTATGCAAACTTCTTTACATTTCCTGACTGGTAACTTGTCGACCTACCATTCCGTGCAGTTCGGCATGGTTTGCATTCTTCTGCTTGGATTTCTGAAGGTTTAAATTATGTAAAATTTCCGTTCAAATAGTACATCTGAAAAACGGACCCCTGTCACATTAAAAGGGTCCGTTTTTCATCCCCGTAATTAAGATCCACAAAACGTTTAGTGTATGGAACAACCAAGTCAATGAACAATTCGAAACACTGTCGTTTTATTTTTTACTTGTTGTATTTAGAAGAAATATGACAAGCATTGTAGGTGTAGCGTTTTCACTTTTTTTCAGTATATTATTCCAAAGATGAGAAGCGGACGAGGCAAACGAGCGGGGCCTCCAAGGTGCTACAAGTTGACCCAGTCGCGAATTCAGATGAATTAAATAATCAATAAAGTTGACCTATATACCAAATGGCAAAATTTTATACTGATCCAAATTCAAAGATTTTTGCAGACGTCATTTTCAGGTGAATGAATTATTACATTTTTTGTATTTTTTGGTAGACAATATAGTGTGAAGTGAGCAATTTCTTGTAATTTCATCGGCGACTCTGCGGCGTCCTTAGTGCGAGTGTACAACGTCTATTGCGTTCTTATTACGTCCTTACTACGATGCTGCTGCGACTATGGCGACTCTACTGAGACCCCACGACGACCCAACCAGGACGTAGTAAGAACGCAGAGGTTCTGCGACTGTTTTGTGCATGTTCAAAATAGTCGCAGACGGTCTGCGACCTTGTGCGTCCTTGGGGTCCTTGCTACGACCTCGCTGCGTCCCTGCTGCGTCTATGGCGACTGTGCTGCGTCCTGGGTCGTAGCAAGGTCGCAGTAAGGACGCAGTAAAGTCGCGAGGTATGTGTGAGGGGGGTATTAGTTAGATTTACCAAAGGATACAGTATAATTGTTAATAAATGTTAGGACCCCATTGGAAATAAGCTTAACAGCTTTTATGGGCTATCCTAGGTTAAATATCAACCTTTTAAATTAAATATAGACTAATAGCAAACTTTTAAAAGCTTGGCTCAAATAAAATTTTGGCTTGCATTTTTATGTGCATTTAATCAAGCTATACATATTGTTAATATGGTAATATATTTGTAAATCACGGTACGGAAACTACAGAGACAGAGCCATTGGCTCTGCCGCTTAAATCCTCTGGGGGGCTTCCGGCCATGTGTGGCTCTGTCTCTGGGGTCGTGATTTTTTGACAAAAACAGGTGAGTGTTCAACTTTGTTGTTCATTTATTTTCTTCTGGTGCTTAAAATCGAAAAACCGGGAATGTCATGCTCCCCTAAGACCATTTATCTGCCTGTTCTAATTCTGTGGGCTTCAAAGTCGGCAGGGTTTTCACAGGATCATTGTCGTCGTGGGTCGACCCTATGTGATTTTTTCTTGTTTACATCATGTATTCATGTACATTTCAACGGTAAATAGCCAATTGCTGCAGCCAAAACATGTGATATACTAACCGAGGGATAATCTCGATCAGACATTGCTTTCCCATGTAACAAAACCTTAGAAATGATTGGCAAACGTAAAGTTTGAGCAATTTCTATCGGTGGCTCTGTCTCTGGCGGCTGGCTCTGTCTCTGGCGGCTGGCTCTGTCTCTGCGTGCTTGGTGAAAAAAATTAATCTATCGCAAAATTCGTGTCGAAGTAATTTACTCACACACTGAATAGATCATATTGTGTATGGCGAATGGTTCAGTCACCGATTAAACCCTTTGCAAAACATCGAACATTCAGCGTTGTTCAATTTCAAAGCTACAATTAAACAATGTCCTTTGAATGATCAAAGATCAGCGTGTCTAAATTGACGGGGGAAGAGGGATTTCGATTTAAGTAAATATGTGACTCGGAACCGAACATCCTGTGATAAAGACATCGTACTATCTGGAGACAGCTACTGAACTCTCACGGCCACCGCGCAAAATGTGCCATTATTCGCTTTTATTCAGTGGAAAACATGCTTCTCTTCCAATTTACATGTATTGGAATATACACTAACCTTTCGTCACGGCTCATGATTCTATGTAGTACTGTACTTAAGGCGACAAACTGGGTGTTGGCAAAGAAACAATTACACGATGGGTAATCCACGTGATTTGGGGAAAGGTCCACACCGAAAAATTGTCTGTTTCAAGTATATTTTGTTCTATATCTCAGTTTAAACTCTACGTATTTTGACGAGCAATTGCACCATACGCGCCTTTGAGAGGGTCATTCCTGAACCTTTTTATGCAAAGTATTCCATAGTTTTATTAAAATGCAACCAAAAACATTCATTTTGAATGTTTCGAGAAACCATGGGATTTGATGCGGAGTGAGTTAGAACCGGGGAATGTCCCTCTCAATGACGCGCGTGCGGTGCACTTTATCTCGTTAAAATCCGTCGAGTATTAGCTGAGAAAATACACAAAACAGACTTGAAGCAGACGATTTTTCGGTGTGAACGTCAGGTGCCTGTTTCATCAAAACATTTTTAAAAGAAGTAATTTTGACTTAACGATGTCTTAAATATCGGTTAAAACAACAATCGCATAATCCAGGGGCTCGTATTTTCAACGATCTTACGACAAAGTTTTTGTATAAAATGTGTAACAAAACATCTGAGTGCACGAGAAATCAGATTGGACCAATCAGGTTTGTTGTTACAAGTAACTACGCAAAAATTAATCGTACGAGCGTTGATAATACGGGCCCCAGGTCTTGATAAATTGGTGATACGCGTTTCTTGTCCAAAACTTGTCGTAAGTCATCGGTAAGACAAAGACAAAAAATACGTCTTAAAAATGAAACTGGCCCTTGTTTTTTTCTTTTTTTATTTGCACCAATATATCCGACATCTTTCCATTTAATCCTTCCCAAGCAAGACATTTTTCTGGTGCATTACGAGAAAAGAAAATTGCTCATAACCAGCATTTTCATATTTTTTCTCACAGAATTCAATGATAACTATTACATATTTGATACTTCGGAGCTATGCGCAGATACATACATGTCTCTCTCATGAGAGGGGGGCGCCCATCTGCATCCTTGCATGTCTGGACATCATTTTGAATTGAAGCAGTCCTAAATAAGAATTCTATGTATCACCTAATGTGATATAATACCCCGCCATTACATTTGTCCGGATAAGTGTTTTTGTCGAAAACAAAGGACAGTGACTCACAAAATAAGAAAGGAATATTTATGCTCCTTTGATACAGAGCTTGTCTTTATTGAGATATATCCACCCATGAAATTTCATGATCATAGCTTCGATACTTTCAGAGATATGCTTTGGACAAGTATTTTGTAAACAGACTAAAATTAACCGACAGTTCAAAGCAGAGCCAGCCGCCAGAGACAGAGCCAGCCGCCAGAGACAGAGCCACCGATAGAAATTGCTCAAACTTTACGTTTGCCAATCATTTCTAAGGTTTTGTTACATGGGAAAGCAATGTCTGATCGAGATTATCCCTCGGTTAGTATATCACATGTTTTGGCTGCAGCAATTGGCTATTTACCGTTGAAATGTACATGAATACATGATGTAAACAAGAAAAAATCACATAGGGTCGACCCACGACGACAATGATCCTGTGAAAACCCTGCCGACTTTGAAGCCCACAGAATTAGAACAGGCAGATAAATGGTCTTAGGGGAGCATGACATTCCCGGTTTTTCGATTTTAAGCACCAGAAGAAAATAAATGAACAACAAAGTTGAACACTCACCTGTTTTTGTCAAAAAATCACGACCCCAGAGACAGAGCCACACATGGCCGGAAGCCCCCCAGAGGATTTAAGCGGCAGAGCCAATGGCTCTGTCTCTGTAGTTTCCGTACCGTGTAAATGGTGATATTTAATCTGAATGAATACTACTACTACTATAATAAGTATATAAGAAATCTCTCACGAATGGTTCATCCTGAATGGGTTTATGTCTTGTAAGTAATGGCACCAAGTCCACCTCGCACTTAAAGTCAAGCCATGTTGACCCGCACGCCCTTTTCATTCCTAGGTATAGAGGACGAGAATTGACCTGGCAGAGCATTCCATTCGATTAGCATGGGCTGCTCTGCCAGGTCATTTATCATGAGGTAGGCTTATAGTCAGTTGTGGAAAATTGGGTCTTGATGGACATCAAGCATTGGTACATGTATATGCTTGGACTGTCACCATATTGTACATACTGATGTCTGAATAATCAAGTTTTAACCCATTTACTTTACAAAGTATGTGTGTTAAGCATGCTCACATTTCATCTGCATTTATTTTTTCGATTCGCAACATCCTGAATTATTTTTTACTGGAAAGCATATCTGACTAAAGTTTGAGTTTATTGGGGTTTTACGCCGTTTTCAACTACCAGGGTCATATCGCGGCGGTTGGAGCACTTACCCATGGATTCCTGTTGTTTCTCAAACCAGTACTACCACAACACCCTTACCGAGCCTCCAGCTGCTCGCCCACTTAGGTTAACGATTTCAAACCCATTGGTGGGTGACAATTTTGTCAGAAAGGGTATTAGCCGCGGCCGGGTATCGAACCCGGGACCTCTCGTATGAGGGTCAGATGCGCTACAACTGCGCTAAGGCCGCGGCCCTGACTAAAGTACTATGGTATATTTCTCTTAAAGAGCACGTAGAAAAGTAGATCAAACCATATGGATCCAATGTCCTTCAAATTCATCCAGCAAGATTCAATAATTAATATTACATAATATTAATACCTTGGCATGATTTGAGAAAATTTGAGTTGGATGGACAAGAACGAAAAATAATGTGAAAGTCAACGTTTTCTTGCCATTGATGAATTATTTATATCCCAAAGATTTTCTATTCCGTGTAGTTGTACAGTGACATGCAAAATCTTGTTCCGTGTCCCTGTTTATTATCTTATAGATTCGATTCCGTTGAGACCAAATTCGTGAAACCGATTAACCCTTTTCCTATTATCTTATATCCTAACTCACCTATCATCAGATATCTTGAACACCTCGTGCAACTTCTATGTCGTCCGTGGCAACGCAAATTGACAAGGTTATCCGAATTTTTGAAATGTGGATTACCTCCTCAATTTGCGTTGTCACGAATAACGCCGAAGATTGGGGCGGAATTACACGAAGTGTTTGGTATTAAATACGTTAATATTAAAATTGACCTATGTTAGATTTCACATTCACGAAATGATTCAAAACCAGCTTGCTGATGATATAATGATGATTTCCATGTTAAGTCTTATGTGGTAGTGGAGGACGTTAATCGATACAAATTGTTGCAGAAAACAAATGGAAAGTGGTCAATAAAATTGTTGAGCACGTTCGAAAATGTAACTATGTACAGTTTGAATAAGTTGTATTTACAGCGTTAGGAATGTTACGGATGATAATTATGTGGGATTTTTTTCAGGAAAATAGGATGCTCCATGTATAGAAGTTTATCGGTATTTCCTTCTCTTTTGCAAGGATCGTCAAAAACCGAGATTGTTTAACTTATGGAAAGAGAACGATGATTAATCTTGTTTATTTTATGTTTTCCAGCTTTTCAGCATCCCACTACACATGTAATTTACCTCCAGAGAAAGCTGGTATTGCACCATTTGCTGTTTCCATCGTGAAGGACAAATGTGCCGTCCCTGACAACGTGGTACCAGTCACCATTATAGGGAACCAGTCGCCAAGCCGGAAGTTTACAGTATGTGTGTCCCCATTCAATTTCCGGTACGGAAGGGCGTTCGAAGTAATAGAATGGATCGAGTTAAATAAATTACTTGGTGCGAACCGTTTCGTATTTTATAATTATTCAACAGCGCCAAATGTTGACCAAGTTCTAAACTCTTACACCCAACAAGGTATTGTTGAAGTAGTGGACTGGAAACTTCCGGTCGGAGTTGCTCAATGGCCGCCATCGAAAAATCGAGAAGAAATCCACTACTTTGGACAGTTAGCTTCTTTGAATGAATGTTTGTTACGAAACCGTGGACGATCTGAATATGTTGTGAATTTAGATCTAGACGAATATATCATACCTCGTAAGAAAGAAATCAAAACCTGGACAGAAATGCTTTCATCTCAACCGGACGGAACTGGTTACATGATCGCAAATGTGTTCTTTAGGAAAGAATGGGAAAGTCCATCTACGAATTATTCATGGTACGAAACAGCCAAAAAGTACAAACTAGTCACCCTTCTTCAACTACAACACGAAAAAACAGTTCATAACTACAGAACTAGGTCAAAATATATTGTCAAACCAGGCGGGGTTGAAGTCATGGGGATTCATAACATTTGGAGATCAGGTGGTAAGATAGTCAATGTGCCTCACGACGTCGCTCTTCTACATCACTATAGAAACTGGTTAAAATATGCCGATAAACAGACACGACTGTTTGATGATACGATTGTAGAAAAGTTTAAAGATGATTTGATTAACAACATAGTGAGAAAGTGGGATAGTTTACCGGGCGTCCAAATGAACATACAGCTATGTGATAAACCAAAAGACATCTATGGTGCTTGTTAACCATTTCCCAAACGACAATAATCTTAGGATGGTCCAATTTGAAAACTGCTGTAGACGACAAAGAAGATGTTGCTAAAGGTAAAAATGGTGAATATTACAGTTCAGAAAACATTGAGACAAATCAAGAAAATGCTGATAATCAGCATTTTCTTCTTTTGTCTCATTACTTTCCCAAGCCAATTCTTTTAGGGACGTCAAAGCCAGGTCTTGTTTGGGATAGTGAGCACGGAAAACTGTCAGTAATTCAGCTTACGTGAGCACGAATTGCTCGAAGATAGTTTATTTGATCACTCGCCCTCAGTTGTCCGTCCGTCTGTCGTCCGTCCGTCAATGCTTTTCAAAATTACCAGAGGAAAAACAAGAAATCGATAAGGACCGCCATTTCTTCTGTCTTCGATGTAGTATCTATATATATAGATATCATTATCTGGAACAATATTCAATTTAAATCTGGAACAATATTCAATTCAAAGAAGCATAAAAGTATTCTAGGAAATCTTCATTTTTAAACATTTTGTGTGTCTGTCTGTGAGACAATCAGTCAATAAGTCAATTATGTTTAAAGTATTATGTGGATAATTTCGCAGAATTTTACCCTTTTCCAAAACAATCAGTCATTTTAGACTGCTCCAATTTGACAGCGATTTACAGACTACAAGTACACGTTTATTGTGTGTAAAGCTAAGACTTTGGCACAATTATGTATAAAAAGATATAGAGACAAAAAGAGAACGTGTTGGTGATCGGTATTTCCTTTTTTTGCTGCAATGTTTCTCAAAGCCTTTTCTATCAGGGATAACAAAACCAGATTTTGTTTATGAAATGTTTAAGAAAAAACCTAGGGGAAGTGGAGAAAACCATATAGTGTTATTTCACGTCCAAAAATATTTCCAAAACCTTTATGTATATCCAGTATTCTTATAAAAAGAAGTCTTTGCTTGAGAAACAAAATATACATGTTACCCAGTTTCTTTCAAAGAGTTGTGTTATATTGATTAAACCAATTGTTGATGATAAGTTTTCTCATTTCTATCTTTCCTTTTCCAACGTCATCATTTAAAAGGCCTTTCCCACATCAGTACAAGGACGGTTCTGAGTTTTAACTAACCCATTCCCAAACAGTGACGCCTTTTGACGCCCCACGAAATAAAGGCTTTGGGAAACATTGTGGGAAATGACGAAATTGCTTTATACAAGCAATTTCTTCATGTCCCACAATGTTTTCTATCCCAAAAAGGACAAGATTGTAAGATTTCATTCAGTTGAAATTGTCGTCTGCAGAATCTTTGAATCTGGCGTCTGGATTAACCCTCTCCCTATAGGAACGCTTAACCCATTACCAAACGGCAAATTTTTAGACTTGTCCAAATTCAAAGATGATGCAGACGACACTTTAAAGTGAATGAAATTTTGAATTTTTTGGTCTTTTCATATAGAAAACATTGTGATAAATGAAGAAATTGCTTGTCACAAGCAATTTCTTCATTTCCACGATGTTTTCCAAAGCCGTTATCTTGTGGGGAGTCAAAAGGAGTCAATGTGTGGAAATGGATTAATTATGGTTAATCATTGAGAGAAACGAAGAAAATACAGATAACAATTTCAGTTTCCATAGTTATCAGACGATATTGGAAACATTTGCTTTGAAATTGTAATCCAGCTTTAAGAAACGAAGCAAAATTTCATTGAATTTTCTATATAGCGACGTTAAGTCACTATATCAGCCGTTTTTATTCTTGATTGCCATGGATTACCGTAGCAACAGATAAATAATTCATCCTTGCCTAGCAACCGAATTCCAAATATCATGTTGAATCATTCTCTGCTAATGTCAAGAAAAAATATTAACCTTTTTCCCATACAAGACCTTGTTTTTGAAGTTACTGATAAAAAATACGTGGGAAAATATCGAGACAAAAGAAGAAAATGCTGATAACCAGCATTTTCTCCTTTTGTCTCAATATTTTCTGTGGTATGCTGTGTTGTGAACAAATCCTATCTATGTCAACATTCTTTTTGTCGTCTGCATCAGCTTTCAATTCGAATCAGCCCAAAATTTTGCCCTTTGGTAAAGGGTTAATCGAGACGTATTTGCAGGAAACAATTAGGCTTAGCAGAAATAACTTGAGCTGGATATGAAATTTAAAAAAAGCTCATTTTACCCTTTTCAGAATGTCAAAAACAATGGACCCTCCCAATTTGAAAGTTGCTGCGAAGGACAAAATGGATGTTTGAAGATATATAATTTATTTTGGATAATATAGAACAAAAACTGTTAAAGGCAAAATGAGAAAATGCTTGATATCACTATTTCCTTCTTTTGTATCTAGATCTATATCTTTCACTAGCATATTCTATTAGACGCAACAAAACTACATCTTGTCTGAAAAAGGAATAAACATATGTGACTACAATTTTGAACCGATCCAAATACAAGAAACAACACACTAGAGAATCCTTAACTACTATGAATTTGCATGCAATGGTTCGAATCTTGCAGCTGCAAGATTCGCACCAACACATGCAAAATTGTATTGAGATTACGGACGCTTTTTCTTATTGTTACATATGAAAAAACCGTAAACATGTACCGACTGGGCTATAACCTGATATTCATGTTACAGTTCTCTAAAAGTCTGGGCCACTTTATCCTTTCTTAACCCTTGTCCTGCTGACTTTAAATTTTGGTTTAAACAAAGTACCAATTTAAGAGACATTTAGATAAGATTAGCGTAAGTTTTTGCCACACTAATGGAGGAGAAAGCAGGCTAAGATCAGACTGCACGTCTGTGCAGGCTGATTCTGGTCTATACTGCCTGCAAAAGCTTTGTTCACAAAAGTAAATTGATGTAAACAGCATGAGAAGGGCTAAACGGGGGACTTTGGACTGATCCAATCCTAAAATTGTGGCAAACGACACGTTTACGTCAAAAGCGGCAAATGTATACGTTGAAGCACAGAAAATATTGAGGGGGGAAAGGAAAAAACTTACAAGATGATCTTTCTCTCAGTCTTTCTCTCAGTGTTTCCCAAAACCATTACTTGTAATACCATCAAGACGCGTCTTATTTGGGAAAGGGATAAATCCACGGGGATTTACGACATACTTGAATATGCATTATATGCATACATATGAGCCAGGGCATGTAAATATGGCCATTATATGTCATTTGAGACCAGCTTGGATCCAGATCAGCAAGTGTATACGCTAAGAGTCCCAAAAGCTTCTTTGTTACATAGAGCATCTCAGACACTCTGACAGCACATCGTAGATCACGATCAAACTGTACTTAGGGTCTACTGTTTGGAGTTTAACGCCGTTTTAAGATGCTATTGTTATATTGCGGAGGCTGTAGCACCTAACCATGGATTCCTTTCGTTTCTTTCGTCTGTACTACTACAACACCCTTACCGAGTCCCCATCTGCTCGACAACAGGTTAACGATAATCCAACCAATGGTGGGAGAAAAAACGGATTCTACGGAATAAAATGCCAAAAACCTATGTAGATCTCAAGTGTGTGCCCTATCGTTGTTGAAAAAGCGACGATTCACGGCCTTTTCCAGATCCCGACTCATTTGTTTATTAAAACGTTGATTTGAAGCCAATCAATGTTTGATGGTCCTGGCGTATACACGGTGGACAATCACGTGATACAATATTTTCAGAAAATCTTCAATAACTTTTGTAAATACTGGACCGATTTGAATTCGGTTTGAAGCAGAGAATGTGGACAGACGTCACGCATTAGATGAACGTGGTTGATTTTTGAAAAAATCAACTGATAAAAAAGTTATTGAAGATAAACCAAAATCAAAAATCAACTACGTCCAGCTTATTCCTGACATTTTTCCACCTTCTCTGCTTCAAACCGAATTCAAATTGGTCAAGTTTTAAAAAAAAAGATATTGAAGATTATCGGAAATTCTGTGTCACGTGATTATACACCGTGATATAGTCGGGTAAAACCGTCACGGACAGAGACAAAAATATACTACTCAAAATTTGCTAAGGATCACTTTTTAAACATTCATATTTCTTTCACAATTTCAAATATAACCCTGTAAATTACTTTGCTTGGTAGAATAACCATTTATGAATATTAATTTGTATGTCTTCGTGCTGAGTTGCTTTGGATAAAACAGTCACGAGGCATGCAAAAGAGGTACCAATAAAAATGAACGTTTCTATAGATATGGCGAAGATTCAGATTTTTGTCCACAACACGAATTTTCCTCTATTTCTTTTCAAAAACTTCGTAAAGTCTACGAGTGACGATCCGTCTACCCTTTAAAATGACATGGAATGTTTCACCTGTATTTTCTTGTGTTTGAAAGGCAGATTCCGGAACCCCATTAACCATCTTGTCCAAAGTGTGTAAAGCGCATCCTGCATTCGCACAGAGGATTAAAATGTTGACAAATGGAACGTTTAAAGCATAGATAACACGATCCATAGTTAAATATTGAGCTTGAGTATCACACCCTGTAGCATCGGTCATATGAATGACGTCACTGATGTACCTTAAGTCTGGAAATCGCCGTTTTTGTTGATACAAAACGATGGAGTTACTTACAAATAATGCTTAACCTCTTCTTCAGTATCTAAGCTCACGTTCTAGATACCATTCAACAATCAAAGTTTAGTTACCAAGAGTGTGTTTGTCAACCTTTCTCCATAGTCAGATACAGCAAAGGACCAAAAGTTACTCATGTCTGATACGGCTATTCTCAACATGCTCCTATGTATGCGTTGGTTTAAGAAGTCTTCTCAGAAACCTTTAACGAATTTCTCTTTGTCTTTTTGCATTTGCAGTACATGTTGCTGAACATGAGCTGTGGTCAGATTTACTGACTTTGTTCGGTTTCATCATGATTCGTTCATCGGATGCTGCCGAATAAACATGTGCCGGGAAAAGGCACAAATGGTGTTTTTATCTTCCAGGGGTTTCATTCAGTATATTTACAGTCTACATCCACCAAAACGTTACTATTGGAAGAATTTAGGATGATAATTAAGGTTTATCACCAGTTTGAGCTTATCACCAATTTTATGATTTTGATTTATCGATATACCATTGTTTAAGACTCAAAACTTATAGGGGTCATCAGATATGAACCAATAGTCAAAATTCAATCTCAACAATACATAAAATGGGAAATTTATGAGCTCTAAGACGTGCTTAAAGATGAATTGTTCTGTTTGCCCATGCGAGCAGTTAGATATTGCTCATGAAGTCTTAAAGCCCATTAAAAGGCTGCAGAGGACTACATAATGCATAACAATGTTGTAAAATCACAAAAAAATGAACATTTCATTTTTTTGTAAAAAGTTGTAAGCTTTGGCCTGTCTACGAACATTTTCATTTTTAGGGGTACCCCTTTCTATGCCACGGAACTATCGATGTGAAAATTGAAACAGAACAATCATCACTGAATCTTTTTCAGAGGTCATAGCTCTAAGATTCAAACCACTTTGTTCATTAGTCGAGAGTTTTGTACAAAAGATATCAACATTTAAGAAAGTGATCCTTAGCAAATTTTGAGTAGTATATCTTTGTAACCACCAAATGCTCCCTTCCCCCAATGTCTCTGTCTCTTTTACTTTTCAGTTAAATCAAGTATTTTTTTTCACCTGCATCTTCTTTCAATTTGGACCAGTTTAAAATAGGAAGTAGGAAACATTGTGGGAAATCATGAAGAAATTGCTTGTCAAATGCAATTTCTTCACTTTTCACAATGTTTTCTACTTTAGCCTTTATTCAGCGGGGAGTCAAAAGGCGTCACGGTGTGGTAATGGGTCAATAAATTTGGAGGTAGTGGTGATAAGAAACGCGGAAAAGGACTTAGAAAAATTAATTAAATTCATTTATTTTTTAACTAAACATTTATCTCAATAACAAAACATAAAAACATTTATGTAGGCCTAAGTGAAGAGTTCAACAAAATATAAGAAAATCCGAAATAATCCCAATCTTTTGACCCATTCTCTAACAATGCCTCTTTTTGACTCCTACAAAATAATGGCTTTGAGAAAAAAAGACATTGTGGAAAATGAAGAAACGGCTTGTGACAAGAAATTTGTTCATTTCCACCATTTCCAACCGCAAAGATTAAAGAGAGAAAAAAATCCATTCACTTGAAATTGTCGTCTGCATCATCTTTGTATTATGATCAGCCTTGTCTAGAATTTTCCAGTTTGCATCTGAAAAAGGGGCCTTTAGAGTATTGGAGACCAACATGGATCCTGATCAGACTGCGTATATCTACGTTATTTTCTAAAAGATTCTAAAAGATACCCTTAGCAACTGTTCTGGAACAGCAATGAACCTTGTCGGACTGCACTTAGGTAAAGACTAGCACTGGAAACTGGTTTCAAAACTAAAAGGGCCTTTTTTCAATAGCCCAGCTTTAACCCGTTACCAAATTTTGGACTGGTCCAAATTCAAAGATGTTGCAGACGATAATTCAAAGTCAATGAAATTGAAAATGTTTTGGTCTTTTTTTGGTAGAAAACATTGTGGGAAATGAAGAAATTGCTTGTCACAAGCAATTTCTTCATTTTCCACAATGTTTTCCAAATGATGTATCTTTTGATGAGTCAAAAAGAGTCAATGTGTGGTAATGGGTTCGTGTCTCCTAATGAAGTAGCAGACATGGTCGATAATATTCTTTCAAACATGATTCTCATGTATCCTTCCTCAAACGACAAAAATGTAGACTATTTCAAAAATATAGAAGTCATAGACGTCACGATGGTTAGAACTAAATCACAAGCAATTTGTTCATTTTCCACAATGTTTTCCCAAGCCTAGCTTTAATGTCTCATAGTAAAGGAGCAGACATGATCGATAATATTCTATCTAACATGATACGCATGTATCCTTCCCCAAACGTCAAAAATGTGGAATATTTCAAAAATCATAGAAGTTCGGTGGTTCTTTTTATGGTTAGGGGAAGGGGCCCGGGGCCCTTGATTTGGGGAAAATGCGTCGAATGAGCAGTTTTAGGGGGGTAAATTTTCAAGCACATTTTTTGCTTGAATATTGAATTATGCTTCAAAATATTTTAGAAAACACAAAGAAAATGGATTTTTATAGCACTTTGTACGCTGATAAAGTGAAGATATTTGATTGTTAACTTAGATACTCCCATGGGAGAACATTGTAAAGGTTGAAACATTAATTTATGAGGGGAAAATTACAATTTAGGGGAAAATTTCCAGAGGGGAAGGGGCCCAAATTTCTTAGTAAAAAAAAAAAAAAAAAAAAAAAAAAAAAAAAACCCCTGAAGATATAGACGTCACGATGGTTAGAACTAAAAGCAGGAAGTTTAGAAGTAAGGCACTGTGTAAAAATCTTAAATGATAAAAAGAAAATAAAGTTAATAATCATTTTTTTCCTTTTTCTCTGTGTTTTAGATAGTTTCTTCCGAAGCAAAAACAAGATATTTGTATGAGAAAGAATTAACCCATTACCAAGCGCCAAATTCTGGATTGTTCCAAGTTGAAGGGTGTTGCAGACGACACTTTCAAGTTGATGTAATTTCGAAATAAATCTTTCCATTCTGGGTTAAAAACATTGTGGTTTCTTCATTTTCCACAATGTTTTCCCAAGCCTATAGCCTCTCTTACAACCCGACGTGTGTCTTAATAAATCGTACGTCTTCGGAAATTTTCAAAACGCACATTTTATAAGGACGCACGAAGGGTGGTAAGAGAGACCAAAGAATTGTACGGCCGATTCTTTGCTGCGTGCACTCTGCGTCGTGATTGCGTCCACCAAAACCGTACGTTGCACGTGCGTGCATCGCACGACTACATGCGTAAGTTTTAGACGCAGACCGCACGAAGAAGCACGTACGATCGGTTGTAAGAGAGGCTTATTTTGCGAAGGCGTCACTATGCAGTAATGGGTTAAGATGTAACTGTATAAAGCCCATGGAACGCTCAATAATTAAACCATATTTTCTAATTTATCTAAATGAACTATCTTGTCAAAGGAATTGATTTTACTCATTAATGAATGTAAAAGAATGACGTGAATAGAAACTGTCACATGTCAACAAATCTAATTTGATTCGTCTTTTAAAATGTCGTCGTCGTCGGTAAAATACCCTTTTCAATACTTGCATTCATAACAAGAGCGGATCCAGGATTTTTTCCAGGGGGGTCAAAGCCCAAATGATGGCTTTTGATAAGAAGTTATATAGTCAAAATTCAATTTTCAGCCAACTCCAGGGGGCGGGGTCATGACCCCCTGACCCCACCCCTAGATCCGCCCTTGCATAAACAACAAAATCGTAAGCTTGAACCTCTTAAAAGATGTCGTATGTGAAAAGATAAATTCTGACAAATTGTATATGTCATATTATAGAATAGACACGTTGAGGGAAAAGGAGAAAAAGTTTTTTTCATTAGGATGCCTATTTTCTATTTTTTCTCTCAAAGTTTTCCCATCTTTTCAATCATCGACGCCAAACTAAGGTTTGTGTAGTAAATGGTTAAAAGGCATATACCAAATAAAGAACAATATTCCGTTCAAATGCTTTCAAAAGTAAATTAAGTACCGGGGAAACTTGTGCCCTAGAATACAAATGTTACTGTGATGCTTATCGTTGTTTTTCTTCAAAAATCTTGTATCTGTAGCTTGTTTCAAGCTGCAGATACAAGGTTTTCGATGAAAAGCAGCCTTGTATTTTTTTTCATTTTCCTCAACACTACCGGGCAATCTCATTCGTCTCGCCTATTACACGTCATTCCAATTTTAAAGGGTGATCACTACGAAATACTCATACAAATCACAACGTTTAAGTAAAATATTTATTAAATATAGCAACAACATACCAAAACATTTTTAAAATGGCTCTAACTAAATAGGACAATTGGTTAATAGTTCATACATATTTTTTTTCATTTTCGGAAATTCATAGGTATGACTCTCAATTTACAGCACATGCTGATTTGAATAAAGTCATATCCATTAAACATGAAAGGGAGCCTCAAAGGGAGAAGGGATTATCAAATGGCTTTTCTGTATGCGCACCAAATGTAGAATTAAATATACGCAAAGAGAGACAAATCTAAACTTGGGATTTTTTTGTTAGAGTTAACTCCCCGGATACAAATTAAACAAAAAGCGTCAAGAAATTCGGATCATTCAAAAAAGGTACGTGCAAATTGCATTTCCTAATTACTCTGATGATCACAAAAAGAGCCACATAGTTTGGTGAGTATTTGCTGTCTGCTTTTTGTCGATCGTCGTTGTTGTTGTTCTAATCAGATTCCACCCACATGTTCTAAGGTGAGAAAACATAAGTTAACCCATTTCCACACGTTGACTCTTTTTGACTCTTTAAGATAATGGCTTTGGAAAACATCGTGAGAAATGAAGAAATTACTTGTCACAAGCAATTTCTTTATTTTCCACAATGTTTTCTACCAAAAATGCAAAACAACATTAAATTGTATTCATTTGAAATTGCCGTCTACAACATCTTTGAATTTGGACGCCATTTGGTAATGGATTAGAATGCCATGTAAGACACTTCGTGTTTATTCATCACAGTTGGTTTAACGACAGCTGTAGATGCAGAACTATGGTAGCTCGAGCCAAGACTAGCACGACCGGTGTAAGGTAGTGTGGGTTTCAAACTTCCGTATCCCGTAAATGCGGACGGGTTAATATTCGCCGCTCGTCGGAGTTGAGCTCGGTAACCTTCGTCACGTTCCTCAACCTCGTTCTGACTTTTAACTCCGCCATATTTGTTGTTGTTATTGTTGTTCTCGTGATCCCCAAGCACGCCATTTTCGGTTGGTATGTTTTGTTTGTAAGCCTGAGCAGTAAGATTTGATGGTTTGGGGTATTTGAGTGGTGGTGCTGGTCTGATGTTGCTATCAGATCTAGTTTGTCTAGTGAAGGGTTGTGGAGAACTGAATTTACTGAGATGGGTTTGTGGAGACGTGAAGAGACTAGGATTGAGACGGTCATAGCTCGGGGCGTAACTTGTGGGTGTCTGAGATTCATGTTTGGATGAAGGTTTCCTTAGTTCCTCGTTTGTTGTATATGTGCGAGGTGGTAATGGCGGGGATACATCAGGGTAATCTTGGTCATCTGTAGACTTTGTTGTAGTATTCTCTACAATTGCGTCTAGGTGATTACTCGTTTCTGATTCTTCGTTGTAGTTCATGGCATTGAACTTGTCAGTAAGCGAACCAATCGATTTGATATGCATCGGTTCTCTTGTGCCTGGTGTCAGGAATTGTCCATTGTCTGCACGACTGGAATTTATAAAATTGGAATCATTGTTATCATTTCTCCCTGTATCATTCCGATGTTTGTTTATATATCCCCTGTCCCTGTCGTAGGGTGACGTGGGTTGGTGATTATAGCGATTCTGTTTGGGTGTATTCATATCATTTTCTGGTGTGTGGTTCAACCTTTCAGTTCCATTTATCCCATTGCTCATTTTATCAAGATTGTATTTATCCTTCGGATTTGATCTGTCATTCTGGAATGGATAAGCGGACTGATTCTCGTAGTTGTTCATGTGTGACGAGTTAGCTGGGTGGTTATGTACTGTAGGCGAGACATGTGATAGTTTGGTTGGTGTATGATGTTGCGGTACAAACAAATGATTTCTGATATTGTCAGAACCTGTTCTCTGAACCTGAGTAACACCTGGACTCTGGTTACTGGATTTATATTTGTGTACATCGTCATTATGTGTATCAGATCTGGTTGGTTTTGTAGGAGCTTGAAGTCTGTCATGAAGTCTTTCATGATCCTGGTTATCAGATCTATTTGGTGTATTCCCTGTGTTTGTGTTGTCTTGCAGAATCTCCTGGTCTAAATCATCTATGGGGGATATCACCACATCAGGGTTGGATGGGTTGGACAAGTTATAGTCGTATTCCTGGTCCGCTAGATAACGATTTTTGGGAGACACGTATGGTGGTCCTTGCTTGTATTGATACTGCATACTCTGTGGAGATTGTACTTGCGTAGGATAAGCATGGAATGTTTCATCATTTCTGCCAGAACTAAAGTGGTTCCCATTTGTTGAGTCCATGTTTCTGCTTTGAGGACTAAACTGTGTGTTTTGTGGCACATTTGTCGGGTTATTATGAGGTGAGGTGATCTTGTCATTATATTGTGGTCTATGTTGGGCTTCTATCCGTGAATCCAGATAAGAATTGTTATTGTGTGAACTTTGTGGTGAATTAAATTGCACATTTTGTAGAGGACTATTTTGCATGTTTTGTGTTGGATAATATCCAGTCGGAGAAGTAAATTGACTGTGGGCCTGTGTCATCTCATGACGCTCTATTATGGGTTCAGGATAATCAACATTTCTCCTATCTTTTGTTGATTTTCTGTCTTTAGAGTTTGAATCCCTTTTGTTTGAACTACCACCAGAAAATCTTTGAATCATAGAATTCTTCAGTTTAGAGAAAGACCTTGTTGAGTTGTTACTTTTCTTGCTGTTTGGACTAGCAACCACACTCTCGTTATTAGAGTCACTCTCTATTTCTCGTTTCACTTGTTCTCGTTCTTTCTTCAACCATGCCTTCAGTGAGGATTGTTGTTTTTTCTTGTCCTTGTCATGTTCGGTCGCTCGTGGCGTGTTCTCGACTCTGTTTGCGTCGGGTGTTTGTTGGGGATAGGAATTTTGTTCACGATGGCTTCTCGGTTGTTCAGGATAATATTTGTTCAGTTCACTCTGATTTTCATAATTCGGAGTCTGTAGATTGGGCGGGACACTGTTTGGATTAGAGGAGTTCTGTGGTGTTTTGGGTAGCGGTTTGTACAGTTTCTCGGACGATGGTGGAGTGGACGTGAGCGGTTTAGGTGAGTGGTCAAGATGGTCCGTGCTGTTGGTCAGTTTTCTTATGTCCAGGTGAGATGGTTTGGGCGGCACGGCGGGAGACGTCTCGTGTTGACCTTTGTTAATCTTCTCGTCACGTGTGAGTGTGGATGTTTTGGGGTCAGTCAATCGGGATGAATGGATGCCTTCGATCACCCCGGCCCTGAAACTTCCGTAACCGTGTAGGTCCACAGCAGACTGAAAAACAATGATATGAACGTTTATAGTGTGTTGTTTATGCCAACTATTTATTTATCATCTGTTGTTAAACATATACACGGAAAAGAGCAAGATTATGATAATTCCCTCAATATTATTCGCTATCGCACTTCTAAGTGTCAAAGAGTTAAAATCTATAGATCTAACTTATGTTCTATAATACAAAGCTCTAAGACAGTTAAATTGTCTGTTTAAGTACTTAAGAACATCATCATTTGATGTACGAAAAGTATTCTTTATAAATAATCATGATCGTACCAGTTGTCCTTTAAACTTGAACTCCAGTTCGAATCTCTCCTTGGCCAGTCGTCTGTGAGCAAGCTTCCAGAAATATTTACAATCATGTAGAAATACAGCGAAAATGTGGAAGAATTGCTGAGGAGTTACCTGTAAATTGGGGAATGAAACATGAGAACAAACACAGTGTAGGAGCGGAAGTGTGTGAAAGCTTGTCTTTGAGTGATAGCTTGTGTGTTTGTACATCGAGGAAACGCAACTTGGTAAACATCAGCGGTTGACATTGGTAAGAAAAAGTTTATGATTGATAATTATTTCGACATATATCTTATATTTTGTTGTAATGTCGTAATCTTGAATAAACATGGAAGGCATCGTCCTAATATGCGCCCAGTCTGAGCTGTTTAAACCATACAAAATGCCTTGATCATTTGGATGGGAAAATTGGAGCATGATTTTCACCACATAAAATTGCCATTTTTATCGCTTTTTTAACATTCATCGTATTGTTTATTCCCAAAATTAAATGCCTTTTTGTATGTTTTTTTTCACTAAGAACATGATTCAGACGAAATGATATCCATTCCAATATAATTCCCGATTTAAGTGTCCGCAGTTTGACAGTTTTTATGTACAATCAATTGGCTAATGACAATTCCCTTATGAATTTATTGTACAATCGCTTACAAGCAATTTGTAATGTCGCTTGCCTATTTTTCACACGGATTAAGATATCAACACAAACACGAAAGTTCGGTTTATCTTCTTTAATTTGTTATCCAAAGTTCCACTGGATAGTCTTCTTTCTTTACCTATATTTCAAGATTAATTTAAGTGTGATGAATGAGTTTAAACATGTATAATAGCAATAAGGAATTTTGTGCTAAACGTGTAGACTTGGTTTGCCGTTATGTTTTGATAAACAGTCGGTGCCTTTTTGAAAACTTGTGACTACGGCTAGAAGCAAGCCGTTAGGTCACATTTCAGTGCAAAATCGTGCGTTTACAATTGTGTTTTGTAAAATTATATATAGCAGGAGATCTGTTTGGTTACAGTAACACTGGTGGTGAACTCGGCCAGAGCGAGGGACGTTTTTCGCTACAACAAGGTACAGATATTTTGCGTTTAAATGTGAGTTTAAAGATCTGATTGGATAACTTTTCTAATAACAACGAATTTGTTCTAAAAATAGACCGGGTATACCGATTTGTTTTGACAAACCGTCTGTGTTGTTATGAAATGTCGTAACCACGGCTTTATCGAAGCCGTCGTTACGATATTTTATAACAACACCAACGAAATACTATTTATTTGTCCGAAATTACGTCACGGTTTACTTGATAAAATCGTTCCCTATTGTCGGTAGTCGTTATCCATCCCATCATGCACAATCCCCACCGTGATAATATCATGAAAATATCAGTCGAATATAATGCAAAAAGAGGTTAAAACGCATTTATTACAATCAATGTGTCACATATGCAATTCAAGCCATTGTACAAAAGTAAATATTTCTTGTCAGGCTATTGTACAGGACTTGACAATTGATTGTACAAAAAAAAACATTTTTTTAAACGGCAAAAGTTGGAAGTTTTAGACGGTTTACTAACCAAATAATTATATAAGCCTCAACACACACATATGCACGAGCTGTGAATGAAAATTTTGTTGCGAAATACCATACAGTATGCATATATTCGAGTGAAAACTGCGATTCGTAACAGCTAAGTCACCCGTTTTAGTTCATGCCCAAGTGAATTGGGCCTTAAACGATTTAAATGTAGAGCCAATAGCTCCGATTGCTCTAAAATATTACAGGGAATAATGGATAAAGAGATTGGTACAATGATCTGACAAAAGTATTGTGTTTATCCAGAAAAAAAAAAACATAAATTCTTACCAATGTCAACCGCTCATGTTTACCAAGTTGCGTTTCCTCGATGTACAAACACACAAGCTATCACTCAAAGACAAGCTTTCACACACTTCCGCTCCTACACTGTGACAAACATATACTTAATCCAGACGGCACAAATTTATGAAAGTCAAAATTCAAAGATGTTCAAGATAACAATTTCAAACGAATGTTTAGGACTTTCTGTGTAGAAAGCATTGTGGAAAATTAAGAAAAGGCTTGAAAAAGCAATTTCTTCATTTTCCATAAGTTTTCCAAAGTCGCTTTCTTCTGAGGCGTCATAAGCATCATTAGCTAGGAATAGGGTAAGCCTTTCTCAAATAGCAAATTAAGACGGACCCATTTAAAAGCTATCACAAAAAACAAATTTGATATTGATATAGATGTAATTTGTGCATTGAAAATATTGAAGAAATTGGTGAAAAGGAGAAAATACTTCATAGTCCCAGTTATACATGTATAAGCCGCGATCTGGAAAAGGTGACATTGTATGGCATGAGGCAAACATGGATCTTGGTCGGCCAGTGCAAATGCACACCCTGATCTAGATCCATATTCTTCTTTACTGACTTCTTCGTGACCTTTAATCATCGTTGGAGATCAGCATGAGGATTAGGCTGTAGCTAGACACAGGTTGATCTTGAAATGCACTACATGTAGTTGCAAACATAGGCACTTTTTCCAGAATATGACTCAACTTCGTGCGTACTTACATCGACAGTGTCTATTTGAAAGTATCTAGCAGTACGGAAGAACACGTCACGGACATCTTGTAAAACCTTTTCCTGGGACCCGATCACCTCGAGAGCTGAAATTAACCAAGGTAAATTAAAGGTAAATGGTATTTAACCATTTACCTAACGACAAAATGTTAGGGTTGTCTTATTTAGTAGTGGAGCTTCCTGGTAACAATTTTTGGCCAAATTGTGCATTTTTTGATAAAAGCATGAAACTTGGCACACACCTAGATGGGTCCAAAAGAAAAAGATTTAGAGGTAGTGCCAAGCCAGATTTGCCCTGTGAGGGCGGCCATCTTGATTTTCAAAATGGCGGATATTTCATGTCATAGAAGGCTATTCACTCTGTTGCCGACCAAAGTTATCACTTTTAAACACTAAATCTACCATATTCAATTGGAAAAAAAAATACTTCTGAACAATATTTGCAACTAAACATGTAATCATCTTTAGGAATGGCAACATTTTTTGCCAAGATGGCCGCCATTTTGGCTTTTTCAAGCTGTTCTTTTATAGCATGGAACACAAGTGTCTTCTTTCTAATAAATTGTATAGCATGCCATGGTATTTTACTCTAGAGACATTAACATGAATGAATTAAGGCCAGCAGTTTGTCCGTAATGATGAATTTACTGTCCAATATGGCATCCAAAATGGCCATGTATTCTTTTAAAAATGCCTGATCGAAACTGTAAGAACATGTTGTAATACCAACAATTTGAACATGTTTCATTGATATTTTCAAAAGGAAACTGTCATGTTAATGCAGTTAATGTTGTTTAAATAGATTTATATCCAATATGGCATCAAGATGGCCGCCAATTTAGTTTTAATACGGTTTTATCAATCAATAGAAGAAGAAAAATCTCAATGATAAACACCTGATACCTAGTATATATATTTATGTTGCCTTAAATGCATATGAATCCTTATTTTTCAGTAAAGAACTTAAATATTTATGGGTTTTATACTAAAAATAGCATCAGAAATGGCCGCCATATTGGCCTTTTTAGAAATAAACAAAGTCAAATAATGATTTCTTGCCATTTATCTGTATTAAATGTCTTTCTTTATACTTAAAAGAGTTGCACAAAAATTTGTAATTGGCGTTTTTGTCTCGTAAAATCATTAGACCTGTCATTTCAAACAAGTCAATTTGTGTTTAAAAGTGTTTAATATCATTCTATGGCTTCCAAAACGGTTGTCGTGTTGGTTTATGAAGGTTGTTCCATCATGGAAACAAGAACTTATATACCTATGATGGGTACTAAAACGCATCAAACCTTAACTGATTATAATGAGTTTCAACTTAAGGTGTATAAAATTAATACTAAATAAAATGCCGTTTTATTGTGGCTTTCCTAAGGAATCTGAGATAAGCGTCACAAACAATTATCTTTAAAATGGACATCGTAGACATCCTAAATACAGGATCATGGTGGGTTGCTGATTCAAATATCAGTATACTTCAGCTTCCTTGTTACATGGTTAATACTACATAATTATGCACACAACTTTTATAATTCAAGGATCATCTAGTCGTTTCTGAATGGTTTTGCTATTTATCTATACGATTGAATCTAGATTTATCTAAGAGTGTTGGCATACATTGAAATTGTTTAGACAAAAAAAAAAAGAAAATGTTATACACATCTGAAGTAATATAGTTGTTTGTGTTAAAGACTGATAAAAAAACCCCTTTCCTTTCCTTGGGAGTAATTTCCTGACACAGATAGATAATCAAGTGTGCTATTTAAATCGGGATGTGTCGTATAGATCTGTTAATGGTTGCTAAAAGTCTTGCAAAAGCCGACTTTTCGACACACTAGTCAAGGGCGGAATCAAAAGCATCCACCTGCAATAAATGTGTTTATATAACAAGTTTGTAATGATGACAAAGTGATACATGTATATCACAGTAGATCCTTTTGTACTGATAGTCATGTCTCTAAGGAATAGCTGAAGTACTAGAATGTGTTATCACTAAAAAGTAATGCCATATAGTATAGCAAAGAGGCTAATTAGGAGGGTGATAGATTTAAAAAAAAGTTTGAGGACTAAACAGAAAGTTTATCCAATCAAGAGCTGGCAAAATTCAAGTTTGCTTTAGGTAACAAAAAGTGCTTGTAAAGGTGTTTTTAGAACTAAAACACGAAGCAAGTACATAAGATATGAACTGAGCGAATTGTTGAGCAAGACAATGTGCAGTCTAACCTTGTGTAGCTTTGACTAGATGTAATTCCCGGAAGTCCAATCTTAAAGATTGTTCTACTATACTCTTTCTTGAAGAGATTCTGAATGCAAGAATTACACCATTACATAGAATGTTAACACACTACGAACTTCATCGACACTGATACATGTCAGTCAGTGAACATTGCCCTTTTTGGCAGACTAAACATTTATGTCAGTTTGTGGCTTTTGGTTCTACTTTTCGCCTGTGTACCGTATCTTTAATATCTGTAACAGAAATGCTTCCACAGTAGCCATTTAAACAATTGGCCCAGCTTCTACACACAGGAAGTCACATAAAACAAAAGAAAGAATCTAAACAAACAAAATTGTTTGTCTATAAGCTGCAAAGGAAATCAAAACCACTATTTCGGGATAACAAGACATCAAAATCAACTCATGCACTCCCTTGTCCGCCCTTATAAACTTGAACATAGATTATTCCAGCATACCGGTACATTAAAACATTAAAAGCGGTTCATGTCATAGAAATGAGATGGTTGGAAGATGGCTTAGTACCTCTTTCAAGGACATCATAACTTACCGTGATATTAGAAAATCAAAAGCTAAATAATCCGATCACTTTTTTCCACTGAAGATCTACTCACCACAATAAATCTGCATAAACTGAAATGGTATAGTTTCGTAGCAAGTCATGGATTTACCCAGGTATTGCCCAAGAGAATAGTCAGGAGGTAAAGAACAAAGATAGACAAAAGACTTTGGAAGACAACATCACAGAGTGGACATGATTGAAGCGGAGCCAAGTATCAAGACATCGACAGAGGGTTTGTGAGAACTGGGTGATAGGTTATCTGTAAGTGCCTCAACAGTAGCAGCTACAAATGAGGAAGAAGCCAGTTTCCATGTTAGGTGCCCATTCTAGATAAGATGTAACAAGATTGAATGGACTAGCAGTACCCAGGTAGAGCAAACTCATTCTGAAATGATAATTTGCGGCCTAGCAATTATAGTACGTGAAGTAATTAAAAGCTTGTTTAATTGAAAGGCTGATGTTAACCGATTGGCTGTTAACACAAATGATCGTTATCAATTGCTTTGTTCTTTCTATAGTTAACAGTTTGTAATATTCAGTTTTTTCGTTCTCCGGATGACCATAGATTTGTGCTAAAATTGATGGTTTGTGACGCACAGGTTGTATTGATTTCTACCTTTATAATGTACTACTTGTTAAAATATAAAAGTTGTTATACGTTTTTATATCAAAGAATCAAATGCTCACAGTCATTGCTGTAGAATGGCAACCATAATGTATCTAAGATTAATCCAATGCTAAAAAATACATTATTTTTTTTTTTCATTTTTGTTTAGATACATTTTTTAGACAAAATTGACAGCTTCGTCATTGCAAACATATATATCACTTAAAAAACATTTCTGGTGTCTTCTAGCTATAAGTAACAGGCATTTGATACAAACCATTGGTTTTTAAAACGACATTTTAAATACCATCATATATGGCAGCCTTTTTGGTTGCAATAACAGGGGATATTAAACCCACTTGTATATAAATCTGCATTAATTGGGCGATAAAAATGCCCAATCTCTAAACAATGCTAGTCAGCGAAATCTCGTATTAGGTTGGCTTAGATTAGATTAAGCTGAAAGGACCAACATGGCTGCCATTTCAGATGCCATGTTGGATAGCAAACCATTTTAAACACAAATCATCTGCTTTAAAATGATAGTTCTTATATGTCTTTTAGATTTAAATGCAAAGAACAAGCCATGAATTACAGTGATTGTTGACTAATTCAAATGTTTTGATCAAATATCCTTTATAGACACATGTCATATTGGATGCCATATTAGAAATTTAAAAGATGAAAACACAAAAAAGCTTTAAATTTTCCATTTCAACGCCTCTTTTGTATAAAAACGATGGATTCGGTACAAAATTTCAGAACAAAAACTCTTATTTTCCATCTTTTAATAAAATAGCTTCTAAAAGGGAAAATGGCGGCCATCTTGGCAAAAATGCTGCCATTTCTAAAATTAAGAGCAATGTAACCTCTCAGAATGCCTTGTTTATTACTTTTTCGATTGAATATAATATTTTGAGTGATTTTAAGCAATAATTTTAATCAACAAAAGTTTACTTAGCCCTTAATGGTGCTTATTGGCCGCCATTTTGAAAAACAAGATGGCCGCCCTCACAGGGCAAATCTGGCTTGGCACTACCTCTAAATCTTTTTGTTTTGGACCCATCTAGGTGTGTGCCAAGTTTCATGCTTTTATCAAAAAATGCACAATTTTTCACCTATTTCCTCCACTATAGAAGATATTGCAGAAGACAAAATGGATGTTAATCAAGGGTGGATTTGTGTACATCAGAGCACAGAAAATATTGAGGCAAAAGGAGAAAGTGCTGTGTATCAGCACTTTCTTCTTTTGCCTCAATGTTTTCCCAAGCCTCATCTATTAGGGTGGTCAAAACCAGATCTTGTTTGGGAAAGGGTTAAATACACAAGTATTAATGATCCTCAATCTAGTAAATGTAAAAGAATTAGGTAAATTATCCAAGGAGATTCGGACCGATTTAGATTTAAATGAACCTCGGTACAGCTACATGTATTTACATTTATAGAATCATTGCGAAATACTGTATCGTTTTCTATTATTACATTTGAAGATGCAAAGAATACAACCCTCTCAAAACAACTAAATAATTCAACGTTGGCAACATTTAAAAATTCTACTAGGCCACGCAACCGATTACACGGTGGGGATTGTGCATGATGGGATGGATAACGAATACGGACAAATTTGCCTCGCTTCAGGTAAGAAATTGTGCAATAATTTTCTTATTTCTGTGTCAATTTTCAAGCGGTTTGTTGCATGTACCACGCATTACTGAGTTCTTTCCTCAGATATATGACTTGTTTGTAGGATCTTTGTACTTTGTCCAAAAATTGATCCCAACCGATCAGAAAAACGACAAAAAATCCAGGTCATTTTTCTAGATGGTTGGGATCGATTTTTGATAAAAGTACAAGGAGTTTCCCGATAAGAAATACATTTGAGAAAAGGGCTCAGTAAGACGGAGTACATGCAATAAACTGCATGAAAATTGACGTTAAAATAAGAAAGTAATTGCACAAATGCTTACCTGAAGCGTGGTTAATTTGGCCGTAGTCGTTACCATTTCACTTTCTGGTCGGTTGGGACAATATTTTGGAAAAAAGTACCACGAGTTATCTAATAAGTCATACATCCGATGAAAGAGCTCGGTAAGGCAGGGTACATGCAACAAACCCTTTGAAAATTGACGCACAAATAAGGAAGTTATTGCTAAAAATCTTACAAGAATCGAGATTATTTTGTCCGTATTCGTTATCCATCTCATCATGCACAATCCCCACCGTGGATTAACTTAAGTGAGATAGATCTGGTATGCAAAGAATTACCTGCCGCAAAGAAGTTTTCAGCAGTCACACGAAAGCTGTCTGTTGGCCGGATAGCGTCTTTTCTGGCCTTCTGGTCTAACAACTGCAAAAGGGATTTAAGTGTTTACGGGCAATGTTGATATCATAAATAAATGATCAATAATTCTAAACTGAATGCTTTCTTCTTTCAGTTTAATTTTAAGCAAATTGTTCAAAATGTATCAAACGTCATTGAATCTGGTTACATATTCCACGAACAAAATTAATCTCGTCGCTTAAAGCAGCGAATTATGCAGCTTAAGAATCACGCTGTTCATATTTCTATTAACGTATTTTCTTTACAAAGTTAATCATGAATTTGTAAACAGCAATCAATTTACCTTTTCTCGTACATTTCTTAGATCTGACAGTAGATTAGTAAGTGCGTCCTGTATACCTTCGAAAGATACCTGCAATTGAAAAGAAAATAATTAAAACAAAACTAACACATGAATGTAGTAAACGCTTGGCATTTATTCAACTTTAGAAAGAAAGACAACATTTTGTATCAAGTCGTGGTAATTCAGACTAACATGGATTTAGATTAGCCTTAGGACGCGAACAGTCTGATAAAGATCCACCATGACCTCTTAATATAAGTTCCTCGATAAAAGTAGGAACTCGAAATGGTGATAAGGATGAGGATACTTTACTAGTCTGTAACAAGACGCGGGTCTATTTGCATGGCAACTACAAATATCACATAGTCCTTTGTATCATGTCACATTTCATAAAGATTGCATTTAACCCTTTCCCAAACGACAACATTTTAGGGTGATCCACTTCAATGACTGCCACAAATGACAAAATGGGTGTTATAAAAGAGAGAATGTGTGTAAAATATGGCACGTAAAATATTTAGACAAGATGAGAAACTGCTGGTTATCAGCAGTTTCTTCCTTTGTTTCAATGTTTTCCCAAGCCTTTTCTAACAGGGACGTCAAAACAGCTCTTGTTTGGGAAAGGGTTAAAAGCTATTACGTCCCTATGTTCAGAAATGCTGTTTATATGTATTTTCGTCACATATTACATCTGTACAAACTCGAGTTACACACTCTTTGTGCATCATGTCTCATATTTGAAGGCTCTGGTAGCCGAAATCTTGTCGGACACCCTATATCTACTTCACTCTTTTATATCGTCGATGTTATTGTAAACCCTCGTTACTTCAGCTTGATTAACCCTTTCCCAAACAAGACATAGTTTTGACGTCCTTAATAGAGAAAGCTTGGGAAAACATTGAGACAAAATGAGAAACTGCTGATAACCAGCAGTTTCTCCTGTTGTCTCAATATTTTCTATGCCTTATTGTACATAAATCCTTTCCTTTTTAACATGAATTTAGTTGTCTGGGGCAGCTTTCCAATTGGATCACCTAGATATTTCTTGTTTGGGAAAGGGTTAAACGTGGAGTAACGAGGTTTTGCAATAACACCGACGATGTCTTTCGTACAAGTTCAATGACTACCTCCCCCTTATTTGTCATTACCTGTGCAGCATGTCTCATATTTGATGGCTCTGGTAGTCGAAATCTTGTCGGACACCCTATATCTACTTCACTCTCGTATATCTGACAGTAAGTTTTCAATACAAACTCGAGTAAGCTCCCTTTACCGTCCTGAAATGTAACAACTTACAATGTCTATCTAATACTGTGGATGTTAACATTTAATGTTAACAGTTTCCTTCATTTAAAAATCACGTCGGCGTACTATTATGCATGCGTAAATGTACACAGAAAAAATCCGGTAGCTAACTGGACCGGGCCGTTCACATAGAGCTGAATTCTTTGCTTGCAAAAGATTTACTCAAGAACTTCGTTCGTTTTGTTATCATTTTGTAATTAGTATCTATTACAAAAATGCACTAAGAAAATACGATAGGTCATACTATTTCAGAGAACAGAAATAAGTATTCTCATTTCTAGCTTTAATAGTACAGATCTATGAGCGTATGTGTGAAAGAATCATCGATATGAACACATTTAAGATGAAGTGCATTTTGTCATGAATCTTAAACCACTCGCTTTTTGCTAGAAACAGATGAAAAAATAACCCAACAGCACCAAAGTCATCTGGCAAGGTTGGGAGAATTTGTCATGACGAAGCTTTGTTTTTTATTATCTGACACTTGATATCCGTACAATATAATATGATAAACCAATGTATTCCATTTTTGTTCTCTATTTATGTCTATGATCTTTTCGTACCTTTTCCTGAGTGTCTTTAAGCCTGTTCAGAACATCTATAGCATAACCATCTGCCTGACCGAAGTCTGTATTACCATTTAGATAGTTACCCACAGCTAGCAATGTCTCCATCAGATTCTTCAACGATATACTGTGGAAAAAGACAAGTAGTAACCATCTTAACCCTTTCCCAAACAAGACCTGGTTTTGACGTGTCTGATAGAAGAGCAATTGGAAAATATTGAGACAAAAGAAGAAAATGCTGATGATCAGCATTTTCTCCTTTTGTCTCAATACTTTCTTGGCTATAATATGCATATATTCTATCTTTGATATCATTTATCTAATCGTCTGCAGCAGCTATCAAATTGGACCATACGAAAATTTTGTCGTTTGGGAAAGGGTTTAAAATAAGGTATCGGTACACAACATCATCATGGTCTGCCAGACTAGAATTCTATCTTTAGTTTTCCCGCACAATTTCGAGCTTCTTATATGTTTTTTATGAATTGAAGGTGAAATCAGATCACTCAGGGTAATTATCTCTTTTTCAATGTCGATGTTCTATGTGGTCACCTCGGTTATGATAAGAAGATATTAAAGTGTTTAACTGCCTACCTATTCGTGAGTTCGTTACAGGCAATATTTAGTTCTCTCAGCTGTTGCTCTGAAATGTCGAAAATATACACGTTTTAAATTGGGTGGGATCTGGAAAAAGGGCCCTGGTGGCATTTGGGTCAAATATCGAATGTGTTGACTTAAGCAAATAATTGAGGTATGTGTTCATATCACGAAAGAACTGGTTACCGTTAACCTACCTTACACTTGCATGAAGACTATGCAGCATACTTTCTCAAAAAGCAAAGATGGGGTCCAAATTGAAAGTTGTTGCAGACAACAACATATAATATATTACTTTTTATAAAGATAGGTCTTGCGTATAATATATCTCAGAAAATATTGAGACAAAAGGAGGAAATGCCGATTCTTTGTCTGAAGTTTTCCGAAAACCAATCCATTAGGGAGGTCTTGTTTAGGAAAGAGTCAAACAATTTAGGACAATGACAATAGTAAATCATTAATGGTAAGTGAGATCTTATAGATTTTAAAGGGCACTGATCTTCTTCCTTAGTGTGCCACACGTTTTGTGCTTCGTTCTTGGAAATGTAGGCTGAAGTAAATAATTCTAAAAATAATGAATTACCTATCTCGAAGAGATGCCATTGTGTTTTATATCTCAATCGTATAAATTCTAGTCGGTCTGTAAAGTGGTCTACTTTGGATAACTCGAACACGAGATACTCCGGATGGTCTAACTGGCCTGAAATAAAACGAAATGTCCTTTATGATTTAACTCGAATCTAGAAAGTAATATGAGATGAAATCTGCAGTTTCTGAATACGAGAGAGGAAGATCGAGTTTATCTTTATGTCGTAATTTTATATATCTGTCTCCAAGTTTATCTTTAGGTCGTAATTATATATATATATCTCCAAATTCTATTGTTTTATGGTTGTATGCCTACCAATATGAAGGCCACATTAGCGCAATATTGTTTATTTCAGAAGATGATTTGCAAACATATTGTCAATTCTTCAAAAGGCGTTGGATCTCTTTATAATTATACTAGACTGTTATAGACATTCGTGTTTTCTTTTCAAATACCACAACTCAATTCTTACTCTGTAAAAATATTAGACATTTGAAAGACAACTTAAGTATAAATCAAACTTACTTGACTGATGGACTACATCACTTTATGTAATTGTGTTTCAGCCTACCTGCTCCCTTTTTCTTGACATAGTGTAGTGTTTTCTCTATGTGTGCAGACGAACTAAGAAACTCGAACAGTTCCGCTAGACCTTCATGATTGACTTGTGACGTATCTAGACTGGATACCGTGGATATGACGTCAGTTAACGTTGCACGTAAACACTTCATACAGATAACTATACGTTTGGACCTCTCCGAGTCGTATATACTGACAAGCTGTAAAAAGAAAACAAAATACAACTAGCCATACATTTTATATAATGACATGTCTTATTGGAGACTGTGCTTGTTGTTAATTGCCTCTTTTTGCCTTTTTGGAGAGGAACTATTTTCTAGGAGTAGTTCCAAATGCTGTTCGGTTTGCAGTACATTTAGAGGTAACGATATAAGGGAGTTACAAGTATATGGCATCCAAAAGGATTTGGGCTGGATATCATGGTTGTGACGTAAGCTAACTTTTAAAAATCTGGTTGTTGTACATCGATATATGAAGCTCGTATAGACAATAAGACTAACGTAACCCTAAAACAAATACAAATGTAGTAATTATTACAAAAATAGTATTTACATATCTTTTTGTACATATCAAGCATTTCTATGGACTGATTGACAAAATTTGACTTGTTTTTTGAATTTAATTTAATACTTTGGTCAATGGTTCATATTCCATAACTTTATGAATATCGGTAATAAGATTAGTTACATAGTGGTGATATAGTCCATTTTCAACAAAAATCTCGTAACTGCAGCTGTAATTACGAGTTTTCAGTTGAAAAAAAATAAAAGGCCTGAAGGTCTTGAGTCGCTCCACAGGCCTGAATTTCTTGTGGTTTACTATAAAAAATTGACAAATTTATCTAAATGCTGAAACTGATATATTGCAGAGTAAAGAGAAGCAATTATGTGGTCAAAGCGAAAAGAAGGTAAATGATTGACTAATATTTTGGGGGAATTTTAGAGTGATGACAAAGTTGAAAACTGTCATTATGCCAAATTCAAGGGCACATAATTCAATATGTGAGTTAACCCATTACCACACAGTGACTCCTTTTGACTCCCCACAAGAAAATAGCTTTGGAAAACAGGATGGAAAATGAAGAAATTGCTTGTGACAAGCAATTTCTTCATTTCCCTCAATGTTTTCTTCCCAAAAGTCATACAATCACCAATTTTCATCACATTTAAATTGTTGTCTGCAACTTCTTCGAGTTTGGATCAGTCCAAAATTTTGCTATTTGGTAATTGAGTTAATAGTTGTGGTAGACTAAGGGTAGTAACTTTTGATATGAGCAATTTAAAGTTCAGTAAGAGTTGTTTTTCTTCATGATAATTAGTTCAAGAAGTTGCATGTAACATAGTGGTCATGAAAATAAAGAGACATTCTGATCTAAAAATATGATTTTAACTTGATAATTTATGTCTTGAACACCACAATAATCAAGCTGAATATTAAACTCGAGCAAGATCTTATGGTTTGTCCAAATTTTGTCAGTATTAATCTATATGTGTGGCCACAAAAGTGAAAAAAGTGTCGAAAACTGAAATTTTGTCAATTTCTAGGGCACATAACTCAGATTGTAGCAATACAATCATCCTGAAAATTACACAAAAGCAAGATCTTGTTGTCAACAAGATTCTGTCCAAATATCATCTTGATTGATTAACAATTATGGTTGTTAGAGTGAAAACAAAGTCGAAAATGGAAATTTTGTCAAATTCAAGGGCACATAACTCATGATGTAAAATTCCGATCAAGCTGAAAATTAAACCCAGGCAGGATATCATGCTTATATATATTCTGTCCAAGTTTTGTCTTGATTGGTTAATATTTGTAGATTTTAGAGTAAAAATAAAGTCAAAACTAGCTTTTTTTGACGTTCAAGGGCAGATAACTCAAGTAATTTTGGTTCAATCCAAACCCTTTGTAAGAATCTGAGAGAGGGTCACCCAAGAATCATTCCTGTGAAGTTTGGTTGAAATCCATCCAGTAGTTTCTGAGGAGAAGATTTTTAAAGAAAAAGTTTACGGACGCACGGACGGACGGACGCACGGACGGACGCACGGACGGACGCACGACGGACACACCGCCATGACAATAGCCCGCTGGCCTGAAAGGTCAGTGGAGCTAAAAACGACGAAAGGTTCTATACCTGTTGTCTTGAACGACCCCGTCTGATTATTAAATCGTCGTACAGTGTGGCCCCGTCTGTGTCCGATACCTCTGGATTACTAAACAACCTGGAAAAATAATAATTATAATCAGTGAACTCCGAGGTAAAACTAACGTGGGGTGAGAGACTTCCGAAAGTCACAATTGCAACCGAAAGATTTGAAATGCGAATACTTATATGCAACTAAAATATTTGAAATACCAATACATATATGCAGCGGAAAGATTTGAAATGCCAATACATATATGCAACCAAGGGATTTGAAATGCCAATACATATATGCAACCAAGGGATTTGAAATACCAATACATATATGCAACCAAGGGATTTGAAATACAAATACATATATGCAACCAAGGGATTTGAAATGCCAATACATATATGCAACCAAGGGATTTGAAATGCCAATACATATATGCAACCAAGGGATTTGAAATACCAATACATATATGCAACCAAGGGATTTGAAATACCAATACATATATGCAACCAATGGATTTGAAATGCCAATACATATATGCAACCAAGGGATTTGAAATACCAATACATATATGCAACCAATGGATTTGAAATGCCAATACATATATGCAACCAATGGATTTGAAATACCAATACATATATGCAACCAAGGGATTTGAAATACCAATACATAGCCTATAAAGCTACTAAAAGCAATTTTCGAAAACTGTGTCCTGAATACTCGACCTTGACCGAAGAAATTGACATCGGTATCAATAGGATTGCGAAGTCAAAGTCAGGGTAATTTTATTATTCACTTCATGTACAAAATGAGGTACGAACAAGACTCTCAAACAGCAATATACAAGTGAATTATAAAAGCCTTGTCACAAAGTGTGGCATTTTTGCAGACATCAACAAACTAGAAGTCAAACAGAGAGCAAAAACAATCAAGCCTCCGGTTTGTCGACGCCAAGCATATAGGCCTACGTACATTTATAATATTCCCAAAATAGATACGATATTTACAAAAATATGTTTGGTCAGCACATTCAATGCTAATGTTCCTGTCAGATTGTTTTCTATGTTGGCCGAGATGGTGGGTTTGCACTGTTTTACATTTGGGAAAGCATCTAGTGACTTTATTCAAGTATTAACCAAAGTGAACATTTCATATGATTCTATTGCAAAATATGAGACGTACCTTTCTATTTCTTCAGAATCGACCGTGGGTTCCTGCATGGTGTGCCATATTGTAGTGTTCTCGTCTGTGCCTGTGTAAAGTAAATGGCAAAGCTACAGACAGAGGGGTGATAGTTTTTTTTCTTAAAAAAAACCATAAATATTTATTATTTAATATTGGTCAAACCCTATGTTGTGGGTACTCATTGGAATCGTCTCGTCGAGACGATTCAAATGAGTACCCACAACATAGGTGTTGGATTTGAAATAACAAATTCATAATCTTAGGCCTCTCTTATCTATTGCTCTGATAAGGTACACTGTTATTTGTCGGAAAAGAGAGGATGATGTAAGGCTCATGACGAGTATGATCGAAAATTATCTCTTTGCACATTTTATTTTTGTACTTTGAAATCTCCTATTGTCCTTAAACACATTCTATAATTGAAAAAGGATAAATATGCCTAAATAGTTTCAGATCTGCAAGTACCGAGATGCCCTTGCACTTGACGCGCTATGGGTCACAGCTACTGCGATTTTAAGCTTCTGTCGGAAACCCTATATTTTAATCAATCAAATTTTGGCGCTATGCTGTATTCAAATTTTGGCGCTATGCTGACTCTTTATAAATTGTACATAATGTACATATAGGCATATGTGTGTTTGTATGTGTGTGCTTGGTTTGGGAGAATGTCAATGATCATTTGGTTCAACCGCTACAAGCGTGGGCGACGGTTTGAAGAAACTTCCCCACAATGAATGCCATTAATTTATGTATTGAAAGGCACGAATAAGCAATAATGTACTCGAGGTATTTCGGAATGACAATGCTTATTGATAACCCTTGAAAGTAAATTAACCATTTTCCACGACCGCTTCAATTCGAAAGGCTGCTACAGACGACAATTTGAGCACGCACATTCAACGACAAATAATTTTGTAACATAGACTTGTTGTGAGTGAAAATGTATTCCATGGCCCAAATTCGACAAGTGAGTATAATAAAGTCTCAACAGCTGTTTGACACGCTGTTACAGTGCTATCTCGATAGCTTTTGATAATGTATGTAGCTTGGTCACTCAGATAATTTCGACACATCGTGTGAATCCCAATACGGGTATACTACTTTAATTGGGTTACAATGAGGATGTTGCATCACCATCATAGACACAACTTTTACGCCTCATGAGTATTTACAGGTGATCATATTATCAAAAAGCCTCAATAGGTGTTAACCCATTACCACACAATGACTCTTTTTGACTCCCCACGAAATAATGCCCATGGAAAACATCGTGGAAAATGAAAAAAAAATGCTTGTGACAAGCAATTTTTCATTTTCCACAATGTTTTAGCATCGTGGAAAATGAAAAAAATGCTTGTGACAAGCAATTCGTTCATTTTCCACAATGTTTTCCATCGAAAAAGACCTATAATGTCGTCTAGTAATGGCTTAAAAATCATTAATACTTTTCCAATCAACGCCTGCTTTTGATGTCCCTAGTAGAAAACGCAGAAAACATAGAGTCAAAAGTACAGATAGCGGACAACCGGCAATATCTCATGTCTGCTTCAATATTTCTTTCGCTATATAACATATAAAATACCACTTATAAATGATATCAATATTTAAATTTCGTCTACAAAGACTTTCAAACAGGACTGGTTTAAAATTCCGCCGTTTGTGAAAGTGTTTTAAAATATTGATCTGGTGAACTAAGGAATGTAAGGAATGACACTGCTTATCGGTAATTTGAGCGGGTAAATTAACCGCCTTATATCTCAAATAAAATCTACATCGCTAAATGAGTTTTATGTGCAAATTCTTGTCATTTGAGAGCCATGTTTGATGTTTTTCTCTAGGCTATAATGATGAAGTACGACATGCTTTGAAGATTTCCTTCATTTTCAGCGATCCTAATACATAATAGATACGTATGCCATCTCGGTTCTTTCGTCACATACAATCTTAGATCTATTTCATTTTAATGAGCTTTGCATTTTTTTTTATATTTTTTCTGTCAGACGGATGGAAGTATCCGTTTGGCTGACGGCCTTATTTCTTCTTTTTCCTCAACATTTTCTGTGCTGTAACATAACGTCGCTTTGCAATGAAATCCCCATAACTGCAGCTTAATACAAAAGTTGCAGTTACGTGCTGTTTGTTGGAAAGCATCGATACTCTTTCTAGAAATCATTTAAAACGGGACTTATCGAGAAATTCTTTGTTTGGAAAAAGTTTCAAACCCTGACGTCTTACGCTTTAACCCATTCCCAAACATTGACTCCTTTTGACTCCTCAAATGATAAAGGCTTTGGAAAACATTGTGGAAAATGAAGAAATTGCTTGTAACAAGCAATTTCTCCATTTCTCACAGTGTTTTCTACCTAAATAGGCAAAAGAAAAGTCAAATTTTATTTACTTGAAATTGTTGTCTTCGACATCTTTGAATTTGGACCAACCCAAAATTTGTTGTTTGGTAATGGGTTAAAGGTGAATGGGCCGGTTCGATGGTTAGACTGGTGGTGATCGCAACATTCGTGCCTAGATGACCCTACTGATAAAGGGTTCGGGGCTCATTTTGAATCTGATTAAGCAACCCATTCACCCATCAGTTATTGTGTTGAATTATAGATAATTTGGCTATTAAACGTACCTATAGACTTTTATTTCCCCACCTTATCGGGTTTAAATATCTTCAATGCCCTTAATTGACTTGTATTGTCATATTGTATCGACTAACGATATTGAAAGGTGCGATTAAGCCCAGTATTAGCCCTGTATAAATAGGAAGCTTTGTTCCCGATACAATTTACTAAAGGGCTACAAGTTCTGACTTGCATTTACAATGGACAATAACATGTATCTCATTTTGACTTTGACACACAGAGGTCTTCAAAGCAATTACAGCTAGTGCCTTTGATTCATCCTCGGAAAGCCCGTTGTCTGAAAAAAGTCGCTTAGTTTTTAAGGTATAGGCATTTTGTGAAGAAAAGGGTTCGAGATCGATTCTAGGGGTATTTGGGTATGCTGAGTCCGAACACAATGTTGCCAATGATCATTTGGTCAAATCGCTACAAGCGTGGGCAACCGTTTGAAGAGACTTCCCCACAACTTTAAGTGTTGAATGTCATTGATGTATTGAAAGGCACGAATAAGCAATAATGTAGATGATCATTAAATATTGATCCATGGACTCGAGGTATGTTCGGAATGACAATGCTTATTGGTAATGATAGAAAGTAAATTAACCATTTTCCAATTCGGCCGCTTCAATTCGAAAGGCTGCTACAGACGACAATTTGAGCACGCACATTCAACGGCAAATAATTATGTAACAGAGACTTGTAAGTGAAAATCTCATATTCGATTGTCCAAATCCAACAAGTGGGCATGATAAAGTCTCTATAGTTTTTTGACACACTGTTACAGTGCTATCTCGATAGCTTTTGGTAAATGTATGTAGCTTGGTCACTCGGGTGACGTCGGAAAAAATGTCAGTAGATCGTTCCACCGCCGTGTATTTACGACATCGCCCAGATAATTTCGACACATCGTGTGAATCCCAATACGGGTATACTACTTTAATTGGGTTACAATGAGGATGTTGCAACATCATCATAGACACAACTTTTACGCCTCATGAGTATTTACAGGTGATCATATTATCAAAAAGCCTCAATAGGTGTTAACCCATTACCACACAATGACTCTTTTTGACTCCCCACGAAATAATGCCCATGGAAAACATCGTGGAAAATGAAAAAAAAAATGCTTGTGACAAGCAATTTGTTCATTTTCCACAATGTTTTCCATCGAAAAAGACCTAAAAATTACAAATTCCATTTACTTGAAATTGTCGTCTGCAAGATCTTTCAATTTGGACCAGACTAATTTTTTGTCGTCTAGTAATGACTTAAAAATCATTAATACTTTTCCAATCAACGCCTGCTTTTGACGTCCCTAGTAGAAAACGCAGAAAACATAGAGTCAAAAGTAGAGATAGCGGACAACCAGCAATATCTCATGTCTGCTTCAATATTTCTTTCGCTATATAACATATAAAATACCACTTATAAATGATATCAATATTTAAATTTAGTATACAAAGACTTTCAAACAGGACTGGTTTAAAATTCCACCGTTTGGGAAAGTGTTTTAGAATATTGATCTGGCGAACTAAGGAATGTTACAAGGAATGACACTGCTTATCGGTAATTTGAGCGGGTAAATTAACCGCCTTATATCTCAAATAAAATCTACATCGTCAAATGAGTTTTATGTGCAAATTCGTGTCATTTGAGAGCCATGTTTGATGTTTTTCTCTGTGCTATAATTGACTTCTTCAGATGAAGTTCGACATGCTTTGAAGATTTCCTTCATTTTCAGCGATCCTAATAAATAATAGATACGTAGGCCATCTCGGTTCTTTCGTCACATACAATCTTAGATCTATTTCATTTTAATGAGCTTTGCATTTTTTGTATTTTTCTGTCCGACGGATGGAAGTATCCGCTTGGCTGACGGCCTTATTTCTTCTTTTTTCCTCAACATTTTCTGTGCTGTAACATAATGTCGCTTTGCAATGAAATCCTCATACCTGCAGCTTAATACAAAAGTTGCAGTTACGTGCTCTTTGTTGGAAAGCATCGATACTCTTTCTCTACTTTATTATATTCTCTCTTTTTTGTCGTCTAGAAATCCTTTAAAACGGGACTTATCGAGAAATTCTTTGTTTGGAAAAAGATTCAAACCCTGACGTCTAACGCTTTAAAGGTGAAAGGGCCGGTTCGATGGTTAGACTGGTGGTGATCGACACATTTGTGCCAAGATGACCCTACTGATAAAGGGTTCGGGGCTCATTTTGAATCTGATTAAGCAACCCATTCACCCATCAGTTATTGTGTTGAATTATAGATAATTTGGCTATTAAACGTACCTATAGACTTTTATTTCCCCCCACCTTATCGGGTTTAAATATCTTCAATGCCCTTAATTGACTTGTATTGTCATATTGTATCGACTAACGATATTGAAAGGTGCGATTAAGCCCAGAATTAGCCCTGTATAAATAGGAAGCTTTGTTCCCGATACAATTCATTAAAGGGCTTCAAGTTCTGACTTGCATTCACAATGGACAATAACATGTATCTCATTTTGACTTTGACACACAGATGTCTTCAAAGCAATTACAGCCAGTGCCTTTGATTCATCCTTGGAAAGCCCGTTGTCTCCTGATACGCCGTGCGTATGAGCAGACCGCGGAGTGTCCGAAGATACGCATAGGTACTATATCTATCTTGCCTTCTGTTCGAAATTTGGCCACAATGATTCCAAGTTAATCATTTACGTGATACATGTATTATGTGCTCAAAAAGAAGTTCTACAGAAACGACACGACAATATTTGGAAATACAATAGCACCTAAACGTAACCCAAATCATACACCAATAATCGTTTGGACAAGTCGCAAAAACTTTTGTCGTTTAGCAAAGCCTCTTCAGATATTTTTCTCTATTACTTTGTCATATGTCAACAAGGTCTATACGAAATTAAATAAGGCTGCTTTCTTTTTAAAAAGTAGTGTGTTTTACGATATTTAGAAGAGAAATCGAAGATACACAAGCAAGGGCGGATCCAGGATTTTTTTTGCCAGGGGGGTCCAAGCCCAAGATTTTTTTCCAGGGGGGGGGGGGGTCCAAGCCCAAATTATGCCTTAAAATGTAGTAAATATGCAACGTTACACTAGATTTATATAGTCAAAATTAAATTTTCGGCCAATGCCAGAGGGGGGGGGGGGGGGTCCGGACCCCCTGAACCCCCTCCCCCCCCCCCCCCCTAGATCCGCCCATGACAAGCGTTCCGTTTTACAAAATGCAGATAAGAACATTTTTTTTTATTTGCACATAAGTTCATTGTTTAACCTATTATGCTCATTTACGACAAAAAAAAATCCCAAATCTTTAAAACAGACCCAATGTCTACACTCATTGGTATGGATGGACGAGTGTATTATCACAATGACGTTCTGTCCTACGGGTAGTTTTTTCCCAGAGTTTTGATCCGGTTTTTGATGATTTAGCAATACCTTCAAGGACTTTACACTTACTTGTAATTTAAATGTCAACATTCTTGTGCAAATTCAATACATGGTTTTACCACAAAGATCTAATTTTATTATCTAGTAGATCTAATATTCTCAATAATTATGAGAATGTTATTTTCGTTATATATTGTTATGTATCGATGACTTACACAATTTCCAGACACAAGAGTAGAACAACGAATTCTATTTTTCGACTGTGTTTCTTTTTTATTATACCGGTTGACATTTAATTCCCATTGTATTATCGTCGCAGACTTAATGATTGTAGACAGTTATTCTAATCATCTTTATGTTACAATGTCCTTATTGCATCTTCAGTCAATGTCAACAGGTACAAGTTGCATTCCCTACGTACGTAAGAAACCTATCGTATACATGTTGTGTCCTTTGCTTGCAAAGATGAGTTAATCATAGTTCTGCAAACTTGTTTCCACATAGCCTACTGTTACAAAATTACTAAACGAGCATGTCCATGGTAAAAGTACATAGTTTCTTTTTTCAGTTTTGACATTGTTTTCTTAAAATGCAAGGCCAGCGTAATAAATTGTTGTTTGAATAATATAGAATACTTAAAGAAAACGGATTAAAAACATGTTCTGAAGAAGAAAAAAGCCTTGTTCCTTTGCAGACAATAAAACAGACGTCATAGATTTCCAACAAAAATGACGTCACGTTATCACAGACAGGCTCTTGAGATTTTCTTCTTTTTATGCAACTTACTTTTATCTCGCAGTATAATACGGTTCCAGTCTAATGTTTTCAATTTGGTACCCGGTGTGATGAGCGGTTTGTTTGGTACAGGCCGGGAACCTCGCCCCGGACGTGGTGGCAGGGGAGGCGGATGTTCGCCGTCTGAACCGTAAAACGTCCCGGGCTTTCTGTCTGACTGGTCCGGCCTACCGGCTGTAATACAAAACATGGACTTTTACAGTGCACTTGTAATGACTTATATCTGAACCTAATGCGAGAAGAAATTCGCTCTTTGATATGTTGATGTCGCTCATTTACATAAATGAGCGACATCAACATATCAAAGAGAGAATTTCATCACAGAAAACTCGGATTAATCTGAGCCATATGACGTATGACTGACTTTCTGGTTAGCCAGATGTAATAGAAGAAACATGTTGCATAGCAAAGATCTTATCATTCCACCAGACTATTTTAAAATAATAAGGTTATTAGATAATGTAGCTGAAGGCAAAGTAGTGTAATGAGTTGGAGCTTGAAATGCATCGTCGCAAGCCATGGGTTCTACCTCCACTTTGTTCGTAAGGAACAAAGTGAAGGTAGAACCCTTGGCTTGAAAAGATGCTTGAAATGTGGCATGTGAGCATTTTGACACCATCATGGATCCCGATCTACACGTACTTGCACAAGATTGAAGTTTGATCAGGACCGCTACTGCTGTCTTTCAGTTGCAACTGTTTCTAAAAGAATAGAATCGTCGAGAATAACATGCTGATCTAGAGAGATGTTACTCGCTACCCGCCGTTCAACGTTTACTACATCAACGATTTCAATATGAGCGATTTTAAAACTCTTTATGGTGAGTAGATCCACGTTGGCCTCGAAGTCATAATGCTATTTTGAAATGTGTTTCCATGTTTCAAAATTTAAAACAGCAAAATGAAACCGATCTTTAAAGTAGGCATACTTCTTTGACATCTAAAGTACTCATTGTCACGTGTTGCTAATTGATTGTTCAGAAGTCAAATAAGATATTCTGTATGAAGCCAGATTAGTATAACATTATTATATTTGAATATTAATTAACACACCATTTACATTCTGTTTGTGAATTCAACAATTCAAATTTATGGCGTCAGTAATTCTCTTTGAACACTTTATTGAAATGTCCTTAATTTTCACGTTTAAAATTTGTAGAAAACAAGTCACATTTTTTAGAAAAACTTACGAGATACAATAGATCTATGACATTGCCTTTTCTTTTTGCGCCAATTCGTAATGTGCAGTCAAAAAAATTGTATCCACATCTTGTCCTATCTACGGAAAAAACGCCATAGAAGTGAAATCTTCGTGTTAATGAATAATGTATTAATAACGCCACTCAAAACAATACATGATTGTGGTGTCTATAATAGGAAAGACTTTAGAAAAAAATGAGGCAAAAGAAGAAAATGCTGATTAGTTGCATACTTTTTAACCTCTTGTCCAAATATTTTCTGTGTTATATTGTAGACAAATCCAACCTTGATCAACATACATTCTTGAATATACAGCTGCTCTCAGAGTGGAAGAGTCCTAGTTTTTGCTTTGTGGGAAATGGTTAACCAATTTCCAAACAGCGATGCTTTTGAATTTCTTCGAAATAAATGCTTAGGAAACATTGTGGAAAATGAAGACATTGATTGTAATTTCTTCATTTCCTACAATGGTTTAAAACCACAAAAGAATTTACAATTCCGTGCGCTTTAAATTGTCGTTTGCAACATGTTTGAATTTGGAACGGTCCTAAATCTTGCCGTTCGGTAATTTATGCGTTAAGTAAGTGAATCTATAAGCTTACTTACCAGCTGCCGGTTTTGATTGCAACATCCCGTATGGTGAGGATTTAGTACTCGAGTTCTCCAACATTTGAGCTATATTCCGCAATTCATGCATTTTGTTCATTAGTTTATTTATCCTATCTTCGTACGTCCTCAATATGTGAGAATGCTCCTTTTTCATCCTCTTCATTTGCTCTATCAATTGCTTCTCGTTATCCGAATAAGAGTTCTGATAGTCAGCCCATTGTCTTTGATGTGCCGAGTTATCTATGTCGTTATAATTAGAAGCGTCTGTTGTAACGCTCCTTGGTATACTCGAGGAGCCGTCATATTCCGTACTGGTACCCGTTCTCTCCATTAAAGGCACGTGATGCTCTTCGACGACTTCTTCCGGTATGACGTCATGGTCATGTGGTAGTGTCATGGCGGTGAATCCTAATGGTGGTTTTGTTTGGTGAGTTTTGTCTTTATGTCGTGAATGATGTGATCTCGATGCGATTTCCACAGAACTTTCACTAGATCTTGACGCAGTGCTAGCCCTTTTGTAGTTCGCAGAGTTTTGAAAGTGAAGTCCTGATTTTCGACTAGAACTGTCCGGTTCTGTGGAATTTGAAACTTGAACATTTCCGACAAAATAAGAATCAGTAGGTAAATGGTTATAATTTTGAAAGTTTTGTCTGGGTGGTGTTTGTTCGGTAGCTGGTTTAATGCTACCCTGTTGATATAAATCACGTTTGGTAACTCTTGTATCGGCACTAGAGTACCCGTATGTACCACGTGATTTCATATAAGATTGTGACGTCATTTTCTGTGGTTGAGGTTTATTCTGCGGTTCATGTTTATCGTTCCAAGTATAAAGAAGAACGGAATCCTCGAACGAGTTAACGTCGAACACCCCTCGTATGGTTCCCTCTTTGAACAACTGTCTACAGAATTGTAGCGCTGACTTCCGGTCCTTTAGGGAACCAGGGTATCGTTGCAGTATGGAGGTGACGAGCTGGGAACCTTTAAACACGTGACCCTGTCCTCCATAACGGACACTGCCTCGGTCCATCTGGAAATATACAGATACAAGAATGATACTTTGATGGTAACAATTGGCTCACCCATTTTGATTATCTCTAAGTCTGTTGGTAATATATCCATTGGCTACAATAAGATCTACCTTGCCTCTTTTAACCCATTACCATACTCTGCCACCTTTTGACATCCCACTAGATATTTAGACTTCGGAAAACATTGTGGAAAATGGAGAAATTATTGCTTGATACAAGCAAGAATTTCTTCAATTTTCACGATGTTTTCCACGAAAAAAAGACCAAAGATTTAAAACTTCATGTACTTGTAATTGTCATAGTTGTGCACTTTTTTCGATTTGGACCATCCCAAAGTTTTGTCCTTGGGGAAAGTTAACAATATGTGTTGCTCCAGGGGCCAGTTCCATCAAATCATTTATGATGCAGACCTACAATATCTGCATCTTCGAATAAGCTGAACACCCTAATTTGCTATAGTTTGGGAAATAACTGAAACAATCGTACAGTGCAGAGTTTGTGCAGGCTTATCTTGTTCTAGACTTTCCGTTAACCCTTTCCCAAACAATAAAATTTTAGGGTGATCCAATTTGAAAGCTGATGAAGACGACAAAATGGTGATAATAAAGACATGATTTGTGTAAAATTTGGCATGGAAAATATTGAGACAAAAGGAGAAACTGCTGGTTACCAGCAGTTTCTTCTTTTTTTTTCAATGTTTTCCCAAGCCCTTTTTATTAGGGACGTCAAATCCAAGCCTTGTTTGGGAAAAGGTTAAAGCAACGAAATATTAGAGAATAAGTAGGCCCTATGCCAAGGGTAAATCATCGTACAAGTTCTTACTCTCCTTTATACAGTTTTGTTGATCTACTGTTTTCAATAAAAGTTTATGATGGATGATTCACGACGATTTATAAAATACAACATTTATTAACCCTTTCCAAAAATGACACAACTTTAGACAGCCACAAATTGAAATTTGCTTCAGCCGACAAAAGGAATGTAATTAATGTAATTCTTACTTTTATCACGGAGAATATTGATGCTGTTTATCATAAACAGCATTTTCTCCTTTTCCCTCGATATTATCCGAAATTTGTCTTTCTGGATTTAAAAAAGGCATGTCTTGTTTGGGTAAGTGTTAAATGTTGACGAAAAGTGTTTTATCTTTATTGATCTATTTGATGTGGCGACGAATATGTAATTCAACCAATTATTATACTACCATATAACATACTTTTTCCAGCCAAATTTAAATTTTATTGAAAAATTTACTTTCCATTAAAAACGAAATTTGGATAAATTTCTGGTTCGACCATTTAACCCTATCCAAAAAAAAAAAAAAAAAAAAAAAAAAAAAAATAGCTCGGATTATTAGCTCCTTTTGACGACCCCGCTAGATATGGGTTACGAATAAATTGCAAGAAAAGAAGAAACATTCTCCTTTTATCATTGTTTACGATTCTAAGACATTTCTAACATTTATTTTGTTGCACCAAACGTTTTTGTATTAGAAGGAGACGTTTCGGTGTCTTTAAAAGAAAACGTTCAGGCAAACATTGAGATGAAAGCAGAACTGCTAACTAGTTGCAGAATTTTACCCTTTCCATCAATGTTTGGCACGTTATAACATACAGACTGTCTGCATAATTAGTCTTCTGTAACAAGTTTGAATTTGGACAAGCATAAAATTTTGACGTTTTTGCTGTACGATTTACGACACAAAATTGGACGACATTTATTCGGACCAAGGGTCGAAAATGCCAACACTAAAACATGAGATTAATTCGAAAATATTTATAATCAGATAAAGTTTATCTACCCCGAAATCTCTTTATTCTTTCACTCAATTTTAAATGGCTAATTCTGTCAAAGTATTTAACATCGAAGGTTTTATTTCACAAAACTTTGGCTTCTTTTACTCTGTTTACCTTGTACCAAACAGACCTTTTGCCGTATTTCCCACAGTAAACGTTTGGTCTAATATTGAATCAACAGAATAAATGCACATTTTTTACTGTATTTTCTTTTTATCAACAGCAGCGGCGGCGGCGACGAGGACGACAACAACAATGCTGAGAAATTAACCCGTTACTAAACGACAAAAAATTAGGGCGGTCCAAATTGAAAGATCCTGCAGACGACAATTCCAAGTGAATGGACTTTTTAATTTTTAGGTGTTTTTTTATGGAAAACTTTGTGGGAAATGAAGAAATTGCTTGCCACAAGCAATTTCTTCATTTTCCACGATGTTTTCCAAAACCTTTATCCCTTTAAAAATCAAAAAGAGTCACTGTGTGGTAATGGGTTAACAGTTGTGTTGGCTAAAAATATCATTTTGAGTGAAATAGAGTAACAAGACTCTGGATTTCCTCGCCGTTAACATTAAATTAATACTACTGTTAGTGATGGAGCTTTTAATAAAAGAAATACGGTATATTTGACATTTTTAAACTCTTTTCCACACTATGCCCGGTTTTCGTGTTCCCAAAAGAAAATGCATGAGAAAATATTAATGCAACATAAGAAAATATTGATGCTCAGCGTTTTCTACTTTTGACACAATATTTTTGTGCTGTACACTAATATTCTATTTACCAACATCTATTCTCTGTATGCAGCATCATTCGAATTAAGAGTTCATATATGTTTTTCAATAGCTGTAACCGCCTTTTCACAGTTATAAATATGCTAATTTGATAAATGGTAAAAAACATTTGAACTAAACATTTTAAGGAAATTCACCAAATTATGCAAATTTTAACGTGTGATATGAACAGCGAAAACGGCAATATCAGCAAAAAATTTACAAAGGTAATGCTATAATCGAACGAAATCATTTGCCTACATACGACATACAGTATCTCAACAAAAAGAATTATTTTCATCAGCGTTTTCTTTTTTGCCACCAACGTTTCTTATCAGTAGAGTACAAAATTAAAAACCGTTATAAATTTAGGCAGTGCAATATACGAGATTGTTATTTAGATAACAGTGTCACAAAAGGGGTTATTCTTGAAAAATGTCATTTCGTTTGCTCTTCTTTGTTTAATCAAAGTACTGAAAGTACTGTTGGAAAGCAAATTTGCTGATTATGTCTAAAGGCCTTTCTAGTTGTTAGCAATATGAATTACACAGAGTTGGATAAAAGTAATTAATTGAATTTGATTCTTTAGAAAGTTACAAAATACAAATTATGAAAGGATAATGTCTGTTCCATATCAGCAAAATATACTGAACAAAAGAGAAAACTTTACGCTGCAAGATTTCTTGTTTCTGAAAAAGTATCGAACTAAAAGCCTGATTTTATTTTTACAATATTTCCATGGCATTCGGCAATCGTTTTGTCGAAGTTTCATTGCCTTGTCTCCTTTAATGTCAGAGTTACGGCCCTTAATGCATTTACAGCTAATTTCATCTAATGCCACATACGCGCGATAAACGATTCATTATTTTTACGGAATTGGTCATAAAAACAAAACAAAAAAAAAAAAAAAACCACCACAAAACATCTCTCTTATCACTTGTAGCAAGCTCTCAAATAAAGGTCTAATCTGTCAATTTTGTGAATTACCCCCCTTTGACATAAACAAATAGGGAATTTAAAATGTCGAATTCTCCCAGCAGAAAACGACTATAAGGCATTCTAGCACTCTATATGTTCTCCTATACCCAATGTCATGTTCTGAAGTAGGTTTTCTTGTATAATAGACTAGTGCGACAGGTCACGGTTCATAAATCTATTTGATGTACAGGCCCGTAGGAACAGGGGGGGGGGGCTAAGCCCCTCCAATGTTGGCCAAAAATGCCGAATTTTCTTGACTGTAAATCAAATAAAATAACCATCTTACCGGCTATCAACGAATTCATTCAATTTCGTAGTTTTTGTTCCACTTAAAACTTCTCTTTATCACTGTATATTGAATGCACGTGTGCTTAATCGCTGTATATTGAATGCACGTGCGTCGTCATCGATTTCTGGGATTTGTGGGAGCCTCGTTTTGAAAATGTCGATTTGTTACTATTTTTAGTAACAATTCACATGTATACAATGTTAATTTCCCATAAACCCATTGTTTGCCTCCGGAAGTTGATCAGAGTCTTCTCTGATGAAAATTCGTTCTTTGATATTTGGATGTCGCTATTTACATCAGAGCGCTGTCCAATTCAAAAACAAAAGAAAATTCCGACACAAGTTATGTCGCTGTGTCGGAAGTTTCTTTTGTGTTTGACTGGGACAGCGTTCCGTTGTAAATAGCGACATCCAAGTATCATCGAGCGAATTTTCATCAGAGAAGTCTCGGATTACCGGAAGTGTTCTGCGGGTACGGACTAAAACATAAATGAAAGTAAACTGGTACCCCGTCTTCTCCCATTAACGATCGATAGATCTAGGGGCTGGATACCAGTCTAAAATGAAAGGAGTCTATACCCTTATTAGAAAGCATTTGATCTCTGAAAACTACATGTCTTACTTGCTAAAACATGTGTTCCGTCACTACTTTATCCCTTTCCCAAATAAGACCGGGTTTGACAGCCCGAAAAGAAAATGTTCGGGGGAATATTGGGATGAAAGAAGAAACTGCTGATAATCAGAATTTTCTACTTTAACCTCGATATTGTCTTTGGTATTATCTACAAATAGTTCTAATTTTATCTAGGTATGTACCAATTTTGTCGTCTGCTACGGCTTTTTTAGCTCACCTGAGCACAAAGTGCTCAAGGTGAGCTATTGTGATTGGTCTGTTGTCCGGCGTCTGTCTGTCTGTCCGTCCGTCTGTCCGTCCGTCCGTTCACAATCATAAAAAAATCTTCTCCTCCTAAAGTGCTGGGCAGAATTGGATGAAATTTCACAGATATGATCCTTGGGTCATCCTTTTTCAAAATACTTCAAAGAATTTGGATCAGGGTCAGAATGGGCTCAAAAAGTAGGTCACTAGGTCAAATCTTATTTTTGCTCTAGGAGTCACAGTATTGGCTCAATCATTGTGAAAGTTGACCAGAATCTTTGTCTTGATGATATCTAGGTCATTTTAAAAAGTAGGTCATGCCAAGTCAAAATGTAGGTCACTAGGTCAAATGATTTAAAATCCTTCTTTTTGCTCTAAAAGTGCTACCTTTGGCTCATATCTTGTGAAAATTGCTCAGAATGTATTTTTGGTGGATATCTAGGTTCTTTTAAAAATCGGGTCATGTGAGGTCAAAAATGAGGTCACTAGGTCTGTTTGATAAAATCCTTCTTTTTTCTCAGAAGTGCCCATTTTTGGCCATATTATTATGAAAATTGCTAAGAATGTTTTTTGAATGATATAAAGGTCATGTAAAAAGTTTGTCATGCAAGGTCAAAAACTAGGGCACAAGGTCAAATATCAAGAATTCCATTTATTAGTCAAGGTCAAAGGTAATGAATCCCTTTTTTTTGCTGTGGAAGTTCCAATTTTGGCTCAATTATTTTGAAAATTGCTCAGGACGTTTATTTTGATGATGTCTGTATTCTGTAGGTCATTGAAAACTTGGGTCATGCAAGGTCAAAAGCTGGGTCAGTGGGTCAAATCTTGTTTTTGCTGTAAGAATTTATTACAATATTTGCTCAATCATTGTGAAATTTGTTCAAACCATCACTTTACAAGCAAAGAATCCCTATGTTGTGGGTTTGGGAAATTTCAAGTGAGGAATTCAGACAAATTTATTTTGACCAGGTATCAGCTTATCAGCAATCATTGCTTATATAAGTAAATAGTTAGACTGTCTAAAGTCAATAATAGACCGTCCAAATAAATAAAGGACTGCCTTATCTGATAATGGAGCTCTTATCTGATAAAGGATAGAGGTACAGTTTAATCTTAATGTCTTAACCCTTTCATATGATGTCCCTATTACCCCATTACCAAACAACAAAATTTTAGGGCGGTCCAAATTGAAAGATCCTGCAGACAACAATTTCAAGTGAAAGGAATTTTTAAGTTTTAGGTCTTTTTGGATGGAAAACATTGTGGGAAATGAAGAAATTGCTTGTCACAAGCGATTTCTTCATTTTCCACGATGTTTTCCATGGTCATTATTTTGTGGGGAGTCAAAAAGAGTCATTGTGTGGTAATGGGTTAAAAAAGGCTTGGGAAATTATTGAGTCAAATGAAGAAAAGGCTGATAATCAGCATTTTCTCCTCTTGCCGCGCTATTTCAAAATTGAACAGTCTATTTCTTTTCTGTTTTGGTAAAGATAAAGCCCTTTCCCAGCCAAGGTTTAAGCCCTTTCCAAATTGTTTCAGCACAGAAAGTCATTAGTTTTATGCCTTTGAATTTGGCAAAATTGCCATTGTCATTCTTTTATATTCTTCTAATGTTATAAGATTGATTTCATGGTCATGCCAGTATCTCAACTATGAATTCAGGTGAGCGATCTAGGGCCATCTTGGCCCTCTTGTTTATTTTGACCAATCTGAAATGTTTCTATTTGGGAAATGGTTAACATACCAACAATGTAACTTGATTTGATTCTATGTAGGCCTATTCATCTAGATCTAAATCCACGGTGGGTAACTCACATGACTTTAGGGAAGCGTTAACACCGAAAAAATCGTCCGCTTCAAGGTATGTTTTGTTTAATTTCTCAGCTTATACCCTATTGATTTTGATGAGATAAAGTGTACGGAACGCGCCATTGAGAGGGCTATTCCCGGCTCTAACTCACTCTGCTCCAAATCCAGTGGTTTCTTCAAACATTCGAGCCAAAGTGTTTGTAAGTGCAAAACGAAAGTGGGAAGCATTCACATGCACCGAAGAAAACTTTCGCTTGAATGTTTGAAGAAATCACGGGATCGGAGCAGAGTGAGTTACAAACGGGAATAGCCCTCTCAAATGCGCGTTCCGTGCACTTTATCTCGTCAAAGTCAACAGAATATAAGCTGAGAAATTAAACCAAACATACCTTGAAGCGGACGATTTTTTTCGGTGTTAACGCTTCCCAAAAGTCACATGGGTTATCCACCGTGATATCTATAGATTAAAAAGTTAACACCGTTTTTTAAACCAAGTGGTGAAAGGATTGCTAGTCTGATTTCTATGCATTTTGAGCATATCATCACATATTCTGGTTTCCCAGATTTCTACTTTCGCTTTGAAATGCCTATAGCTACACGCGAATACTAGCAATGGCTATTAGACAAGATGTCTATGTCATTAACCTTAAAATAACCACTTAGTTGATCAATCAATTATTGTGAACGCGATTAAATGCATGGCTTATCGAATATCATTGTTTAGTTTCGGACATTAAAACGTGTAAGAATTTGGGCACAGAAAGATTCTAAAAATAGACGTGTCCTAGTTCCTATTTTTAGCGCTGGAAGTGGGTCGCATATTTCATAGTTCAGTAAACTTGACTGACCCATTTTCAACGAAAGATATTGGACTGGCTATTGAACCGTAATGAAAGCAAATTACTACGTGATCGTTTCTCCTCTTTTAACACATGTTTAATTGGATGTTTTATCATCGGTCACACAATTGAATATCTTGTGTACAACTATAGAATTCAATATTGAATATTCGAAAGGTTGTTCTTGTCATTGATCTTTGCTTTTGATAGAACTATTTATAGTGAGGAGGACCGGGAGATGTTGTGTGGTATGCAGAGAATGTTAAAGTGCAGAGAAGCACGACTGGAAAGAAAAGCAAATTTTGCAAATTTGCTTTCCAAAAATACATTCTGCACGGTGTATAATCACGTGACTCCTGTCCACATTCTCTGCTTCAAACCCAATTACAATCGGTCAAGTATTTACAAAATCATTGAAGATTTTCTGAAAATGTTGTATGACATGATTATCCACCGTGTTTTGATAGGCACAAGAAAACACAAAATTCTTTCGACAGGGTCTAATACGTGCATCGAGAAAAAGATTTAAATCGCTGCTTTTCTTCGAAAACATCATATCTGCAGCTTAAAACAAGCTGCAGATGCGAGGATTTCGTAGAAAAGCGACGAAATATAGATAACAAGCATAATTATTCTCTTTTTCCTCGACCTAGTGATTTCCATAAGTTCAAAAAACCATTTTATGGGATTGTTTTGCATCTGCCAAAGCTTTGAATTTGAACCAGTGTGAGCTATTGTCGATCCGTAAGGGATTGAGCGTGCACTTATTTCAATTACTACACGGCTTAATGGTACAATAGGATGAGCTGCTACAGTTTGAAATTTGAATCCGTTGTAATTATTTTGAAAATTAGAATACTTTTCAATAGAATTCTCATTAAAAGTTAATTCTTCTTTCCAAACAAGACCTGGTTTTGACGTCCTTCATAGAAATTTTTTGCCGATACATTGAAACAAAAGAAGATACAGCATATTCTCCATTTTGTCTCAATGTTTTCTATGTTATATTGTGCATATATTCTATCTTTACAAACACCCATTTCGTCGTCTACAACAGATTTCAAATTGGGACAATCTATTGTTTGCTGTTTGGAAAAGGTTTAATTAGAAATTGGTCGTAAATCAGATGAAGTAAATGAAGCATTCGAAACGATAAATGTTGAAATTTTGACAGCTATATAATTTCGCAGACATTTTGACTGTCATTTCTCTTATGTGGAACCTTAATTGTTAAATGTGAACTTTACTCGCGTACATTACAAAATTAGAGAAAAACAAAATTAACAATCTGGTTTTGATGTCCCTATCGAAGATGACTTTTGAACGCGTTGAAAAAAATTAAAAAGAGGCTTTTGTTCTTCTTTTTCGATTACCAGTATTCCACTTTGCACCTACGTTACAGATTTGGTGGCCTTTTTAATCAAGACAAGCTTTTCAACACTATGATTTGAAAATATCTCTGGTTAACGTCATATATTTTTTTTGTCTGCAACTGCTCCCAATAAGGCATTGTTTGATATTTTTGTCTAGGACATGGTTTAAACTGGTAGAAATCTTATTTGAAGGTCGGTTAAATCTCATCTATTATGAATGAATGTATTTTTGACAAACACACAAAAAACTCGTCGATAATGGGGTGCGATTTTGTTGAATGAACTTAAACGATCGATTATCAAGTTACCGACACGCAATTTTAGCTTTTCTTCATTCTTTTATTCAAAATCTGTAAAGATGCCCTTCTTTCTTTTTCATTCCCTTAGTATTTTCCCATAACACTGTCAGGTTTTGAATTACCTACACGAGGATGCTTTAAGAATACATGGAGATAAAAGAAGAAAAATGTGATGATATGCATTTTCTCCTTTTCCCGTTGCGTTTTCTATGAAATGAATGACATAAAGTCAAATAAAATTTCGTATTTACTTTGTAGTGGATAACGGTCGAAACTTCCGTCCTTGGGGAAGGGTATGGGTGGAGTAATAAAGTATTAGTTTCGGCAAAAGTCAAGTTGCTTTAACTAAAATGATTTGGTCCTCAGCGGAGTATGTTTCTTGTATCCGTCATACACTTTAACAAACAATTCCTATTTGCCGTTCCTCACATAGAAGCATTTGGGAAACATTGGAGATAAATGGGAAATGACAAATGAGAAAATGTCTTACTTATTTTTCATGTTAACTAAAATTAAAATAAACGTCTGAAATAGCTAATTTGCTGAATAATATATTTAGGAAATAGTTACATTAACCAGAATTTCAGATTTAAGGGCGGACATACCTTATACCTTTTTCTTGCAACCAACTTCAATTAATTGGATATTTGTATTTCGTCTTTTCTGTGTAAGGTTTTGTCTGGTAAAGGGTTTATACTTTATAGTACACGTTTATGTTCTTAATCAGACAAAAGGATTAAAGTAGCGAATAATTCCTCGACATGTTGAGGAGCGGCATTTATTGTCTTCCATTGCTGCGATTTACAGGGGACAAAGTCATTCCAAGTCTAGAAATATCATTATTCATCAGTAAAACCCTATGTTGTGGGTACTCATTTGAATCGTCTCGACGAGACGATTCAAATGAGTACCCACAACATAGGGTTTGAAGTTGAGACAACAAATTATGGATGTAATTTCCCGCCATTATCTTTAGTTCTATCTACAGTTGCATACCGACTTATCTCTTTAGAGTCAATGATTAACGGATAAAGGGTTTTCGATCTGATCTTATCTATATCGATCATCGAAACATAGACCTCTTGTCTACATATCGATCTTTACCGATAGTGCATGATACCCTTTTTGTCGAGCCAAACCGTTCTTCTTCAGATTCCAATTACTTCTTTAACTTTCCAGGGGATTTGAAGCTTAAAACAGCCCTACTTTAGTTAATTCAATTTAATGTCTCCTTTTTCCAATTTCGATCAAGGCGATTAGTTTTTAATTAGACCTTCTTCTCCTCTCCCCCATTCTCTCTCCCATTCTCTCCCCAACCCCCCTCTCTCAGACTCCTTCTCTCTCCCCCTCTCTCCCCTACTCTCTCCATCCTCTTTCTCTCCCTCCATCCCTCTCTCCACCACTCCCTCCACCCCTTTCTCTCTCCCTCTCTCCCCTCTCTCTCTGTCTGTCTCCCTCTTTCTCTCTCCTCTTCCCTCTCTCTCCATCCCCTCTCTCTCACACTCTCTCTGTCTCTGTCTGTCTCTCTTTCTCTTCCCTCTCCCTCTCACCCTTCTATCTCTCTTCCCTATCCCCCTCTCTCTATCTTCTCCCTTCTATCTATCTCCAACATGTTTACGGTAATCTAGACCAATACATCAAGTATGTTTTTCATCCCGTGTATAAGTGACAGCTGTGACATGCATCTACCAATTAAATATTAGTACATCGTTAAAGATATCCCACATACAGTGACTGTACTGGTGTCTGAATGACGTTTAACCCTTTAACAAACAAGCCCTGATTTAGAGGAATAGCTTTTGAAAACATTGAGGCAAAAGAAGAAAATGCTGGTTACCAGCATTTTCTTCTTTTGCCTCAATATTTTATATGCTATATTGAATAAAATAATTTTTTCGTCATTTTCTTTGTAGTCTTCAAAAGCTGTCATATTAGGACATCCCTAATAAGTGTTATTTGGAAAAGCCCATGTTCGGTGACTGACCTTACGATTGACTGACGTTAAGACCGCGGAGAGTAACGTTCGTGTGACCCTTGTACGGAAATCACGTGAAAAAATACGTTCGTCGACGTTCACGCTCTTAAAACTTTAACCTTTCCCCAAACAAACCATGGTTTTAATGTCGCTGCTTTGGAAAGCACGATAGCGGGAAAACAAGAAAGAGCTGAAAACCAGCATTTACTCAAAACTGTACATGTATGTGATATTAATTTCAAGTTGTCTACTTTTTGTAACATTTCATTCCTCTATAATTAGTATCAAATACTTATATTTAAGCTGAGATACCATCATGTAGTCTGGGAAAGGGTTAGAGCAGCCTAAGGGCAGCAAATGACAGCAGTAACAAATTTATATATCAACAAAATGAAGTTGTATCTTAAATTTAATAAGCATTATACGGCCTGTGGGCTTTTAGCCTTCTACTTATTAATCATTTTCTCCCAATCTTATCTTTCCAAATAAGGCATAATTGTAGTTGTCACTCTACAAAATAATGGGTCTTGAGAAAACATTGCCGAGAAAAGAAGAAAGTGCTGGTAATCAGTATTTTCTTCCTTTCTCTCATTATGATTTCCGAGAAAAATCTACAAGCTTTCTATTTACAGACCAGTAAGTTCTGTTGTCTGCAACAACTTTAAACCCTTTCCCAAACAGCTTTTTTCACTTTTTCAATTTGAAAAGAGTTGCAGACGACAAACGTCTTGTTGATAAAGAAACAATTTATGTATATTATAACACAGAAAATATTGAGACAAAAGGAGAAACTGCTGGTTATCAGCAGTTTCTTCTTTTGTCTCGATGTTTTCCCAAGCCTTTTCTATTAGGCACGTCAAAACTAGGTCTTGTTTGGGAAAGGGTTAATTTGGACCAGGCTGAAATTTCGTTATTTAAAATCTATACTTCATAAATTGAGCTATATACGAAAATAAGGTAAGCATACCTGCTTTCAATTTTGTCGTCTGTAAAATGAGAAAAAGCTGCTATTTGTAATGTTTGTTTTAATTCTGCCTGGTATGTCAAATGTAATAGGAAATTAACATTTTGCTCGCAAAGGTATTTGAAACGTGTCATGCACTTTTTATATTTGCCAGTTTCGTGAAATTTCTTAATGAAAAATTGTAAAATAGACTATTCCAAAAGGTAAGAATAATCAGATGATGGCGACCCCCTCTATAGCTGATTATTTCATTTTCATGCAGATTCAGCCAAAAATTGTGTGATGATAGGAAAACGACCCCCTTGTTTTATGTTCGAACCCCCTCACAGAAAACCAGGATCCGCCGAAGGCATTAATAAAATATGACCATCAGCCTGTTCTGTATTTATTGGATGAAAAACGGTTGCATTCCAACTATGATCTAAGCACATTTGAATACTGTTTATTTCATGTTTACTGTTTCTATAGGGCAAAGTCTTGAAATTATCCGAATTCAACGTAACTTCATACTGCAATATATTGTTGATAAAGGCTTAAAGCATGGAATATCTTTGTAAAATAAGAAAGATGTCGTCGCTTCTACATAAGAAACTTTAAGCTGCAACTGTCCTTTTCCTCATATCATCGTATAAGCCATTTTCTAAACAAGATCTGGTTTTGATGTACCTAATAGAAAAAGATCGTGGAAAACATTGAGACAACACTTTTTCTTTTGCCTCAATATTTTGTATGATATATTGTACACAACGCGTATCTTATTTTAAATCCTATCTGTATCATCTGGACTATTTTTAAAGAAATCCTACATATCAACAATCTGAAGCAGCTTTCAAATTTGACCAGTCTTAAATTTCGCCGTTTGGAAAAATATTAATATTGACCACTTGATGTCCCCATTTAGCATGCTGGGTCATATTTTCATTAAGTTTGGTCTCCAACCTCCCAATTATTTCCCATAAAGTTTAAAAGCCCCGGCTGTATCAGATTGTAAATTCTTCGTTTATGAATCACGGTCCTGCCTCACCGTGTTTTGTGACAAACTAAATAGACCGAGATGTGCTTTGTACGATATAATTTGAAAATTGTACGCTTGTATCTTTAGGCGTTTAGGATTGAATTTTGAATAATTGCGAACTCATCTTTAGTAGTTTATTAGTTTTTGTGTAAATAAACCTTTTTTTCCTCGAACAAATCAATAAAAAATGTTTAAAATACAAAGATGTTGCTGCTGACACGATTGAACATTTTTCTGATATGCAACTCCTAACCCAATACCAAACAATAACCAGCATTTTGAATGGCCCTTTGACGCCCCAAATGATGAAGGATTTTGAAAACATTGTGGAAAAATGAAGAAATTGCTTGTGACAAGCAAATTCTTCATTTCCCATACTGTTTCCTACCAAAAAAATGTTTAATTCTGTGCACTTGAATTTGTCGTTTGCAAAATCTTTGAAATTGGACTGGTCTAAATTTTTATCGTCTGGTAATGGGAGATGGGTCCACAGATTTATCATTTGGGAAAGGGTAAATAAACAACAAAGTTACATCTTTACTGCGGCAGAAGACAGGTAGCCTATCACGTAGGCAAGATAATGAAAACATGATGAAGAAGCTACAAAAATGTTTAAATAAAGGGATAACGTCGCATTTCAACAGAAACCTCGTAACTGCAGCTTGTTTAAAGCTGCAGTTACGAGTTTTTCGTTGAAAAGCAGTGATATGGCGAGGATCAGCATTTGTGCTGCTTCAATATTATTTCTTTGTAGCTTCTTTTTCGCGTGTTCTTTCAAAATAGAGATTTAATTATAATATTCATACTGTAATAGATCGAGGCAAAAAAGTATTCTAGTATTATTAGGTGTGATGAAATGATACTGTCAGCATTATTATTGTATTTATCATCATCTATTATAAAATATGTCACACAATCCTTATCATGCAAGTGTATTTACCACTCATCATTTGAAAATGTTTTAGAATGAAAACGCACAAAAAGATTTGGTAGACGAGACGAATATGCTGATGACCAGCATTATTCCAATTTACTTAATATTTTCCGACTTCTATTATTCATTTTTTGGGAAAGCATGTACATGAATGTAAGTAGGCCGCAATACATTTCACTTTGGACAAAGGGTTTGCCATCTCCTAAACAAGACCGGATTTTGGTGCTCCTAATGAAAACATTTTGGAACTTTGGAAAACATTGAGAAATCCACATTAATAATAATAATAATAATAATAATAATAATAATAATAATAATAATAATAATAATAATAATAATAATAATAATAATAATAATAATAATAATAATAATAATAAATAATAATAAATAATAAATAATAATAATAATAATAATAATAATAATAATAATAATAATAATAATAATAATAATAATAATAATAATAATAATAATAATAATAATAATAATAATAATTTGCGTTTAGCCTAGAAAAATTTGGAACAAAAATGTCTCAACATTTTCACAAGCCCTTTAAATATGGGGTATCAAAACCAGATATTGCTTAACGAAATATTAACCCTTTCCCAAACAAGACCTCGTTTTGACGTTCCTTATAGAAATATACCCACAGAAAACATTGTGACAAAAGAAGAGATGCTGGTATCTAATCAGCATTTTCTCCTTTTGTCTCAATATTTTCTCTACTAGATCTATATTCAGTATATTGTACACAAATCCTTCATGCACCAACTATAATGACTGTCATCTGCAGTAGCTTAAAAAGTGGAATAGTTTAGATATTTGCTGTTTGGAAAAGGAAAACAAGCATGCGGTCTACAACAAGATCATACCACTCTAACTATACATGTATGTAGAGGCTGACTTTATTCTATGCTACACGCTAACGTTGTCAGATTATACAATTATTTATAAGCAAGATAAATAATAAAAAAAATATCTTCAAATATCGATGACTTTCCTTCAAACCAATGTTGTTGGTACCCCCATAAAAAGTCGTCTAGATAAGATAATTGCAAACGTCCTAGGTATTGAAGATGATTAAAGCTTTGTATCAATGATATCCCCTCCTATGTAAATACCCCCTTCTGTATCATAAATAACTGAATAAAAATGTAAGATGAAACAAATTTAACTTACTCATTTTGGAAGCTCCCTACTATCCGACACTACCGTTTTACTGGGAGATGTAAGAACGTTAATACAGGCTAAATATTTTATAAATGTGTCACAACCAACCAGCGGTGAAAACGAAAATAAAAACCTATAGTCCCCTACATGTGCTTTTTCCACCTAGATGACACCAATTTAAAAGGTAGATTTAAACTCAATAAAAATCAATGTTGAAACGTGCTGTATACATTAAATCCACGCTTAAATTATAACACAAATTAAATAAAATATGCTTAAAAAAGAATGTAAGTCCATGTTTTATTTATTATAACGATACTATACAATGTGTTTTCCCTATAAGGTGAAACCCGATTATTAAGGTGATAGCCTGACCGGCATACCTTAACTAAATCGTTAACAAAGTCGAAACCGGCCATTATCAACGTTTGATACGCATCAATGCCATTTATTAACCCTTACCGCGGGGGTCGATGGGGGCGGGGAGGAATGGCTTCCTTGTACATTTGAGCCGGGATCTGGGAATGGGTCCTCTTATAATTTTAGGCCACCATATTCAGAGAACATCCGATGGTCAAATGCAGTATGAAACACAAACCGGTAATGTATGACAATGTCCTCTTTCTCCTTTTAAAAGTATCATTTTTCAGAGTATAATAATATATCTACATGAAATGGCATAGAATCAATCTTTTTGATCACTAGTTTGATGCCATAAAGCTGTCATTGGCGTTGCAACCCGTACGCAAAAACGCGATTGCGTACACATCGCATTTCTTTTTTAAAATGTGTTTTTTTTGTTTCCGTTGAAATAAATACCCGAATCGCCATTAAAATACAATACTAAATACCCACCAGGAGCCACGAATGACCTTGGTCATTCGTGGCTCCGGGTGGGCATTTGGTATGTATTTCATAAGCATAATCAAATTTTCTAGTTTTTTTCCTGGGAGATGATCCCAAGACCCACCCCAGCAATATGGGTTTTTTTATAAGAAAATGTGTTCTTTCAGATAGAAATAAAACTGAAATTTATTAGAAAATGTACGTGAAATGTCTGTTTAAATTATGTAATATCTAATTTCAGCCATAATTATAATGTATATTTAAATTTCTATTTTCATTTACTCTCAGCGATTACGTAACGTATGGAATCCACAGAAGAATTTGTTTTGTTTGCAATATTTGTTTTATATAACAACTTTATCAATTTCTCACATTTTTGTTGTTTTTGGACAAGATTGGCAAATCCAATAAGTAAACATTTTTACTTATCACATATAAATGAAGCAATTGTGCCCCACTGAAAACCACAAAGAAACATTAAAACCTCAACTAAGAATGATCTGAACCCTTTTCCAAACACAAACTGGTTTTAATATGGCTGTTATCAGATAGGTTTACAAAGGAATACAAGAACACACAAACATTCTGACATCCAGCATTTTCTGTTTTCTCTCACTGTTTTCCATGTTATAACATATATATCTAATTAAATTCAGTGGTGATGCAGTTGGCAATGAATACAGAAAATCACTCGAAAAAATTGTTTTCAATTTAACTTAACTTTATGAAAACTTTCCTTTACAGAGAATTCTTCATAAAGTTTATTCAGACCACATTCTCACCATATGGCGTTTTCATACTGTGCATGGACGGAAACGGAAGTACTTGTTCTTTTTAGTATGATTATTTATATCTAAATATTATTTTAATCTTGAATCAAGATTTCCGGAATTATAAGAAAAGCACAAACGGCAGCTTAGTTACAAATAGTAGAAGTCACGTCTGAAGCATAGATTGGAAAGCCTTTATGAAAAATAGTATAGTTGGAGAAGTTTAACAAATACCATACACAGATCCAAGAAGACCACGCATAATGACAGGCCAAAAGAAGAAAAGTTCCATAGAAAACGCGACTTTGGATACAACATCAATTCTCATTGAAATGGAATATTTTCCCTTTATCCACCGTTGGATATCATAAAGGACTGGAGAGTCATTGCTTAAACATTGTAATATGCCTTTCCAAACGGATCTAAGAGTTTTGAAAAACCATCTATCACGGTGGCGGATCCAGGATTTCTGTGAGGGAGGTTCGAATATACAAACGGGGGGGGGGGGGTTCGTTTTCCTGTTATTACACAATTTTGACCGAATTTCTGCATGAAAATGCAATAATCATGCTACAGAGGGGGTTCGTTTGAACCCTCCGAACCCCCTCTGGATCCGCCACTGTATCATAATCTCTTTTGTGGTCTTAAAAGAAGCACACGTTTGACTTTATAAATTGTTAAATGAAGAATCACAATAACTACTCGGCTCAAGAAAACAAAGAGATTTTTAAGTTCACCTTGACAGGTGAAGTGCAGACGACAAGAGCAATTATAAGAAAAGCAGCTTGTAGCTGTTTTCGCTTTATTTACTGTTTTAAATACGATTAGTCCGGGGTACAATGGGGCGAGTGTTACACTTCGACAGTGGGATCTCGTAACAATGGGTCCTTCACTTGAAACGCAATCCAGACCCCTTATCCGGTTAAAGGGATATTGACTCTCACTTGAAACATATGGACTACATACTTGAAAACACTTTCTAAGTATGTGTCCGGACACAATACCCCTTCATGGTCCAACATTATCAAAATCATTACGTACGATCACAACATTAAGCTACACAAACAGTCGTTCAAATGGGCAACGTCCTTCCATGTTAAAGAATAAGTTAAGTTCAAAGTTTCGATAATTTTGACACACATGCTTAAAATTTCTGTTACCCTTCGTTACGATATATTAGACTGTGATCTGTACAATAACATGTGAAAATATATTCACAAATTATCGTATCAATTCATTATTCAAATGTCCAACCTGTATGTGTTGATCTCCTCTGTCCAGCGAAAAAACTCGAATCACTTTCATTCAGCTTTTCTAAATCAAGATGATATGTATTCTTTGACCTATCCGCCATTTTCATTTAATACTAGTATTGTATATAGGAAACTTATCCTCGATACAAAGGTATAACATTGGTGCCAGTGCTAAAATTCCATTCTTTTTGGTGCCAGATATTGCGATGCACCACTGTTTACATGTTGCCCCGATGCCTGAAGAATCTAGAACGGGTTTGTTTATCGTGACCGACAAAGGATGATTCTTGAACACCCCTTCAGTCATTTTGGCATAAAAGCGTTCCACGGCGATATTCTGGCTGCTGCTTTACAATAATATAGAAGTAATAAAGTCAATTTTCCTTTGTGAGGGAAACCAATAAGTCACGTGTCTGAGTACCAATAAGGTCAAGGTTCTGTTTGTGGTCAGGTTAAATGACAAAATCAGTGAGGCGGTCAACAGAAATACAATGTACAAACACTTCTTTGTATCAACGTATAAATTTTATTTATTTCATTTTGTGGGGACGTCCAGCTGGGAAATAAATATTTTTATACGCAATTTTGTGGACAGACTTTTAGAAAATATGATTATTAGTTTGTATGATACGTAGAAAGAAAGTGTATCCATGGTCCAAAAGAACGTAGCATGCATATCGTCGGTGTAAATGCAAAACCTCGTATGTCGATTTGTGGGATTTTCAAATTACAAATTTGGGTGCCCAGTTTAAGATAATACTCGCAGGTTTTGAGATATTTTACAGATCAGTATTAATGACAAATCATTTATAAACAATAATGTTCAAATTTCAAGTAAAACATTTCAGTTTGAGAAAAGTTATTACACTTTATCCATCCCCTTTAAAATTTTCAAAAAAAAGCTTTGCACACAAAGGGATTCATGTTAACGAACGTGCCTCGATCTTGAGGCAACCAGTACGCGCCCTTCGTGTACATATGCGCCCTCCGTGTACAACAACCAAAATAACCAAAGAAGAGGTGGATCATCAGAAGCTAGAAGCTTACCAGCGATCCGGGTACCGTAAGACAAGAGACCACGTGGATAGAGGCGGAAACAAATATACCAAGCTTGATCCTACTCAATTTTACGGTCGTTACATTAGCAAGCACACAAACAAACCCATCGGTATCTGAAAAGGATGCTTTTAAGGCTTGATTCCAGATCAGTCTGTACCCATTTGCATTCTGATTCGGACCTACGCTGCTCTCATAGAATTTCTTCATACCGTACAGAGGCTACTAGAGAACAACATGGAGCCAGATCAGATTGTGTGTATACGAGGGGCGTTCAATTAATTTTGGAACTGGGGTTCTATAAGCCATAGTTATGTCGCAATTCAATTTGAAGTTTCTTCAGTCCTTCGAAGTAATCCTCTTTGACATCCACACACTTCTAATGTTTTGAGATCCATTACTTATATGCCAATAAATGGGCCTGTTTGGGAACACCTCGCAGACACTGGAAAATTGCACTGCATATATGGAACATGAAGGCCTATACCGACGACCAGAGGCTTTTTTCGTCATCATGGGGAACACAAAAAAGCCACAAGGGCTTAAGCCCGGCTATAAGGGTGGATGAAGACGCTGTGTTGCATGTTCCTCTTTAAGGAAGTCTTGGGCAAGAGGACACCTGTGGACAGCTCCGTTGTCATGGATTAGGCACATGCCTCTTTACCCGGTCCTAGACCTGCGCTTTTCTTGATATTTCTTTACTTTCGCCGACATACATTTCGTGTATGAATGACCGGCGGCGATAGTTGTACTAATTAAAACAGTAATTTGAACAATACATCTGTTACATTTGAAAATTACCGCGTACAAAACTTTTGCCGCGCTTTTATTTTTTTGGCTAATACGGACCTTGTCTGATCTTTTCGCAACCGTTGCTTGCTAATGACACGCCATTGGTACTCATAACAGTAGATTATTGTTCAATCATATGTATAAGGCTCAGAAAGCCCACATTTGTTGCATTGATTGCAAGTAGTAAAGGAGGGGACCCTGGACACGCGGAAAACGTGTCCAGGGTACCCTCCCAGGGTGCCTCCGTAGGGCAGTCTAGACACACGCAGGTTTGGACTTAGTTGTTTTGACGAATCAGAGCTTTGGAAGATGACTTTCGAAAAAAGGCGCTAGTCTACTCTCCCAGATCTCGGTAGGGCAGTCTGGCGCCTTGTCGGGTAGTTAAGAGCCATATAGGCAAAAACAGTTGATTTTGTCTAAAGGCGTCAGACTACCCTACAAGGCGCCAGATCTCGGTAGGGCAGTCTGGCGCCTTGTAGGGCAGTCTGACGCCTTTAGACAAAATCAACTGTTTTTGTCTATATGACTCTCAACTGCACTACAAGGCATCAGAGTGCCCTCCGACTGATGGATTAATTTATGGTAGAGAACAAAAGATGCTGAGCACATATGCAGGGTTTGGACTTAGTTGTTTTACAAGGGGATTTGGACTTAGTCTATTTGACGAAACAAGGTTGAAAAGACGCTAGTCTGCCCTCTGGTAGGGCAGATTAGCGCCTTTTTCATGGGTTTGGACTTGGTCGTTTTACCAGGGTTTGGACTTCGTCGTTTTTACCAGGGTTTTGGACTTGTTCGTTTTGGGGGTGGATTTTAACAACGGGAGTTATTCTCACTCGAGGGGTTAAGGAATTCTACGGAGAATTCGATCCGAGGGTTGAAGACGATCCGTCCTGTACGAAAAAAAGAGGCGGATTCCGCTTGGAAAACAGGCGTAAATGAGGCGTAAATGAGGCGTAAATGGCAATTTACGCTTGTAACAGTGGCGGAGTTATACTTTACGCCATAGTCACTGTGCAAAGTAGTGGCGTAAATTAGAGGCGTAAAATGAAATGGAGGCGTAATTTTATCATAACAGGCGTAATTTAAAACTTAAATTTTTGAACAGGCGTAATTTTTGGACTTAGCTATTTTTACAAGGATGGAATGGCTGTTTCTTAAAGCGGAAAATAACTTAAACTTTCCAGGGAGACGGAATTTTTGGACTTAGCAATTTTATAATTACGCGATTCCAATATACTAGCCATTTTCATTTTGCACTGCATAAGATATAGGAAAAGAAAAGTCTTTTGTTAAGAAGGTCAAACTCCAAATTCAAGTTTGCAAGGTCAAGTTCAAGATTGATGGTCTTGGTAGGAGGTATGCAAGAGTAAACTATCAAGACTCCATCTGTAATAGTGATTGAAATATAGGCCAAGTTAAAGTTCTTGTAAAGTATAAGCCTTATGGTAAAGGTCCTAATGCCAAAGGTCATGATCCCAAATGAAAGGTCTTAACAAGTTCTATCCATAATTATGTGAAATATCAAAGCTCTATATCTCACAGTGTATGAGATGTAGGCCAGGTTAAACAGTAGGTCAAACTTCAAGGTCAAGGTCACAAGGTCTTAATTCCTGAATGAAAGTAAATGTCAGGTAGAATCTTTGTGTGAATTATCAAGGCTGTATCTAAACAAGAAATGTTTGTAGAACATATATGCCCCCTCAAGGGCCTACCTTTAATGTAGGTCAAAGTTGAGGTCAATGTCCAAGGTCATGATCAAATGTAAAGGTCTTGGTAGGAGGTGTCCATGTGTGAAATATCAAGTCTGTATGTGTAAAAGCACCTGAAATATAGGCCAGGTTAAAGTTCTTTAAAGTAAGTCAAAAGCCAAGGTCATGGTCAAATGCAAAAGGTCTTGGTAGTAGGTGTCCATGTGTGATATATCAAGGCTGTACATGTAAAAGGACACGAGATAGAGGCCAGGTTAAAGTTTTTACAAAGTAGGTCAAAGGTCAAGGTCACAAGGTCAAAGGTCATGGTCAAATTTGAACAGTCTTGGTGGGAGGTGTCCATGTGTGCAAAATCAAGAATGTATGTGTAAAAGAACATGAGTTAGAGGCTGGGTTAAAATGTTAAAAAAGTAGGTCAAATGCCAAGGTTAAGGTCACAAGGTCATGGTCAAATGTGAAAGGTGTTGGTAGGAGGTGTCTATGTGAGAAATATCAAGGCTGTATGTGTAAAAGGGCATGATATATCAGCCAGGTTAAAAAAACTTAAAAGTATGTCAAACTTCAAGGTCAAGGCCACAAGGTCCAAGGTCATGATTCCAAATGAAAGGTCTTGGCAGGAGGTATCCATGTGTGAAAAATCAAGGCTCTATCAATAATAGTGCATGAGATATGGGCCAGGTTAAAGTTTTTTTTAAAAGTAGGTCAAACTCCAAGGTCAAGGTCACTAGGCCAAAGGTCATGGTCCCAAATGAAAGGTACTGGCATGAAGTATCCATGTGTGAAATATTATGACTGTATCTCAAATAGTGCCTGAGATATATAGGTCATAAGATATAGAATTAACTTTGTGAAAATAAGGCCTCCCAGTCTATTTTCTCCCAGTCTATAACCATTTCCTACTTCCTGTTTAGAAAATTGGAGGGAATTTTGCTTCTCTGACTTTTTGCAAAGTTAATGTTTGAGGTATGTATTCAAACATCGATATTTGATGAATCCAGTACATTAAGGGGCTCACTAAATGGTAGGACCAAGTAAGGCAACATTGGTGAGTGTTCTTTTGACTAAATAAAACAAATTCAAATGTTCATTTTTACCATTCCCCACCCACATTTTATGTAGTAAATATCTAGGAGGCGGGATTATGAGGCGGATTACGCCCGTAATTTCTTAAAAATTCCAAGCGGAATCCGCCTCCTAGCAATTACGCCTGTAAAAAAAATCCGCTTCATTTGCATATTCCGTCTCTAAAAATTCCGGTTAATTAACATTTTACGCCTCTAAATTACGCTTGGTTTACGCTTGGTTTCCGTCTCATTCCTATATTTCTTTAAACAAGCTTACTAGCGGAAAATAAGGCGGATTCCGTCTCATAATTCCGTCTCATTTACGCCTGTTTTACGGGCGTAATTTTTCGTACAGGGCTGTTATGATTGTGAGAATCAGTTTTTGTGAATAGCGTAGCTCTCATGATGTGGCCAATCATCATGAAAGTTTCGCTTGTTCACAATAGGGGAAGAACAAATGTACAAAGAGGATATTTTTTTCTGTTATTTTATTGAACTAGAACTATGAACAATGAACAATATAACACTATTTACAACAACTTTAGAAGAGATAATTAAAGTTTTGCATAAACCACGATGATACTAAACGATCATTTCTGTGAAGGTTATTTGTGGTAAATGTTTTCTGGAGTAATTTCTGTAGATCGTATCCTTTTGAAACACCATCCAATGCGAATACACAGTAGTTACCGCATACTTGCCCGAGTACACTTTGTAACATCTGAATGTTGAAAGTCCATGATAGTGAATTATTCCGAATGAAACTGATTATTTCCATTTCCAGAGGTGGTAATCCATACGAATCGAAGTATAACGTTTCAACATTTCTGGTGAATATCACTGCTACCCAGTGTTCTCCCGACTTATGGGATTTCTCGGTGTTGATGATATATGCATTAACATGTCGTGGTTTTTGTTTTGGTAACTTATCTTTTGCACAAACATTTGCATGAAGGTTTTTTATCCACATGCCATTGTCTAGGATATATTGTAATTCGTTTGCGTACATCTTTACTTCCACGACTGTTTCACCTTTTCACACAACTGATTTATCCACGAACTAGTGAATCCATGGAGAATGTTCCTTTTTATACTTTGCCATAATCTATAGGCCTCTACTGATTCCTGTTCGTTGAGTTTCATTTCTGTCAGCATTGGGTACCATACTTCCATTACTTTGTATGCATTGAGATTCAACATCGCTCGTTCGATAAACAAGTCTGTATGTTCTGCTCTGTCCATGTATAGACAGATAGGGTGTTCAATTTGACTAGGATGGTCTATTTGACATCCGTTACAACTGTGATGTACTTCTTCGATGATAAGATTCTGCAGTTCATTCACCATACACGACTGAAAACTTCTGTGAATGTCATATGTGCGATCTGATGGTTCACATGATGAGGAATATTTCACTTTTTCAGCGTCTTCTCTCAATTTAATTGCATACTCGTGACCAAGCATGCTTAGTAATCTGTGATGACTTCTCGGAGTCCGTTGATTTCTATTTGATTATCGAATTATGCAAACACAACCACGTTGATGACTGCTGCGAGGTTGGCTTTGAACTTAAGTTCAATTCTTAAACTACCAGTTTTTTTATAAGGTGGAGTTGACCTTCTTCACTACCTTGATCTGGTGTAAGATCAAACCCCCACAGAGTGAATCCATCTCCGTATTCATCTTTCGTTATGTCGAATGATTTATCTGCACCGATGGATTTCCAGGCATTGAACAGAGATAGATATGATCTCAATGTGAGATCGCTTGTGAAATAAGGCTCAAACGGTTTGTTGTGGATACTTTGACCGTTGCCTGACGCATCAATTTTAGAGACATTGAAATGTCTGAAGTTGAAAGCGTTTGATGTGTAATTTCCATTGAAAGCTCTATTTGTTACCCTTCCAATGAAAATACGTTTTGGTAACTGACCTTGGAATAGATGGTTGAAGAAAATGCCCATAATAAGCATTTTCAGGTTTTGTTGTCAAACAGCTTTGAAATTCTGTCACCTTCAAATTCTGCCATTTGAGACGCCGTTAAGGAATTCTACGTTTCAAAATGATTTTATCGATTTAAACAGTTTTATCATTTTTGTTCGGCTTCTAGAGTCTCAATAATCTGTGGCATTTTGACTTCAATTAGGAATTGTCGATGGTTTTGGGGTGATTCGGGTTTGAAGAGGTGCATCAAGACAATCTGGGGTATTTTCCGTGTGAAATTGATCATAGGGCTATCTGACGTAATACACAGAAAAAACTAAAAAATGTGTTCTTCGTGACAATAAACTGACTTTTTCCATGCAAGGCGCTAGACTCCTACTCTGGCGAATTATTCCAGATTAAGGTTGTGGGGAAAATAACGAAACAGCTAGCCTTTTCCCACCATGTTTAAAAGCCTACAGTAATAAAGTTATCTTTTGAATGCATTGTTTTACTTGACTGAAACTAGACTATGTTGTTGTTTACTGTAACTTGTTACTAAAAACGACAACAAGAAAAATGCGAATTTTAACATTTTGACTACGAAATATAATTCGAGTTAAATTGCAACGATAAACTTTACATAGACAAGTTTGTGTATTTGGAATCTCGGTCAAGTTATAAAGCATTGTGTATTGATTCTTATCTCAAAGTTAAGCGTATACTGGGGTTTAAAACTTTCCAAACAATTGTTTATTTTTCTAACGATTTTGTGTCCGTTTTAATTGATAAAGCCCAAAATTGTCTTCTTTTCTGCATGATTATTATGTTTCCTTTTTTGGATAACCAGTCGGGGTAGCCTTCGATGATCAGAAAGTCCATTTAACCATGAATGTCTCTGGATGTTGTGTGTTTCCAAGAATGTTTGTCTTTGTCTCCACACTGAAGATTGCATTTAGTTCAGTGAAAACGATCTCTCGTAGGGCCTACTCTTATGAGTTCATTTTTCATTGTTCTGAGGGGCGATTGACTCTGTACTTTTGTTCCCCAATCGGAGACATGATCTTGAAAGTTTCTTAACATACGTCAGTGAGATTAAAAAGACGAGAATTGAACGACATAAAGCTCGAGAGGAAAGCGGATTCTTTCCAAGATTTATACGGCAGAAAGCAGGCAGTGGAAAGATATATTTCAACCTATCTTCAATCATCCAACAAGGAGTTATCGGTAGAAAAAGGAGAATGGATTATGTTTATCCATAGAATTTGAACTAGTCAAGATCATTCTGACTTTTGTTTTTCTTACCACCAACTGAGGATGAAATTTGGAAACAACATATCTGCAGCTTATAGATCTAGCTCTATGTCCGAAAATGGCTGTTTAAGACACAATCCCCATTATCACCGTTATCTTTTGATATTGATGAATACTAAAGATATTCTGAAATTACGTAATATGTAATGAAAATCTTTAATGAAAATATTGAATTGAAATATTGAAGGAAAAAGACAAAAGGTGATTAGAACAATGGATGAACTCATTGAACTAATGGAAATACTTTATTGTAAAAACTGATGGAGAGGAGAAATTCCGTCCAGGATTCTACTGTCCAGATTTCTACTGTCCAGATTTGATTTCCTTTTGAAAAAAAAAATCCTTCGATTCATCAATTTTCTTCGGCATGATTTCACAATCGAAATTATTCCTTTCCTATGTTGTTTGCTTCGAAACGTCTCTCTACGACATTCTTTCCTGGGCTTTTAATCGTATGAAATCATTTTCAATCATTAATTTATGTTGAGGAAGGCAAGGACTAAACTGGGGCAATTCACTATCACTAGTTATTGTGTATTGGGGAAAAAGTTTGATTTCATAAAGCGTACAGTTTTATCCAACAGTATTGATTTTTCTTGTAAAAAATCAGGTCAGCCAAGGTTATGGAGTGCAACTTCGTATTTTCCAGGAATTGCTTTTCGGAAAACCACTGTCTTTGAGTTAACGACTAAAAAATAGTTTTCCTTTCCCCACAATGATTAGCTTGAATAATTTCATTTACTCTTTCTGAAATGAAGTTGTGCCACAGTTTTTCCGAACATGAAACGAAATGGAGAACCATATTCACCTGTTATTTTAACATTGATAGTTCTAAATTGAGATTTGGATAAGGCAACAAATTGTGGTTTCTTTATTTTATGGTTGATATGCACATCCCCATCTACTGGTATGAAAGGCACAGTATGAATCAAAGGTGCTGATGTGTCCCCAACGATGGAATATTCAACTATGTCTGTATAAACAAACAAGTGATTATACCCTGCATTTATATTAGGGGTATATTTGAATATTTCATTTTGTTTTGTAGACGGATGGATAATAGTCTTTTTATGTTCATCTGAAACGCCCAATTTCTGGAATAAGACAGGGTTGAATTTTATTCCTGTATGATCACAATTTTCGAATATTATCTTTGGACGTAATGAAGATGATGAAAAACGCACATTGATGATCATGTTTCTTTGTTGTAGGACTTCACCAATCTTTGTTTGAATAGTGTCATTTATTGTATTCAGTAAATGAGATGGGGAAATATAAGCTGCTGCTGGAAATTTAAACCGAATCGCCCACGTATCTGCAGGCTTTCGCATTTCATTTTCAAGTGCGATTATTTGTATTGATGCATCCTGTCGTGTTAAAACAGCAACTTCTTTCCCGAATGCTCTGTTTGTTGTCACTAAGTCAAATTCTGCTTCATTGGGAAGGATATTCATATATTGAGAAGGTGTTATTAGCTGAACTAAAGCTACTTCCCAATCATCTTTGTTCAATGTAACATTCTTAGGCAATACTGTTTGAAATTGACTTTGAGTATTATCTGGGTGAATATGTATAGAACTGTCACTGGGGATTGTAACAAAGAAAGAGTTTATGTTATCCATTTTCAAGTGTACATTCCAATTCAACGTTTGTAGGACAACTAACGATCTTCTTATATTTGTACATCTATTTAAGGACATAAATTTCTATCTGTCAATAAATTCTACCCCGATGCATTTTTAAAGTTACCGAATTCCTTCGCTGAAATTATTTTGAAACGAGCGCAATTTATTCACCAATATCTATATATTTTTGTAAACAAGCAAAAAACATTTCAAGATTCATTTTTTTTTTATCTTTTTTCAAAACAAAAGCATTTTTCCTCTTTTTTTTTTTTTGGTTTCAAATTCTTTTGATTTTTATCATTTTGTCAATAGATTACCCTCAGAATTTTAGGTTGTGTCATACAGATCAAACTTTTCAATAGAGAAGTTTGGCCCAAGTCAATTCTGGAACTTTTTGAAATTAAACGTTTTGACGATTCAATGGTTTTTAACAGTCGATCTGCTTTATTTAGGTTTTTCAATTTAAGGATTTGATTTGATAATTCAAGGCTTTGTTTATGACAATTCATTTTTTGACTTGAAATTCGACGATCCAACGGTTTTTGACTTTCCGATCTAGTTATTTAGGATTTCAATTCAAGGATTTGATAATTCAAGGGTTTGTCTACATCAATTCAAGGATTTTTGGACAAATTCGTTTCAACGACGAGGGAGTTTGACCACTTGATCTGTATTTCCGTCATTGAACCTTGTTGGGGTTTGGACTTAATCGTTTTGACTTTTTGACAATTCAATGTTTTGATGTTTAAATTCATGGTTTGAGTGAACCTTGTTGGGGTTTAGATTTAGTTGTTTGAACTGACTCATTTCAAGGTTCATCAACAAGGTTTGGATTCCAGTTGTTTTGAACGGAGTCGATTCATCAACGAGCGTCTAGACTCGATGGTTTCAACAACAAACTCAAGGCATTTCAGCCGGTTTGGATTTCTGGGTCTTTTCTGTGTGGGATCTATCAGTTGAGGGAAGTCTGGTGTAATAAAGAACAAATTAACTTTGTTCTACTTTTTTTGTTAGGCTACCCTCGTAAGTCCAGGCTCTGGCCTTTGACTCTTGGGTTTGGTGAATAACTCGGGTGATGGAAATAACAAAACGGCTAGCCTTTTCTCACTTTGTTTAAACGGCTACAGTAATAAAGACAACCGCTCGTGATTTCATGGTTGTTAATAAGAAAACGGCAGAAAAGAAATGCAAATTTCACTTTTTGTTTGAGAAATAATCCAGGTTTAAAACGTAAATATTTGACGCTAAAATATCTGTCCGATAAGATTTTTGTGTATTGGAAATTTCATCGCTCGATAAAGTTTAAATCTACAGTGTATCGAGGTATTGATTTTCTGAGAACGAGTGAATTTGTATTTTCGGAAAATGGGGGTATTTCCAGGAATCGCATACATTTCCCGAAAGTAGCGTACTCTGTTATTTTATGACTTTAATCCATTCCCCAATACTTTTTACCTGTATCATTTCTTTGTCACTGAAATATTGGGTAAAATGAATCTGTGTCTTTTGAAACATAAAATTTTGATTCATTTTTGTTCCATATATTTGCTATTGATGGTTTTGGGGTTTTGACAGTGAATTGAAGTCTGTTTTTTGTCTACATTTCTGATGAAATAACTGAGTCCTGATTTCTAAAATCCTATAGCTGAATCAATAAGGAATGGTTCTGCTAGCAGATTATCGAATCTATCTGAATGATGTTTCTAAATAATTGCACTTTTGAACCCTAGTTTTATGGATAGATCTTTGGGTATGAATCAAGGTTTGACGACACAGATTTGCGGTGTTTAAACCATTCCAAAGATCTGCTCATTCATTGCTCAACTTATTGGGAAAAAAAAGAAACAAGTCTGGAATGTATCAATCTTTAATGAATCGAAACAATTCATACATTGTAACAAATAATTTGAAATGATTCAATGAATGAAATAGTTTGAAAACATTGAACAAATGTACATTAGAAAGTTAAACATTGAAATTATTGGAAATAACTTTATTCAACATGTGAAATGTTTATCACTTGACTTCCACTGGCCTATTGTTCATATTTTTGTTTCTTGGTTGGAACCGGCGAAATTTTGGTCGTTTTCCACTGGAGATTCTCATTGGTTTCACAATTTTTTGGACACATTTCTTTGCTATGATCTTAGGTTTCACAATCCTCCCCATGGTTATTTCCTTCCTCAGCTTTTTTCTTCAATGAACTCTGCACTGATTCAATATTTGATTGTTCAATTTGGCTAATGTTTTCCAACGATTCCAACTATGATTTCTGCACGGATTCAATATTATCAGTGACAGTTTCTTTCAAAGATTGTTTTTCCAACAACTGATTTATTCATGTCTGCGGAGTTCGTGTCTCCAGTGTTGACATCTCGACAGTTTGTGTATCGAGGGTTGATGCCTCGATTAAACCTTGTCGATTTCCAATGAGAGTTGGAATCTGGTAATAGAAACCTTCCATTCCACGGTGTGTCTTCAAACTGTATCGACTGTAATCATTACAGTACGATGTCGTTACCCCAACATATTTGAACCCGACAGTTTCTTCTGAACGTTCATTTGAATTCAAAATCCTTATTTTGTTAGTAGTTGTATTCACGAAGACAAAGATGAAATGTGATGGTTGTCTCTTTTTCTCTGGGCATTTCTTCGCCCAGTGATCGGCTTTATGGCAAATGAAGCAGAATCCTGTTCTCTTCTTTGCCACCCCATACTTGTCATTACCATACATCTAATGTATTGTGGATAAAACGAACAATCTCCGTTTTGTGATGTGATATTCATTCTTATCCATCTGCTTCGATATGAATATCCCGACATATTTACCAATATGACTGATCTTGTAACAATACGGAATGTTTGTTATCTCGTATTCGTGTGTATGTGGGTTCACAAACACCTGCATTTGTCTTCTGTTCACAGAAGTTGAAGTAACTTCAAATTGTTGCATGCGTTTTTACTATTTATGACTTCTTTCTTTCAAGTTTTACAACTGAATGATGAAGTGTAGCGAAATTTGGTCCTATTTCTACAGATTTCCCAGCTCGAGCTCGACGATTGCTATATAAACCCCTGTCCTTTGCCAGTTCAATATCAGTTCCTCACTGGAAAGCAAAGCGAAAGCAATGCCTAAACGAAAGAAACCAGACGATGATACTTGGATTCCACTTCACAAAAGAAAGTGGAAAAGAATCAGACTTGTTGATGATAGTAGTGATTCAGAAGATGAAATAGGTTACAAAAAGAAACCAGTGAAACCTATCGTGGAAAGTGATTCAGAAAATGAAGAATCGAATTCTGGGGAACAATTCAATGGAGATCCAGTAAATGAAGAATCACTTGATGAAGAAGAGAAGAAATCAACATTGAGACAAAGGTATGAACTTGTCTCTTTGGCAAACAAGAAATCGAGAATCTTCAGGACGGTATCACATGTAATGAATGTGATTTTCAAGACATTTGATGGAATACAACCACAAGAACTTGTTTCATTGTTCGACGATATTACGAAACAAGTCAATGAAACGTTGAAAGCTGAACCGACAGATAAGATCAGAATGACAATCACTCATCCATCTCTGGATATGGGGATACATATCCCGTTCATCGATGTGGTTAATCTGAACGGAGAAGTTATATTGGGTGAAATTGAGAAAGTGATGCAATCTAACAGTGAATTCAAAGTTGAAGATGGAGAAATGAGATTCATCATCACACATACAAAGCCACCATATGGTACTGGGAGAAAGTTGTGGACATCCGAACTTGATACAAAGGTATTTGCAAAAAAGAAACAATCTGTCGTTGAAATCCAGAATTCAGATGATAGTATGTGTTTCGCCCGATCTATCGTGGTATCAATGTGCTATGCTGAGAAGGAAGACACAGATGAATGGAAAAGAAGATGGAAGCACATAACAAAATCATACAGACCGTTTCAAGAACGAGAGGCTAAACGGTTATTGGAGGAAGTTGGCATCTCACCGAACCAACCATGTGGAGTTGATGAATACAAAATCATCAAACACATTTGTATTCAAGGAACTATGTGATCAAAGTTCACCAGCAACACTCATCGGTAGAAATGACATTTCAACATCCAATTGTGAACTCTGAGAGTAAAGTTATACATCTATATTACCACCAAGGACATTTCGACAGCATCACAAGTATCACAGGTTTTTTAAGTTGTAGTTATTACTGTGAATTCTGTGATGTTGCATATCAGAATCGTGAGAATCATATTTGTAAGCACATATGTTCAGCTTGTTTCTGTAAACCACCATGTATCAAAGAGTTTGGAGAAATCTATTGTTCAGATTGTGACAGAAGTTTCTACGGGAACGACTGTTTTGCAAATCACAAATTAGTTCATGGTAAACAAGAGAAAACTATTTGTGAATTGGTTAAACGCTGCAGTAAATGCAATGAAATGTTCAACGTGAGACGTAAGAACCATGTATGCGCTGGTAAAAAGAAGTGTCATATCTGCAAGAAGATAACATCTTTCGATCATCGTTGTCATATTCAACCTTACGAAAGTAAGATGTTGAAAAATGACAAGGATGAGACAAAGAAAAGTGAGAAATCTGGAGAAAAGAAACCATTGTTCATTTTCTACGATTTCGAATGTAAGCAAGATACTGGTGTTCATATTCCTAATTACTGTATTGCACAGAGAGCTTGTAATGAATGCATATGCAAACCCCTTGAATATCACTGTTCAATCTGTAGTGAATTTCACGAAGGTCGAGAAGTGATATTTCAAGGTGAAAACACACTCAATGACTTCTGCACATGGCTCTTTACTAAGAAACACAAGGGGATGACAGCTATTGCACATAATTTCAAAGGATATGACGGGCAGTTCATACTGAATGAAATCATAAGAATAGGAAATAAACCTCCAGAACTTATCATGAATGGTAACAGTATAATATCACTTCACATGAATGGAGTCAGACTGATAGACTCCTATAACTTCATGAGCTTTAGATTGGGGAGTTTTCCTGACACATTTGGACTTGAAGAGATGAAAAAGGGTTTTTTCCCACATCTTGCAAACACTGATCAGTTTTGGGAATACAATGGTCCTTATCTTGACAGCTCATATTACATGGTTGATTCAATGAAACCTGATATAAGACAAGAATTCATGGAATGGTATAATGACAAAGTTGAAAAGAAGGAGAACTTCAACTTTCAAAAGGAAATGGAGTCCTACTGTCGTTCAGATGTTGATATTCTCAGACGGGGTTGTGGTCATTTCAGACAGGTCTTTCTTGAACATGGTGGTATTGATCCTTTTCTTGAAGCTATCACTATAGCTGATGCTTGTAACAAGGTTTGGAGAAGAAATTATTTACCAAAGAATCAAATTGCAATCATATCAAGCAAGGATTCGTCCAAACGTCGGTTCTCCATGAAAGCAATTCGTTGGATTCAGAGCATAGCAAATGAGAAACAGATTCATATTCAGCATGCTAGGAATGGGGGTGAATATGAAATTGGAGGTTACAGTGTAGACGGATTCCATGCCCCGTCAAACACTGTGTATGAGTTCTTAGGTGATCTATATCATGGGTGTCCTGTTTGCTACCCGAACCGTTCAGAAAAAAGTCCGATCAATGGTTTAACTATGGAGAGCTTGTATGAAGGAACAATGAAAAGGTTAGAGTATTTGAGACAGAGAGGTTATAAAGTTGAGTTCATTTGGGAGCATGAATTCGATGCAAAAGTTAAGACGAACAAGGAGTATGCTCAAATCATTCGTGATTTGTTCCCATACTCTGACCCCATTGATCCCAGGGAAGGGTTGTATGGGGGTCGTTGTAATGCAGTCAAACTCTCACATGAGGTAGATGAATCAAGCGAGACAGAAATCAAGTACATTGATATTTGCTCTTTATACCCATACGTATGCAAATACAAATCCTATCCTGTTGGTCACCCTAAAGTCCTGACAAGTGAAAGCATTGACACTCAGAACATAAGACAGTATGAAGGACTTGTCAAGTGTAAAGTTCTTCCTCCAGACGATCTCCTCCATCCCGTTCTACCTGTGCATTGCAACCACAAAATGATGTTTCCTCTTTGTAGAACATGTGCAGAGAACAGTTCAGAAACGTGCACTCACAATGAAAATGAAAGAGCTCTCATTGGGACATGGGTTACGGTTGAGCTTTTCAAGGCATTGGATAAAGGTTATCGTGTGTTACATGTCTTTGAAATATGGCATTTCGATTCACTCTCTGACAATTTCTTCAAGGGGTATGTTGACAACTTCCTAAAAATTAAACAGGAAGCAAGTGGTTATCCTACATGGTGTATTACTCAGTCTGATAGAGAGCAATTTGTCCAGGATTATGAGAGAGAAGAAGGTATCAAACTTGATCCAACCATGATTAAGAAAAACAAAGGTAGAAGATCTTTTGCCAAGATCGTGTTGAATTGTCTCTGGGGGAAACTAGCTCAAAGAGAAGTGCAGACACAAACAGAATACATTGCATCTCCCTCCAAGTACTTTGAATTAATCAACAATCCATCAATCAAAGTGAAACACGTGGAAATATTCAGTGAAGAATGCCCCTTCATTCTGGTCAATTACGAAAACATGCTTGATCATATTCAAACTCATGCTACAGCCAACGTTATAGTTGGGTCCTATGTAACAGCCTATGCAAGGCTGGAGTTATACAGTGTGCTTGAGAAGCTGAACAAGAGATGTCTTTACTTTGACACGGACAGTTGTATGTACATCCATGATCCAAAGCTTTGGAACCCTCCCATCATTAATAGTAGACTTGGGAAATGGACTGATGAAGAACCAACCTCAAGAATTGTAAAGTTCAGAGGTTTGGGGCCAAAGAACTATGCATATCAGTTGAAATCAGAGAAAGGGGAAATATCAAGCAAATGTAAAGTGAAAGGAGTCACTTTGGACTACAAAACATGTCAGTTGGTCAACTTTTACACATTCACCAAATGCATGAAAGATCCTTCTACAGAAATTAAGATCACGTATGACTGTAGAATAAAAAGACATAAGGACAGAACAGTGACAAGTGAGCCTCAAACGAAAACATTCAGATCTGTTTATACAAAGAGGGTCATTGTCAATGGTACAGACACGGTGCCATTTGGACATAGAAGTCTAAAGGTATATAAATAACAAAGAGTAAACAATAAACATCAGTATGCTAAACAGTGTACAATGTAATAGGAAATAATGATATTATTGATAACAGTGTTCCTAATGGAATATTTCTATGGACGAACAACATGGAAAAACATTGTGAAAAAACTATGTGAACATTGTAATAGAATTCTGTGGGGAAAAGGAATAACATGAAAGAACATTGTTAATATCATAAAAAAATATTGTGAACATTGCAAAAGAACATTGTCAACTTTCTGAAGAAAGTTTTGTTAGAAATGTTTAACAAAAGTGTTTGTAAATAAATGTAAATAAATGTTTGTAAATATGTTCATGAAATATTGTTCATGAAACATTGTTCATGAAACTTTGTTAATGGAAATGTTAAATAAAGGTTAGAAAATAACTTTGTGTCATTTCATTTCTGTCCTTTGAAGAGACAATATCGTCAACAGAAAAATGGATGTAGACGTGTTTTCACTCTTATTCCGGCATCCAAGCAATTTCTACATATCAGGTACAAGTGGATCAGGAAATAGAGTTCGTTCATAAACTTCTAGATTATAACGAAGATCTGTTTGATATTCCATAAAAAAAGTTGTTTGGTGTTATAAAGAATGGCAAAACGCATACAGTATCATGAAAGTTTGAGTTTATTGGGGTTTTACGCCGTTTTCAACTACCAGGGTCATATCGCGGCGGCTGGAGCACCTAACCGTGGGTTCCTGGTATTTCTCGCACCAGTACAACCACAATATCCAAACCGAGCCTCCAGCTGCTCTCTCACATAGATGATTCACACCCATTGGTGAGAGACAATTGACTTTTGTCAAATGTCAGAATGGATACTGGCCGAGCCGGGGTTCGAACTCGAGACCCCTGGATTGACAGACTCCGACGTAACCGACTGAGCTATCCGGGCTCGGCAGTATCATGAAAGAGAATTTTGATTTTATCAACTGGAAAAAGACGGATAAATTTCCAGCCTATATCTTCACTATCATTATCTCCTAACTCGAAAAGATTATATCAAAAGGGTGTAAAGGAAAGACAAGTGCTGATCGATGATCTGTTTTCATACTATGACGGCTTGCATCCGAACAGTCCATTAAGACGGGGTAAGAATCCGAACAAGGAATCGAGCAAAGAAACACCCCCTGTTGCACCATTTTCATCACTTTTGAGTATGGAAACGAGTTCACTGTCTTCTCCTGCTAGAATTGCACTCATACATTACGAACATAGTTTTCTCATAATCATTAATATTTTTCAAAAATGATTCTTGTTTCAAAAAATAAAAAAAATATCTTTTGTAAAATAAAAAAAAAATATTTTTTATCTTTTATTATTATTTTTTTTTTATTTTTTTTATTTTTTTATTTTTTTTTTTTTGAAAAATAAAAATAAAAAATAAAAAATATTTTTTTTTATTTTACAAAAAATATTTTTTTTTATTTTTTGAAACAAGAATCATTTTTGAAAAAGATAAATGAAATAGAAATCATTCGATTAATTCATTTGTATTTCAACATAAGACGTTAGAACATGGGAAAGGCAAAGAAGAAATCACCGTTAATAAGGAGACACAAGCATATGGTCGTAGCAATGTTGAAATCCTTGAATCCAACAGAGAAGTTCGCAAATTGACTTTGACTCAACCATTCTCCAACTTCTTATTCTACAAATATTCGTAGGGAACTCCAGCGCTTTCACTTTGGAGAGCAGTCTAGTGTAAAAAATAGAACAAAACGTCATTTGTTCTATATTACACAAGACTTCCCCCAACTTATTGATCCCACAGAGAAAACTTCTCAGAAGTCCAAACGCTCGTTGATCAAACGACTAAGTCCAAAACATCCAAACTAGGTTACGAATAAGCGAAACTTTCATGATGGTTGGCTACATCTTGAGAGGTGCGTTATTCACAAACTGATTCTCACAATCCTGACAACGGATCATCTTCAACCTCGGATCGGAATCTCCGAAGAGTTCCTTAACATCCGAGTGAGAATTACTCCCGTTGTTAAAACGACTAAACCCTGACAATGTTCACTCAAACCATTGAATCGTCGACAAGACTAATTAAAAAAACTGGAATCAGAAGTTCCAAAATTGACAAGACCCCACCTGAGGCAAACTTCTATACCGAAATGTTTTGATTCCAAGGTTCACTTTTGCTTGACTTTGGAGGGCAGTCTAGTGTAAAAGTAAAACAAAGTTAATTTTGTTCTATATTACGCCAGACTTCCCTCAACTTATAGATTCCACATAAAGAAATCCTCAGTAATCCGATATGACAATATCAAAAACTTGTATTGTCAAAGACAAAACCATACATATCTTATATCGACAGTAAAAAAAAAAACGGAAACAACAAGCTCAAAACATTGATTCGTCGAAACCTAGAACTCCGACAGTGAAGTTCACAAAAACGACTATGTTCAACCATTGGTCAAATTCTCAAACTGAAATGTTTGATTCCTAGGCCTGACTGATAAGGTTAGTCTAGTGTAAATGTAGAACAAAGTTCATTTTGTTCTATATTACACCAGACTTTCTCAACTGATAGATCCCACATAGAGAAATCATCAGAAATCCAAATTCTCGTTGATGAAAGCAGTAGGTCTTAACCCTCATTGTTGAAATGATTCAGTTCAAAAACTGATTCAAAACGAATAAATCCAAACCCCAAAACATCAAAACCTCGATTCGTCAAAACGACTAAGTTCAAATCCCATGGTAAAACGACTAAGTCCAAAACCCTGGTAAAAACGACTAAGTCTAAAACCCTGGTAAAAAGACTAAGTCCAAACCCTACAAAAAGGCCTGGGAGGTTAGACTGGGGCAATATAGACAAAGAACAAAGTTCTTGCCCTCTATGATGCCCCAGGCTAGCCTAAAAAACTCCAATATGCCAAAAAAGCCCAAAATGACCTAACACCCTGATTCGTAAATTTTATACGACTAAGTCCAAAACCCCATGGTAAAACGACTAAGTCCAAAACCCTGGTAAAAACGACTAAGTCTAAAACCCTGGTAAAAAGACTAAGTCCAAACCCTGCAAAAAGGCCTGTGAGGCTAGACTGGGGCAATATAGACAAAGAACAAAGTTCTTGTCCTCTATGATGCCCCAGGCTAGCCTACCAATATCGACAAAAAACTCCAATATGCCAAAAAAGCCCAAAATGACCTAACACCCTGATTCGTAAATACGACTAAGTCCAAACTTTGTCTATGATGCCCCAGGCTAGCCTACCAATATCGACAAAAAACTCCAATAGGCCAATAAAAGCCCAAAATGACCTAACACCCTGATTCGTAAATACGACTAAGTCCAAAACCCAATGGTAAAACGACTAAGTCTAAAACCCTGGTAAAAAGACTAAGTCCAAACCCTACAAAAGGCCTGGGAGGCTAGACTGGGGCAATATAGACAAAGAACAAAGTTCTTGCCCTCTATGATGCCCCAGGCTAGCCTACCAATATCGACAAAAAACTCCAATATGCCAAAAAAGCCCAAACCTTTTCAACCTTGATTCGTCGAAACCTAGAACTCCGACAGTGAAGTTCACAAAAACGACTATGTTCAACCATTGGTCAAATTCTCAAACTGAAATGTTTGATTCCTAGGCCTGACTGATAAGGTTAGTCTAGTGTAAATGTAGAACAAAGTTCATTTTGTTCTATATTACACCAGACTTTCTCAACTGATAGATCCCACATAGAGAAATCATCAGAAATCCAAATTCTCGTTGATGAAAGCAGTAGGTCTTAACCCTCATTGTTGAAATGATTCAGTTCAAACCCTGATTCAAAACGAAGAAGTCCAAACCCCAAAACATCAAAACCTCGATTCGTAAAAATAACTAAGTCCAAAAAGGCCAAAAGGCCTGGGAGGGCACCCTGGACACATTCTCCGCGTGTCCAGGGAGCCCCAAAACATTGATTTGTCAAAACGACTAAGTTCAAACCCCATTGTAAAACGACTAAGTCCAAAACCCTGGTAAAAGACCAAACCCTGCATATGTGCTCAACATCTTTTGTTCTCTACCATAAATTAATTCATCAGTCGGAGGGCACTCTGATGCCTTGTAGTGCAGTTGAGAGTCATATAGACAAAAACAGTTGATTTTGTCTAAAGGCGTCAGACTACCCTACAAGGCGCCAGACTGCCCTACCGAGATCTGGCATTTTGCCTATATGGCTCTTAACTACCCGACAAGGCGACAGACTGCCCTACCGAGATCTGGCATTTTGCCTATATGCCTCTTAACTACCCGACAAGGCGACAGACTGCCCTACCGAGATCTGGCCCCTTGTAGGGTAGTCTGACGCCTTTAGACAAAATCAACTGTTTTTGTCTATATGGCTCTTAACTACCCGACAAGGCGCCAGACTGCCCTACCGAGATCTGGGAGAGTAGACTAGCGCCTTTTTTCGAAAGTCATCTTCCAAAGCTCTGATTCGTCAAAACAACTAAGTCCAAACCTGCGTGTGTCTAGACTGCCCTACGGAGGCACCCTGGGAGGGTACCCTGGACACGTTTTCCGCGTGTCCAGGGTCCCCTCCTTTACTACTATTGCATTATTTCAAAGTATATTTTGCACGGGTGGCTCTCTTTCCTTTAGGCAGCAGGTGAGGACCCAATGGGCATAAACCTTTCTGTGTTTCAACCTTTTCGCCTAATATGTATAACATGTCCCCGATGAAAAACCAACTTTATCTGCTATTTCTTGTACATTGAACCATGCGTCTTGTTCGGTCATGTCGGAATCTACAGCAACATTTGCTTTGGTACTAGCTCTACCCGGGTTGCCTGAGAGGGGGGGCATCATTCAGACCAGTTTTACCAATTCTAATTTTTATTATCTTCCTAAAAACTGACGTATATTTAACGTTCGAATGTCCACAAATCTGATATAGTTCATTATATACATGTGATGCAGGTATTTCAAAGCCTATGCGACCTTTAATGTAGACCCGTACATCCTACTTCAGTTCGTTTTCCATTTTGCGCACAGCGAAATAGCCAGTGTATATGACTGAACCAACTTAAAAGTTCAATAACTTTTGAAAGAGTCAACGAATTTGTCTCAAATCTTGACCAAGTAAAGACAGTAATTTTCCCGTTAAGTAGCCGCAAGCACCACTAGTTCTATAGAACCGTGAGGTATGGTGGACCATTAGTACCACTTTTAATTGAACGCCCCTCGTACACAGGCTGACGTAGGTACATATACATCGTCGCTTTTCAACGAAAATCTCGTAACTGCAGCTTGTTTTAAGCTGCAGTTACGAGGTTTTCGTCGAAACGCAGCGAGATGTTTGTCTCATACGTCATACGAGTGTCATTGTTTTGAAAGACTGGCGGAACTTTTCCAGAAGTGTTTGTACAAGTTTAGGCGGACAATAACATAGTGACGACACTTCAAATCTTTGACAAACAACTTTTACAAACTTTCCCTAGTTCTGCAACCCCATTAAAGAAAGTTTTGAAAAGAATAGTGATGTTATTAGAAAAATACATTTACTGATTTTTTTCGTCGCTTGGAAATTCGGGTTTTCACTTTAATCGTTATGGGAAAGGATTTCGCTTTCACAGACAGCAAAATTCTGGTTGAAATTTGTAACGAACAAAATACGCATGATTCCAATGGAACTAACGCACAATGTATTCACAGCTCACGATAAATGACCTGGCAGAGCAGCCCATGCTAATTAAATGAGATGCTCTGCCAGGTCATTTATCATGAGCTATATTATAGACTAACACAGAAAATATCGACGAAAACAAGACACTGTTGGTTTTCAAACTTTTCAACGTCAAAAACAGAGAATGTTCGGAAAAGGATTTATCTATATTTACTTTTTTGTCTAGTTACCTCGGAATTCCTCAGCCCTTTAAGGTCATTTATTCACCCTTTATCAACTAGGACGACCAAATCCAGAGCATCTATGCCATGATATCTGACAAATGAGGACATGTGTATCAAACTAACGCCTTCTGCATAGATAACCAAAGTAAATTGTAATTTAAAGTTTAACCCTGTGCAAATCCATTTCTGGTGTAATGTCCTTTGTAGAAAATGCTTTGACAACCATTAGAGTGAAGACGAAAATGCTGCAAAGCGGTGTTACAACGCATTTTGTAATAAACCTGCAAAATGTAATAAGTATTACAAAACGCGTTGCGATGACATGAAATGTAATAAAATCATGTACAACGCGTTATGTAATAAAGTCGCAATATGTAATAACTTTTTTCACCGACCCAAAATTTCATTCTAATCTTGATGTCATTGATTGAGTGGGAATGTTGTAGGCAAGAAAAAGGCGATTTGACATGATTTTGCAGGCAAAAATTGTAAAATCGTTGTGAAAATATGAAATTTTGATATCGACAAATGCCTCCTTTTAACTATTTTTATTCAAGTTATTTTTTATCATTTATCATGCAAGAAATTAAATGGAAAAGTTGACAAAAGTTTATTACAAAACGTGTTGCGATTACATAAAATGTAATAAAATTATGTACAACGCATTATGTAATAAAGTCGCAATATGTAATAACTTTTTCCACCGACCCAAAATTTCATTCAAATTTCGATGCCATTGATTGAGTGGGAATGTTGTAAGCAAGAAAAGGGCGATTTGACATGATTTTGTGGGCAAAAATTGAAGATCATTGCGAAAATATGAAATTTTAATATCAACAAATGTCTCCTTTTTTTTATTAAATTTCTAGCTGTATATTGATTCAAATAAGTTACTTTTTATCATTTGTCATGCAAGAAATTCATTATGGAAAAGTTGACGAAAGTTTATTACAAAATGCGGTGAGATGACATGAAATGTAATAAAATCATGTACAACGCGTTATGTAATAAAATTGCAATATGTAATAACTTTTTTCACTGACCCATAATTTTGTTCAAAACTTTATTTATGCCGTTGATTAAGTGGGATTGTTGTAAGCAAGAAAATGTCGATTTCGACACCATGATAAACTTTTGTCAACTTTTCCATAACCATTTTCTTGCAAGATACTGATAAAAAGTAACTTATTTGAATCAAGATACGGTAAGAATTTGATGAAAAAGGAGGTTATTTCATTATCAAAATTTCATATTGTTATGATGATCTTACAATATTTGCCAAGAAAATGATGTCGAAATCGCCACCATGCTTACTACATACCCACTCAATGAACGACGTCAAGTGAAGAACGAAATTATGGGTCGGTAAAAAATGTTAATTACATATTGCGACTTTATTACATAACGCGTTGTACATAATTTTATTACATACCATGTCATTGCAACGCGTTTTGTAATACTTCTTACATTTTGCAGGTTTATTACAAAACGCGTTGTAACAAAGCGGCACTTTGCCTTTTCCCCTCACTATTTAATTTACTTTTAAATTTATGTACAAAATATTCAATCAATAATTGGAATTCTGGATATCTCGAGGTGAAATGATTTTCCACATGACTTCGACACAACGAGTTTCAACTATAAATACACACAACTTTACCATCTCATTTCCTCCGATATATAGCTGATGATAAATGACATGGCAAAGCTAATAGCTACAGATGCTCTGTCATGTCATTTATCGCAAGCTATAATTCTAACATACCGATATTTTCCTGGTCAACAACGACAACAAACCATAAGTCTGTAAACCGTACGTCTTTTTTTTCACTTTCCAGAGCGTAATCTGTTGAACACTTGAAGTTTCGATTTTAACTGTGTTTATTTTGAAATGTCGGAACAATGTCTATTTAAATGAAAATGTCGTGCGAAAACAAAATATGCATGTAGGCCTATGTGAAAGAATCGCGGAAACTTATTTCTTATTTTTTTGTTATTTTTCATTCAAATGGTTGTTTTTCTGCATCTTTTCAGCCCTTTCCCAAACAATGTCAGATTTCGACGTTCCTATGAAAAAGCATTTGAAACACGCATCTTACTAGTATTTCACTGTCACCCCATTTTCTTAAATTTTAATAAAGTTTTTGATCTGGAATGATTACATAAATTTCAATGAGAACCTGTCGGATTTTTTGTCGACTGCAAAAGGGTTAACACGAATATTTTATCTTTGCTTGCACAAGCAAAACACGTTTTAGACATCCTTGTAAATCCTTTAATCTATTGTTAATTTGAGATGAAATATGCGTGAACAGCCTACATTATGCAGTGCACAAAACATCCTTTGACATGTGATATAGGCGTCCTGGGTTTTCTTTCATTATGTAACAATGCTAGAATGTCGTATCAAATTTAATCTGTTGTCCAAATTCTTACTGAAAATAATTTTCTCATGCATATCTAGTATCGTGTCAAACGAAAATTAAGGATAGCACACGCCGAGAAACATTGATACCATTACTGTGTTTATAAAACATCTATATCTCAGATTTTCTTCGAAAACCTCGTAACTGCAGCTTGTTTTAAGCTGCTGTTACGAGGTTTTCGATGAAAATCAGCGATATATTGAATTGAAAATTATTGCCCATTGAAAAGAGTCTGCAATTATCTTCTTTGAAGAAACGGAAATGCTGCAGTTACCATTTGTTGGATATAAAGGCGTTGTAGGCCCAAGATGATCAAAGACGATCAAAGTAGATATATCACAGATATAATAGTGTGACACTTCTACCGTTTAGATTATGACGTACTAAATGGGTCAAAAGTCTAGAAAGAGCGTGCACGCATAAAATATACGCGTCGACGCATAAATTTTATGCGTCGACGCATATATTTACGCGTCGACGCATAAAATTTATGCGAGCAGTTGAAAATATATGCGTCGACGCGTAAATTTTACGCGAGCAGTAGTAAAAAATGTGAAACAGAGACTGGCCAATGGGAGAGGCGGTTACAAACCTTTCCCTTTATACCATAAAATTGATGGATGAAACGAAGGATCTGATTGGTTAATAGATAAAATACGCGTCGACACGTATATTTACGCGAGCAGTTGAAAATTTACGCGTCGACGCATAAATTTCCAACTGCTCGCGTAAATTTTATGCGTCGACGCGTAAATATACGCGTCGACGCATAAAATTTACGCGTCGACGCGTATATTCTATGCGTGCACGCTCTAAATAGACTTTTGACCCATTTGGTACGTCATATTAGATAGCTTCACAATTCAAGTTTGAATCATTTGGAAGAAAATAGTGAACTTGGAAAGTGTTACGGTCAAAGGGCGATAATTCACTTGCAAATAAGTTTAAAGTAATTTCGACTGTTCTCCGATTGAATGCGATGATGTTCGATATCATTTCATCTCAATCTCAAGTTTCAATTTTAGCATGACTGAATGTTTACTTCTTTTATACAAGTCGACAAAAATTTTGGATTAGATATTAAAGCATAGAAAATATTGAGGCAACAGTAGAAAATATCTTCTTTTGTCTCAATCATTCCCTCATCATTTCAGGTCTTGTTTAACCCTTTACCAAATGGCAAAATTTTGGAGTGTTCAGATTCAAAGATGTTGCAGACGACAATTTTAAGTGAATGGAATTTAAAAGTTTACGTTGCATTAGGTAGAAAACATTGAGGAAAATGAAGAAATTGCTTGTCACAAGCAATTTCTTCATTTTCCTATATGTTTTCCCAGGCCTTCTATTATGAGAAAGTCAAAAGGTGTCACTGTGCAGTAATGGGTTAAGAAAGGGTTAACCATTTTCCAAACTTCCTATTGGTTGCTCTCAAGCATCATAATAAGACTGGAATAACCGTGTCACGAAGGTCATATAGCATGCAGGTCATCTGCAGCAGGTATGCAACAATGATATTATCGGATTAGGTTACTAATTAGTCCTAGGAACAGGATCATTCTGCACATTAATGCAGATCGTCGGATGCACTTTGTTAACCTTTTCATCTGACAAATTTTTAGGGCCTACATTAAACTAAAAGTCACAAAAACTGAAACCAAAGCTACTAAGCCGACGAAATGACACTAGCATTTACCAGTATAAGCCAATAATTTGTATTAAGGCCTGGTCACATTGGCCTACACGATTCCACGTCCACATCACGACCAGCACGCATGGGCGGATCTAGAGGGGATCGTGGGGGGGTAGGGGGGTCCGGACCCCCTGCCATTGGCCAAAGTCAGTTTGTTTTACTATATAACATTACATATTTAACACACACATTTAAAGACAAAGTCATTATTTCGGCTTGGACCCCCCCCCTCCCCCCCCTTGGAAAAAAAATTGGGGTAGCCCCCCCCCCCGTTAAAAAATCCTGGATCCGCCCTTGGCACGTATAAAACAGGGGACCCGTGTAGCATAATTTTGGACGTGATGTGGGCGGATTATGGACTGTATGTGACAGCGTTTTTGGGAAAACAGAAAAAAAAAACAAGTACAAAATTAATGTATACAAAGCTGCAATTTCTTTTAACCCTTTCCCAAACAAGACCTGCTTTTGACGCCCCTAATAGAAAAGGCTTTGGAAAACATTGAGGCAAAAGAAGAAACTGTTGATTATCAGCAGTTTCTCCTTTTGCCTCAATGTTTTCTATGATATTTTGTACATAAATTCATTAAATTGTATCTTTATCAATAACAATTTCGTTGTCTGCAGCAGCTTGAAAATTGGATGACCCTAAGAATTTGTTGTTTGGGAAAGGGTTAAACCACGTTTCTCTGGGAGCAGTAAAACTACAAATTGAAAGAAGTAAGGGTATTAAGCCAACAAATCAATGTGCACACGTATATGGCTTCAAGCGACAGATTTTATCTCTTATTTTCATCTCAATGGCCCGATATGAGTTTTGTATAGCCATAACATGATCAATCCACGGAGAAAACAGGTCTTAATGGAAATAGACATGTTGCGAAGAATCTTGCTTAGTTTAGTTTAAAAATATTTTATTGCCATCAAAAGTATATAAACATGTACAAATTACAATGAATGGAGAAAATAATTGGCAAATGGGTTTGAAAGAATCTTGCGAACTCGGTTATACTTCTCTTCTCAAACAAGGCCTTGATTTGGCGTCAGGGTTTCGGAAGGCTTCGGAAAACATTGAGGCAAAAGAAGAAAATGCTGGTTATCAGCATTTTCTCCTTTTACCTCAATATCTTCTATGCTATGTTGTGCACACATCCTGTCTTTATGAACATCCTGTTATCGTATACAACAGCTTTCAAGATGGAAGAGTCCGTTAGTTTTGCCGTTTTTGAAAGGGTTAAATACCTAGTAGGCCTTTAAGAATTAGACCTTAGAATAGCAATTAATTTTGTGCTAATAATATGTTGGGTTTATCGTTATCTTTTGATAAACAGTCGGTATTGTTATAAGATTTCGTTACTACGGCCTGAATCAAGCCGTAGTTACGAGATTTTGTAACAACACACACGAAATAGTATTTTGTTTGTCCGAAATTACGTCACGTTTAACTGGATAAAATCGTTCCCTATTGCTGAATTATAATTCTCAATATAGAGAAAAAACTTGGGCTCATTTCGCAAACGAAATTTATACCAAGTCATTTTCGGTCTAGTCTTGTTTTTCATTGGTAAAGGGTTAATTTGGAGATTACAGCGGGGTAAAAGCCTGTTTGCATAAGTTAAAATGTATTTGACACTCATTCTATTGATCGAAACCTTTCAATAAGTAAATACAAGATTTCGCCCACTGATAAGCATGATACATAAAACATATTTACATGTAATTTTGTTAAATACGCCATATCTATCAAAAGATGTCAGATCTCGATCCTTTATCAAACAAACTCTGGTTTTTTACATCACGAGTCTAAATGGAGTTTGAATGCACTGTGAGAAAAGAAATTAACCTGAAAACCACCAATGTCGTACTTTCTCACAATGCGTTACAAGGTATGTGATAACATTTCCATGCATTTGTTCTAAGTTATAATTATTATTATGTTGTCTCCAACTTAAATTGGAGAAGAAAAACACTCTTTAGAAAAGGGTTAAATACACAACATCTATTAAAGATGTCAAATCTTAACGTTATATTACATTATTTAATGTAATTGAAATAACTATGATGCGATGATTAAACTAACTAAATTATAACTTAATTTCGTTAATAATTTCGGGATTGATTGATAGAATTTTTGACAGACGGAAAGATGGGCGGAATGATGGATTGGTGGGCAAACTCCATGCAGCAGATCAAACTACACACAGCGACAATGCCTTACATTATCACTGCAGGCATATAAAGCACGTGACCATGGTGAATGTCACGTGATATCTTAAAGATGGCGGAAAATTATTTATATTTCTGAAATCATTTTTTAAATCCAATTATATTTTTATTGGGATTCATATCTGACACCTCATATTCTTAAATCATCACTTAAAACATGTTTACTTTTTGTAAAAAGAATCAATATAAAAAATTCAATTACCTGAAATCTTGGTAACTCAAGCTGTGCCGGCAGAGATCTCTGGAGATTGGCAGCAGATATGCTAGGGGCAGAAAACACTACCTCAAAGGACATCACGTGATAATTGTATAATAACATGACTGTGTCAAGATGGTGGGTTCCTAGCACACTTGGGTCTTGTCGGGGCTCACAGAATCGGCCGAGTTGTAACGAATGGTAGCGACGTTAATAACTTTAAATTTTCATGTTTATGTTTCTTTTCAGAGAAGACCCCTTTTGGCCTGGCGGTGTAGGCTTATGTCACAAGCTGTCACTCATATCGGCTGATTCAATCCGGCATTTCCTGTAACCACAGACGACATTAAAATCACTGAAATAAAACTCGTATGTTCTCTAGCAGTCAAACAGATCGAACTGCATCTTTGTTATATTAGTATCACAATTAAAACTAGATGCTATTTTGTTTTTCCTAAATCGGTGTTTGCAAAGTGTACTAGGAAAAGCCGTTATCCTCTCCAATATCATATAACTAATCAGTAAAATTGTTTAAATGCGTTGTGATCTATCACTACATTTTTCCGTTAACCACAGAAAGCAATGAAATGCAAAATTTATTGAAATTAACTCGGTTGAACTCATTTAGTTTTACTTGCATGGATGCAGCGTCTGGTTTTGAAGAAAATGTTTTACTTATTGACCATTGTCTTGCTGCGATGCCTTTTTGTGTAATGCAATGCAATGTTCATCCGTAAGAAAATTCTATTAACCCTTTCTCGGACCAAGTACTTCCTTTGACGACTATATAGAATCACATATCAGAAGACATTGAATGAACTGATGAAAATGCTAATAGGCCTAGATATAGTCCGATTTTCTTTTTTCCCCGGAGAATTTCTTTTCACTGAAGATTTTCCAGCTGATACTTCCGTCAATAAAAGTATAAAAAGAGTGTCCATTTCAAAGAATAGCGTACAAGTATGCGCTGGACAAATCAATCACATACTATCGAAAGCAGACAGGAATAAAAGAGTTAAGGTAGCGTTTACATTTCAGGCTATTTTCTAAAACAGTGACCTCATTTAATCGCTGATTTTCTTCAAAACCCCGGTAACCTTACAGTGACATTTCACAATTATTTTTACATAAATTTTACTTTTATTCTATCTGAAAGAGCATCTTTTCTTATGAATAATCTGAAAATCTCAAGTCAAAATACTGAACCGTTTACGAGAAATATAATTTTTTGTGCTGAAATTAGACAAATTGTTGTGGACAACAGTTTAGATTTATATAGAATTTGTCATTTCTGTTTCAACTTTAAAGGCGTATTTTTCGCCTATAAATAACAACTTAAAAAAACTGATAGCATTTCTACGCATTAGAATAAACAATCTTTGCATAAAGACATACTTTCAAAAAATGAAATAATGTGAAATGTCACTTTAAAAATAGCTTTTTTTTAACGAAAGAGATTGTATACCTTTGAAAAGGATGGTGTAAATTTGAGTAAACAGATACGAAAACATAAAATCTCAGAACAACAGATAAAATGTGGATGAATCCATTTATTTCGTATGCAAAACCTATGTTGTGGGTACTCATTTGAATCGTCTCGGTAAGACAATTCAAATGAGTACCCACAACATAAGATTTGATGAATAAATGAAATATTGCATTTTGAAAACCCCTCTTATCTGTAGCTCTGCACAAAGGATAAGGCACAAAAGGTTTATTACATAGACCTACTGTATATGACATAAAACATAATATTATCCTTGAACATGAACATGACATAAAATTGAGCTACCATGAACATTAAATTGTGTGAGCATCAAATATTTACAAAACAAGACCTGGCCCCCGTTTCTTGAAAAAAAAAAAAAAAAAAAAAAAAAAAAAAAAACACCTTAAGTACGTTCTCAGACTCAAATCTGAGCACCATATTCAAATCACACGAAATCCACAAGATCAGCTTGTGTATGCTTGCATGTGCTTAAGTAAAGCTTTATCTGCTGTGTACATCATATCTAATAATACATGCATTACAAGTATCATGGTATAATTCCAGTTTTTAAATGTAAAAATGGCACTGTCACACAATTTTTATGAAGTAATGCCGAATAACATAAGCCTATAACGTAATGCTAAAAGTATCGCACAACCTTCCCCGATCATAACATCGATGCTTTTCAACAAAAACCTCGTAACTACAACTTGTTTTAAGCTGCAGTTACGATATTTGTTGAAAAGCGACGATACATTTCTCACGAGTCTCAATTATGAAAACTCTTTCAATAGTAAATTATAAACTATATTATTTCAATAAAGCAATTTTAAAATACCTGTACAATCCAGCATTAATTGATGTCAATATGACACACGAGCCTGCTGTAACGATACTGAATATCATAAAGTCTATAGGATATTGTCGAGCACTATCGTATATTCTTCCCCGTTCATAATATTTTCCTTGAGAAAGAAAACATTTCGATAGTTTAGCTATTGCATATAATCTAAATGTTTGAATAAAGTAATTTTGATAACATGAAAAAAGAGTTGATACCTGCATAATTCCAGCATTAATTAATGTCAATATGACACACGAGCCTGCTGTAACCATACTGAATATCATAAAGTCTATAGGATGTTGCCGACCACTATCGTATATAATCTTCAATGTTCATTATATTTCCCTCGAGAAAGAAACCTTTCAATACACGGTACGGAAACTACAGAGACAGAGCCATTGGCTCTGCCGCTTAAATCCTCTGGGGGGCTTCCGGCCATGTGTGGCTCTGTCTCTGGGGTCGTGATTTTTTGACAAAAACAGGTGAGTGTTCAACTTTGTTGTTCATTTATTTTCTTCTGGTGCTTAAAATCGAAAAACCGGGAATGTCATGCTCCCCTAAGACCATTTATCTGCCTGTTCTAATTCTGTGGGCTTCAAAGTCGGCAGGGTTTTCACAGGATCATTGTCGTCGTGGGTCGACCCTATGTGATTTTTTCTTGTTTACATCATGTATTCATGTACATTTCAACGGTAAATAGCCAATTGCTGCAGCCAAAACATGTGATATACTAATCGAGGGATAATGTCGATCAGACATTGCTTTCCCATGTAACAAAACCTTAGAAATGATTGGCAAACGTAAAGTTTGAGCAATTTCTATCGGTGGCTCTGTCTCTGGCGGCTGGCTCTGTCTCTGGCGGCTGGCTCTGTCTCTGGCGGCTGGCTCTGTCTCTGCGTGCTTGGTGCAAAAAAAATTAATCTATCGCAAAATTCGTGTCGAAGTAATTTACTCACACACTGAATAGATCATATTGTGTATGGCGAATGGTTCAGTCACCGATTAAACCCTTTACAAAACATCGAACATTCAGCGTTGTTCAATTTCAAAGCTACAATTAAACAATGTCCTTTGAATGATCAAAGATCAGCGTGTCTAAATTGACGGGGGAAGAGGGATTTCGATTTAAGTAAATATGTGACTCGGAACCGAACATCCTGTGATAAAGACATCGTACTATTTGGAGACAGCTACTGAACTCTCACGGCCACCGCGCAAAATGTGCCATTATTCGCTTTTATTCAGTGGAAAACATGCTTCTCTTCCAATTTACATGTATTGGAATATACACTAACCTTTCGTCACGGCTCATGGTTCTATGTAGTACTGTACTTAAGGCGACAAACTGGGTGTTGACAAAGAAACAATTACACGATGGGTAATCCACGTGATTTGGGAAAAGGTCCACACCGAAAAATTGTCTGTTTCAAGTATATTTTGTTCTATAGCCTATCTCAGTTTAAACTCTACGTATTTTGACGAGCAATTGCACCATACGCGCCTTTGAGAGGGTCATTCCTGAACCTCTTTATGCAAAGTATTCCATAGTGTTATTAAAATGCAACCAAAAACATTCATTTTGAATGTTTCGAGAAACCATGGGATTTGATGCGGAGTGAGTTAGAACCGGGGAATGTCCCTCTCAATGACGCGCGTGCGGTGCACTTTATCTCGTCAAAATCCGTCGAGTTTTAGCTGAGAAAATACACAAAACAGACTTGAAGCAGACGATTTTTCGGTGTGAACGTCAGGGGCCTGTTTCATCAAAACATTTTTAAAAGAAGTAATTTTGACTTAACGATGTCTTAAATATCGGTTAAAACATCAATCGCATAATCCAGGGGCTCGTATTTTCAACGATCTTACGGCAAAGTTTTTGTATAAAATGTGTAACAAAACATCTGAGTGCAAGAGAAATCAGATTGGACCAATCAGGTTTGTTGTTACAAGTAACTACGCAAAAATTAATCGAACGAGCGTTGATAATACGGGCCCCAGGTCTTGATAAATTGGTGATACGCGTTTCTTGTCCAAAACTTGTCGTAAGTCATCGGTAAGACAAAGACAAAAAAAAAACGTCTTAAAAATGAAACTGGCCCTTGTTTTTTTTTTTCTTTTTTTTTATTTGCACCAATACATCCGACATCTTTCCATTTAATCCTTCCCAAGCAAGACATTTTTCTGGTGCATTGCGAGAAAAAAAAATTGCTCATAACCAGCATTTTCATATTTTTTCTCACAGATTTCAATGATAACTATTACATATTTGATACTTCGGAGCTATGCGCAGATACATACATATCTCTCTCATGAGAGGGGGGGGGGGGCGCCCATCTGCATCCTTGCATGCCTGAACATCATTTTGAATTGGAGCAGTCCTAAATAAGAATTCTATGTATCACCTAATGTGATATAATACCCCGCCATTACATTTGTCCGGATAAGTGTTTTTGTCGAAAACAAAGGACAGTGACTCACAAAATAAGAAAGGAATATTTATGCTCCTTTGATACAGAACTTGTCTTTATTGAGATATATCCACCCATGAAATTTCATGATCATAGCTTTGATTCTTTCAGAGATATGCTTTGGACAAGTATTTTGTAAACAGACTAAAATTAACCGACAGTTCAAAGCAGAGCCAGCCGCCAGAGACAGAGCCAGCCGCCAGAGACAGAGCCACCGATAGAAATTGCTCAAACTTTACGTTTGCCAATCATTTCTAAGGTTTTGTTACATGGGAAAGCAATGTCTGATCGACATTATCCCTCGATTAGTATATCACATGTTTTGGCTGCAGCAATTGGCTATTTACCGTTGAAATGTACATGAATACATGATGTAAACAAGAAAAAATCACATAGGGTCGACCCACGACGACAATGATCCTGTGAAAACCCTGCCGACTTTGAAGCCCACAGAATTAGAACAGGCAGATAAATGGTCTTAGGGGAGCATGACATTCCCGGTTTTTCGATTTTAAGCACCAGAAGAAAATAAATGAACAACAAAGTTGAACACTCACCTGTTTTTGTCAAAAAATCACGACCCCAGAGACAGAGCCACACATGGCCGGAAGCCCCCCAGAGGATTTAAGCGGCAGAGCCAATGGCTCTGTCTCTGTAGTTTCCGTACCGTGCAATAGTAAATTATAAACTTAACCCAGTACCAAAACGGCAAAATTTTCCACTTGTCCAAATTCAAAGATGTTGTAGACGACAATTTCAAGTGAAAGAATTTTTTCATTCGTTGGTATTTTTGGCATTTTTGGAATTTTTGTTTAGAAAATATTGTGGGAAATAAAGAAATTGTTTGTCACAATCAATTTCCTCATTTTCCACAATGTTTTCCCCAAGCCAATTTCTTGTGGGGAGTCAAAAATAGTCACCGCGTGGTAATGGGTTAATGTTGAAATAAAGTAATTTTGGCATCATGAAAAAAGAGTCGATACCTGCATAATTCCAGCATTAATTGATGTCAACATGACACACGAGCCTGCTGTAACCATACTGAATGTCATAAAGCCTATAGGATATTGCTGAGCAGTATCATATGATCTTCCCTGTTCATAATATTTCCCTCGAGAAGGAAACTCTTTCAAAGGTAAATTATAAACTTTTATATTTCAATAAAGTAATTAATACCTGTAGTACCTGTATAATTCCAGCATTGATTGATGTCAACATGACACGCGATTCTGCTGTAACCATACTTAATGTCCTAAAGCCTGTAGGATGTTGTCGAGCACTATCGTATGATCTTCAATGTTCATAATATTTCCATCAAGTACATGTGTACGATTCTGCTGTAACCATACTGAATGTCATAAAGCCTATAGGATATTGCCGAGCACTATCATATAATCTTCCCTGTCCATATTAATGTATTTCCCTCGAGTGGGACACCTTTCAATAGTAAATTATAAGCTTTATATTGCAATAAAGTAATTAATACCTGCACTACCTGTGTAATTCCAGTATAAATTGATGTCAATATGACACACGATCCTGCTGTAACCATACGGAATGTCATAAAGCCTATAGGATATTGCCGAGCATTATCGTATATTCTTCCCTGTTCATAATATTTCCATTGAGAAAGAAAACGAAAACATTTCATTAGTAAATTATAAACTTAATGTTGAAATAAAGTATTTTCGATAGCACAAAAATTGTAGATACCTGTGTAATTCCATCATTAGTTGATGTCAACACAACACACGATCCTGCTGTAACCATACTGAATGACATAAGCCTGTATGATATTTCCAAGCACTATCATATAAACTTTCGATCCTGTCCATATTAATCTATATTTCCCTCGAGTAGGAAACCTTTCAACGGTAAATTATAAACTTTATATTGCAATAAAGTAATTAATACATGTACTACCTGTGTAATTCCAGTATTAATTGATGTCAACATGACACACGATTCTGCTGTAACCATACTGAATGACATAAAGCATATTTTAGGATATTGCCGAGCAGTATCGTATAATCTTCAATGTTCATTACATTTCCCTTGGGTAGGAAACCTTTTTATGGTAAATTATAAACTAAATTATAAAGGAAAGTAATTTTGACAATATGAAAAAAGAGTCGATACCAGTATAATTCCAGTATTAATTGATGTCAACATGACACACGATCCTGCTGTAACCATACTGAATGACATAATATATAAAGTCTATAGAATATTGCCAAGCACTACCATTATGCACTTCCCTGTTCATCATATTTTCCTCGAATTGGAAACCTTTCTATGGTAAATCAAAAACTTTATGTCGATAACAGTAATTTTAATAACATGGAAAAAGTTGATACACGTATAATTTCAGAATTAAGGTTTATGACCCATCATTAAAAAACACTTTTTAGCCATATGAAATGCATCAAATTTCACACATTTGTAGATACACTTCACATAAAATGATTCGCCGTGGCGGATTTCAAGATTATGCTTCAAGAAGAAAATAATCTACGAATATTATCTTGCTATATATTCATATGCAAGGGAGGTAATTTTGAACATTTTTGTCAAATTATCCAGAAGTATGCATTAATTCAAAATTCTAAACCGTTCAAAATGCTTATGTTTGTATTTGGAATGGAAATGTAACACAGTTTAAGAATTATTGGCACTTTTCAAATTTCGCCTCTGGCTCTTTTGTGCTAGTGATGGGTCATATACCTTAATTGAAGTAATTAATTACGACAAAGTGCACAATCCTGCTCTATTGATTGGTATACGCTAACAAGGTATAATGCTGAACATTATCTCACTATCTATCTTGTCAATATGATATCGTATTCTACGACATGGATTTTTTTAAAATAATAATAATAAGTAGATAATAAGAGTGCAGGCTAACCTGCATTCTGAAGAATCCCTTATGCACCACCTTTATTTGGAAGTAAAGCAATATATTAAAGGGGGGGGGAGAATTACTGGCGAAACAATAAAGAGATAATAGAAATGCGAGTACAATAAACATGAATCTTATCGCCAGGTGCAAGGACATTAAATTTTCAAAAACTGTTTGATAAACATATGTCTAATCAATCTAGATGCTAATAAAATTGCTTACATGTCAATACGAAGAATGACACGTCAAGACGATTCTGATGAGTTAGTCTAGGAAACAAAAAGGGAGAACGCAATCACGCCTTCTACATCCTAGACCCATAAGTATCGTTTTGCCTTACCAAACTCAGTTGTAATTTGTTTAACCCTTTCCCAAACGACACAATTTTGGACTGGTCCAATTTGAAAGCTGCTGCAGACGACAAAATAAATTATGATAAATAAAGTATTTGTGTAAAATAATGCACAGAAAATATTGAGACAAAAGGAGAAACTGCTGGTTATCAGCAGTTTCTTCTTTTGTTTCAATGTTTTCCCAAGCCTTATCTACTAGGGACGTCAAAACCAGGTCTTGTTTGGGAAAGCGTTAAGCTGTTTTCACACAGGGAGTTAAATCTTAATTTGTATGCAGGTAATGCGATAAGCCTTACAAATTGCATTTCTATTATTTAAAGTGTACGAGTTATTGAGCAAAAAACAGATAAAGTTGTCCATATAACATTGCAATCAACCCACGTTAAATCGGTATCACATACATGGACAGAAAAAAAATGTGCACAGGTTGCTTGTTGTGCTATAAAACTTTAATGGAATGCATGTTTATGTACAGGGATTTACAAAGACAGGCAGTTGGACAGTAGCTTCAGTTAGACATTCGGCCGAACGAGAGAATATATTTATTAATACACAGCCGGACAAACAGGCAGACTGACATAGGAATAAATCAACTCAACTCGACTCAATAACAAATTGAACACAAATTAGCCAGATCTGGAAAAGGGCCTCTTAAGACATTTGAGAACACCATGGGTCCAGATCAGACGGTGCATGCGAATAGTATAGCTCCTATATTATCTTAACCCTTTCCCAAACAAAACCTGGTTTTGACGACCCTAATAGAATAGGCTAGTGAAAACATTGAGACAAAAGAAGAAACTGCTGATGACCAGCAGTTTCTCCTTTTGCCTCAATATTTTCTTGGCTATATCACTCTCAATTCCAATCTTTATTAACATCCATTTTGTCGTCTGCAACAGCTTTCGAATTGGACCACCCTAAAATTTTGTCGTTTGGGAAAGGGTTAAGCACCAGTTAAATGTAGACTTTAGCAGTAGGGATCTTTTTTATACTGTCTTTGGCAACAGGCTGGTCTAGAATCATTTACTCTCAAACGCTTTAAGTGTCATTTTCCAGATCCCGGAACAAATCATTATCACTAAACTGGGATCTTGAAAAGCTGCCACTGTATGACTGTGTATGGTGATCAAGACCCATAATAGTCTCTCGCTGTTATCAATTTTAAACTATTTAATTTATTCAGCATAAAATTTTATCAAATTCATAGCTGGTTACTAGTACATACAACAAAACGACATCTTCTTCATTTGATATAGAATCAGTAAGTGAGCAATAATTGGTCTCGATTTGACTCAATTTGTGCTCAAGCTGATATGGATCGATCCTGGTTTCAATTTCCTACTTTTCTAAATTTGTGAACATTTAACTTAATATAGTGAGGAGACAAAGTAAAAGGGTGTTTATTAGACTTTAATGAGATTAACCTAATCTATTTATCACAAGTGGGTAATATTTTTAACTCTCAAGCACTCATTTAGAAAAGATTATAAGCTGTCATTATCTAGAAAACCAATCTTATTATATGGTGTATGCTTACATTGCCCATACAGAAATAATTTCTGTGCTGAAAGATTTTTCTGAGCTGAAAGATTTTATAGAAATATCGGGAGCAAAGGAATATTCACCGCCCCCTTCCCATTCAATGGTTACTATAAGCTTTTTGATACACATTTTGACGTCTGAACTAACTTTCAGTCTGGACAAGTCTACAATAAGGTTATTAAGACGATTAAATCAAGCACTTTGTCTATTGGCAATAAAAGATTTTTATATTCGTCACTACCAATCCTCCATTTTGATGACTTAAACACGGAAAGCCTAAAGTGTGAAGGAAAAGGAGAATAATATTCCCTCATCCAGCAACATGTTTTCCTCAATATCATCTCCCCCCCCCCCCCCCCCCCCCCCCCCCCGGTCCCACTGAGCCCGATTTAGTCCCGATTTCGAAAATTTCAAAATCGGCACAAAATCGAGTTACTTCGGGAGACACGTAGTACATCCTGATTCAAATCGGCACGAAATCGGGATCAAAAATTAAATCGGGACAAAAAAATCAACATGGGCAATTTTTTCTCCCGATTTTGAAAATCGCGGTTAAATCGGTGCACCTCGTACTAGGTCGTAGTTGTTCGGGTAAGTTAATCGGGGTTATTCGGCGACAGATCTGGCCTATTTGGCCATACAAATTTCGGCGATGAACAACGAATAACGGCGATGCAATAAGAATACTCGCATTTCTCGTCGATGAACTACGGCGACGGAACAAACTGGTGTTATAAGAAAATACGCTCCATCTATGGATGGACCGAAGAAAGTCGACTCTATTTCGTAGTAAATCGGTGACAACGCGCTCTTCGGAGGTACTACGAATATTTTGGAAATCGGGCTCTTTGGGTCCGGGGGGGGGGGGGGGGGGTAAAGCCAAATAGGCCAAGCCTGTCGCTGAATAACCCCGATTTACTAACCCGAACAACAACGACTTAGTACGAGGCACACCGATTTTACCACGATTTTCAAAATCGGGAGAAAAATTTGCGCATGTTGAAATTTTTGTCCCGATTTATTTTTGATCCCGATTTCAATCAGGATGAACTACGATTCTCCCGAAGTAACCCGATTTCGGTCAGATTTCTAAATTTTTGAAATCGGGACTAAATCGGGCTCAGTGGGACCGGGGGTTACAGAGCAATTCTTTATTTCGAGTCGCATCTATTTTATTGAAATAAGGGGTAAAATCTTATAAATTATATTCGTTCATAGTCTGTAATCATAGTAACACATCTCTTTTATATTGACTTTAGAGCTAAAATGAGTTAAAATTTACACGTTTCGCCTCAAAAATGTTTGCTACATAATTAACCCTTTCCCACAAACGCGATCTTGACGTTCTTCATAGAAAAGAATTAGGAAACAACATTGAGACAAAAGAAAAAAATGAAACTCTCTTAATATTTTCTGTGCCTTATTGTACTTAAAGCCATATCATAATCAAAATCCATTTTATTGTCTACAGCAGCACTCAAATTGGAGCTGCCAACAATTTAGTCATTTTGGAAAGAGTTAAGACATACCTGGCGAACTTTATTACATTCCTGTCATAAATCAGATATATTATTTATGAATACTAAATGAGATGTATGTTTTCTAAAAATTGTTATAAATGTAGAAGCTCTCTCTTTTAACATGTCGTCGGTGTTATTGCAAGACCTCGTAACTACAGCTTTAACCAAGCTGTAGTTACGAGGATTTGCAATAACACCTACGATATAGATCTAGCTTAGATAATCATGAAAAAGGAACCACGAGTTTGTTTTTAACGATCGGGTCAGCTTCTTGATGAGGACGTTGGTCAATGAAAGCCAGCTAAATCAATCACCTGTTCTAAATATCAACCTGATCAATTACAGGTGCTTAGAACGTTTTGAACCATTTCCCATTTACGGTAAAACATTAGGAGGCGAAATATAAAAGCTGCTGCTGACGACAGAATGGCTGTTGATAAATGAGTGCAATGATAGCAATAGCATTTTTAAGCAAAAGAGAAAATGCAGAATTTTACAGGTTTCTCATTTTTGCCAATTTTTTAATTCTCAAGAAATTTCTGTTACGGAAGTCAATATGTTTTGTTAGGGAACAGGTTGAAAGCCATACCATTGACTTGGTTGTGAGTTATTTTTCACCAGTGATTTCAAATTTGGACATATGGATTCACTATTTAGTCTCCAAGAATAGACTGAATAGATCTATTTTTAAAATCGCATTCTGTCGATTACCAGAGAACAAAAAGGTCTTACAGATTGAAATTTGAATCCTTTGCAGACGACACAATAATTATTATGCACATCAAATATGACCAACGTCATAGAAATTGATGAAATGAGTTGTAAACAGTTTGAGAAAAAATATAATGAAACTGATGTAAGCTGCCATATCGTTTTCTTCCTTTCTGGTAATACTTTCCCCAGACTATTTCTTTTTTTTAAATAGCTTTAACCATTTTCCACTTAATGGCGCATTTTGACACCCACAAGATAAAGGCTTCGGAAAACTTCCTGAGAAATGAAGACAATTACTTGTGACAAGCAATTTCTACATTTCCCACAATGTTTTCTACCCCAAAAGACCAAAAATCTAAATGTTCGTTCACTTTGAAATTGTCGTCTGCCACATCTTTGAAATTGGGCTGGTCTAAGATTTCACTGACTTATAATGGGTAAAACTATGTGACATTGGATGAAACAGGTAACACGATCTAATCTAACAAAGACGAGAAATATAAAAACTTACCTTTTAAGGTGTTAAATCCGAACACACAGTTTAAGATAAGAAAGTGAAAATTTAAACCAAGATAAAGTGTAACGGAAGTAAACTTGGGACGAAAATAGCTCCCACGTAAACCGCGGTAACTCTGAATGACAGCTTTAAAATGTCTAATTCGTGTCTATTTCATTATGTCTATTTCATACAGGTTGTGTCTTTTTCATTGAATTGTCCAGAGCTATGTACAGATAAGAGGGGATAGTGACTAAGATATCCACCAAGATGTCGTTCATTATTAACCAAATCTAAATCGTGGGTTCCCATTCGAATCGTCTCCTCGAGGCGATTCAAATGAATACTATAGTACCCACATTATAGGATTTGGAATCGAAATATCGCTATTAGACTATCAACAATGTACGCCTTCGGTTAATAGTACGAATTATCCCGATTAGATACACGGCGACAGCATTTTTTGTAATTGTACCCATTTTCTGAGATTGGCCGTAGAATGCTTTACCCCCTGTCGTCTCAAATTTTCGAAACATATTTTGATGAACCACTCAATAGTTTTTTTACATGAAGATTAAAAGGATGATAACCCATTACCAGACAGCAAAATTTAAGACTGATCCAAACTCAAAGATGCTGCAGACGACAAATATCTGTTTACTACTTTAAACATATTTTGGTCTTTTATGGAAGAAAAAATTGTGGAAAATGAAGATTTTTGACAATGTTTTCCAATGCGATTATCATGTAGAGAGTTAAAAGAGTCATTGTGCGGGAATGTGTTAAAGGTATGGACTCTGATCAGACATAAGAATGAGCTCCACATTATAAAACTCAGCATGTTCATCACAATGATGAGAACATCATGGATCTTCATCAGACTGTCTCACGTGATTCATGCGGTTCACATGGTCCCCTTTTCATATTTCAAGCCCACATGATTTCGTTTCACGCATGGACACATTATAAACACGGCGTCTCATTTTCTGTGAAATATTTTGAGCAAAAACACTAAGTACTTCAATTGAAACACCATGAAAAAAGTCCAATCTGTTTCCTTTTCATCCGACGGTATTAATGAATAATGTAAAATTCACTATTTCCTTACATCTGTGCTTCCTCCCAAATAAAACAATAAACCGTCGTCTATAAAAGATCACAAAGTGAATATTTATTTTTGTGATTATCCTGTCCCGAACGATCCCACAATTTAACCACGTTAGGCTAAGCATATTGAAAGAAAAGATGAAATTATCATTTTTTCTCTGGAGAAGAAGAAGAAGGAGAAGAAGAAGAAGAAGAAGAAGAAGAAGGAGGAGGAGGAGGAGGAGGAGGAGGAGGAGGAGGAGGAGGAGGAGGAGGAGGAGGAGGAGGAGGAGGAGGAGGAGGAGGAGGAGGAGGAGGAGGAGGAGGAGGAGGAGGAGGAGGAGAAGAAGAAGAAGAAGAAGAAGAAGAAGAAGAAGAAGAAGAAGAAGAAGAAGAAGAAGAAGAAGAAGAAGATTGTGACCAAACACCAATATATAAATCCACATAATTCACAACAGTTCGTTTAGGACACATCATAATCTATGGAGTTTTCCATTTCGATCGATAGAAAAAAATTGTAAGGTTTCTTTCACTCCATGTAATAAATAGGTTAGCCTGATCGAAGCTGTATAACGGCTTAAGCTAACTACTAGTGATCCTTAAGAAGATATGCTATATATATGAATCGAAATATGGGGAAAAGGACCTTACGGCATTTGAGAACAACACGGATCCAGATCAGACTGCGTATGCACGCAGTCTGATCAGGATCCATGTCGCTCTCTTACAACGTCTTAATGTAACACTGATTTAAAATATAGGAGAACAGTATGGATCAATCATATTTTTGCTTACGAGCAGTCTTACACTGATCCTTGCTGTTTTGTTGACCAATTCCCATTACCCTTTTTGGCTCCCTTCAAGAAATATGGATTTGGAAAACATTATGGAAATGAAGAAATTGCTTGTAGCAAGCAATTTCTTCATTTACCACAATGTTTTCTACTCAAAACGACCAAAGCATGTAAAATTTCATTCACTTGAAATTTTTGTCTGTAACATCTTGGACAAGTCTAATCCGAGTTTTCTCTGATGAAATTCGCTCTTTGATATGTTGATGTCACTCATTTGAATGGGCGACATCAGCATAACAAAGAGCAAATTTCATTAAAGAAAACTCGGATTAGGACAAGTCTAGAATTTTGCCAATTGGTAATGGGTTAAAGCTAGTTAAGGTAATGGTTAAGATATTGGAGTACATCATGTATCACGATTATGCTGATCTATATAGCCAAGGATCCACAAAAAATCATAATGATCTCATTTTTACGTGGCCTAGTGGTTAGGGCGTCCGCCTTGGAAGCGGGAGGTCGAAGGTTCTAATCCCGGTGGAAGCCGGCCTGCCGGATTAGAACTGATGCGACCGGTTGGTGAGTCGCCAGCTAGTTAAACTAATGGCTACCGCAGACCCATCTCTGCCAGACGCCCGGCATCATGAGTTGGGAATCAGGAGGTACTGCGTTTTGAGAAAGAGAGTGTCTCATAAGCCAAAACTGGCTGGCCATTTAACCCTTTCCCAAAACAAGACCTGGTTTTAACGTCCCTAAGAGAATAGGCTTAGGAAAACATTGAAACAAAAGAAGAACCTGCTGATAGCCAGCAGTTTCTCCTTTTGTCTCAATATTTTCTATGCCATATTTTACAAAAATTCCATATTTAATACCATCAATTTTGTCATTTGTGGCAGTTCTAGAAGTGGATCACCCTAAAATTTTGTCGTTTGGGAAAGGGCTATATAGGGTTGACACTATAATAAACAAACCTTTACCTTTATATATCCCAAAACATTCTTCGTATGTTGAGTATTGAATGTAGTACTTAGGCAGTATGCCGTAGTACTTAGGCAGTATGCCTACTATAGAAATTACTGAATTTTGAATCATGAACGAAGCTGTTTCTGTTCGTCTACATTTCCATTTGTAATTTCTATGAGTATTCACTCTTATAGTTTTCATCATTAAAATTTAATTTTTACTTACCACAAGCAATATTCATGGTATAACTCGTTCCACTCAATAGATAGGCACCCCTATATTGTAGTCTTTCAAAGCAGCCAAAGTGCATCCGTACTCACACACTCCTTTGTATTCAATACTTTAATGACAAGCCACCTATACCATGTTTACAGCAATTATGTACATGACCCTTATTGACGTTCAGGTAAAAACAGAGAAACATATAAAACGAGGTAGGCCCTACATACATTCTGAACTTGCTATTTCAAATCCAAATCCTATGTTGTGGATACTCATTTAAATCGTCTCGACGAGACGATTCAAATCAGCATCCACACCATAGGATTTGTTTGAAATTAAGTTAAATATTTCATTGTGAAAAATATCCCCGTCTTATATGTAGTTCAGACTTATCATAAGTTCCATCTGGACACATGTTTCACAGACATATCGCTGTTGGATTGAGACACGCTATTTCCACACGGTTTGATAAACAATAAAAGGTATATATATTGCGTTTTTATTCACCTGAAAGGGTGTGGCTAAGCCAAAAGGTTATTCGACGAGTTTACTTCTCGATACCTTGGTTAACATAAGAGAAAAAACGTGCGGCACGAGCATGAAAACATTTCGAAATTGAAAGACTGTGCGATTGTAAAACGTGTTATTAAAAAAACCTCGTAAATACAGCTTGATACAAGCTGCAGTTACAATAATTTGCAATAACACCGACGATTTACCGCTAATTGAAAACGCTGTTACTCCTCAATCTTCAATGTAATAACCGTTTACTAGGCTCCGCCCTTTCTCCCGAAAAAAATCAGAATATACTGCGTGTTGAAAAGTCATCACCCCTCTTAGTCCATGAGCCAGGACCCGAATTTTGGCCGATTGGTACCACTCGGAGGGAGTAATTCTTTTTGCACTTTTTGATTAGTCTGGTATCTATACTTCATGTTTCAGTATGATAGCAATCTCAAATCGGTAACTTATGCCCCGAAAAACGTTTCTTTTCAAGGGCACCCTTTACACGCAAATTTTTCATTGTTTTTCTAGTGAAACAACACATACATTTCTCCAACCCTTTAACTCATTCAAATACAAAAGTCTTTCTTCATAACTGAAATACAGTAAAGAGTAGCATATTGTAAGGTTTTGCGTTCGTCTGAAATGTCATCTGGAGGATGATTTTAGTGTACACAGAGAACTATCTATTGATGATACGAATTACAAGGAAAAGGTGAAAATTATGGTGTTTTTGGACACATAAAGTCCGCTTTCTGATGAAATTGGACTGTAATTAGTATTTTGATATCAGGTGATGCTAAATAGATATACATATAACAAAATAGCATGGATAGCAATGCCGACTTAATTGCCATTACACTACCAGAAAGTCAAAAAACATAAACGCTTACCATTTACATTTCATTCATTTTCTTAATGTAAAACTAATTTGAAGTACGAATAATTCACATGAATAATGCTTACAAACAATTCTTTAATGATAAACATGTAGAAAGCTAGGCCTAGTTTGAAAGTGTACGCAGAGAAGCTAGCTTCTCACAAGATAAAAAAGGAGTGAGGGTTAAAGCCGGATATATTCTATTTGCGATTCTGGTTCGGGAGGATGACACAAAGTCATTGTTTTAATGTTATTCTACTGTGGGACAGTCATTAGAATACATGTTCAGAAAAATGTACATCCATAATGCATTGAAGAAAAACGTTTTTTTTTCCATGTGCAGTTGATTCGTGAAGAAAGACGGGTTATCAATACTGCTATATAATGTATGCTATTTCTTTCCCGAAATCCAATGCGGATATTCAAGTGGATAAGGCATCATTTAAAAATAAAGAGCCCCTCTAGAGTGCACACCTTCGTCTTTTGCCTTTAGTTCGGATACATTTGCACAATGAATACAAAAATTGTAGGCTATTGGCATGCTTTTAAAAACAATTATGAGGACTTCTGGTGTTAACACTGACATGCAAATCGGTAGTCTTTCCTAATATATGTACATATTCTTTCTACGTACAAATTGTCTTAAAACAGCCACTTGGATTGCAAATGGAAGTTCATGAATTCAAGGAAAAAGTACACAATATATTGTATATACAACATATTACGAAACATGTGTAGTTAACTACAAGGCTATCGCCTTTGGTGTGTACGTATACAAATGTTACAAAGGAGGTATTTTCAGCAAAACTGTCATGAAACTACTCTATAATTAGATACCTAGCATACATCTTAAGTGTATTAAAAGCGTTGTTGTGCAACAGAATTAACATTAATCCAGGACATCTGAATATGTATTGACCCTCCTTCGGTTATGATTTCTTAAGAAAGACGCTAAACTAACATAGGAAGATGCAGTTGTCCCGGGTTTACTTCAGTGCACTATACTCTGTAGCGTGGACATATCGCTACAGCAGTAAAGTCTTTTAGAATACAAGATATAATGCAGTGCAAAAGAAATATTTACGAGTAAAAAATAAAGTGAAGTGTTAAATAAACGATGAGACTATAGATAAAATTGATTACATTGATACAAAAGCTGTTGAAAAAGCTCACACTACCTTTCTGAAAAAAAGAACCTGATTCCATGTCAAATCAACATAGCAAAGTTCAGTTGTAATCTTTCGTGAATGGTGCATACTGTAAATAAAATGGGCTAGAAAGGAAGAAAGAATCACTACATGTACTGTTATACAATGTACATAGACATTCACAATTTATTTATGTGAAGTAAACAATGATAACACAAAGAGAGTAATTTGCAAAATTAATGTAAGTATTTAGGTACCAAAACAGATGTGTTGAATTGCAATTACAACATAATGCAAGAATTACGAATTGATATTAATCAACTTATACCCAAAGCTTGGAACTGTCATGCGCAAGGCCATAATTATAACCAAACAATCGAAATCACACTAGCATTTAGCCTGACAGCAATTGGTATTTCAAATGAAGAAATGCAGACATGTTGATACAAAGAAAAAAGTAAGAATCTAGTATGCATAACAGGTAATGTGTTTTGTGACTTTTGAGCACTTCATAGTTATGAAGATTTGACATTTGAAGTTCGTTTATTGAATTATTAAAGCATGTGATTCATTTATTGTAAATATGCAAATATGAGAGAGAATGGGACCACGATAAAAGTGGTCTAGGTTATAAATATATGAAAGAATATGGTCAATCAGAGGTAGAGATTTTCCATGTATCTAAGTCATCAGCAAATTTGTCAGTTGGTGCTTTAGACAGACTCAATTAAAAAAAACTTTGAGAAAAAAAAAAAACGATCCAAAGTTATTTTGCCGTGTTCATTGATAAATTAAGTGCGTATTTTAATTAGCATCAATATTTTTTTCCATGATTTAGGTGTTAATATAAGAAAAGACGTATAAAGTGTTGATTGAAAAGCAAACTGTTGGGGCAGAATGAAATTTAATTTCTCCGCATTGCGGATATTATCAACTTACAAACTAATTGTACTATTTTAATCTTAATCAGATAAAAACCATCATTACTGAATAATAAGCAAAATAAGGTTTGTGACGTTGAAGAATGTCATACATCATCAGTTGGTATTTATAAGTCCAATTACCCACGAGAATGACAATTTCGAAATTATAAAGTTATGTAGACAACGAAGTTGTTCGGCACTTCAATGTTCTCTGGTGCATTTACGTAACTAGTCAAGTTAATGCGTGGTAAAGGTTTTTACACCTTAGTGTAAATGAATGTTTTAAATATATTTTGTATGTAGGATAATATGGCTAGCTGCTACGAGCTTGTCCGAAACTTTTAAACCGTCTTACCCCTCCCAGTTTTATTGGTCAAAATGGATAATACTAAGAACACGGTTGCACATGGTAATGTTTCTAGTCCTGGAGGCTTAAAGTGCTAATTAAGATTGCCCAAGTTGATGGGGAGTCTACCCCTTCTTTTGCAGCAATCTGATATTGGGAAAAGTGCTTCCAGCGAGACTGAGACAGTTTAAGAGGATCAGTTGACTGCTGCTGAGGAGACTGGTTACGGTAACAAGACGTTGATTCCTAAAAATCGGATATCAGTGAACTGTTAACAAGGTAGTAGGAGTGTGTGAGGTTGGAAAGGCTACGGGACTTTTATATGAAAAATACAGCAGGTGTGAGAATCAAAAACGTTTGATATGCCCTCATAGACGACTTGTTTTGAAGCATGGGATCATAAACGAAGCCGCTAAACAACCACAAACTTGCATTTTCTCCTACACAGATGAAAGCCACACCAGAAGTGACAAGGTATGGTAACTATTTAGAGGATTATTAAATCGAGTTTCAATTTATATAGATCTGATGAATCTGTTGCTCACAACGCAGATTCTATGAAACGTTTTCATTTGTCTAAAAGAGATGGCGAATGAGAAATGATTGATTAAAAATTACGCCACTGTGATTATAAAGACAGGGGGTTCCGTGTTTGCTTTTGTTACCACAACTTCAATCACTTTAACCATTAGTTATCAATTATATTTCAATCACTTTGTTGTTAACATTTGTGTGGTGATATGGATCCTAGAGAACTTTCAGGCTCTTACAAAATGAGAACAAAGATTTACCCAATCATTTGAGTATGTATCATAATGCATTTTGTTATGATTCATGCCAAATAAACTAGAACACATATGCATTTGAATCACATTTTAATGCATATGTACGACAGAAGAAGTTTAAATCTAAGTCAAATGATTATCTAAAGTATATATGCATATATTTTATCTATATGTTTATCATTTCTCCTGGTGAGCTGGACACACATTACCTAAAGTGATTTTCAGTGACAAAAACCATTACACTAACAACAGGTATGTCAGGATCCATTGACTGAATCAAACTCACGAATACCAGAATCAGCACATGTATACAATATGGCAGACATTTTAGAAAAATTCCTATTGCAACGTAATACGTACATACAAACAAAGAGACTTAGAAATGGGAAAAGGACTATACACATGTTATACAATCACCTGGCTTCTAAAATTACACTGTTTTTAATAAATCTATTCTGTAAGTATGCAATGTACATCTACGGACTTCGCTGTTGACATACATATAGAATCTGTCTTTTATGAGGTCAGGGGTTTCTATTCATTCATGAACACTGCAATATATTTTCAAAACGAAATAAAATTGCAAAAGTACTACATGTATCTCATTTCTTTTCTAACATAAAAATAAGTTCCCTCCGTACACTTTGATTATCATTCTTTGCATAAGTAATCTTTGTCTAATCATCATCTAGTTTATACAAACTAGGTTTATTAGGAAATGAGAATGTTATAATCTCATGGGTGAAAGTACAAAATTTTCAACAACCTGAAAACCTGGAAAAGTCTGTATTTATATAGTAAAAATCAAGAAAATGGGGCATTTCGGAATACTCAAAAACCTGAACTTCAGGCATATGCCTGAAAACTTTCACCCATGTAATCTTACTTAAAAGCAGAAACAATTGTATTCTCTCATACTTACATAATTGAGCGCGAATCTGGAAAATGGTCCCTTATAGCATTTGAGTCAGTCACATTTCAAGATCAGTGAAGACAGGCAGACATCCATGCTGCTATAAATACAATTGCAACAGGTCACTAAGGATCTAGTGGAGAACAGCAATGATTCCTGATCAGACTGCGTGTATTCGCAGGCTGATTTGGAACCATATTTGACTCAAAAGCCTTAAGGGACCTTTTTTCCATATCCTGACTCATTATATTGTACATGTATTATATTGGGTTATGATTAGATTTATATGAAGAACAATATAGCCGACGAAGAGAGTTTTTGTACATATATATTACAAAAGCAGCAAATTATTTCGCATATTGATTGTATCATTGAATATGGGAATATCGGGTTCTACCTTTGTTGCTACATGATTTACATTATATATCGTATAATCGTACATTGGCATTGGGCTATATTTTGTTGCGTAAAGTATAGCTTCATTTATTCTATATGGTCATTCAATTTAGTTACAAACCGTCAAATATTGTGCAATTGAATATATTTCCGGTAATTATTTTTTAATTTGCATTGATTGGACATTCAACTGAACATATGAGGCCCTTTTATGTATTTTTAAAGTGAAAATGCTATTGAGTTCAGCATTCTTTCAGTAGGCATAACGTAAAATTCTCCATTTTATATCAATATAGCATATTATATTCTTGAAATAGCCACCTAATGGGTAATCCAATTTTTTTGGATAAAAACACAGTGCTCTCAATAGATTAGCAACAGTTAGAAGCCTTAAAACACTCATAATATGCGTTTTAGTTTTTAGGTACGAACATTTCAGGGTCCGAATCGACCAAATGTTTTTGCCTTATACAGCTTTTTCCCAGTGTTTTGTGTCACGAAACTGGCATGAATCGATGGATACGCATTTGAAAATATATTTAAGTGTAAGAATATGTAGCCACTTGCATTTCTGCTTCAAAGAATTGAAAATTTCACTTGAAAAAAATCGTGCATTTCGTTCGGTGTAGGGGCCGACAAATTGTCTTCTATTTCACAGCCTACAGAGGCCTCATACCTGGGAACAGATTAAAAAGTACTCAAAACTAGCGTTTTAAGAATATTTTGGCAGAGAAAATAATCACGACAAGCCTTTTGATAAATCAAATACTTCCAAAAGAAATCGCACCTACTGACCAATTTGTGGACATGTGAAAATGGGGTAGGTTAAGAAAACGGCGATTTTCTCAGCATAAGCTACCGATTTCAGACTGCTATCATATCAATTAGTTAACTACATATATCAAGCTGTTCAGAAAGTGCAATTAGAATTACTCCCTCCGAGTGGTACCAAAAAAGTGTCTGGCTCATGGACTACTGCTTAAATAAGGAAAAACACTTATTTGTAGCTCTGAGTGCAAGTCATGCTGGTTAAAATAGTAATGATGCTAGGCTACTAGTTTATTCTTGGTAAGTCAATTCATACTCATACTGCCCATCATCGATTACCAATGATCACCAATAACCAATAACCTGTTCAAAAGTCTCACAGAAATATAAATGACGGATGGATACTGGTGAAATTTCAATTGTATGTAGGCTACTAGTTAGTACTAGTTAACTTATCTTCGCAAGCCATTGATTAGAACTACACTCACTTTGTTCGTAGGCATATAAGGCAGGAAATGACAGAAAAATCTTCAATAATTCTGTTAATGCTACGTTTTGACCAATTTGGATTTGTGGCTCCCTTTGTTAAACGTGGTTTGCGACATTTTTAAGACATTTTAAAAAAATAATACTCAAAATCACCGATCAAACAGGTCCCACGTCTTGTTTGGGAAAGGATTAAAGTAACATGTCTAGTAATTGAAGAATTTGACAAGAATACATATCGATGACTCAGCGCGAAACAGTTCGACTGCTGAACGCAATACTGGTCTAAGTCATTTTTCATGATTTTTCAGGAGAAGGAAAAAACATTCTCATTTTGTCAAAACTAAATAGAACTGTCTGAAATTTTGATATGATACAATCATAAAGACAACATTAAATTAGATCTACAAATATTATATATTTCAATCAAATTAATAATAAAGGAGAAATATGATTTTGTTGACTTAGCATAGTATTGCAGGGAAATATTAGCAGTTTTGAACCCACATTTTGAATGCAATACTAGTCTAAGTACACTTAGAATAGTATTGCATGCATAAATTGGATAAGTAAAACAAAATTATTTACTGCAATACTATTCTATCTTTTTTTCTCCTTTTCTTGCAAAAGTTTCTAGACAACAAAGATTAGTTTAACCCTTTCCTGAATGACAAAATAGCTGGATGGTTTAATTTGAAAGCTGCTGTAGATGACAAAATGGATGTTTATGAAGATAGAATTTAAAAACTCTATAAAGCATTGAAAGATTGAAGCAAAATTAGAAAATATTGGTTATCAGTATTTTATTCTTTTACCTTAATGTTTTTTCCGAGCAATTTTAGCGTCTATTTGTATAATAGAGGGGCTATTCCAGTCACCCGAGCATCTGCATTGGTGTCAGCATTGGCTTTGGTTAAGGTTTTATGTACAAGTGTCATATCTCTGTTTCTGTTATAATTGCTCTGAATCTTAATTTGCACATGATTTTGTGATCAAAGTATCAGCCTCTAGGCAAAGATTTATCATTCTTACATTTAATTTATCGGAATTTTAACTCTTTTCGGACTTAAAAATTCTTGACTAAGCTTTTACATGCAACTGTAGTATAACTTTGTGCAGCCAGAACTCATAATTGCATTCAAACTTTGAACATCTTTCTGTGACCATTATATATCAGCCTCTAGACAAAGAATAATAACACTCACATTTAATTTATTGGAATTCAAACTCGTTAGCGAGGAGTGACTTTATGTCCGGGGAGCTAATGTCACTGCCCTAGTGCGGGCGTCGCATCAGCCTTGCGTCACATCTTCAAAAACTTCATTTTGGTCCATATCTCAGGCTTTATTAGAGATACCGATTTGATCTTTCACACATGGATACCTCTTGCCAAGACCTTTTATTTGGGACCATTCCTTTTGACCTAGTGATCTTGACCTTGGAGTTTGACCTTCTTTAAAAAAAACTTTAACCTGGCCTATATCTCATGCAATATTATTGATAGAGTCTTGATATTTCATACATGGACACCTCCTGTAAAGTTTGACATACTTTTAAAAAACTTTAACCTGGCCTATAATTTAGGCACTTTTAGAGATAGAGCTTTTATATTTCACACATACATGCCTCCTGCAAAGACCTTTCATTTGGGACCATGACCTTTGACCTTGACCTGTTTTGTGACAAGCTCCCATATTATAGGCTAGCTACATTGTCCACGGACAACTCTTTTTTTTACTATCCAGGCTTTGATAGTCGTCATGCTTTGCTGTCCTATGTCAGTTCTTGTTCTTTTACTTTACAGCCATCGAATCAAGGGAAAGGTTTGGATTATAAACACGGTGCAAAATAGAAATTGGGGAATGTTAGAAACTTAGAAAAGCTTATGCTATGGTCACACATAGCCGGGTGACGAACTGGTTTTAGTTCTCATAAACCATACACGGTTTTGCTACGGAATTCGGGGGTGATTTGCATACTCGATGGGTTGATACGGCAAGATAAGGTTTTTCAGTACGGATTTCAGACAGCAAGGTACAGGTTGGTAAGGGTCGATACGGGTCGAAACGGGTAGGGCTGAATATTATAAATTTATGCAGCTGCGGGTCAATAAGGGTCGGTACGAATTAGGTACACGGGTCGACACGGGTCAACACGGAATATGACACTTCTGTGCACGGAAATTGAAATCAACGTGGTGACCAAATCATAAAAATCGCAGCCACACATAGCCGGTTTTCGACACGGGTCCACACGGAATTAAAAACCGTGTCGACCCGTTTCAACCCTTATTGACCCGTATCACAACCCGTATCAATTCCGTGTGAATTTTGAGACGATGTTACGGTTTTATAAAGTTTTTGGTCTTGTTAAAAAATCTAAACAGATTTCAAAACCGTATCATCGCCCGTGTGGACCCGTGTCTCACCGTATTGACCTGCACGGACCCCTTTCAGCTAGAGACAAAAGCCGTATCTACCCTTTTCGTGTGTAGTACACCTCACAATAAATGACCTGTCAGAGCAGCCCATGCTTATCGAATGGAATGCTCTGCCAGGTCAATTCTCGACTAGACTGGGTTCCAGACTGATCATTTTCCCTCCTTTACTTTCTCCGGTCTAAAGATCAATATCAACACGATCAAAAACGGGTGCCGCGATATCTAACGGGTATTGATTTTTTATGCGTTATCTTATTGACCAAATTGTATATTGACGACTGGACCCAGGCTAATTCTCGACCGCTATATTACCTTTGTTTGTTACAATTTGATGTTAAGACGTTGCTATGCCAGTGATGCGACGGCTTTTTTTTTTGGTAGATACCTTGCCAGTCAAGAAAACATCAATACAAGATTGTGCACCCAGCTAAGAATTGTCAAAATGTCGACGATTCCGCATAATCTCCACCGGAATATTTAAAATCAAACAGTTTGTCAATCAGTCACATAAAAATGAGGCATTTACAGAAACTTAGGTTATTTCATTGTATCCGCGAGTAAGCCAGTGTTGTGCACGTTGTCGAACGAGACCCGACAGTGAACACTATGCAGTATATCAAATTAGGCTCTGCGAGATGTCAACGGCATGATTCTTGACAAGGTAAATGGGTCGAGACACTTCGACGATATTTAAAAGTCGAGTAATCATCGACACTTTACCGAACCTTCACGTGAGAAAGCCGCCGATTGATCAGATGATTGTAGCTTGAAAGGCCGACATCTCACGGATCATACCAAAATACTGATTTCGTCGACAAAGTAATCGATCAATCAACAATGTCTGTTCAACTAATCGCCGAAAAGTTTCCTGATGTGACCAAACCCCGTCAATCACACAAAGATCGCTTTTGCGTCGGCCGATGCGTCGATAATCAACGACATATCTAAAACCGGCCCGCGCCGTACAGCCGGCGCAATGGAGTGTGTATGGGACTCCATGCAGTTCACGTGAATTGTACTGCTAAACATGAGGTCATTATTCGGAACAAGAAATATATACGGTATTAGATAGGGGTAAATACGGGTTGAAAAGGGTCGATGCCGTATGAACCGGGTTGCCGCACACGGAATTGAAATTTAACTTAGTCAAAAACATGTTCGCTGCCGTATCGTTCTCACAAATCGTACAGGTAATCTAAACGGGTGGCGATACAGGTCAATAAGGGTTGAAACGGGTTGACACGGGTCGACACAGTTTTAATTTCGTGTGGACCCGTATCGTAAAACCGGCTATGTGTGACCATAGCATTAGATAAGCTTACAAAAGCATTCTTATTGTTTAATTTCATGCATTAACTTGAAGTTTGTTGTTCAAATGAATGTAAACAAATCATAATGTCATTATTTCCCAATCTGTAACCCATTGGCTCAATTTGATTAACCCTTTCCCAAACGACAAAATTTTAGGGTGATACACTCCAAAACTGTTACAAATGACAAAATGGATGATATTAAAGATAGGATCTGTGTAAAATATGGCACAGAAAATATTGAGACAAAAGGAGAAACTGCTGGTTATCAGCAGTTTCTTCTTTTGTCTAAATGTTTTCCCAAGCCTTTTCTATTAGGGAAGTCAAAACCAGGTCTTGTTTGGGAAAGGGTTAAAACTTCACAATCATATCTGACAACCATTGGATGTGTCATGCACAGGGGCAAAAACTCTAGCTTTAACAATTTTTGATTATTTCCCTTTAACATTTACAATAATTGTTTACTAGTAAATTACTCTTTCTCTAATACTTTAAGTTATTCGAGAATGATAAATGACATATAATAACATAAAAGGAAGTGTCATGCAAAATGGGAACCATTCTATTACTGGCATTTCTTTAGTTGTCCCCCATTTTGCTACTTTTTGTCTAGACAAAGCTGCTCTTTTGATTCTACTGGCTCAATTATTTTAAAACCTAACCATAATCAACTTCACCATGTATGGGTTGAGCTGATGGGAGAATCCACAGACAGAAGCGAACAGTACTGTTTTTGTAATCCAGTGAGAACCCATTTACAACACAACAGAGAAATTATCAGCAATACATGTATTCAATCTCGCAATGGTTTTGTGGCAATTATGCCATTGGCAATGCCTTATATTATGTTTTTTACCTAAAATATCTTCATGTGTGAAGGTCACCAGAATCTAATAGAAAAGATACAATACTGGGGGTGCATTAAAATGCTATGTCCAAAAGGTTAAAAATCCCACTAAATAACTTGTACGGGCGTAAAATATTTGCCTAGAGGCTGATATTATGATCACAAAGTCATGTGCAAGTTTTCAGAGTAAAAGTATTAGTAGAAACAGAGATTTGACAAACTTGCACACGGAAATTTAACCAAAGTATGACGCTGACGCAAATGCTGACTAGAATAGCCCGCTATTCTATGAATAGTCACACTAAAGAATACAAAATGAGATACATAGATTAGTATTGCATTCAAACTTTGGTGCAGTTTTATACATTTTTTCACCGCAATACTAGTCCAAGTCAACTTAGACTAGTATTGCAGGGAATTCATTTTAACAATTGAGATAGACTTTTATGGAATTATTGAAAATCTCTAAAACCTGTTTGTATTCCACTCTAAAATTTTGTCAGTATATGCACCTATGATAAACACTAACATTGATGACAAAAACTCATTTTGGCCAAAAAGTGACTTAGAACAGTATTGCGTTCAGCAGTCGAGTTGTAACTGCCTATAAACATATAGGCAGTTACAACTGTTTCGCGCTGAGCCATCGATATAGGCCTTTACAGGCAAAATCAACCATTCCAACATAGTTTGGCTCATTATACTTTAAGTAAGTTCATTTAACCCTTTCCAAAACAGAATGTTGGGCAAGTCCAATTAGTTTAAGGTTGCAGACAAAGAGATTAATGACAAAAGAACGACTTATATATTATGATTATAGCATAGAGAATATTAAGGCAAACGGAGAAAGTGCTGATTACCAGCATTTTCTTTTTTCGTCACAATGTTTTATCAATTAAGCCTTTTTGTTAGGAACGTCAATCCATGTCTAGTTTGGGAAAGGGTTGAATATCTTTTATCATTGATGTATCTAATCATATTGATATACATGTATACGATTCAGAATACTCGATGAACCATATTATTGCTGGGACAGATGTTTAGGATAAGTACTGGATTAATATGAATTGATACATTTAAAGATGCTTAAATAGTATTTGGACCGTGACATTTTAAAAAGAAGTTGTTGTAAATATATGTAACGTTCAAAAAAACTGAAATCAGTACCAATACGTGGTAATCAGAGTCATCTTATTTTCTACCATTTTACCATATTATCGTCGGTGTCATTGCAAAACTTCATAGACCCTACCTCCATTTTGATTAAAGCTGGAGTTACGATGTTTTGCAATAACACCGACGATATGTTTCTTTAGGAAGTCTAAGACACGTAAAGGCTAAATGTGATTCCATACTTTCGATGGGAAGATTAAGAATGACATTGAATCTATAGGAAAACACTATTCAATAGAACCTACTATATTATTTGACCCGTATCATCGTTAGTACAGAAATATTGAATGAAAACATCTAGACTTTACAAAGATACATGAGTCACGATATAGACTAACATGAAAAATGTTCTTTTTACATTCGAGATCATTAAAAAAATGGATCAGGTAGATCTTAAGAATGTAATCTAACCAGGATCCACGTTACTACCTTGCCATTCCCATAATGGTGGCATTAGCTATGATCAGATTGTGTGTATGTTCATGCTTATCTAGATCCATGTTGCTTTTACAATTTCCTATTGCTCCATTTTCCTTACCAACCCATACATCGTCGTTGTTAAGGCAAAACCTCGTATCTCGTTTTTGGAAAATTTTAAATGGGAAGGAAAAAGGTGCAATAACTTTTTCCAAACTAAGAGGTTTTACTTGAAATTTGGACATATTATTCACAAATAATATGTCATTAATGCTATTTAGTAAAACTATCTCAAACCTGCAAAAATTTTCTTAACCGGGCACACAAGATTTTACTTTGAAAATCGCAAGAATCGACATACGAGGTTTTGCATTTACACCGACGATATCCCCCGTCAACTTTGGAACTGAAGTATTGAATAACAATTATTTTAACCATTTTTCCCAGCAAAACCTGGTTTTGAGGTCCGTAATAGACAAAGATTGGAAAAAATATTGAGGCAAAAGAAGAAAATGCTTATAATAACCAGCATTTCTCCTATTGTCTCAATATATTCCGTGCTATATTATACACGAATCCTACATTAATTTTATAAAAATGAATTTTGTTGTCTGCGGCAGCTTTCGAATTGGAAAATCTGAATGTTTCCATTTGTGAAAGGGTTAAGTTCCATCGCAGCAGATGTTTCACAGACACACGGTTCGGTCGTAGTTGGATTGAGACACGCTATATCCGTACCATATCAAACGTAGATGAAATATTAGAGAGACCTTTGTTGGAACGTTGTTCTGAATGAGAAATGACATCGGATCCGACGTGGAAGTTTGTTTCTTCTCCATAGACACTCCATTTATAATATGATAAACAAAATTAATACTAAATTTTATACATAATTATGTAATTCAAGCGCGGATCCAGGTATTTTTCCCAGGGGGGTCTTCCGATCTTTAACCCCCCTTTTTCGCCAAATGCCAGGGGGGGGGGGGTGTTTCAGGCATCCTGACCCCCCCCCCCCCCCCCAGCTCTGTATCGGCACATGGAAATACATGTCATACCACGAAGGACTAAATATAACAATTTAACGGTTTGTCGTGGCACACAGGGACGAACGAAGCTGCTTGGTTTGGGACATAACCAGTAATCATTTTGATAACCCTTTTTTCGCCAAATTCCAGGGGTGGGGGTCATGACCCCCTGACCCCCCCCCCCCGCTCTGGATCCGCGCGTGTAATTATGCATAATATTCCGACCAACTCGTGTTGCAGTTATGGTGGAATATTTGGAGTATTCCTGTCCCGAACAAGGCCCAGGTTTGATGTCCCTTTTCAAAATTGCTTTAAAAAGCATTTAGAGAAAAGAAGAAAATGCTGATATTAAGGATTTTCTTCTTTTCTCACAATCCTTTCCAAGTGGTTGTGGGTAACACACCCATTTTCACCCGTTGTATATATAACATTTATGCCTGATTCGTAAATCTCAGCTTGATTTGGCGACTCTGGCGGTTTGGGAGACACTCGGGAAAAAGAAGAATCTGTAGATGTGGTTTTATGATCAGCATTTTCTCTTTTTCTTTTTCCTCTGATTTTTATTTTCAAATCGATTTCCTATTTGGACTGGCCTAGTCTAAATTTAAACATTGGGTATGTGGAAAATGTGTAAAACCAGCTTAATTTCTTGAACTTTTGTTGCAGGCCCGTAGGAACAGGAGGGGGGTGGGGTGGCTAAGCCCCCCCCCCCTCCAATGTTGGCCAAAAATGCAGAATTTTCTTAATTTTACACTGAAAATTTTGGGAAAATCCAAATTAGCCCCCCCCCCCCCCCCCCAATATTCAGGACAATGGCTTTAGCCCCCCCCCCCTTCCCCCCAATATGGAATTGCTTCCTACGGCCATGTGTTGTGTATTCTCTCTTACTTCTGCCAGTAATACCCGATGGGGGGAAAGGTTGAAGAGTGCTTCCTTGAGGACTGGGATCTATCTATCTATCTATCTATCTAATTCTGTAAATTCCTCCGATGACTTTGCGGAGAACCGCCTAACGGCGTTACTTATCAAACCCTACACCAGTTCTTGTGATTGCACCATCCCACCACCATATTTACAGATGCAACCACAACAACTACTTTGAGAGGCAGTGACAAACTCGAAATTACATCACAGCCACCCATTAACCCATCTACGAGAAGAGAGGCAGTGAGAAACTCGAAATTACCTCACTGCTACCCATTCACAGCTGGGTAGACTGAGGCAGTGACAATTAAGTGTCTTGCCCAAAGACACACCTCACCCCGGTGGGGTTTGAACCTGGAACCTCCGGGCTTCAAGTTCAGTGCGCTATCCACTGCGCTACCGAGGCTGTCAATCATTTGTGATCATTGGTAGCCCAGCCTTTAGCTGGGCTACCTTTGTAACGATTTTAAAATATTAACGTGCAGAGTTAGGGAGTCGATTATTGTACAAAATGTTCGACATATTTGTTGAAACTGGTTAAATTGTACGTTGATAATGATTGTTACATTAACAACATGTTTGTTTTATATGCTTACACCATTTACGAGGAAATACAATGCATAAAACTTGCATTTGTATACTTTTTTAATTTCCCCCAGATGCAAATTACTAACCGCTCAATCATGTGACCGGATCGGTCCATAGAAATACCGAAACGCACGAAGAACTATAACACATCATGTTAACTATTATTGTTTATGCTTAATAACAGCAAGAAGAGAATTTTGCATGCAGTGTTGAATAAATAACGGTAATATATATTCGTTATGAACTGATTCATTCTAAAATCGATACTGTAAATGTGTTTTGGTATTTGCTAATGTGTTCCGTTATTTCTATGGACCAACTCAGGGGCGATAACCAATCTAATCTGATAAATTCTACTATATTTTTATTTTGTTTTAGTATTGCGTAACTCAAGTGCCGCCGTGGTCTAATGGATAGAGTGCTAGGCATGGCTTACCAAATCTTGAACACTTTTGTTCCATAGGTTCGAGACCCACTCACGCTAGATTATTTTTTTTCCCTTTTTATATATTTTTAAATCAATAAGAAAGTTTCCATGGATTCTTCAAATACGCTTTACTTTTTATTGGCAGCCGAGCCATGAGCTATGAGATATGCCCGTGTAGAGTTTGTTAGGCGACCACTGTACAAAATGTTCGACCTATTTGTTGAAAATGGTTGAAATGTATGTCGATAAGGATTATTAAATTAAAAGCGTATTTTTTTGACATGTTAAGACATTCACGAGGAAATATACTGCATAAAATATGAATTTGTTTATTGTTTCATATCCTTCAATTTCGATAGGGACAAATCCCAATTGTGTAAATACTTTAAACCTTTATAAGCTCCATCATATGTAAAAGCTTGAGTGGTACAGTGGTTACATGTACGACACCGGACTAAGAGTTCATCATAGCTTACATGTCATGAGTTCAAATCTCGCTAGCCCTTGATTTTTTTCATATTTTTTTTTACATGATTATTTTTTTTTTCATTGTTTTAGTTCAGCTGCTGAACGTGATAAATTCATTGAGCATTCAAAACATGATTGTTTCTGTAAACTTAAATTTTGTATTTTATCGAATGCTATGGTATGATTATTTTATACTCATGTCAGTGAACGAAAGCCCTTTAACGTTTTTCTAAACAAGCTTTGGATTTTAAGCTTCATAAAGGAAAAGGCTTGGACAACATATAGGCGAAAGAAAAATGTTGGTAACCAGGGGCCCGTATTATCAACGATCTTACGGCCACGATTTGTGTAAACTGTGTAACAAAACATCTGATTGAACGAGAAATCAGATTGGGCCAATCAGGTTTTCTGTTTCAAGTAATTACGCAAAAACAAATCGTACGATCGTTGATAATACAGACCCCTGCATTTTTTTCTGTTTGCCAAAATATTTCCATGGTATGTTGAACATCTTTATCAATTCAAATAACTTAAATTTTGCTATTTGGGAAATGATTATATCAGTTTAAACCAGAATGCTTCAAAGGGTCACGCGACAAGACAAAACGCGGAATGACGCCTTTGAAGTCGCGGTACCGACATGGAAATTGCTTTTGGTCGAGCTTGAAATTTTTTTCTTTTTTCAAAATATTTGCTGCGTTTAAAAGTATTTGATATTGACGTTAGATAAATGTTAATTCATATTACGACCACCAAGTAATTGTAATAACAATCTCCATTTCGGCGCGGCGCCATCAGCTCCATTTCTCCGATATAGCTAAATAAGTCTCATTGTGAACTTTAGGGAAAATGACTCGATTGACCATATGGTTGATATTATTAGCAAGCAAATAGTCAAACATGGATCCTCATCGGCTGGTGCATACATACCGTCTGATCAACACCCATGATTGGCTCTCAAAGCTTCTTCGCAACATGTAGTAGATTCAAACTGACAGAATGTCATTAAGTATTTTTTTCATGTTTTAAAATCATTTGCCACGCCAATTTGTTACTGGGTACATCAAGAATATAACTGATGTAAAATATAAATATAAAATATATAGCAGACAATGTATAAAAAGCAGTGTTTATGGATGACCTATACTTATTTACTTCGTCTTGCTCAAGCTATGGTTACAGAATTTACCATGTCCAAAACGAGATAGATCTCGTCTTGACACCCCTAAATAGTGAAATAAGGGATATAATAATAGTGAGAAAATATGTGGGATCTGAGAATTCCAGATATATTCAGAAATTTTTATTTTCTACTAATATTTGTATACTATGACATACACTTTTGACATGGATTGTTTTTGTCGTGAACATTGAAATTGAAACTGTCGGATTCTTGCCACTTGCTAAATGATTTAGTCTACAAATTTAGTCAAACAAACAAACAAACATTATTACCACTGCCAATTTGATCTGAACCTATCAAAGTCTCAACGTTTGTAATAACATACTGGTACGCCAAATCTAATGCATAAATCAAGGCCATATATCACGACTAAACATTGGTATCACAGAAACTTAGTTTTAAAGATTTCTTTTACCCATCCTATGATCCTACACACATACCTCTTATTCGATCTGACCTAAAAATCGGTAATTAGTGCCTGTTCCCATCATTTTCAAGTAGACACCATGCAGAAACTTTTTGAATTATTGCTGGCCAAAATATTCTGGGCTACTTTGGATGCTATGCATCAAAAATTTGTCTTGTATCATTTGTTGCAACGGAAGCCGTAGAATAAACTATCAAATTGTTTACTTCCGGGATTGGCAGACGAGAAAATTGTTGGAAAAACTCCTTTCATTTCTGTATTTTCCTCGATTTACGGGTAAATTTTGGGGAATTTTGAAGTTTCTGTTTTGTTACTTAGTTGTAACGGAAGAATTCTGTCTGTCTATTAAAGTCTGTTAGTTTGAACTGCTGAGTGAAGAGCACAGTCTGAGTCTGAGCTGAGGCAACATTTTTTCAGCTAGGACAGATTCACCAATAGGGAGACAATCTCCATATCGAGGGAATGTCTCTCGATCGGGTGTCACATTCTTTAAAATGAGTAGTTACATGTAATATTTACAAATGTGTATCCAGATCGGGAGACTATCTCCTTTCAGGGTGACAGTCACCACATTAGGAGACAATTAATGAAAAGTCTCCTGATCAGGAGACAACTGTATTTGTTTACATTTGAAAATATTTTTCTTTGGATCTGATACTAGAAAGTGTGTTCTCCACTGAGGCACTCGGACCAGGGATGGGGTGAATGACTGAATGTGTAATTAACATTCTTCTCTTTCTTCCCAATAACTGTAGGGCTCCTCTAGAGGATATATGAACTGTGACTGTACAAGGATAGTGTGAGGCTTAAACCAAAAGAAGCTAAAATGAGAAAGAAACATTATCTATACAATATAATTATATAGTGAGTTATTTTCAGGAGAGTCTTGAACATGTCCCATGACAGCTGTGATTGTCTGGGTGGGGAAATTGTTCCATGAACATCGCTGTTGAAAAGAAGGCCAGCCTAGAGGGGGCCGCCTAGAGTGGCAATCATCTGACCAGTACTTATCATTGCACTGAGCCATTAGGCCTTTCCTAGCAATAACAGACCATTTTCAAAAAATAGTTATTTTTGATCAAAAATCATTTCATCATGAAGCGCAAGCATTCAGGAGGACAGTGCTGCTTGAATTTTCAAAATCCATTCACAAACAAAAAAGTTATGCAGCTTTGAACAGCACAGCCCTTCAGTGATGTGTATATCAAAATCGATCAGCTGGTTTAACTGGAGTGTGTATTGACGCAATACACATCACTGCACATCCGCCATTTTTCCAGTACTTACATGGCTATTTTTGTGTTACAGCACCTCTGGGAAAAGCTCAGGCGCTAAAATGCGCTTATATTTAGATCACTAAATTTAGACCGATTTGTTTTGGGAAATCCCTACGAACATCCAGTCGTAAGTGTTCTGAAGTGTTCACGGAGAATAACGGAGTTATACGGCTCCAAAGTTGACCAATATTCAAGCGTGATTTCCAGTCACATGGTTGCCGGAAATACCCGACTTTTTGTAATGATATCATTTCTATATTTATCCTAATTAATGCAAGCCAAAAATATTTCTTGTCAGATGATTGGTTGATTTTCTACACATTTTTAAAGTAAACAACCGCACAAGGTCGGCGACCGCCATTGGTCATTTTTTTGAAAATTTTACGAAGTCAGCTCAGTTGAAATCGATATAGTGCAACAAATACATAACTTAGGTAGATGTTTTTTATATCATCAGAAAGAATATTCTTTTTAGATTTGATCTATGTTTACCATATTTTTATTTTTGAAATAATTGCTGAAAAAAAGTTGATTGAATTGGACCAGGTTATAATGGCGATATATAGGGAGGCGATGTATTATCGATTCCTCTGTCATTGCTACCTTTCCATCCTGGGGGCAGCTAGTGATTTTCCTCTTCAGGAAAATGAGAGAGTTGTTGGCCTTCTTGATCACATTGTCTACATCCTTATTCCAGAGCAGCTTCTTGTGAATAGTGTTAACCCCGAGGTATCTTCCATCTGTGACATTTTCCAGCTGACGGCCATGTAACAAAAATGTTTGTTCGATTGGATTCACCGTTGTTCTTTCTTGAGATTGTGGATGGTAGGACTAGTGAGAGTGGTTGACTGTGAATCATATGAAGAAAAGGGTACCGTTGTTTTTATTGTGGAGCTCAAATGAGTATACAAATAGAAAATGCACAAGTTGTGGAAGGCAGTGTGTATATGAAAAAAAAATGACATGGGTAAAATATCAATGTAGAAGAAGAAAATGCTGATTTATAGCAAGTGCTTTCTCCTCTTGCCTTAACAGTTTCTGTGTTGTATTGTGCACAAATCCTACCTCTGTCACTATCCATTTTGTTGTCAGCAACAGCTTTTGAATTGAATAAGGCTTAAAAAGAAATGTAACAAATCTCAATTTGATCTATTACAGCTACAGATGAATATCTCTACAAATGGCAAGATAATTATGATGAAGATTGGAAGTTGGATTTTAACCCTTTCCCAAACGGCAAAAAATTGGAATGTTTTGATTTGAATAACGGCAAAAAATTCCAGAATGTTTTGATTTGAATACGCTGCAGGCAGAAATATTCATGTTGAATTGATAGGATTTGTGTAAAATAAAGCACACAAAATATTGAGGCAAAAGGAGACTTTTGCCTCAATGTTTTCCCAAGCCATTTCTATTATGGACGTCAAAAACATGTCTTGTTTGGGAAAGGGTTAATGCGATGAAATGATACCAGTTAGAGTATCTTCTGCATCTAATGGATGAAAAGGAGCATAGAAGTGAAAACTGGATGGCCACTTTAACAGATGAATTAGCAAATATAGCAGATGAATATACGCGTAACTGCAATTCTTAGAGATCACTTTCCACAGTCGTTTTCTTATTTGCTTCAGTATATTATATTTGCTAATCTGCAATGATTTGAAAGCAGTTAAAGTCAAAAATGTTATCGACAATTTTGTTAAATCCTACTTTGTGATTTCGTTGTTGGTGCTTGTTTAATTTACACATATCTTGACATTGAATGTTTCTAACCTTTTTGAAAAAGATGTCTGTCTAGATCTCGTATCAATTATATACTACTAAGGTATTGGGGCCCGTTTTACTAACGAACTTACGCAAGAATGTTTCGTAGATTTGAACGTAAGTTCAAATTATTTGCGTAAGTGCGTTTTACTAAAATGTTCGCAGCTAAGATTTGCGTAAGTTTTTGCGTAACTTTACGATCAAAAAAAGTTTGCGTAAGTTTTTTCGTAACTAATGCCAGTGCATCAATTTACCTTTAAAACGTCATGTAATGCATGTTAAATGATTCAGAAAACTGAAAATAAAGCCTAATTATTGTCATTTCTTTTATCCTCGATTAAATTTCTTTAATGAGCCCCTGTGCACCCCAAAAATTTATCGTGTGTTGTGGTGACGTAATATATCGGCATATGCTGACCTCATTTATAGCGTGTAAAACAACCGATGTAAACAGCATAGAAAAGGGTGGATTTTGTTGACAGGCAAGGATAGAGATGAATGGGTAGTCAACTTATTTCAAGGAAATGATAGGCCTGTATTATGAATCGAGGCCATTGTTATCTTTGGAATTTGCCACCTTACCAAACACAACATTTGGCGATTTCTCGTGTAAAAATAATGGAAACTTCACTTGTACAAACACTATTCAAGGACACTTTGGACTGAGGAAACTTAGGAAAGTGATTGTGGAATTCTTTTTATCCGACAACCAAATGGATTATCGATGGTAGGTGTTATGTAGTTGTTAGAGTTTGATCCGTTTTCCTGTTCAAGTTTTGAGCAAAATTAATGTTTTTGTTCTATGTTTCTAATCCCAGTCCACACTGACAACACACGCCGTGTGACACGGGCCCAGTCCAGACACAAATCGCTCAATTCCACCCTCATTTTTAATTAACATTATTTCATCAGTACTTGCAAATCGAAATTATGCTTTGAGATTTGAAATGAACATCCTTGAGGTTGACTTGAACGAACAGATAGCGGCAGCCTCGGTGCTTTTCAAATGTTCACGGCCGAGTGCTGCACTCAATGTTGTGCAGGCCTGTTTCAGTATTTTGCAAGCCTTTTCCATTATTTATCAACTTCTTAACGCAAGTTATGAATAAAAAACACTATACTGCAAAGATAACTTTACAAGATTTGTTATTTTTGTCGGAAAACTAAACCGAGATGAGAGCAAAAATGTCTGCCATTGTTGTTTTATTTTTAGAGTTACGACAATTTTTTTCTTACGTTCAAAATTTTCTTACGATCGTTTAGTAAAACGCACTTAAGAATTTGCGTAAGTTATTTTTTAACGTAAAGTTACGCAAAAACTTACGCAAATCTTAGTAAAACGGTACCTTGGTGTCTAGGGCTATGAATACCTAAAATGATGTATTTATGAATGGCTTTAGAATTGATCAAATATTAATAGATACAATTTGAAAGTGACGACAAGCAAAATACTTGACAAGCAAAAAAATTGACATCAAAAGTAGAATCATTTATGTTATAGGACGAAAAAAATATATATGGAAGGGAAGGAGGAGTTGCTTAATGTTTTCCTGAATTATTTCTTCCAGAGATGTTTAAACTTGCAGGGACAATTTTTGGCCAAGCCATTGAGCCGCTGGCCATTTGTTCTCAAAGATGGCCCCTTAATTTCAACCTATGAGCCAAAGTGTCCCACATAATATATTCTTGGATGTAGAAATGACACATAAATATACACTGAAAGTCATGCAATTATATTCTTTTGTCATGATTGGCATCCAATTTTCACTGGATGACCTTTGAAATAAAAATCTAACAGTAACTAATAAGCTAGAATACATGATGTATCCTGGCTTTTTACCCAGATTTTTCTACTAGTAGACCTTTGGCAGGTCTATGAGCCAAAGTTCAAATAAATTACTGAAGTGAACAAGGTTTTGTCTAGGAAAGGATTATTTTGGTCAATTTGGTGAATCATTTTAACGATATTTGTGTTATTCCAATCCTTTCAATTGTTAGCAAATGTAAAAAATAGAACCAGCTTATCATTTTAGTAACCAACAGAACCGGTGGACGGACATTTTGGCCACAGACGTTTTGGCCAAAATATTTTACAAGGTAGGACCTTTTGGCCAAATTTTCTTTAAGAAAATGGAATTGAACCAATTAAATTTATTTCGTAGTTGTACTTTTAGACATTTTGATGCTAAAATTGATATATTTATACGTCCACTGTTGAGAAAATCTCTAGAGACTATTACTATAAAATACATATTAAGAAGCTAGCATTGCAAAACCCGAACTGTAATGGCGACCGTGTCAACCCTTCGTAAATAATAAACTCTGTTTTTGTGTTCGAGAAGTTACAGTTTAGTTCGTTTGTTTGGATTTATACGTTCCTGGAACGGTGCTCCTATCAAGAGGAGGATTATACAATCAACAACAACAACCATATTTATTTATTTTTTTTTTTTTTAATTTGATGCTCTTGTTTACTCAATTTATACAGAAAATACTCTCCCTTTTGGCCAACAAAATATAAATATAAGTTTATATGAAATACATGTATAGGATAATATATGAACTTTTTAACCATAAAATGAAATAGAATCTTCAGTCTTTAAGAATGTAAAGAAAATACAGGCCACATTTGATGACATATCATTTTAAAAACTCTTTCTTTTTTTTTGAAGAAAGCATTGTTGACAATGAAGAAATTCTTGAAAATGCAATTTCTTGATTTTCTGCAATGCTTTCTTTTTTCATTTCGGAGCTTGGAAAGTTTATTTTTGTATGAAGGGCACACTTTTAAGATTGGTTAAATTTCAAAGTACTTGCTGATGACATTTTCTCAAAAGAGAACCACCCTACTCTTTTTTATTTTTATCAAAGTAGGCAGAAAGAACTATAGAATATAATAAAAAAAAAAATAAAGATATTTGTCTTTTTTATTCATGAATAACAAGATTTTTGGCGTTTTTGAAAAGATCTTGTACATCTTCATTTGAAATTCAATACCTCGATTTGATTTAAGCATCGGCGAAAATAATGGGGTACGACGAGTCTGTGGGCCGTTAAGGCCTTCAAAGATGGCCGACGTGCATGAATTGATGGACATTATTTGCTAAGAAACTTGAAAATACGGTACGATTTCTTAAAATTTCCAAGGATTTTTACAAGATTTATCATTCAAGAGACGTTTGGCGAGTTATAGCTCGAGATCGCATCGGTGAAAGTATTTAACCCATCGGATAACCCCCCTCGAAATTTCCCGCTTGACAAACTCGTTTTTATGCGAAAATGCGCAAAGAAAGCACTTTTTGCGCGTGAGCTGATCTTCAGGGGTACCCCCATTGAAGCAATTTTGTTGTCCCCAAATCTGGAGAATGTATCCCGATCGGGGTACAAATGAAGGAGTATTTTCGGCTCAAATGCAGAGTTCTGCCAAGCTTTTGATCCTATGGGGCCATTGGCCCATCCAAGCCAAAAATGTGGGGCCACTTTTCCCAAACATGGGGCCACCAATGGTATGACTAGGAAGATCAATTTGAGTCAATTCAAGATTAATCAGTCATGTTTTGTGTTTAAATTAATACACAGAGATCATTTCATTAAGTTCTTTCTGGAATCGTTTGACAACCACGAAAAGACTGTATGCCATTTCAATGCCATTTCAATGCATTTGTTTTGGAATCCTCTCTAGTATTGTAGTAAGATTTTGATTGCTCACTCGCCAATTCTTCCGATGTTTTTGAAGGTCCCAGTTGATTAGTTAGAGTCTGTACCAGTCCGTGCCTTTATCGTTTCTGATTGACCGAAATAACTGAGAGTAAATCTAATTTTATTGATTTTCTTCTCTGCCATCGCAATTTATAAAAGTGAAACTAGCAAACACCCGATGCAGAACGAAATTGAAACATTTCTTCGATCTTTAGTAAAATCGCTATCGATTGGCTCATAATTGGGAAACCCAATTTAAAGTAAAATCAAGACCAATGAGAATCGCCGTTACGATCGAGAGAGAAAACGTGAAAGCCCCCGGATGGAAATAAAATACAATACTTCCGGCGATTCGCCCGAATAATGTTTCGTACCAGCGGCGCAGGGTTCGTATTTTAACGCGCCGGCCGGCCCCTTCAACATGATTTCATGGGGCCATCTTTAATTTTTTCGCGCCGATCCCGCAATGGCGTGTCCTCGGCAGAACTCTGCAAATGTCACTCGATCGGGTGACGTCCCCCAATCAGGAGATTGTCTTCGTATTGGTGAATCTGCCCTAGCTGTTTTTCCTGATTCTATAAAGATAAATTCAGCTATTCAAACAATGTTACAGTAGAGAAACTATTAGAGAATAAGAAGGGTTATTGATCAGACTGTGCATATTGCTACTTTTCAACAAAGTCCTCTTATTAAATGGCAGCTTTAAATAAGTTACGAGGTTTTTATTGAAAATTGTTGAAAAGCGACAATATGTAGATATAGATCTATACACTTATCCAGATCTCTTCTCGTTAACCCTTTCCCAAACGACAACATTTTAGGGTGGTCCTTTCTAAAAGTTGCTCTAGACAACAAAATTTGTGTTAAAAAGGAAAGGATTTATGTACAATATAGCACAGAAAATATTGGGACAAAAGGAGAAACTGCTGGTTATCAGCACCCCCTAATTGTAAATTCGAACCCCCCCTTTCAGAAATCCTGGATCTGCCACTGAAGGGCTTTTCTTCTATAGATCTAAACCAGCTCAATTCCATTTCAGTCAGTTACCCCTTTCCCAAACAATGACACTTTTTGAAGTAGGCTGTCTGTCTTTTATAAAAAAAAGTTTGGGAAAACATTGGAGCAAAGGAAGAAAATGCTGACAACCAGGATTTTCGTCTTTTGCCTCAATACTTTCTTGGCTTATTCATATTCTAATCCATTCTTTATGAACATCCATTTTGCATTCTGCGGCAACTTTCAAGTTGAAACAGTCTAAATTTTTGCTGTCTGAGAAAGGGTGTAACCTATTCCCACATGATCAAGCCTTTTGACACCCTACAAGATAATGGCTTTAGAAAACATTGTGGAAAATGGAGAAATTGCTTGTAACAAGCTGAAGCAGTTTCTTCATTTCACACAATATTTTCTGCACAGAATCTATCTATCTATGTATTCTGCTGCACACCCTCACGGGTAATTTTGAGCAGTTGCGCGTCTGTGCCTGGTTAAAAAGAGTGAGAAAAAGTAAAAGAGCTAAAAAGATGATAATGATATGAATGAATAATGGATGAAAAATGTTAAAAGAGGGGTGAAAAGATAAAATGATAAAAACACACAGACGCAGTGCTTACTGTTTATGGTGAGGGATGGTACTGACAGAAGACCTGAACTGGTTCAGGTCTCCTGCCAGTACAACATTCTGGTGGCAGCGAATTTCATTGCACAATGGTAGCAGGAAAGACGGAATATTTATAGAGGTCTGTCCTGGTGTGGATCTGCCGGAAGCTGTAAGAGTGACCGTATCTTGATGTTTGTGGGTTTCTGTGGAGGTAAACTGGGATGGGAACAGCGACTAGGCCATGAACTATCCGATAAAACATACAAAGACAGGCATCCTGTCGTCGCTGTTCTAGTGTTCTCCAACCCAACTTGTCCAGCATGGATGTGACACTGGAGTGTCTGGAATAATCATCCAAGGTCCAGCGTGCAGCACGACGTTGCACCATCTCTACTTTGTCTATGTTGGACCTTGTATGGGGATCCCAGACACTGCCTGCATAGAAAGACCAAATGATGTAAAATTTTATTCATTTGAAATTGTTGTCTGCAACATCTTTGAATTGGGACAAGCCTAAAATTGTTCGGTCTGGTAATGGGTTAAGAGAAAGCTTTGATACAAACATTAACCCATTACCACACAATGACTCTTTTTGACTCCCACAAAATAATGGCCATGGAAAACAACATGGAAAATGAAGAAATTGCTTGTGACAAGCAATTTCTTCATTTCCCACAATGTTTTCCATCAAAAAAGATCTTAAAATTAGAAATTCCATTCAATTGAAATTGTCGTCTGCATGATCTTTCAATTTGGACTGCCCTAAAATTCTGTCTTTTGGTAATGGGTTAATAAATTCATTTCAGTAAGACAACAACAACATTATGTCAGGGGCACTACAGAGAGCTCCTATGTCTAAAGTAGAGTTGAGGATAGAATGTAGAAAGTTACAGCGTCCATGCAGGTCATAAACCTGTTTCCAGAGAATAACATGGATCCTGATTAGACTGTGTGTATACACAGGCTGATCTGGATCCATGTTGTTCTCAAATGCCTTTCAGACCCCCTTTCCAAATCCTCATTCAAATCTATTTCAGCAAGATAACATCAACATGTCAGGGGCGTTAAAGAGAGCTCCCATGTCTAAAGTGGAGCTGAGGATAGAGTGTAGAAAGTTACAGAATAAAGATACACTGTACTCTTGTTCACAAATACAATCATTAATAAATATATTTCAGTAAGACAACAACAACATCATGTCAGGGGCGTTAAAGAGAGCTCCCCTGTCTAAAGTGGAGCTGAGGATTGAATGTAGAAAGTTACAGAATAAAGATACACTGTACTCTTGTTCACAAATACAATCATTAATAAATATATTTCAGTAAGACAACAACAACATCATGTCAGGGGCGTTAAAGAGAGCTCCCCTGTCTAAAGTGGAGTTGAGGATAGAATGTAGAAAGTTACAGAATAAAGATACACTGTACTCTTGTTCACAAATACAATCATTAATAAATATATTTCAGTAAGACAACAACAACATCATGTCAGGGGCACTACAGAGAGCTCCCATGTCTAAAGTGGAGTTGAGGATAGAATGTAGAAAGTTACAGAATAAAGATACACTGTACTCTTGTTCACAAATACAATCATTAATAAATATATTTCAGTAAGACAACAACAACATCATGTCAGGGGCGTTACAGAGAGCTCCCATGTCTAAAGTGGAGTTGAGGATAGAATGTAGAAAGTTACAGAATAAAGATACACTGTACTCTTGTTCACAAATACAATCATTAATAAATATATTTCAGTAAGACAACAACAACATCATGTCAGGGGCGTTACAGAGAGCTCCCATGTCTAAAGTGGAGTTGAGGATAGAATGTAGAAAGTTACAGAATAAAGATACTATATGTACCCTAGAACACAAATACAAACATTAACAAATTTATTTCAGTAAGACTGCAACAACAACAACATCATGTCAGGGGCGTTACAGAGAGCTCCCATGTCCAAAGTGGAGTTGAGGATAGAATGTAGAAAGTTACAGAATAAAGATACTCTGTACCCTTGTTCACAAATACAAACATTAATAAATTCATTTCAGTAAGACAACAACAACATCATGTCAGGGGCACTACAGAGAGCTCCCATGTCTAAAGTGGAGTTGAGGATAGAATGTAGAAAGTTACAGAATAAAGATTCTCTGTACCCTTGACCAACAATGCTTTTCTTTGTAAATAAGCGATGTCAAACTCAGTATATTGTCGCTTTTCATCAAAAATCTCGTATCTTCAGCTTAAAACAAGCTGCAGATACAAAGTTTTCGTTGAAAAGCAGTGATATTTAAAAGCATTTAGCAATTTAAGCCTCCATACAAGCATTAACAAATCTATTTCAGTAAGACTGCATCAACATGTCAGGGGCACTACAGAGAGCTCCTATGTCCAAAGTGGAGTTGAGGATTGAATGTAGAAAGTTACAGAATAAAGATTCTCTGTACCCTTGACCAACAATGCTTTTCTTTGTAAATAAGCGATGTCAAACTCAGTATATTGTCGCTTTTCATCAAAAATCTCGTATCTGCAGCTTAAAACATTGAGAAGCAGCGATATTTAAAAGCATTTAGCAATTTAAGCCTCAATACAAACATTCTATTTCAGTAAGACTGCATCAACATGTCAGGTGCGTTACAGAGAGCTCCTATGTCTAAAGTGGAGTTGAGGATAGAATGTAGAAAGTTACAGAATAAAGATACACTCTCCAAGTCTGATCCCTGTGCTGTTCTCTTTCTGCACACTGCTGGAAACTGGAAGGAGGTATGTTGTTTGTTTTCATGTTGAAAATAGATTGCTTACTTGCTAGCAAGCGACTGCCTTTTAACCCTTTCCCAATCGACAAAATTTTAGGAGGATCCATCTCAACAACTGCGACAAACAACAAAATGGATGTAATTAAAGATAGGATTTGTGTAAAATATGGCACAGAAAATATTGAGACAAAAGGAGAAACTTCTGGTTATCAGCAGTTTCTTCCTTTGTCTCAATGTTTTCTTAAGCATATTCAATTAGGGACGTCAAAAGCAGGTCTTGTTTGGGAACGGGTTAATTGTTTGAGTTATTAAAGCCATCTGTTAAATGATCAAATATTTTTTTCCTCTGGTGGAAACTTCCAAGCATATATTTTGTATGACCTGGCCCATATCAAAAGATCGTGGGCATATTGTTTTACTTGTGTCCTTCTGTCTGTCCATATGTCCATCTGTCTGTTTTTCCATCCCTCTGTTCAAAAATTTAAAATATGCCTTTTTTGGGGACATTCATGTTTTACAAACACATCTTGTTTCAACAGACATTTAAGTTCCTTGGGCCAAGAAAGACGAAGAAGGGATTTACATTATGTTCAAAAATATTAATATATCGTAATTATTCTAATAATTTGGAAGAAAAATAACAATTAGTGCTTAATAGAAAAGTTTAGGGTGGGCGTTTATTAGAGACCTGTATTCTTATTTTGTTGGTCAAAACATGGAGTTTGAAGAGATGTATATAAACTCCTTGGTCAAAGTATGCGAATCAAATGTCAATTCATGGACTTAAAGTTAATCAAGTAAAAGTTTGCGAAGTTTTGTTACAAGGACTGTAAAATTAATTTTTGATGAAATTACTTCATTGTTAACAGATTAGGGAACATTGCTTTTGGAAAGGATCTTTGTTTATGACTTGCATCATTTTAATCCAGAATCGGAGGATGGGCGTTTATTAGAATCACC